>OX463755.1:137759653-138959653 GCA_949824845.1 Rhingia rostrata | reverse complement strand
CAAATTAGTCAGAAAGCCTTACTCAAACTACTGAAAATATAAACTAAATCGGATGAAAAAATCAATTTGAGCGACCACTTTTTCGAAACATCGTTGGTCCTGTTTATGTTTAGGAGGTTAAGAGCAGAATAGATTAAACCACGAACTTTATAAACTATGCAGCGGCATTGACCTAGTCAAAAAAATCTCGGAATTAGGCATATAAGATGACTAGGACTTATAGAATGTAACAATTCTTTGCACCACAGATTCATCGATTCTCAGCTAGATGGTCAAGTAGAAACCGATCTCACGAAAGTTTAAGGATGCAACTGGAACCATTTTGCTGAGGACCAGTTTAATATGAGAGGCATATCAATTGAGTTGAGATTGAGATTAGGCCCACAAGTTCAACTTTATAAGCAAAGTAGGAGAAAAGAACAGCGGCTTAAAAAAATGGAGAGTAAAAGAGCAAGAAAAGCTAAATTTGATCGGATGAAAAAGTGTCGGTAGAATTTAAAAGGAGCAACATTTGCCCCATCCACAAAAAGGAAACCCCCTGCAGATCACCTAAAATATTATATCGTCGGCAATTTTGGAAAGGAGACCTTACTAACTTCCCACCATCCTTATTTTTAGTATTCTGACGAACTTTGGTAGTTTCTCGTTCAATATTGTTTTTGAGCTCTTCAAGTGACTTGCTGGTACAAATCGATGTTAGCCGATTGTGTATCACCATCTTGTTTCAACGACATATTACTGTGGTCACGACTATTCAATTCTGGTCACAATTAGCCTTCCAACATGACATGATAGCGAACTCTATTGACCGTATATCATGGTGATGGCCACTTTTTGTTTGTCGCATTAATTGGAGGAGTTTCGGGACATTAAAGGGTTCAATTCTTGACGATGATCTGGTAAATTTGTAGGTTCACATTTTTACCCAAATTGTTTGCCTGAATAAGAATTCAGAAATTCTAAATTCCTGTGGTCCTCACTATGGTAAAAAGTGTCAACCTTGACTGGCGTTTTAAGATATGACTAACACTATGTACGTAACCGAGACGATCTTACCTAGGCGATCCCAATTAGAAATGTTAAATTACGAAAATTCAGAGAAATCATCTGACTTTAATCCATAGGGTATACAAATGGTTTTTGTAAAAAAAACGTCTACAAAAAGTAGGCGTGGGTTGAAATGATACAGGGACGAAATTTTTTCCAATATTGTAAAATTTGACCGAAAAAGGTTTTATACTGAAAACGCTGTGTATAGACGAAATATAGATATTAGGATTCTCCAAATATCTTTTTCACAAACTTTTTCAACATTCCTTATCTTTATGCCAAAAATAACGCTTTTCTTAAAAGTGAGCGTGACAGCGGGCGGATCTGTTGGGTCTATATACCAAATTTCAAAACTCTAGCTCAAACTTTAAGGCCCAAAAATCGGCGACACACAGACGGACGGATAGACATGGCTAGATCGAATCAGCTAGCGATTCTGAGTCGATCAATATTCTTAGCGAAATACCTTGCGAAATTATTTCTCTACGTTACAAACATAATGTAAAAACTATTATATACCTGTGTGATAGGCTACAATCAGTAGCAGAAACAACCGAACCAGTGGTAATGTCATATTCTTTTGTATGTATATGTATATGATTATGGTGAAGATCTATTTTGAAGAAAAAGCATGTTAAAAAATCTAGTCTATAATGGAGCTTGCGACGTTTGGTGCACTCAGATGCTTATTTCCGTGGTTCAATACAAAAAAATATCACCTAGTTGGACAGACAAAATTTTTCATAATTGAAAGAGAAAATGAAAATGTATGTCTATAAACAGACAAAGCATTCTTCCAAATTTTACTGTCAATAAACTGACGAACAACTTTTTGTCAATAGTTGATTAAAATAAATCTGAACTGGCCACAGTGTCGGTTACTGACACACTCAGGAACTGTCAAAAGTTGGCCCAACTGCCTCAAAATGATTACTGCCGAGTCACAGTTCTAATTCTCAATTCCCATGCCCAGACATTAATTCTATTGCAGAACACAACCGCAATTGAAATCCATTTATCTGAAAACTGTAAAACTATATTCTCATAATTTAAAATTGCAATTGTAAGTGATTTTATCCACTCGAACGGTATTTCGCCAACTTCAAACACCCTCCTCCTGTGAATGTTTCCGTATTCCCTCGATTCTTTATTTTCTGACTAGGCACTATAAAGACCGAAACATGAATTGATTCTCTTCTATTCCAAGAATAAGAAAAAAAATTATTCCATTGTTTTCGGATGTCAGATGGGAGGGCCCAGATGCAACATTCATGTAGATGCCATTGAGGCTCACCTTTTTATGAGTGAACAAGGAACATGCAACAGATAAATCAAATTGACAAGTGATCAGAGAAATTGTTAGGCCACCGTTCACACAGGGAATGTTGAAAAATCCTCAATGTCAGTGACGCATGAAGAATCAATGTCATCATTGAAATTGGTAAATGTATGACTGACACTTGCATGCAATCTATATTTGATATAGAATTACATCCAACTACTACAGTTCAGATGCGTATGATTTCGGAGTTAGTTGCAGGCACTGATTATGATTTACTAGTCAACATTATGATACTTAAAAAAGTTTAAATTGTATGCAAAGGCATTTTGAGTGGATTGAAAAGAAATATAGATGGAAGCTGCTTGCTTTGACTGGCAATTTGTGACTTGTGGGCAAGTTTCTAACCACCCTTGAAATTATTTACTCTATATTTTATAAGTTGAATGAATGAATTGCGTCGGGATTCGTTGGTGTTGCAATTTCACAAGGTGTTATGCTGTGCGAATCAATAGATTGGACAAATCGTCAGTGTTACCGTAATGAATCATAACTCATGCTGTTAATTTGAATCCTGCACTGAAAAACTTCTTAATGAGTTAACACTTGATTAAATTTAAAGCGCGGTTAGTTGACTCTTGGCTAACTCAGAGTTAACTCAGCGTAGACAAATCGAAGATTATCTTAAAATTATGGATTGTGCTGTGTGAAAACATTTTGTTAGGAAGCGATCAAAAGCTTAATAAAGGATTGCATTTATTCCAATTGAATTTAAATTATGATTATATATAAAAACTTCTTACTGAACTTAAAGAAAATCAGTGAAGGCGCTCATGTCCTTCTGTGTATTGGTCCTTGTTCGCATCTGGATGGAGTTACTTCAAATTTTGATATACCAGATGGTTGGAAATGGCATTATAGTCGTAAAACATAAAATGATTAAAAACATTATAATATTTACTAACTTAAGTGGCGGTACGATTCGTATCAACGCATATGCCTTTCCAATTGTTTGAGATAGGTTCCTACTTGTGTGCGCCACTTATTGGTGTCCATTATCTCTTCATGTTCTAGCCATTTTAAAAGACCAATGCGAATTTTCTCAGTAGAGATATGTCTCCATACAGCTCGTACAGCTCTTTGTTCAATTTTCTCCTCCATAGCCCGTCAACGCCAACGCAACCGCGACCGGAATTTTTCGAAGAAATTTTCTTATAAAACTGCGAAGGACGTAATCATCCACTTTTGATACGGTCTATGTTTCAGCGCAGTAGAGCAGGACTAGGATGATCAGGAATTTATATAGGATCTCCTTAGTAGTTTGAGTGAGGGCTTTACTACTGAATTGCCTTCTTAGCCCGAAAAACAGCGGTTGGCAGGAGTAATTCTTCGTTTAATTTCTGATGAGATGTTCTTGTCAGAGTTAATAGCTGAACCGAGCTACATAGAGTCCCGTGACGCTCTGTCTAATTGTGTTTCCTTTCGAGTTGACAGCATATACTTGCTCTTATGATCATAGCTAAACTCATTTTTGCCACTTCTTTTCTTTACTAGCAAACAAGGCTTTGACTTCCGACCAATGTTGTCAAATTCGTCGGCGTATGCTAGTAGTTGCACCTATTTTTGTAAGATTGTGCATCTGGTGTTGGCTCGTGAGTTTTGCACTATCCTATCAAGAACGACATTAAAGAAGTCATCGAAGTATTGAATGGTTCGCTCAGTTAGTTTCCAACTCTGATGGAGCAGCGAGAATTCTCCTTCGTTATCACGCGGACGAGTTTGAGCGGTTTACCAAAACAATACATAGGTCTTCTATGTATAAATTGTGTCGTATGCGGCTTTGAAACCGACGAATAGGTGGTGGGTATCTGTTTGAACTTCTTGAGTTTTTTCCAGGATCTGCCGAATTGCAAAGATTTGATCAGTTGTGGACTTTCCTGTCCTAAAAACACTTTGATAATGGCCAATCATCTAGCCGTTTAGGCAGTAGAAGCAGTTACGCTCAAACGGACCGGTGGAAATGATTGCGAAATCCACTATTGTATATTCGAATCAATCGAAATCTCGAGGTCAACATTTTTTTTACTAAAACAATACCTTTCTCCTTGTAAGACTCTATACTACATACTGAAGATCTATTTATGTAAAGAGATAAACAAATAAACATTCCGCTGGAAAATATTTATCACATTTCTGAAATTTTTACAACTTAAAACTTTGAATTTCCGGTGTAAGACAATCTAGCTTCATGGTATTGGCGATGTTTTTTTTTTCAAAACGGCTTTAGAATAAAAAGTACAGTAGGTATCTACTCCTAATAAATTGTTTTATTTAGATTTAAAATAATAACGATAATATATCGCAATTTCGAGATTTTTTTTTCAAACTTCATAACAAACACAACATTATTTAAAATATTTTGAGTTGTTTCTCTGAGTAACGTCCTGCCGTTTAATTAAGTAAATCATCGAGTATAAATAATTTTTGTAAAAATTATCTATTCATCTATATTTTCGCGGCAATAAATAAATCAACTCCATGCGACAAAAATGCTAATGAAAACAGCGTCCAATGTTATGCTGTTTTTATTATCGGCATTATTGTTTGTAAATACCTCAAATTTACAATCCATATTAAAGGTGATCATTTATGCGTAATAAAAGTCAATCAATCTGAAACTGAATTATTTAAGTTGAAGCTAGTGGTCCCATAGTAAAATTGTCAACGAATTACGTATCAAAAGCATAATATTAACCTATTAGCCAGTGACCATTTCCCCGGGTGACAACGTTCGGGTTTTCTTTGTTTTGTCATGAATACTAATTTGTCAACATATGCTCGGATAGATTAGCTTGTCAGGTCGTTAACGACGTAATCTGCTTTGGAAAATAACACAACCCATTAGTTGTTTTGGCTACGACCTATATAAGGCTTTTGAAATGCGTGGTTTTCCAAAGGGATTCACAAATACTTACCGCAATTCTCAAATATAGAATCCTTAGAGTAAAACCACTGCGATGCACATTTTACACATTCACAAATCCACAGAATTAATGAGAAAATTTATATTTTCGCCTTGAATTGATTCTCTTGTCAGAACCGAATGGCACTTTATCGAATAAACACGTATGTACTAGAATAGTGTCCCGCTTGACTGCTGGAGAAACAGGCCGACGCAAAATTGTGTAGCTCAAATCGTTTGTCTGGTATATAGTATCTCATGACATGCCTAATAGGTATACGTATAAATGTTAACATGCTTCATCATCAACTTCGCAGGAAGTAGGCAGGGAATGACGGCCTGGCTTCCATGTTGTGCTATTTTTTTCACTTATAACTCATATGGGGTAAGAGTTAATAAGGTGTATAAGAGGGGTTCGATATACATATTTAGTACCGAAGAGAACATTCCTCTGCATACATAAACTAACAGTGCAAGTATAATGATATCCATTGCAGGATGTTCCCAAAAATAATTTATTGAGCTTTCATAGGATATAAAGAGTTTTATTTTTAACTTCCGGAAAAGTATGCGTTTTCAGAAATGGGATGGATACCTACACGCATGTTTTTCCCACTTTTATTTAGGCTCTGGTAAAGAATTAACCTAAGCATTTCAATAAAGCGTATGTCATTCCCTAAGGTTGTTGCTAATGGTATAAGCACTTTTGTTTGAAATAAAAAGGAGCGCCAATGTTTTCCTTTGAATGAGATACTTAATTCGGGAGACGCAAACCTATTTGCTGTTACTGAACATGAGTAGATTGCTACGCTTGATCTTAAGGCCATATACGCAGGCGATCAGAAAGAAGCTATGCAGGAGCGTAGCGTATAGTCATGTTGAGTGACAAGTTGTACGTTAAATCTCAGTCAAAATCAACATTTTTGGCGCAACAGGCTCGTTAGTACTCAGGGGCGAGCTTTCTCACAACCATTCATGTGTGCGTGTGTACTTCTTGCACGATGGCGGGACCTACTTCTTTATGCCGACTTTGAATGGCGAATTTGAGATAAGTTTTTCTTCAAATTGATACTACTCGGATGATTTGTTAGATCATCACGATAGGTAAGTTTGGTATGTAAATATATAATAACTTTCTATTTAAAAATTTGTTAGATTAGTTTTTGAATACCACATCAATCAATTAGGCAAAAATAAATGTAGCCTTTTTAAAGCGTTTTCGATCATCTCGGGGTAAAGCGATGATTTTGACATGAATGTTTGCAATGAGCTTGTCAATGATCTGAGTCTTGCTGGAGTACATTTGCTTTTTAAATACCTCCCAAAAAAATAAGTCGCGAGGAGAAAAATTTGGTGATCTTTCGGCCATGTTACGCAATTTCTTGACAGCACACATAAAGGGAGTTTTCGATGCAGAAATAACGTTGTTTGATTTGCACCCTCTTATTGAAACCAGCACCGTCCAAATCTTTTTCACACATTTTTTGGCAGACATAATGACCCAACATCCACCGAAATGGATTCACATTGACTGTTTAACATTCTCTTGCGAAAAATGACCCAAAGATTTATTTGGTTTAAATAAAGTCTTACCAAAGCCTTACCGAAATTCACGTAACGAAAAAAAAAATCAATTGCTGTATTAACTTTGAATATTGTTAAGTTAATTGTCTTTCTTAATAATTATTTACAACAATTTTAATATGAACAGTGTTATTTTTGATAAGATGTATTAAATTAAAACAAATAAATAAAGTCCTTACTGGGATTTGTACTAGACTATTCTTTGCAACATGCAAGAGTGGCCTTAATAAAAAACCAATTGAAACGTGTTTTCTTAAACCATTGATTAAAAGACGAAGAAACGTGCAGTCAGAATCTATTATTTGTGCCCTACACATTATTTTTTTATAGTTACAAATCATAGGCATTATTTATAGCAATCAATAAAATTTAACTACACAAAATCTGATGTGATTATACTAAAAATTGAGTGTCTAAATATTTTTGGAAATGAAACCAGAAATATGTTGGTATTGCGTTGTAGTGAATCGCACAAAAATAGGTGATTTAAGCCTCAAGTCATAAGCACTATAAGTATTATGCTGTTACATTACTTTGGCAGAAGCTCTACCAACACATGTTTTCAACTGCCACATGTCCACGCCACATTATATCAAATAATATTCTTTAAAGCCCGTGCATTTACCTAAAAGAGTTATTATAAATGCTGAACTTCTCTACACAAGTACAAAAAAGCTCAATATTTGTTAGTTGGACCGTTTCCCAAATGTTTCAATTTTGATTGTTACCGGCCCAGAGAGAGTGAAATGGACCATTAATATTTGCTTCCAAAAATCAGTATTAGTTTCAACCATATAAGCGATTTTTTGGTCGTCTTCCAAGTGACGTGGACGGTCTGTCGGCGATATTATTTGCATATAATATAATGCAAATCGTTCTTGAAAATGCATCGCAAGGTGGTTCCATTGACGCCAAAATGCTGATGATATGACACAGGTGGCCTGTTTCTCCGCAACACTCTCTCTTACCATTTCAACCAGTTGTTTGGAACGTCTCGAGCATTGATGAACGGCATCTCGATGATATCCCACTGTATTGTCAGGTACAGTGCTTGTTTGGCACGATATTTTCGACTCGCCCGTTTAGTTAACACAACTGGATGAATATTTTCAATGTAAATTGTGATAAAAAAAAAAAACATGTCTACTCAAGTCAATCAGTTGAGGGTGTAATTTTAGGAATTATGTTCGTAAGTTTTCCCAAAACCTTAAAGCCAGGGATACAGGACCAAAAATAATCCACTTAAGATGAACAAGTAAAGTCACAGTCGATCCTGTGAATATGAAAAAATGTATGGTGAGGAATATTTGCCAGCCTAAAAAAACGTTGGTCTGATGAAAGTATTTCCGAAAATTAAACCTCAGTATCATTTGCCAAATCAACAAGAAAAGGCGACCTTCTAAAATAAGCCAATTACAAAGCAATAAGTCACCTCAATATCGTCTACATAATCCTGTCTGATACACTTTGTGAACTGCTGAAACTGAAACCGGTTCACCAACAACTTATAGTTGTATAGTATAGTTTTAGACAAACAAACTCAACAACTGATTGCATTTATATACTGCAATAAGTCAACATCGATGGCTATGTTATGTTCTTTTAAACATGAAGTCCCGAACAGAAGTCTGATATTCGAAGATTGTCTTGTCTGGGGAGTTATTGTTCATTCCCACTAGTGACCGATTACTACATCTACATCTTGGTAGAGCTGATGAAGCTTCCGATTATGTCTTTCTCTCATTTCTCAGGCCTTCACGTATTACGTTAATTATGAATTTGTATTCGACATTAATAGGGTACATACACGACACAGAGGCGTCACTGCAGACAAGTATATTTTTTTGTTGTGCACATATCTGCTGGGTATCCATATCGACTTTTTGCAGCGACAGTCTTCGTGAATACAAAACATTTTGAATTTTTCTAGGTCTGCGATGACATGTCTGTGCGCTGTATGTATGGTGAGTTTTGCACAGACGAGCGAGAATATTCACGGCGTAAATATGAATGCAAATAGCTGGTTTCTTGGAAAGTTAAACGTGCTGACTATCGCGTTATAAAATAACCATCCCTTAATCCAAATTTGTTTCTTGACACAGCACAAGCAGTATCCGCAATTCTTCCGACTTGAAGACTATGACGAAGCGATAGAAGGTTATGTCTGTGCAGATTGTATGAACTGTGTGTTGCGAAGGCATGTTTGCACAGTCTTAGGTCTGCAGCGACGTGTTTGTATCATGTACTAAAAGTAGTTTGAGCCTGTAATGGGATCGGACTTCTTGTAGACGGACCATGTGGAACTGATGTTCCAACCATCGGTAACGATTGTTGTTACTTGTTATAGTTTTATTACATTGACCTGAAACCATTCAAAAGTGATTTTATACTGACTTCCAATGGATGTTGGCCACAATAGCACCTTGACTCTTAACAAAATTAGTGCTATTTTATTCAAAGTTAATGTCGAGCCTAAATGTCGTAACAGGGTTCGTTTTACGGAGAAAACAAACGATTCCAAGATATTTAGCATTCTACAAGATAATTTCTGTTGTGTTAAAAAAAATAAATAAGCCACTATCACAAGGGTGCAGTGGGCTAGGGGTTAGTGCAAAGTGGAAAATGGAAAGTGTAAGCATCTATGTTTTGTTACTGCTCCACCTTTTGCGATAGCCAGTCAAACATCCAAGGGTAAAACTGTCTGAAGAAACTTCTCAAATTCTTTTTCAATTTGGGCATTAAGCTGCAGGAACTCTTCTTTGTAGCAAAAATAATAACTTCACAAACACAAATAAAGAAAGAAGCTAGGTTTGAGGGCATGTATTGACCAATGCCAGTTATTTCTATCTTTTTCTAATACTATCACGATCTATTCGAAATAGAATGTTAATCATAACAAGATGCCTCAACATCGGAGAGATGATTATACCAAGTCGTGTGCCTAGTAAAGACCGAATGATTCTAGATCTTAGCATGGATACAACATGTTACAGCTACGTCGTATAATCTGCTTGAATGAAACGCTGCAGTTTCTGCCTATACAAACATGTACAATTTCCTGCTCGTCTGTGACTAGGTCTTAT
Organism: Rhingia rostrata; assembly: GCA_949824845.1. Lineage (NCBI taxonomy): Eukaryota > Metazoa > Arthropoda > Insecta > Diptera > Syrphidae > Rhingia > Rhingia rostrata. Next base: position 138,949,695 of record OX463755.1, on the reverse strand, counting down.
TTGGTAAAACCCGCTACAACTGCATTACTAAAGACGGCAGCTAGTTTATTTTGATTGACGGATGTTTTCTTGTCTCAAAACCCTACGTTAGAATCTTCTTTCTTCACTTCTTCTTACTTGCTGCTCTTCCCGGCCTGGCAGAGTTCTGTTTTGCAGCACCTTGATATGTTCCTCTTATGTGAAGTCTTTTTGGTACTTGCCACGGCCATATTTTTTAATCTGGGAAATGCCCTATGGCCGAATCGGCTACCTCTTTAATAATGTTCAGTTATTAAACCAAATGGGTGCTGATATTCATGGCGGGTAAGGGTATAGCGGAGATTCCTCGTTCCTTGTAGACTCTAGTGTGAGGTACTTACGAAATTTCTTCTTGCAACTAAAATTTAATCAAAATCGACGTTTACCTCAAAGCATCTATGATAAATTGGTGCATTTGGCCAGCGGTTCATCCATCTGGAGGTCGACATGTTTCCAGGTCATCAATGATGATTGTACCTAACATTAGTTTCGTATAAAATTGAGTTCAACTTACCCTTTTGGAATAGGCTTAATATTATAGTCCCAGACACCGTGAAAGAAGTATACGAACAGCCATGAAAGATAGTATTGAAAATAAAGATCCCGTGTCCTGATAAACCTGTTGCACAAAACAATACTTGAAAAACAGATTGGATGAAAGAATATAATCTAAAGGAACTCCAGCGTTTAATAAGCCAGCAAACATAATTTTTCTCGAATAATCTGTTGTTATTTTTTAGACCCACCCTGCTTTTTCCAACAAGTGAACAATATACCTCTATGAAAACAAAAACACTTGAATTGCTCATTCTGCCGCCTTAGCCATAAGTTATCTGCACATTATTGCCTCGGTAAATAGATTACTGCTCTCATATAAAGGGGTAGTTTCAAACCATCGTAGCGTTACTTTTCTTTTTCCACCTTAGTTGCCAACGTTTGCCAATGCAGTACGATTACCTGTAAGTCTTAAATTAAACCCATTAGCCGTGGCTCAGTGTGTATGTACTGTACATATCAAGGATACCGAGCGTAGTGCTAATTCACAATGTCGTGGAATGGGTGTAGTCTATCATGCAATTTTAAGCACGCGAATCTGATATTCTTATGTTGTGAAAATTCCTATAGAGTATTTGAGGATAAGTTATAATATGCATGCATAGTTGCATAAAACAATACAATGGTGGAATGTTTTGTAGTAAGCTTCGTGATATGCAAGACAAACATGGAGTCTGTCGGGGATATTGCCATTGACCCAAACGTTTTCATCAATATATGATACTTAAAACGATCCGGCATTCAATGACTATGAATACACAACAAACATACACATACATGTGTGGCGACTGTGCCAGTTAAGGGAAAAAAGGATTAAGCTTCAACCCAAATATTATCCCTAATGTTTCCTACTAAATTCAAACCAACCAGTGCTTAAAATTTGATGATGTTTAGTGGTCGCTTCGAAAAATTGTTTCTAATTAAAAATCCCTGTACATACGATTTATCTTCGACCATGCAAGAGCTACACGAGGTTAAAAGGTCTTAAAAATGCCTGTGAGTATTTGCTCGTACTTTTGGTACCATTTAAATGTATTCTTCTCTAAAACAGAGGACGGGGAAATTAAGTATTCTCTCATTAACGTTGCCATTCATAATTAAAGACGGTTGTATGTTGGAAATATCAGCAGCTTCAAAACGAACCTTTCGTCACGCCAACTGACATTCCTATTGAGTTCTCTAATTGCATATCCAAATTTTCCATAAATAATGATAAAATATTCATTTTCGGATGTCAATCTCTCTGCCATTCGAATCTATATAATGCATGTGATGTGAAACGATTCACGTTGCTTTATTTATTAATACATTTTAAATTAAAAAGCAATTAAATTAAATTCATGTGATATTTTGAAACAAATGCGTATAGAAAGTATATATGTGAAATTGATTCAATTCGCTACGCGGTACCGTGTATCTGAGTGAAAGAACCAAATCCTCGACGGCCACAATGATGAAGGTTGGCTTGAATGCATGAAGTCTTTCAATCTCAATTAGGGGACAGGTGATCTGGATGTGTTTTAACTTAAATCAGTTCAAGATTTTTATTTTATTCGGCACACCCTTGAGTTATGTAATTGTTACGTCGATTTTTTTTCTGTTATTCAATTTTTTACGCTTTTAATAAAACAATGCACAAGAAATCCTTATTTTCAACTAAGAAAAAATGTGCTAAGGCACATATTCCATTTCAACAGTGGCGTATTCAATCCTAGTTAGGATAGACAAAGCGAAAAAAACTAAATGAGTTTTAACATATTCGAACAACAGGTCATTTAGGAATCTGAAGAGTAAGTCAAGTCGCATGAACAACGATGGCTGCGGAAGAGCCGCAAGGCCAACGGCAACGCTCAATCCAGTAGTGGATACTGAAGGCCTTCTGTTTGGCCCTCCAAACTTTGAATTGTCCTAGGGTTAACTACCCATTGAGGTACAAAAATTTTGCTCCGAAGCAACGTTTTATGTGCCTTCAAGAAAAAAATCCTTAGTCTGATGAAGAGTCCCGACAGATGCTTGCCACCAAGAACGCGACCTACAAGTCAAAGCTGGAGCTGTCATTGAGTAGCAAAAGCGCTGTCATTGAGTAGAGGTGTCGCTCCAAAAAATATGTTTGTAAGTTTCACCAAAGTGTAAAGCGATAGAATTCTGTCTGAAGAACCGTCTGCAGACTGTTAGACAGCGATGATGAACAATCTCCCGCTGTTAGGCAGTACGAACCATTCAATATTGGCGATGACAGCAAAAACTACCAACTACTAAACTTAAGATTAGTAAGGCTCCCGGAAATGATGGCCTTCCCATCGACTTTCATTAAGACGATGGAGATGATTTGGTAATGTCATAGCCGCGTTTGCTAATGCGTATGCTGTCAACATGAAACGTAACACAACATCGACGAATCGGATAATACGCACTATTGACAGATATAACTGTGTATTTTTCGTAAGAAATAAAATGATGGAATTGTCAACCGCTCATTCGAGCAATTTAGTAGTAAAGCCCTTACTCGAACTACTAAGGATATCCTAAAATCCTGATCATCCCAGTCCTTCTCTACTGCGCTGAAGAAAAGAACCATATCAAATCGGATGGTCGTTCTTAGCGAAAAATATTCGGTCCTGTTTCTGTTGACGGGCTATGGAGACGAAGATTCAACCAAGAGCTAGAGCGACATAGATCTTGTGAAAAAAAAACTCCACATCTACTAAAAAGGATCGATTAATAGATTGCTTTAATGAAATTTCAAAAATACATTTCAGGAAATTGGTTAGTCTTCATGACTTAGTCTTCAATGACTTAATAGACGTGTTTCACTTACGAATTCCCCACCGATTTTCTTCCGCTGCCTGATTGAAATTTTTTATTCAATAGAACAAAACTCTCGACAAATGGGAACTTATTCTGGCAAAAGAAAAAACGGTTTCCTTGATTCGCAGCTTGTAATATTGATGAATTTCTCACATGATACACACATAATAACTAGCTGTACTCTGTTAGCAGAATGGGTAAGGAGAAGAATCCAACAACATTTAGTCTCAGCATATTGCAGAAAATGTCCGCATTGCCAAGTGAGGAATCATGTTCGAAATACAGAAATCACAGAGATATCGGAGGGATTCGTGAGTGGCACACCCCTAATGATTAATATGTTATTCCATTTTTGTATGGATCAATACAATTTTCAAATTAAAGTAAATAGGGCTGACATTAAAAAAAAAAGTTAAAAAAAATAAAATTAAGTTCCTTCAAATTTTGCAAAGTTTTTCCTCTATCATTAACTGTCTCTTTTACTAATTTTTGAGTACTGGCAATAAGTAAAAAACCAGTACAATTCAGTAGATATCAATATAAATATTATTTTACGGTAACAGACCGATTGTGATCTCATTTATTTTTTGTTCACTAAACTAAAAAAAATTTAATTCTACATTCTTTCAATTATAAAACGTGTGTAAAAGCTTCTCAGTTTGGTTGCAAAAAGCGATTCTGCAGTCGGCAATTGGGATGATTGAATAATTTTGTCATTGAAATGTCCACTGAACCATAAGGGGTTTTATCTTACATATTCTGTTGTAATATAACATATTGGGAAATTAAATAATTTAAGTTACAACGATAGGAATATGTAGAAGAAGAAATGGCAGAAGCTCAGAAATGTGTAACTTGATAACATTGAAAAGTTATTTTCTGCCAACGTTTTAATTAAGAACACAATTTTTTTATAAATTATAAATTCACACGAAAAAGAAAGCCCTGCTTTCTTCCAAATAGTCAATTACAGATCAATGGATCTTTCATAAAGTGGGAGCCATCCGTTCGTTATTTGGGAATACATCTGGACACAAAACTAACTTTTAATGAACACATCTACAGGACAATTAAAAAGGTTGGGATTGCAATTAAGATGTTATACCCTTTTATAAATAGAAAATCATTGCTTTCAATCGAAAATAAAATGATCATTCAAAAAGTAATTTTCAGGCTATTTTGCTATATGGATGTCAGGTATGGGGTAATTGTTCGAAATTCCACATACAAAAATTGCAAGTATCTCAAAACAAGCTACTGAAAATGATGTTGAATTTGCCATGGCATCATTCAACTCTAGATGTTCATTGTAAAGCAAATGTTGAATTGATTTCAAATACATAAACTAAGGCTTAAATTTCTAGAACGCTTTAGTTTTACTGAAAACCCCCTTATTAATGACTTAATCACGATTAACATGTAATTCAATTTTTTTTTGTTTTTTTAATTATTAATTGTTTTTGTTATTTATTTATTTATTGAATGCTCTTAATCATCTAATATATTCATACTTATTTATCTATTAATCTTTTTACTATCTATTAATTTATTTATTTATGCATTAATTTATTTATTTTGTTTGTTTGCTTAATTATTTATTTATTTACTTATTTATTTATTTAAATCAAATTATATTATTTATTTATCTATCACTCTTTGAGTGAAATATTTATTCCCTTCTGGAATTAAAACAAAACCAAAATATGTGATACCACTTGACTGATTTTTGTTGATTTATTTGTTTATTATTTTGTTTAAACATTTATATATGTATATACATATTTTGAAATTTTCTATTTATTTATTTGTTATTTATTTATTTATTTATTTATTTAGTTATTTATTTATTTATTTTTTTTATTAATTTATTTATTTGTTTATCTGTTTATTTGTTTATTGTTTATTTGTTTATTTGTTTATTTGTTTATTTGTTTATTTGTTTATTTGTTTATTTGTTTATTTGTTTATTTGTTTATTTATTTATTTGTTTATTTTTTTTTTTTTGTATTTAAATTGGAGGTTTTTTTTTTGTGTTTCCTCCAAACTATCTATTTTTGTCTCCTTTATATTTTCAAATGAATAAATAATGTTTCAGTAGAAAGATATATCTTATCAAATCTCTGTAAAATGTGCGATAATAAACCAAATGTATATTTAACGAAATAAAATCAATCTATCTATCTATCTATAAATTTGTAATTTCTACTAAGGTCGTTCAAACAATAATTCGCAATTGATTCAATTTCCTAAAATGCCGCAAAAAGTAAAAGGAAATATGGCTTTTGATGAAAGGGCTAACTAGAGCCTTTTTGGCAGCATCTTGTATGTTTAATAGCAAACTCGCATGACAAGATTCACTCAAAAAGCAAACCCCTTTCCATGTATACTCCCCCTACAAAAGGTTTAAGTACAAACTGACATAAAATAACAATTAAATTTGACTGCTTCCAAAAGCCGAGTCTTACATATTCGTTAGGTATCCAAATTTGCTTCGTAAATCATTTTTTTTTTGTTTATACAGTCGGGGGATTCTCCAACCACCAACGAAAACTTCCAATTTAATAGTAACATAACAGAAATCCTTTTCCCTCCTGGCAAGAGAAAATTTGGACCAAAATAATATTATCCACTACTTGTATTAGTTCTCACACAAGTTAATGTCCTTTGGTACAGTTGGCCAAGCATGTACATATAGTATATCTCTACTAATTTAAATTTCTATTGCCAAAGTTTGTTTGCATATTACATCCACATTACGGGGCCGAAATCCTACTCTACTTCCACACCAACAAAAGTGTGCGTGCACAGTCTCCGTGGCACATATGTGTACGATTGTGTGCGAGTGTGTGTCAAATTGTGTCTAAAAACCAATCTCTTGAAATCCCTTATGTCCTGCATATATTGTAAACTTTCAAACTGATGCCTCTATAGTTTGTTTATGAAAACTTTGTTTGTACACATATATGTGTGTGCGTGTGCTTATATGTACGTCTTTGTCGTCGTCGTCAATTCGGTCCCGGACTCTTGGCCTCCCCTGAAACGTTTATCACAGCACACTACACCCGCTATACATTGTGGCTACCCATCTATCCAGGCATTAGAATATGCCAGCGATATATCCAATTCCATACAACAATTCACTACACACATATATACGCATTTTAAGTTTTCTATCGCCGCACCAGCGTACCAAGCCTCCCCCGCCCCTGCGGCTCAATGTAAAACTCGGACACGTAACAAGCAGCAAATCCTTCGTTCGTCTCCTGCTGCCATTCTCTACAGAACCACACCACACCATACGAGGACAAGGACGAGGACGAGTACGAGCACTGCCCAAATAGAATATAATATGGTAAACAGATTTTCGAGGGTGGCTGGGATGTCCTGGGCTGGGCAGAGGTATTGTGCGTTATCTCTTCTTCACAATTCGCAACGGCATAGGTATTGTATGTGACTTTAGTGCGAGTACTTTAGAGTGGGTCCGTCGCCACCCCACCGGATGAAGCAGGCATACCTTCTCTGGAGATATTTTGAATTGAGAATTTCTCCCGGCCGATAATAATGTGTATACCGGTACCGGAGAAGGACACGAGTTGTATATGTCCACATGCGAGATCTCACCCCTTCTCCGATAAGGACGGAGGGTGGGTGTGCGGCTGAATGCCGGGTATCTGTGCTATGTCTGTAAATATTAAGCCTTTTGGTAAGAGCACCTTTCCACTGCGGGATGTTAAGATTCATTAAAAATTGCCTTCCCTCGTTCTCTGGGAGGTTTATTGTTGTTCCATAGGTGAGAATGATGGGGTATTTTCTCCCACCAATCAGCAGTCCCCTGACACCGTAACTCACGGTCTAATCTGGGAGACGAATGCGACTCCCCATGTCGTGTCGTATCTCTTCGTTATGCGTGGAGTAAACTAACAGAGTATCGCATTCAAAACTTATATGTCGTACGCAAATTTTTTTTGGACAATTGGAATAGCTCATGCGTTTACCGATGCTGGAATCACACACCAGGGCACTATTCTCGATAGCCGCATACATATATATATGTGTGGCTGTATAAATTTAAAGCTTAAATTTTTTTTAAGAATCGTCTCCCTCAATTCGAAGCCACCATGGACTGTGTGTATAGACAAGAATCCTTATATCAGAGTTTATCCCAGCACAAGGCAACCCCTTTCGTGTGGAATTCTTGTTCTTTATTACTCACAAGGCTACCGGCGCCGTGTGCTTTTTGTTGGACGAATTTTCATCCCCCTTTTGAATGGACATTTGAATGCTGCGTGTGGGGGACTTAACTGGACTCAATCTTAAATTCTATTGTTATATGTTGTTGGTGTACACACCAGTGAATAATTGTGCGTGTATGTATACTTACTCTGAATTTAATTTGCAATAAGCGCCGAAGATTAAATTTATAATTTGTAGCCGTGTAGTACATTGTACTACGATAGGGGTAAATGCCACCCTTTACGATTGCATGAACTGCCGTATTTTCAATTTAAATTTCATATTTGGTTTCATATTTGGACGTGCTAATGGTGTGTTTGTCCTTTGATAGGCATGTCCTTTGAGCGTTTTTGTAAATTATAATGCGAAGCAATCAGTCCAGGGAAAACAAATTATTTCCCTCGAGGCAGAATATATCGTTTGCAACTAATTCAAGTACGTATTCACACAATTTCGTAGATAGTGAAGTTTATCTTATAGGTAAGCTTAAAATTACAACAAAAAAACACACAATGATTAACATTGGGGTGGATTTTTAATATGATCGATTCCAGTGAATTAATATTAACCACTTAGTTTTGCATGAAACATACGAAAGGGATTTCTAATAAGAGTTTCCTTATACCGATATGGCGAATCGGCGAAATTCTTCGCTTTTCGACTGACGCGAGATAAGTCCGACATAAAGAGTGACTGTCATCATTTTCTCGTCTCGGCCGAATTCAGAGCGCGACTGTCCAACGAGAAGAAGCTGGGGATTGTGCATAAAAAGAGATTTACCGTTGGACGCCTTAGTTAGCCGAAGTTTGCTATACAAACATAAAATGATTAAGAGAATCCCCGATGTGCTCCCATGTCAATATCATAAAAAAAAAAATCCTGCGTAGGAAATACACAGCCTCCCACCTCAAGGAAATCGAAAAAGCTCACGATAAGAAGAACATCCGTCAATTCTAGAAGAAAGCCAAACAACTGGCAACTGGCTTCAAAGTAGGATCGGAATAATAGCAGCATAATGAGCAGTATGTCGAGAGAGTGAGAGGGCAATAAACTGGTCCATTTCCAGTCACGAAAGAGGTAACGCTCTCTCGAATATTGAAGAAGTTATAGAAAGCAATAAAAATTCCCACCTCAAGGAAATCGAAGAAGCTCACGAGAAGAAGAACATCCGTCAATTCTGGAAGAAAGCCAAACAACTGGCAGCTGGCTTCAAAGCAGGATCGTAATAATAGCTGCATAATGGTCAGTATATCGAGAGAGTGATAGGGCAAGATACCGGTCCATATCCAGTCACGAAAGAGGTAACGCTCCCTCGAATATTGAAGAAGTTATAGAAAGCAATAAAAATTCCCACCTCAAGGAAATCGAAGAAGCTCACGATAAGAAGAACATCCGTCAATTCTAGAAGAAAGCCAAACAACTGGCAGCTGGCTTCAAAGAAGGATCGAAATAATGGCTGCATAATGGGCAGTATGTCGAGAGAGTGATAGGGCAAGAAACTGGTCCATTTCCAGTCACGAAAGAGGTAACGCTCCCTCGAATATTGAAGAAGTTATAGAAAGGAATAAAAATGCCGGAATTAGAAGGAAGTTGGTGTCCATGTGAATTATAATGATTTTTCTTTATTGGCCAAAAGTAAAAATCCCTTTAAGGAATAGTTGAAAAAAAAAATGCGTATCCTGGCAGGTACGCACCGTGTAGATCATTTGCCCAATGTGTTATGCCATACATAAACCTATGCTCCGTACTTTATGTTTCAATAAAGAAGAAAAAACTCAGTTTTCTCTTTAATTGTAAAAATTTACTATCCAAACACCAACCTTGTCAGAGAGCAAGACATCGAATTCAAGGCAAACCTTTCTTTAACAGTCTTGCTGATCTCTCTGACGAACACCTTCTTAAATGGATTTAACCAGCGATAACACAATAAGTTACAACACACAACAATATAAATTAACTCACTAATTATTAGGTCAGGTTTGGTGGAAAATATTCAATGATAAATCCTTACCTTGACGTCGGCTGAAATTTGGGCCATAGATAGGCCCACATAAGAAGAGCTTTGAAAGCTTAGGCTTAAAGACGACAATTTTTTTTTACTTTTGCCAGATGAAGTCCCTTAAAAGTTAATCAATTTAACTTATTCCAATACCTTTATAACCCACAGGTGAAAATTGTTTATTTTTATTTACGTACGTCGCTTAGCTATCTCAAGACTGGGGGACAACTAATGGTATACCCCCATCTTTCTTATGGACATCCGTTAACAATGACTTATTCTCCACAGGAAGTTGTTTCGTCCAATTTCCAATTCAATAGATTCACAGATTTGCACCACCCTCACTTGCAGATTGGTAAAGTTCTCACAGATTATGCTCCTCATGTGGGACATGCGGATAGGATAACCCCCATGAGAGATTCTTCCTTTTTTGCTTTGGTGACTTTGTTTAAACTGAAATATTTGTGCGGGAGGTGATTCTTATTCCAATAAGGCCTTTACCAACATCCAGCAAGTATTTATTAGTCTTACACATACTTTACGGTTCACATACCATGCTCCCCATATGCAAAGCCAAAAGGTACCGACTGCCGAGGACAATGACGACGACGACGGCGACGTAGGCACATCTTCACACACTTTGGCTATAAGCTGCTGCGTGTAGTACGTAGCGCGCGTACCCTTTGTATGCTCGGATGGTACATCGTCCTTCTCGTTGTCGATGTTGTTTGGGCAAAGGGACAGTACATTTCACTATAGAAATCTCCAGGGTATTGATTTGTTGCCCGTACGGAAGTTTCCATTCCTCCCCTCCATTTTAATCTAATATGTTGGCAAGTGTGACTATATGGATCGGTTTAGATGCGTACATCTACATATTTTATAAAACCCGATTCTTCGTCGACCTCGTCCTTGCCGCTCCGGCCGAGAGCAAACCTACAGCAATTACTATATCCCTAGATATGGGGATGTCCTCCGAGCCCATATGCGAACACTTCTATTCATACAGGAACAGGACACACATATATTTTGTTTTTTGTTTTGTGTATGTTTATATGTGCGTGCGAATATTTATATATGCACATATTCTAAACAGTGCTCTCGCTCCGAAAGCAGTGTTGTACTTAAATTTATCTTAATATTTTATATGCATACACACGTGTGTGACATACAAATTTTACGAACATCCTTTTCGTTAGGTGGAAAGGAATCATGCCCGTCAGCGATTCGTATTCGAATGGGGGCGACGGAGACGGAGACGGAGACTTCACAACACAACTCCTGCCGGACTTTGGCGACTTGTATTTTAAGAAATATATTTAGAAAATCTACATATAAAATTGGATTGGATCGATATTTTCCAGTCCAATTTATGGGGCTGCTGCTGCTGGTACAGTATGTGGACGATGTAAATGTTGCCACTTTCATGTGTAGCCTTGTGTTTATATATGTATGTGCGGGCATGTTTGATACATGCCTGAGCATAGTTATGGTACTGTATTATAAATTTAAGTCCGGTCTGGGGGGTGGATGGGTGGCTCTGGCTGATTTTGAACGAAATTAAAGTGTGCTGTCATATTAGGATTCTTCGTTGTTTGCATTGTGAAGCAATTTTTTTTCGACTGTGGGTATGTACATAAAAGGAAATAATTAAACAAAATCCTTCGGGTGCTTACGTTATGTCAATGACCCTACGTAAAAAGATTTTGCCAGTTATTTTTTAAATTTGAATTTTATATATTGAGGAATCATGCAGGCACCGACTGCAATTAAGAGTCCAGTTTGAGAAACGTTCTTAAAAAACGTCTATTGTAGACAATTAAAATGAGAAGCAGCGGTTGAAAAGAGAAAATCATCGTTTTATTAAAACGAGTCCCTTACTTCCTCATAGTTTTGTCTGAATATGGTGACTCTCTGAAAAAAAAAAGTCTATGTTGTGTGTCCTTTCTTATTGACACCATGTACCTACTTAATATTTCCCTTAGTTGAATACGTAATTTCATTATTTACTGCACAAATGTGTGGAAGATTGCAATCCTACCAGAGCTAAATTGCAACACCTCGCATTATACTAAAGAAATTATATGCCAATGTTTCGCCTTGTGTAAATCCTTTTTTGAAATCGAATGTTTCGATAACTTCACTGCCAACCCTGATGGAGCAGCGAGAATTCACAATTGCATACAAATTTGAAATCAATGAATAGGTGTTGGGTATCAATTTCGACTTCTTGGAATTTTTCCAGGGTCTTCTTTCTTTCTTTGAGTTGCTCTTCAGTTCGAAATGAACACTCCAAGTTGGTTGAGATCGGTTTACTTTTGCGCCCACTTAAGGTGAGGTCTTCCCTACTGCTTCCGACGTCTAGGGGTATGTAACTGTACAGTTCGTATAGTTCTTGGTTGAATCTTCGTTTCCACAGGCCGTCAACGCAAAGGGGACGTAGGATATTTAGAAAAATTTCCTGTCGAATCGACCAAGCAAGACGGATGGTCAGGGTTTTACATCGGACCTCCTTGATAGTTCGAGTAAGGGGTTTTACTGCTCAATTTCCTTCTTAACCCGAAGAAGCAGCGGTTGGCAAGAGAAATTCTTCGTTTAATTACTGATGAGATGTTGTTGTCCTAGTTAATAGCGGAGCCGAGGTAGACAAAGTCCCGTACTACCACAAAGTTATATCAGTCAATGGTGATGTTCAGTCCAATTCTTCCATGTTGTATGTCCTTTCGTGTTGACATATTATTGTTAAACCTATTTTTGCCGCTATACTAGCAAACGTGGCTACGACATCACGTTGAGTCCGACCAATGATGTCAATATCGTCGGCGTTTGCCTCTGGTGTTGGCTTGGTAGTTTTGCACAATCCTCTCAAGAATCAAACTAAAGAAGTCACATGACAGTGCATTGCCTTGCCTTGCCTAAATCCTTTTTTTTGATTTCGAATGTATCGGTGAGGTCGTTTCCGACCCTGATGGAGCAGCGAGAGATCTCCATCGTAATCCTACACAGACCAACGGGTTTGGGCTGAACACCAAAACTAGACATGGCTCTGCATAGTTCGTCTCTATAAATGCTGTCGTATGCGGCTTTGAAATCGACAAATAGGTGGTGGATTTGGACTTCTTGGGTTTCTTCCAGGATTTGAATCAGTTGTGGACTTTCCAGGTCTAAACCACACTGATAAGGGCCGTTCAGGTTGTTGGCAAACGGTTTTAGGCGTTCACATATTACGACAGATAGGGGATGTTGAGGCGACTTGTGCCTTTGTCCTTGGCGTAGTTCAGAAGATCTCATTTTCAACAATCTTTGCTGAGATTCCATTCTTCTTCCAAACAAATTTTTAGTTGTATATTACCAAATAGTATAGAACTACATAGAGTGCTCATCTCATACAAATATTTTTTATGTGGGTTACTGATATTGATACCCCAGTGTTCACATTGCTACCCCAGCATCAAACAACAGCCTTGCCAACGCATATAATCTACGAAATTTCCCCTTCGCACTTACCGCCCGCGTCTGAAACGGCTACAATTTTTTTAGCTGTGATGCGTACTCTATGTAGTTCTATACTCTTTGATATTAGTTACCATATGTTGGTGGAGTGGCCTAGTGGTTGGTGAGTCTTCACCTGCAGATTTGCCATGTGGCCTGTAGACCTCGTTATTGCTTGCGAGCATCTGCCGGCTTTCTTCGTAATTAAGGGTCTCTGACTGGTGGGCGTAACTAACTTACATTAATTGCGGGCGATCCTGTTCTATGTTGGCAACGTCGTCTTTGTTCTCGGAATTTGGGATGTTGGGAGTAGGAATGACATTAGGCAGCTTGCGATTAGCGACTGCAGTCTTTCGAAATTAAATATGTTGGTTGTATTTCAAAATTGGTGTAGCGTTGTGGATATCCGCATTCTTACATTGACTGCAATAAGGTAGTGGTCCATCCCCTAGGAATGTTTGGACGTCCAAAATTCTGGATATGTGCCTCTTTTGCATCACAATGTGATCAATTGATCTTTCGTTGATCTGGAGACCCCCATTCCCGTTATGAATATCAAGGCGAGGAAAATGTGTAGTGAATTGTCATTATATATAACAGAGACGTTGTAGACTTCGATTTTATACTCCCTTTGCCCGACCAATCCCATTGTGTTTCCAGTATGGCAGTAATATCTGCATTTTAGGGCTTCCGCTAGTTGTTCGGCTACACCTCGCCATTTTCAACATGGTCGTCAATTAAATTGGTCCTTTCCGAGGCTCTTTATTACTTGGTTACTTACTACCCAAAGCACACTCCCCAGCCTAGAGTAACAATTCCAATAGCGGGCGCTATCTCAGTTTCAACAGATAAAAGTCCAGACAAAAAAAAACAATACCATGAAGTGTGTGTTCTAAACTAAAGCATTCATCAAAGCTCTCATAAAAATGCAAGCAATGCGACTAATACCGAATATATTTCATTTCTAATTTATCACAGTGAACTAAAAAAAAGAATAGATATATCCGTTTTATTCATATATCTGCTTTGTTTTACACACAGCGCGCAATAGACAATTTTTATTTTATTTTATTTTTTTTTTTCATTCTTCAACAAACCAAAGCAACTTGATTCTATTCTACATTTCCGGCACTGCCGCCCAGATTACTGCTTGAACTGAGACTTCGCGAAATCGTTGTGGAACTGGAAGCAGCCCCTCTATCTAAATTGTAATATTGTACGACTTTAGCTGGAGGTTTACTCGATATAACATCTGTAATTTGACCGACCACCCACTTGGTCAGCTTGATGACGGCTATGTGGGCTGCAAACTGCAATACAATTGAACCAAATCCTTTGTACAACCCACTTATGCCTTCTGTCGCTATGGTCGTCCTATAGCAATCTCTAGCACCTTGGTAGTTTGTCAAAATCGCCACCACAGAGTAGCCAGTGTCCAGGTTGTCAACAATAGTTCGGGTGCCCTGCAACTGTAGACGATGTAGGATTGTTTCGAATGGATAGAAGAGAACTTCCGATGTCAGGATGGATATTAGGTTCGAGTAGATCTGGACATTTTGATTGATCATAGATTCATCTTTTAGTTTCGCTCCTTTTTGTTCTTGTGAGTTTTCAATACTTCTGCGAATGACGTGACTTGAGATCCCTTTAACGAATAGGCTTAATGTGAGAGATGGAAAATACATTAATTGAGTGAGATTTGATGGAGCAGTTGGCACAACCTACCTAAACACGTATTTGGTAAGGCCAAGTGTGACACTTGGACCGAGCAGAGCCCAAACTGGTAACATTCTGCCTTTCTGTGGTGAGCTCCACGACAACAGCCGCTGGCCACCTTCACGGAAAACATCGAAAATTCCCGGCTTTTCACTGGCAATGTCACTTTGAACTGTCTCAACCAGTGAAGCGGCATAGAATGGCATAATCACCGCAACGCTGACGCTGTAATTTGAATGATGCTCTAGTTTTTTCATCAGAATTGTATTCAAGGTGGTCTTACCATTTTAGGATTAAATGCTGACCGAATCGCTTGATAGAAGTGCGGTTATCAACTTCTCTAGCATGCAAAGAGGAACAAAAAGAACATCGAACCGTACATTAAAAAATTTGAATTGATATTCTTACTTTGGCCAATGGGTCAGTTTGGCTATTAGATCGTCAACGCCCATTGACATACCACGAACAAGGAGACAACTTCCTAGACCTTTCCATAGTGTGGTCACTCCCTGTCGCTTATGAAGATGGATTATGCTAGGTATAAGACTGATAGGGGTTAGGTGATATCTAAAACGAGGAATAGTTTAATAAAATTGCTTTTATTGAGAAAAAAGACCTCGTGTTTAAGCTCTGTTTCTCAAAGTTGTCAACGGTCAATTTAACAAACAGGTTTCTTGTTCAGTGAATGTTGGGATCTTGATGAAAAGTTGTGCATGTGCCTTATATATCAGTCGATTATTTTTATGTAAACTGGAATATTCTTAGCATATGTGATTGAATGTGGTAGGTTTGATCACGTTGCAAGGTTTCTCCTCTTTTAGGTATGTTAAGGAGGTGATGTCTAAGTCACATTCAACTGGAAACGATTTATTTCTTATACCGTACATATATGATATATCCGCTGTGTGCTCAATGATTGTTTACGCATTACTAGCCTTGTAGTTATAAAGATTAAAATCTGAAGTGCTATCCCGAGCGCCATATTTAGAAATCTTCCAATTGAACCCGTCGACACTTTTACCACCCTGTTTAATAATCTACCGAAAATGCATATGGCGGAATAACCGAAATGCTAATAGCAGTGCTCAATACGTAGTAGATACCGATGGACCATATTCTAAGTGTATGTATGTACAAATTGGAAATGACCCTCCAAGTTTGGATTTGTTCTTTGCGTTAATTAGCCTTTCACATAAACAAAATACTGCTACGAAGTAAGCATGAGCCTCGTAACATTACTTACATCCAGGAAATAGGAAGAAGTGGGCAAGACAAAAGGGGGATGAAAAACTACAATCCGTGTTATAGGGAGCAAAATTTGTTTGAAGCGATATATTTTGCTTTGAAGGCATTAGATACCACAATGTGGGGCATGCGTCTCACATCACGCTCCGACGAAGAAAATATATGATAGTGCGAGCGATCTACGAGCTCCTTGACAAAAGCTATGAAAGACTATAGAAGTACCGAAGAGAACACATTATACAAAGCTCGAACAGAATGCTGTCAAGATGAACAAGGAAATATCGTAAATGAGACACAGTCGAAGGTGGGATATGGAAGAACGACTTCTGCAGACTGTTAAATGCGATGATGAACAACATTCCACTGTAATGCAGAACGAACTATTCAATAATGGGGAAAACAGCAAAAACTACTAACTACCCGACCCAAATGAAGTGAGGATAGCAATATCTGAACACAAGCCTAAAGGCTGCCCTAAATGACGGCCTTCCCGCAGAGCTTTATAAATCCGACAGAGATGACATCCAAATGTAGGCGGATGAAAGTATGCCTAAGGAATGGAACCTCAGCATCGTTTGTCCGATCCTCAAAATAGGAGACCCATTGAACTTGAACTGCGCCAACTACAGAGGCATGAGTCGGCCCTTATTAGTGTGCTTTTAGGCCAGGAAAGTGCGCAACTGATCAAATCTTCAAACTTGGTCAGATTTTGGAAAAAAACCAAAGTCAAAATCGATACCCACTACAAATTATTGATTTCGAAGCCGCATACGAGAGCATTTGTTGAGACGAACTATACAGAGCCATGTATAGTTTTGGGATACCACCATATCTCCTCCGTCTGTGCAGGATGACGATGGAGATTTCTTGCTGATCGATCAGGAAACTACCTCATTGAAACATTCGATACCATAAAAAGAATTAAGGCAAGGCGACGCACTGTCATATAACTTCCTAAGCAGCAGTCTTAAGAGCCAACACCAGAGGCACAAAATGCCATTATTTGGTGCTACAACTAGCAAACGTCGTCAATAATGAAATTAATTCTCGGACTCAACGTGATGTCATAACCAAGTTTGCTATATACAGAGAAGGAAGCCGCAAAAATGGTTTAAGCTGTAAATAGTGGTAAGCCCAAGTAAAGGACTCTAAAGGACACACAACATCGACGAATTAGAAAGAACGTCACCATTGACATAAATAACTTTGAGGTCGTATGGGACATTGTCTACACCGGCTCCGCTGTTAACTCTTTTCAGATTTCCTCAGAAATGAATAAAGAAATACCCTTGCCAAACGCTGTTTCCTCGCGCCAAGAAGGCAATTTAGAAGTAAAGCCCTCACTCGAACTACTAAGAAGATCGTGTACGAGTACCTAATCATCCAAGTCCTGATCTACTGCGCTGAAGCATGGACCGTGGCAAAAAGCGGATGCAAAAATCCATGGCTATGTAGAAAAATATTCAACCAAGACTTTTTTGAGCTGCACATCGATACAGACTTGGTTAGAAAACATTTTACATTAGATATTTAAGATGGCTAAGGCATGTATAACGAATGGACCCCAATACTATGGCCCGCAGTCTTCGATTCCCATCCAGACGTAGGAAGATGTTGAGAACCTTGCTTCAATTGGAGCGCATGAGCGAAAACCAACCTCAACCAACTTGAAGTGCGCAACTAGAGACAGTTAGTTAAGAATCGGGATAATTGGAGAGGCCTACAGGATGAGGGCCAGGTCAATTCCGGGCTGTTTACTTAGTCTTTAGATTAACGAGGCTAAAACCCATTACCTACCAACTTTATTATGGCGATCATGGTTGAGGAACCCATTCAAAAGTCGACATTTTATCGGTAACAATTGGTATTGTAAAAGAAGATGGGAAATCTTTCACTAAAACATTTTTTTAGTCCCGCAGCGGTGGCATCTCGCTGATCTCAGAACATGAGGTCGGAATCGTCCACTAATGCTAGTAGTTGCAGAGTTTTAAAGAGGAGGTTAAATGTGTTTTGG
Organism: Rhingia rostrata; assembly: GCA_949824845.1. Classification (NCBI taxonomy): domain Eukaryota; kingdom Metazoa; phylum Arthropoda; class Insecta; order Diptera; family Syrphidae; genus Rhingia; species Rhingia rostrata. Next base: position 138,931,615 of record OX463755.1, on the reverse strand, counting down.
GTTGTATTTTTTTATAATATTGTCAAAAACATTGATGACGAAATCACAAATCGCAGCATGTCACTTTGTTTTTACTGGTTTTACTTTTAGTGCAGTATAATTCAGTTCCGCAGATTAAAAATCATACATGCAAGTGTTTGTTTGTTTATCACTTGTTTGGTAAGAGAACTTGGTATTTGTTTTTCTCATTATGTTACAGAGTTATTCGAACTAAATACAAGTGATAAGCTCTTTGAGTACGCAAAAGACAATATAAAGGTTCTAATTTCCCAATCAATCTACATTGTTGATAATGTATAATTCACTGAGTTTAAAGTTCATATACAATTTCGGTCTTACCGCACCATTCGACTAAAAATAGATCACGCCTATGACGTATTTCTTCAGCTGGTACCTCAAGTTCAACTTCCATAATACTAAATAACAACTTTTGAAAAACAGAACTGACACTATACTCATTGTCGGTAATTACTTTTCTGAAGCATGGAAGACTTGACACTGCCTCCTTAGCACAATAAAAGGATGACTCAGTAGATTCTCCGTTATAAGGCTGACCACGCCAACACTCACCGACAAATACTTCCGCACCGACACATCTGGCAAATGGAATCAATCTTAAAACAGCCCCACTCCTCTTTATATTGCAAGTAAATTACCATCATCAGAGGTGTCACACAGATTCCGAAAGTCAGTATGTCTGTCAAGGGACAACGATAATTCCCTTTGGGCACTCATGTATCTGAATTTCGGATCAATATCGACCGGCGAAGTCAAACTGTCCTGTAGCCCAGAACCTCTGTCAGTTCGCCTTGGGTATTGTTGCCTCTGATTTAGACTATTTTCGTCATCTTCTGAATTCCTACAAATAGATTGAAAATTTTCAAGGTGAGTCTGCTAACCCACAACAACGCACACACAAATTACATGAACGAATAATGATCGTCGATGTGATACATATCAGGGTGTTCTCCACCGTGTGCTAGGTAAGGGTGTCCAGCCGGACCAACATCACTCTGTACGCCGCTATTATTGATAACTCTTCTCGGTGATAAATGGCTCGGATTGGATAGCCTCTCTTCCTCAGCAGAGTATCTGAAAAGATTTTTTTTTTAATTTTCCAAAACTAATTTCACCGATTTTTGGTGGTAGGTTGATTACTTTAATGCAGAGTATTTTTGGATTCCGGCCATATAAGTCAACGTGAATTAAGTTGGTTGTTTGAAAGGCTAGCGTAAATTGTTTTCACATAACAAATATAGTTGCGAAACAAAAAATTCGCTAGCACAGTACACAAATTTTATAAAAGCAAAAATTCTACCCACAAACGTCAAAAAGAGAAAATTTCGCAGCTGTCAAATTGTCGGCGAGCATTTGCTGTGCCTCTCAAATGTTGAACATAGCGAAGACCAAAATTGAAAGGGTGCGTTTCTATGATATTTTATTTTGGTTATTCTGCTTTTACACGTTGACTGTTGAGTCACGACTCACATGAGTGCAAAAGAGAAAGAAAGTTCGAAAAGTTGAGAGGGAATATAATTTGCCCTGTGAGTCGTGGGTAAATTTTTACGTGACTCTTTTTGACGTTTTCTTTTCTCTTCCTTCTTTTTATCGGTATGTTGCTTCATATAATTTCGTTGCTTGGAGAGTCGGTTTCGCTACGTCTGCTTTTGCGCATAGACTCTTGAGAAAAAAGTCGCAGTGTGTGAAGCAGAATAAAAGAGGACTGTCAAATTTGAGTCATGACAAAAGAAGAAGAAAATAACAAAAGAGATATTGAAAAAAGTCATGACTCCAGAGTCAACGTGTAAAAGCAGACTTAGAGATTGATAAATTCGTGCCGATATAAATATAAGAATTGACGATTGGGAAAAGTTAAAATGCGACGCCTAGTAACAAAAAAAAAAGAATGTACCTAGTGCTATACAATTTGAGAGCTACTGCTATTTGTTTAGAATTTTCATAAAAAGTGCGTTAATTTGCGGTAATTAAGGATTTTGTGTATAAAAAGTAACTAATTGTAATAAAAAAAAATTGAATTTGTAAATTTATGATCTGATTATTCGACATATGTGTTAAAAAAAATAGTTCAAAACGTTAAAAAAACAAAAAAAAAAGTTTAAAACGATCCCTTATACAAAAACAGCTGAATGATATATTTTTTGCGTTTTTTGACCCATTCGAGGAACGATCGCTTAAATAATCGATTTGCAGTAAATACATATGTATGAAAATAGTAAGTTCATTTTCACATTAGGAGCAAAATTTTTTGGAAATCCCTTTAACAATTTTCGAATACTTAAGGCCGTGTGTCAATTGCGTTAGAATGTGGGTTAAACTTTATCCACTGGCTAATTTTTCACATTTCTGCAGGTTTTTTCCATCTCTGTCACCCCTCAGTAGGTATATCACCTGTCAAAAACTAGCCACTAGATACATTTTAGCGAGCTATTGAGCAGGTTATAATTTTGAAGTCTCTTGTCACCATACTAACGTCAAAATCTATCCACTGGCTAAAATTTTGACACACGGCCTAAGACTTTGCATATATATATTGTTTGTAGAATCGCCTATTATTATTATTTTTTTTATTATTTTTTCCTTACAATTCCCATACAAATATGCGTTAGATTTCAAAATGTATAGCACTAAGTCGATACGAAAATTTGCCCCCAGGTGTTTGCCTTCAGTCGTCAATAAAAAAACGTCAAAAAGAGTCACGGAAAAATTTACCCACGACCCATTTTCCCTCTCAACTTTTCGAACTTTCTTTCTCTTTTGCACTCATGAAGTCGTGACTTAACAGTCAACGTGTAAAAGCAGACTAAGTAAGCACAAGTATCAACGTCAAGGGTAGGCATTTAAAAATTAATACCAATCAGAATTCGCATCTCTTTCTATTTACAAGGCCCATTCACGATTCACATGTTTCACAACTGGGTCTCAGGTATAGGAAACAAGAAAATGCTAGGAAGAAGAAAGTGGCATTTGGAACCTGTATTTAATGGAAATTTATTGGAATATATAAACATGAAGTGCTATTTTATTGCATAATAATAATAACTTTTCGAAATATATTATAAGTAGTGCAATTAATTAAGATTTTAATAAAAGAACGAGAACGTGATTTCTACATACGAATGTTGCCATTTTTTGTAACTAAAGTGGAGTGCAAAATAATGACCGTAGTGTTCGGTATTTTAGATTTATTTAGATATTGGAGGAGAAATGCCTGACGAAACAAAGTGTTTTCGCTGAGTACTGAAATAGTAGTGAAACAGCAAATTTTGCTTCTTTCCTATCCTGATAGTTATTCTGAAGAGGTAAAATTTAATAAAAATTTATAAAAAATTCTAAAGTTTGTGTCAGATAATCTAAAGTCCGGATCACGGCCAATTTTACTGCCTTCATTCTTCAATTTTTTTTATCAATATATCTAAACACTTACGTTTCTAAAGCCATGTGTCTATTGCGTTAAAATTTCAGCCAATAGATAAATTTTGACATTAGTATGGTGAATAGAGACCTCGAAATTTTAACCAGCTCAACAACTCGCTAAAATTTATCCAGTGGCTAATTTTTGACATTTACTATACCTACTGAGGAGTGAGAGAGATGGAAAGCACACTCGTGGACTAATCCTCATAACCGAAGTGTTCACGTATGGCGGGAAAGTTCATCATTCAAATTGTAAATTAAAAAGCAGAGCATTTTTTTTTCAATAAAATAAAACTGGTATGATTTCATTCGTTTCGCTATATTTTATATGAGAAATATGCTTAACTTGAACAAAGTAGGATGGATGTCCTTAATTATGAAAACAACTCATACAACAATATTTTTGATAGTAATAAAAGTTTTGGTTCTTTTGATGGAAAAATTGGTTCTCTGAAATTTATTCCGTATTTTCTTAATACATGAAAGGAAGTTTGTTTCAGTTCTCTTGAGAAATTGTAAAGTAAAATCCTATTTAATTCAATTGGCACAGCCAAAAGCCGATGTATTGGTTACCCTTGCAGAACTGTCAAAAATTAGCAATTGGATAAAATTTAACCCCCATTCTAACGCAATGGATACACGGCCTTATAAACAATTCTATTTCCAAGCTGGATTGTATTCAAAACAAACAGTTCTTAATATTGTTAAAAATCGAACAGGCCTACTCGTAGTCATTTAATTTTGACATTTTAAAAGTTGGCTTGCTAAAAAAAACTCACGCTTTTCACAAATACTTAAATTTAATAATTTTCCGTTTACCAAAAGTTAATTTAATTTAAGCAATATGTCCAAGGCTCATCCACCAGAGTTGAAGAAGTATGTTTTCAATTAATCTCGTGAATAGCATTGCTCTTAATTTCTTAAATTTATTTTTCGTTTAGATATATGGACAAACGTATGCTGCTCAAACTCAATGGCGGCAGATCAGTGGCCGGCATTCTGCGTGGTTTTGATCCATTTATGAACGTTGTGCTTGATGAGACTGTCGAAGAGTGCAAGGATAGTACAAGAAACAATATTGGCATGGTGGTACGTAAAATAATACACTCTGAAGGCTGAACGCGAATCGATACAACTGTATAATTTTAGGTAATCCGTGGCAACAGCATTGTGATGGTAGAAGCACTGGACAGGGTGTAGAAGCTACATGCCATTAATTTGGTAGGATGAAACTAAGTTTAATTGTTTTTTGTAATATTATATAAAAAATGGAATAAAATGTAGAGTTAAATGGTAAATTGGTGTTTTTTTAATGGAATGCATCTGTAAATGGTGGGCAATTCTAGATTTGTTTGCGATTGATTCTGTATGGAGATTTGATAACGTCAATCGTTTTGAAACCAATGTCGGAAAGTAAAAAGGCAATTTGTATTCTCCTAGCACATACAATTTTTAATTGACTCTGCATACCCTTTCCACTTAGATTTCCCAGTAGGATATGAGGAAACATATTTTGTTAATACTTATAAATAGGCTACCGAATATTTGCTATTTCTTCATAACATCAACATACGAAACAAACGATTTTAAATATATATAATTGGGAACTACATGTAAGTAACATACGAAGTCCTCATTTCCATGCCTTCAGATGCCAGCTCTTTCCAAAGCGCTCAGTTGATGCCCTAAACGTTCTTCTTTAGCCTTTCGCTCTGAGCTTATCTTTTTCGAGTGCGTGTAATTATTCAAAAATGTCTGCACATCAATTTTTCCATTCAAGAACTGCTCGACATGCTTGTCGCAATCGGTATCGGAAATCGAAGTTGCAATCTGTAGTAGCTCCTAGAAAATCAAAGCAATAGTTGTAGAGAGTAGATTTGGCGATTCGTATACTTACTCGTATGTGTTGAGGCGCATATTCCTCGGACTTTTTCATATATTTCAAATTCAGTTGATCACATTTTTCGCCGAGATTTCTGAGGGCAGTAACATCATCGTTTAATTTGAGCTTTAGTTCATTCAAGTGCGATTCTTTAGACTCGTTTTCCTCTGCAAAAAGTGGTTAACTTGGTGTACAATGATAGATATTTCACAAAATGTGTGCTAACTTGATATTGTGTCGACTTGATTGATCATCGAGTCTAGTTCTTCGTTGAGGTGCTGCACAACTGACATTTCTTCGATGAAATCATCGAAGAACTCCGGATCAGTATCTAATTTCTTCAGCTCATCCAAAGACATTGCGGACAAATTGGGAATATCATTGTCGCTGCTCGATGGAGTTGTGCAGTTGTCCATCGGTGATCCATCTTTACTGCTTGCAGCAGTGCCATTTGGGCTGACTTCGGTGGTAGGTAGTAGGGGTGGAGGAAATCTCTCAAATTCACGAATGATGGCTTGAACTACTCGACCCAAGTCCGAGTGTTGCGAATACTAAAAAAAAAAAAACACAATCCAACTGTTTACTATCTATAATTTATCTTAATCTTCACACAAACACCAACATAGCCAATTGGATATTGTACGTGGCACAATATGGAATCGATCGAATTAGCAAGAGGCGCGATAATTGTACCTTCCGATAATAATTTGCTCTAAACTACACGATGACTCATTCAAAGGTTGGCATCTATTTCTCCCAATGAACAAAGCAAATCATACAAGTCTGTGAGCAAAACATTGTTGATGGCCTCCGCAGAGAGAACCAAATCAGGAAGCACAATTAAAGATGTTAACCCCTAGCCAGTGTCACTTTGATAGATACACATACGTACGTTTAACAATCCAGGGGCATTTTCAACATCAGAGCCATTCGAATTCACCCATTGGTGTTGCACCAACGGATTTATGTTTATTTTTGGTTTATCATTGGGAAAATTAACACTCAATTGGACATTAAGATGGAAAGCACGACCAGCCGATTCAAACTCTATCGAGTATTCTTCATTTTCTGTGATCTCCCGAACACTGCAAATTATTGCAATTAAAATGCAATCGCCTGGGGAGGCTATAAATAAGGCTGCACTCACTTGTCATTGAAAATCTTAAGCGTGTCGATTTGCCTTTTGCGAAAATCCAAGTCATAATTGTACTGCCTGGGAAGCATCTCATTACATTTAGCTGAGCTAGCTACCACTTAAGACTAATCGATTCCCAAAAACCAAAGACAGACAACAGAACAGTGAGAGCACGGGTTGTATTAGTTTATTAGTTACTACGATTAACAAAAATAAAATAAAACAATTGGAAGCTATACTATATGGATGCACTATATGGCTAAGTTACGAAGTTAAAAAAAAACTCGAAGTAAACAACAACGAGTGTTGAGATTCTGACGTTTGGCGAATTATTTCACAAGTGTTCTTAGAGGAGGGATATTTTCATTAGAGAACTGTTTGATTATTGGTACAAAAAGAAACGCGATTGGTAGCATCATGAATTGACAGAACAATTCATTGCCTGTACATTTCGTTTACCCTGTGCTTAGATTAATGAGTATTAATCGTATTAAGTACTTCTTAAATGGTGTCAGTTTTGTGAGTGTATGTGTAACTTTCAAGTGGCGGTGTATGAAATCATCTGTATGAAAACAAACTTTGACAATTCCGCGCAAAGTGAAGTGACCGAACAAAACAGAACATATTATAAATGGAAATTTCAAAGAATCGTGTATTGTGCGGGAAATATATTCAGTTTTAATACATTAATTATATAAAAAAATGTCAACAAAATGCTGTGTCAAGGAATGGAAAGTGAGTGCAATGAAGAATCCGGAATAACCCCATGAAACAGCACCCCCACCATATAAAATGAAAGAGACAACACACGTTTGAAAGAGAAGTGTCATGAACCATATAAATATTTCATCGTTTTCCTCTAAAAAGAGAGAATGCACTTGTGAGGGAGATAGTTTCATGAACAACTCTATAAAAATGTTATACCAATTGGTAATTCACTGCAAAGTAACAGAAATACGATAACCGCGGAATGCAATAGTGTAAAAGAGAAAACATACCCAAAGTCAAATTTACACTTGTAAGAGCTCTCGTGTACAATTCATACAATTAACGTGGTTCAGTAAAGAAACTGTATCCTGTCGAGATGAATAAGGAAATGTCGTGTAGCTGAGACAAAGTCGATTCCTAATATGATTCCTACGACGAACAGTTTAACAATAAACTCTCATCCAAGTGTTTTTAATGAAGTGGTAATAGCAATATATTAACTTAAGCTTAACAACGGTGTTGGAAATTATTGTCTCCCTGCCTAGCATTATAAAGCCGGTTCAGAAGATTTGCTATAATATCAACTTACTCAAGCTGGTCGGATGAACGATTGTCCGATAAACCTCAGCGTCTGTTAGTGAAACACGATTACTGACTTAGTAAATCGCAAATTTTCTCCTCACCTCTTCTGCTAAGAAGCACGCTGCTGTTTATATTTTATGTATCGTGAAGGGAATTTATTTGCTAATACCAAACTATTGTTTGACAGGTTATAATTCATTTCATGAATTTAATACTTGTAAATAAAATCAAAACTAAACCACCGTCGAAAAAGGGTACGGCAAACAAAATAAATTTGATGATAGGCGTAATATAATGGCAAAATGCACAAGTGTAAACGAGAAACCAATACCCTAATGTCAAATTCACATTCACGGAGTTGTAGACCTAACTTGCAGGCAAAATGTTCGAACAATCAGCCTGCAAGGAAGAGCTCTAGTGTACAGAAACACTAGCACATATAAATAATATGAAAGCTGAATTAAATACTTGCAAATCTAAGTTATTTTAAATTTATAAATATGAATTCAATACTTTACAAAAATCAATTTATATACATTTAATTAACAATTTACAATTTTATTTAATTTAGTCTTAGTTTTTCTTTTTACAAAATCTATGCATTTTCATTTACACAATCTTAAATTCTTTTAATTTTTGGTATCAATTGCTAGGGTATTAAAAAACTGAAAACCTTTATATATTATGGTGTTTCGTGCTTATGATGAAAATTGATTGCGTAATCTGAAGTCGTTCGCATTTCGTAATGATTAGGTTAGACACACCTAATCATCCATTCCGAAGTACTTCCTACAAACAGTCCCAAGATACCAACGCAACGAAATCCCACTATGAATTCTTTTCCCATTATTTCAAAAGTGACACTTCAATTGCATTAAATTCCGCCAAAAAAATGTGACAACATTCGTTTAGATTATAGACGCGTTGTAGTCGAATTGTAATGAAATAAAATCAAATTTCGCTAATTGTTTGCTATTTTCAAAGAAAACACAAATATTTTCATGTTCTTAACTGCAATATGAAAGAGTGTTATCTGTGCAAGTCGACTGAACGCGACGAAATCAAATATGGAGAATTCATGACCCGCGGAAAAGTTTCCGTGCATTATTTTTGTTTGGTAAAAGCAACAGAAATTTTCAATATACTTGTAAATTAACAGTTTTAATATTTGTTGTAGCTACTTACATCAAATCTTATGCAAAGAGGGAAGGATAATGATGGATTTCTAGGATTCTTAACAGTCGATATTAAATCGGAAGCCAATCGTGTGAATCCAGTGGTAAATAAAAAAAATGGTTCTTTATGTCTATATGTATAGATAATTGTGATTTCTCCCTGTAGGTGTGCTGTTATTGCAAGAAAAAGAGCGCCAACATATCGTGCTGTGCTTCAAAATGCCGCAGAACATTTCACCTTATTTGTGGCATCGAAAATGAAGCAGAAAATCAATTCGTTGGGACATTCAAGTCCTTCTGTGATCGACATTCTTCTGGGAAGAAAGTACGTCGACCCCCACCGAATGAAACTTGCTGCATTTGCTATGAAGTCATTATAGGCCAACATGGTCATTTCAGTTCAGTGAATTTACTTCGAGCTCCGTGTTGCAAGAATGGCTGGTTCCATAAATGGTGTTTGGCTGCATTTGCTAAGTCTGCTGGATACTTCTTCAAGTGCCCACTTTGCAACGATAACAAAGTGTTTCGTCAGCAACTGGTAACGAAGGGCATCTTCATTCCGGACAGGTGAGATGATTGCGTTTAATACTTTTGAGCTGTTAAGATATTTTTGTGTTTAATAGGGACGCATCGTGGGAACTGGAGCCGAATGCTTATGCAGAACTACTAGAACGGCCAAACCAGTGTGTGGCCATGATTTGTAAAGCAAAAGGCGCTCGTGCTTCGAAAACTACAAAATCTAATGAAAATGAACTGCTCTACTGTGGGACGTGTGGTTCTGTTGCCATTCATCGTGGGTGTATGACAGAACCGGTTGATAACTTTTTCTGCGACGAATGCGTCTCGGTTGTTGCCGCAGTCAACAGTTCGTCGATTATTAATATCAGCGCAAGTCAACCTCACGATGAAGACGAAGATGTCGATGTCTGCGACGATGATGAGGCTGCAGGCAATTCTCTAAGGCGGTATTCCGAAAGTGACGACGATTGTGCTCGTCCTCTTGGAAGAGCTAATGGCAGTAGAATATTGGACGATGCTGAAGACGAGGGAACCGAACAACTCCCGAACGTTGATGATGAAAGTGATGAGGAAATTATTATTAGACCAAGCAGACCAAAAAAAAATCGACTTCCGCTTGTCGATTTTGTTGATACAACTGGGGAAGTAGATGCTAAGCGGAAGAGAGCTATCTCTCGAGATACAGAAAGTCTTTTTGATAGTGGAGCTGAAACGGATCGATCAGCAAGTAGTGGCGATAAGTTCAGTTCGAAGAATTCGCTCCATTCGAGTCCGTTGCAGGTTAAATCAGAAAATAAACGCGTAAACGTGAATCAATGTGAAACACTTCACAAATCAAATAGAAGCATTCGAAGGTACACATCACTTAATGACACCGCTAGTTCAAGTATGTGTGTAGCCAAACGCACAAGGCGTCAGTCAATGAACGCGGATATGTGTTTCAACATCAAAGACTATACAAAGGCTTCCGTTACTTCATTAAGCAAATTATCCTCCACCGAAACTTTATCGGAAGCTTCATCCAAATTCGATAGACATAAAGCGGCTGCTGTTACACCGCAAAATCCTCGTCGTTCGATTCGCACTCTCGAAAGGACTCTTTCAGAAGATCCTTCAACATCACCACCTGCCTTAGAAAGAACACGACGAAAGAGTTTTCTTAAAAGTCCGTACTGCAATTTACAACAACAGACATCAAGAAGTCCTTCATTTGGAGATAATCCTAGCCCTGCGATATTCAAGCGCACTCGTAGCGATTCCATTCCGGACAATCTGATTTCGGAAAGCAAAAGACTTAAGGAAAAAAATTCAAATTATGAAAATGAAAACTATTGCGAAGTTGTGACATCGACTTGTAAAAGACGTCCATCGAGGGGAAGGTCACCACTCAGTTCAAATGGATACCGCCTTTATGCATTTATTACTCCATCGTATGTCAAGAATACACATGAAGGCAATGAAGGTGCGTATGCTTACATTAAATGTAAATTTTGACGCCATAATTGTAACTCCGAGGAATTTTGTTCTGTTGCAGGTAATTCCTTCGAACTAGATGCAGTTTCGCCAAACGGCTCGGGAGAGCACAAATTTGAAAGCGAGCTGCATAGCAATAGTGAGTACAGGTTTAACATTACTTAGTGACACTTGCAAGAACTCGTTTATTCAACTAACCAGTGGTTAGGTATCAGACATCTACCAGAAAATGGGTGGATAGTAAAGTAGTTAATAATTCTCTAGAAAGAGTTGTAAAGTCGATTGTCATACTAGTGTAGGATACCGCGGTATCATTTTGGTTGTACTCGTATAGCTCGTGACTAGCAGTCACCGTAGACAAGTGGGTATCCAAGTAGTGATCAAATACTTAAATACTAAAACAATTTAATCTTTAAATTCACTTGCGAATGTGAAAACTTCCCGGGAATATATATGAAAATTTCGTGTATATGTAATTACTTAACGGACTCCCACCCCATCTGTGGGCCTCCTTCCACGTGCCTTTTTTCACCACGGACATCTTTTGGATGATGAGGGCAAAGCGGGGTGTCCTCAGCTGTTGTTTGTGTTTGGGTCACTTAACGACCAATGTGAAGTGTTGTTGTTGTTATTGTTAGTTGTTTTGCACTATTCGTAGCTTCTTCTCATTGGACAGTCTTAATTTAGCTGCGACGAGAAAATGATCAGAGTCGACGTTTGCCCCTCTGAATGTGTTTACATTCAATACCTTAGATGTTGCCTCGGATCTTTGAGCACATGGTCGATTTGGTTAGCGCTGCTACTAACAGTATTACTGCTGCGTAAACTTTCGTGAAGGCTGTCATCGGTATAACCCTTGAGCTTTTGGTTTTTCACTTTGTCCATCCTAACTGGGACTCTCTATTCTTGAACTTCTCCGCTGTGGCCTCTGGAATGGAATATGTGCAGGTCAGCATTATTTATAAGAAACTAAATGCTTTTTTTGGTCGATATGTAATATGTTGGAACTACAACATATTCAGTATCGCTATGATGTGATTCTTTCAATCAGTGTAAGGAGAAGGTGGGCACGATTTTCCAAGCAGTGGTTTGACTAGTGACTGTAGAATAAATAGTTATCCTTGTTGGTAGGTGTAATGGTAGTTATGTGGCTGTAGTTACGTTATATTGACATTAGCAGAATAACGAAATAGTCCCATCGTTCGTTTTCGGTTGCCACTGAAAGCAACTAAAAATAATACGCATAATCATGTTCAATAGTATATTCGTAATTAATTTATCTCCAGGTATAAGATCGGGAATAACTCGATTAGAATTGCTTGAATTTCTTATGAGTAAAGGTTGTGCTGCTGAGTCAAATACGTTGTATGCTAAAATGCTGTTGTTCGAATATGTCGCATCTAGAGTTGCGTTCATTTCGGATAACTTACTTTTATACAAGATTGACCAATTTTGTCAAGAACTTAAAAGGCGCTGGAAGAATGGGAACGTTAAGCAACTAAAACGATACAATCATTGGATTAACGAGGAAATTATGGTTTCCCAAGAAGATATCGCTCATGGTACGAAGGCATTGGATAAACGCCTGTATGAATGTTACACAAATCGAGTACGAGATAAAGCCGTAAATTCTACAGGGAACTTGTAAAACAAGGTAAGCCAACAATGTTATAAGAAAAGTAGACCTCCCTAGTTCAAAGCTTACAACCAAAGATGAAACCAGAAAGAATGACGAAAGGGGGTTCGATTGTACAAAACAGGACAAGAATCATCGAACATAGGACAAGTAGTATATATATATAGATAACTGGTCCAGAAACAAAGACAGCTTGTATATGGGTAACTTCTGTTGAGTAGTTAACGTTGTTAACGTGTGTATACAAGGTTAACTGATATCAAACAGACATGATATCAAACAGACCTAAATAGAGTACGCATCACATCTTAACATTTTGTAGCCGTTTCAGACGCGGGCGGTAAGTGCGAAGGGAAAATTTCGTAAATCGTATGCGTCCGCAAGGTTGCTGTTTGATGCTGGGGTAGCAATGTGAACACTGGGATATAAATATCAGTACCCCACATAGAAAATACTCGTAGTATGAGATGCGCACTCTGTAGCTCTACACTCTTTGCTGATATGCAACCAAAAGGAAGATTACAGTTTGCAGTCAGAGTTTAAAAAATTGTTAAAAATAAAAACGATCTCGCTTTGAAATTTCCCTTCAAACTATATTATATGCAAACATAAGTTAAGGAAACAGTAACCAGAATATACTCAGCAATTCTTATCATAAAAGGCATTTAAAACCAACGTGCATCGGTACCTCCTTTCTTTTAATCCCGAATTTTATTTACGCCCACATTGTGCTAAAACATATAAAGGGTTTTCATAACCCCCTGAGTGTTCACAAATTGTTAAAAAAAAAACTGATATGTTGTCTGGTAAGTTGATATAAAATTGTTGCGCCATCAAGGATAAGTTTCAACTTAAGTTCGTTAGTAAATAATATTGTTAAGTAAACTACATAATTTTTGATGTAATGAAAGCGAATATATCTTATGTTGATAAATGTTTTATTTGGGCCGTGTGTCAATTGCGTTAAAATGGGCGTTAAACTTTATCCACTGGCTAATTTTTGATAATTCTGCAGGTGCTTTCCATCACTGTCACCACTCACTGGATACATTTTAGCGAGCTGTTGAGCAGGTTAAAATTTTGAAGTCTCTATTCATCATACTAATGTCAAAATTTATCCACTCGCTAAAATTTAAACGCAATTGACACACGGCCTTAAATTATGTATGGAATATAATATCAGGTAAATGTCCGCCCCTGTTAGTCTCACAAATGCGAGCACTGTTGAGCACATTTTTCATTACATTCTCACACATTTCGCGAAGTATTTCATTAAGTTCATCAAAAATATTTTGTTTAAGTTACTCAAGCGTTTCTGGTATAAACCTTGATTTTCAGATATCCCCACAAAAGGAAGTCCGGAGCAGTCAAATCAGGCGACCGTGGAGGCCAATCAACATCACCATTTCTTGAAATAACTTGTTGAGAGGTCTCGCAGTAATTCCATTGTAATCCTGGCTGTATGCGATGTGGCACAGTCTTCTTGATACCCCATGTTAATCAAGCACAAAGCATGCAGTTGTGGCGTTAAAAAGTTTTCAATCATAGCACGATATCGCTCTCCATTCACAGTTACCGTACCGCCGTTTTCATTTTCAAAGAAGTAAGGTCTAATAATTCCTCCTGACCAAATTGCACACCAGACTATAACTTTTAACGGATGCAAAGGTGATTGATGAATAATTTGAGGGTTTTCCATTGCCCAGAACCGACTGTTCTATTTATTCACATATCCATTCAAATGAAAATGTGCCTCGACACTCATTATGATTTTTTCAATCGGGGTTGTCATGGGCTAGGCTAGCTGTAACATTCTATTGGCATATGTACGGCGGCGTAAATGGTCTTGTGGAAGAAGCTCTTGTGTCAACTGAATCTTAAATGGAAACAAATGCAAAGTTGTTCTTTGAAGACCAATCTCCTGAGAATCATTCACTACACGATGAATAGTGCGTTTTGTTGGCACGTTGTTGCTCCCTAAAATTTCACGTAACTTTTTCATTTAAGGCTTAAAACACAACGGATAAAGCAAAACGTTTTGTTTTGTTTCGTGAAACAAGACACCATTGTTTCTTATGAGACAACATACACCATACTTATGAGAAAACATACACTAGAGTGTTTCGGTGGTGGTTTTAGAAAAAAACATGTCATTTTTTACGACCAACACACAACAAAAGCAAAATAACTGTTTCGAACCAACGACATTGACGACGTTCTCATGGCGCAACATACAAAAAAAAAAAACCAAAGCAAACATGTTTCGTTGCCGATAGTGTTGCCTGTTGTTTTTTTGCCAAGCAAAATCTTGAAACGACAGTTCTTAATTTATATTCTGATAGCATTTTCGAATTTTTAATTAATCCCAGCTATTCATCCAAAGTATCCGCATTCTGGTGAACTTATTGCATTTTTGAGGATAAGTTCTTAACTCTTCTATTCAATTTATTATCACATCCTTAGCATTTCGTTTTAGATTATATGGATGCATCCCCCACTCTCTGCTATTTGCGTCATTTCCTCAATTTCTTCAAAAAATTTATGTAAGATTGACACAATTTTGTGGTCTGAGTCCGGCACATATTAAACAACACTAAAAGCAAGTCGCAAATTCCATTTTGTTTTATTTTAAAGCTAACCAAACGAAACATGAAATGAAAACACTTTGTTTCGTTACATTCTGTTTCTCTTGTTGTGTGTTCAAATTTTAAAAAAATGCTTTTTGACTAAATCAAAAACGTTTTGTTTATCTGATGTGTTTCAGGCTACAGCTGCAAAACTCATCCCTGCTTTTTTTTTCAATTTTAATCTTTGATATATTCAAACATTCATCCAATTCCAACAGAAAACTGTTAAATCATAAGTTTAACAGTTGTTTTTTTTCGTGGGCTGTGGAAATCTTCATAGACACGATGAGGGCGTGCCCAAGGTAGTGTGAGACCTTAACCCACTAAAAGCACCACCCTTTTTGTATTTGTGTTGCAACTGAGTATGCGACTTATCTACCTTTTTTTTGTCACGAGTATTGAATGTTTGGCAGCTAACTTCCTTTGAGAGTTCCTGCTTTTTCCGCAATTTATAGCGCGGTTTGTTATTATCGGGCCAAATCAAATAATTATGTTTCGTCAACAATTTGGAGGACCGTTGTGTTAACGTGTCCCAATAAACGTTTTTTATGTTTGCATGCAAAATTGTTCGTTTCATCTTTAAGCGCGGGAATACCCAGAACTCTGCGAAGATCTTCATTCCTTATATACCACCGCGCTATGACGAATGTTTTTTTTTTTGTTTTCAAAAGTTTGTAGAATGTGTAGATTTGTTTTACTGGTACAACCCCATAGTCCATTTTAATTTTTCATCGAGTGTCATTCCGAGATATTTCGCTTCATTTGCAAAAGGGACGCGAAGCGTGTTGAGAAATACAGGCAAATTGTTTTTCCTTCTATACGAAAAATCTACATGAATCGATTTGCTCTCGTGAAGTGCAATCCGCCAGGATTTTGTACATCCATTAACCTCGTTAAGAGCGTTTTGTAATTTCATATTTGTTTCCTCTATTGTTGTGCCAACTGCTAGTATAGCTGTATCGTCAGCAAACGTGGCAACTATTGTATCGTTTGTTTGTGGGATATCACGTGTAAATAGGAGGTACAAGAGTGGTCCAAGGAGGCTTCCTTGGGGTACTCCTGCCAATATTTCATTGAACTCTAAATATTCGTTTCCAAGTTTCACACGGAAGAGTCTTTGTTCAAGATACGAGACAAGGTATTTATATAATTTTTCAGGCAGAAATTGTCTTAATTTTTATGCCAGACCTTGTCAAAAGCTTGCGACACGTCAAGAAATACAGCTGAGCAAATTTGCTTTTCTTCGAAAGCTTTCTCAATAACATCAGTGATTCGATGAACTTGGTCCACAGTCGAATGTTTACTTCTAAACCCAAATTGATGGTCCGATAAAAGGCGTTTCTGATCAAAAATGGGGTGTAAGCGACTGAGTAATATCCTTTCAAAAACATTTGAAATTATTGGAAAAAGTGAAATAGGTCTGTATGATTTTACTTCATTCTGTGATTTTACTGATTTGAGAACCATAATCATTTTCCACTGCCATGGTATGTATTCTAATCTAATTGCTGCATTTACAATGTTGAGGAGTTTAGTTAATGCTTTTCGAGGAAACATATCTTATTTTATATTGCTCGGTTGTAGTCTAGAATACATTAACGTTTTCATGTTGCGCTGGCCAGCAAATGGTTTAAATGTTTCCTCGAGATGTGCGGCAAAAACGTCTGCTTTTTCCTTATTCCCTAATTGTTGGCACATCGTTTTTTGGCCGTTTTATGATTCTGATTGCTTTTCAGAGCGAATAATTCGATTCCTTTCCATCGGTTAGGCTTTGTAGATAAGTTTCCCCTGCATGGTTTTCAAAATTTTTAATCGAGGGTGGGTTCGATTCCCATCCGTAGCAACACCTAAATGATTTTTCACTGGCCCTCCTCTCGTAATGATCTGACAAATCATCCGAGTAGTATCAATTGTCATGAAAAGCTTATCTCAACTTAGTTGTTCGGAGTCGGCATAAAACAGGAGGTCCCCCCATCGTGCGAAGAAGTACACACGCACACATGAATGGTTGTGAGAAGAAAGCTAGGCCCTGGGTACTAACGAGCCTGTTGCACCATACATTTTTTTTTAATCGTTTTTCATAGCAAGTTACTCAACCGATTTAGATGTGTTTTAACGAGTTTGGTGCCATCTTTTACGAGCTTTTATT
This sequence comes from Rhingia rostrata, assembly GCA_949824845.1. Classification (NCBI taxonomy): domain Eukaryota; kingdom Metazoa; phylum Arthropoda; class Insecta; order Diptera; family Syrphidae; genus Rhingia; species Rhingia rostrata. Next base: position 138,914,294 of record OX463755.1, on the reverse strand, counting down.
TTTTATCTAACCAAATCTTTTATTTCCATGGGTACTTGATATTACTATAGTTCTCTATTTTGCGTTGTTGAGGAGTATCATTCCATGCTACTTTTTGAAGAGAATCAACCGCGACTTCGAGTTCTATTCTGGATCTAAGCGAAACACCCAGTCGAATGTTATATGGTAACCGTTTAAAAAATGAGCTTCGTCGTTGAAATCAATTTTTCTCTAATGCCTGTACATAATACAACTTTAGGGTTGTACCAAAAGAACAAATACCAACAACACAAAAACCATTTATATCGATTGGTGATGTCTTTAGTCAGTAAGAATCTTATCTAGAGAAAATATTTTATAGACACTATGGAGTATGAGCACACATATTTACTTTGTAGCATGCTCCGTATAGTTCCTCTCATTTGATTTTAAATAGCTTTATAAAAATAAACTTCTTAAGAATTGATAGGCACTCTCCATCTCATCAAAACCTAACCTTACCTGATACAAATTTTACATTAAATAAAATGTCTTAACATCTCCTAATTTAAATCTCTGCAGATGAACCAATCATTGTCAAACCTACCAGCGAAGAACTACCAACAACAACTGCAGTAATATCAGAAGGCACTAACACTACAGCCGTATTTAATAGAAGCGCACAAGAGACATTTATCAACAGTTACAGCATCCTATTTGAAACAGACGTGAAATCGCTACCCCATAAAACTCACAGACCTCGAAAACGTAACATTAAATACTTTTTGGTATGTGCAAACTTAAAATAACACCATTATTGTGTAGAAACCTTGTTTTCTTTTAATTAGCAGAGTAATCGTATGCCCAGTAACCAGACAAAGATTGAATCGTTTTTCAAAAGAATCTGATTGTATGCCAAGTGAGCGCGGTTTATTCTAAATTATAAGTAATGGTACAATATGATAAATTTGTTTTTATTTTCTTTATAATTATGTTTTGTTTTTCCATTAACTGAATTGTGTTCAATGTGCATTAAATATATATATTTTAATTATCTATATAGATGTATTTTGAAACGAATATACTCTTATTTTTATTTAAAAATTGTAATATTATATAAAGCTATAAACAAATAAATATTATGAATTTGACTGCTTCCTACATATATGTTTATTTATCGAATTCAAATAGAATCGTTAGTATTGTTGCTAAGGATTCTATTTTGACCACCACTTCTTAACCAATTAAGGGAAAGGAAAAAGCGCAGTTTTTACTGACAGACGGCCGAAAGGAATAACAATAATCAATATACATCGAGTTAAAATAACTTATTCGAATATTTTCCTATTATTTGAAACATCAAGTGAAAAATGTTGCTTTAAATATCTTTCAAAAGTCGATATTTAAAAAGACTTGATGAATTTGAGAGCGAGGTCAAATAATCTGAAAACAATTAGGCCAGATTATACCATCGATAATAGGTCCAATATTTTCATTTGCAAGGATAGGATTTTTTTTTTAAATAAAAACTACGGTCTTTGCTGCAGCGTCATAGAGGAGGACTTTTATGATCACGGTCTTGTATAGAATCTCCTTAGTAGTATCTTCAAGCTCTAAGAAAAAATGGTTGAAAATTAATTCTTTGTTTAATTTATGACGAGATGTTGTCAGTTTTAATAGCTGAGCCGAGGTAAACAAAGTCCCGTACCTACTACCTAAAAGTTGTATCTACCAATGGTAACGTTCGTCGATATTGTGTGTCCTTTTATGTTGACAGCATATGCTTGATCCGTTTTTACCGCTTCCTTCTCTATACTAGCAAACGTGGCTATGATATCACGTTGCACCGTTTTATTAGAGCTGTGAAAGTAACGGGTGATTTTTTACGAGTTGGGTTTTTCAGGTTGGCAGCTCTGGTTAGTAATGGCATACAAACGTCATCTGTCAAAGTGAAAGTTTTCAGTATACTCTGCCATTAAATCCACGATGGCCGGACCTCCTGTTTGATGCCGACTCCGATTGCCGAATTTAAGATAAGCTTTTCTTGACAATTATACTACTCGGATGTTTTTTCAGATCATCACGAGAGGAGGGCCAGTGAAACATTATTTAGGTGTTGCTACGGCTGGGAATCGAACCCAGACCCTTCTGCGTGGCAGTTCATCGCACCAACCACCGCGCCACTGAGCCCGTCCGAGCAACGATTGTAAATTATTGAAATTTATTATCAAAATTCGTGTTCTGTTAAAAATGTGCACCGTTTGTAACGACCATATTATGGCTAAACAAAATCGACGAATATTTACAACAAATGGACGAAATGATTCAACGATTCAAAGACCAGGCCGATACCGAAACACAAAGAACATGACATAACGTCTACGTACAGAAACGCGACCATTGATGCACTACACAGACAAAAAAGCGGACTTCTGACAAGACTCCAACTTTTGTACAGACGACTGACAAACCCACGCGACCAGGAGATTAGTACACTGAATGCGTCGATCAAAAACATCAACCAATTGATCAAGGAGAACTATCGGTTGTCCATTAATTTGTTTTGGAATAACAAAATTCGGACCGTAAATTCCAGCGACCCGAGTATGTTTCCACAAATTAATAAGATCTTTAGGAGGAAAGGTCATAACGAACTTCCGTGTATTAAGCTCCAACGAACAACTCACAAAATATACTTTTGACAGCAGGAATTGATCCGGGGGAAGCCGTCTTCGACGACGATTTCTATGTTATTGAAGATCCTCAGGAGAAAGTGGAGGCAGTGGGGGCTGTCTTTCAGGAAGTGTATAAGGTGAATGATAGCATTCGCCCGAACCGCGTCCTGGAAAACAATGCCCTGCTCCATCATTTCTATCTCCGAAACGACATAACGCAATGGCGATCTGAGAACCGTGGTTTCACCCGGTTTGATTACGAAAACTTGGCAAACGCCATAGTCGCCGAGCGAAGTGGGTCTAGTCCCCTGTTAATCTCGAAGGTAGAACTCCAGATCATTTTCGATTCCATAAAGAAAAAGAAGTCAGCGGGAGTCGATGGTATATCCAACATTTTACTGCGACACTTACCCCCTGAAGCTGTGGACATTTACGCCACGCTGTTCAATAACGCGCTGAACAATGCATATTATCCAGTGCGTTGGAAGACAGTGGTGGTTCATCCTCTTCCGAAAAAGGGAAAGGACAACTCCAATCCGGCAAATTTCCGGTCGATAAGTCTACTACCGAGTATCGGCAAGGTTTTCGAAAAGATTCTCAATCGAACACTGTTCAAGCCGCCTCCAAACTCGATAGAGGGCCTCTATCTAAAGCTGACCAGACTTGGCATAAGTAAACCGCTGCTATATATGCTTCATGACATGCTGACTGGTAGAACGTTTTTTGTCAAAAGTGGCAATGTAACTTCTACCACAGATTTTTTCATTAAGAATGGTCTGCAACAGCGGGACTTCGACAAGATCCAGAGATATTGTGATGATTGGATCTTGAAAATCAACTTTCAGAAATCAGAAACTATCCTGTTTAAGACACCGTTGTCTAGGGCCTGTAGGTTTATGAGAAAGAACTGGCGAAAGCTGGTGATCGTTAGACCAAACGGACAGCCACTGGGGAGTAAAATTGTAGTAAAGTACCTTGGTATCTGTATCTATATCAATATCAGTATCTATATTTCGGAAGACATGTAGATGCTGCTCTATCGAGAGCTAGGGGAGCAGGGGAGCATTCGCCTTGACAAGACGATTGTTTTATAGCAGTCGTCTTGACAGCAGGGTGAAGGTGATTTGCTACATGGCCCTCATTAGGCCAATGATTGCCTATGGGTGCCCGGTGTGGTTCAACGATGCCCCATCTCAAATGGAAAAGATAAGGGTGTTTGAGAGGGAGGCAGAGTCTGAGGAGCTGCATTGGACTTGACCAGGTCCTATACAACGAGGCCAACATAAACAGAATAGAAAATTTTCTGGTGAAACTCATTCGGTTTCACGCTGCAAGAGCGATGGCTTCGAACAATAGTCTCATCTTTGGGGCCTTCTATCCCAATGATGAATATTTTGAGAGTGTGCGTTTAAGCGGCTTTATTCCGACCGAAGGTTTCCTATATTTGGATAGTCGAAGGCTGATACAGGATAGATCGGCGGTTCCGCTAATCTACCACGTCTTCCGACGAACTGTGGATAGGCGGCTCCTATACGACCGAGACGTCGTCGCTCAGGGCGGAGGAGAGCGCCTGCGGTTCAGCAGGAGTGTGTCCGATTGGGACCGCCGGAGTAGGTTGCAACAGGAGAGCCTGTTGTGGTGGTTAACGTAGTTATAGTTAGTTGACTCTTGAAAATATATGGCCGACTTACATAGTTTTTTAGGTTTATGTTAAGGTAAACAGTCGTGGTGGCACAAAAAAAAATGTAAGTTCAAATGAAATAAAAAAAAACAAGAAAACAAGTTTTTCTCAAATGTTTCTTGGTAAACATCTTTATATTACTATTTGATTTACTTGTTAGATAATAGGCTGAAAGGCATTAGAATTAAGTTGTTATCATTTAATTTAGGGCGCCCGCATAGGGCCAGTAAGTTAGCTAAGTAGTTGATAAGTAGGCTAGTTTTTTTCATGAATTTTTGTCTAGCATGTAAGTTAGTTTAAAGAGGAATCAAAATAAAAATGAATATACAAAAAAAAACACAAAAAACAACAATTAAAACAAATCTTCGTCTTAGGCCGCTCGCTGACTTGTCGGTATTTAAACTTCAACTTTTCAGAATCTTCGTGAGCAACAGTTCGAAAATATTTTACTATTTTATTCTACCAAGAGCATCCGAGGCAGTATAATAATGCAATTTTATTAAATAATAATAAAGAAATTATTTACAAACTAGGTTTTGTTTGAGTTTGTTTTTTTGAGAATTCATTCTATTTCTTTTCAGTCAGGTCTTTTCTTGAATACTCTGCTAATTTATAGATATACAAAACTCGTCTTTTCAATTTCAAGAACTAAATTCACATGAGAATCACTTTCTGCAGACAACATTTTCGATAACGCAAGCGGCACATACCGATTGTTTACTGATTGACCGTACCTCGGCTCGGCATACCGTTTGTATTCCGCCCCGTTCCAGCACATACCGAGCGAAATAGGAGAAACGAATTGAAATACATGTATTCGGTATACATTCGGTACCGCATATGTAACGAAATCAAAACATACGCATAACGAATCTGATGTGAGTAACGAAACATGTGAAAGTAACAAAACTTGGTTGACCGTAACGATTCGGTAATTTGAGTCGAATCGTTATAGTCAGTAACGAATACATACGGTTTGCTACAGCTCTGCGATTTATGTAAGATTGTGCCTCTGGTGTGGGGATCATCTAGAGATTGCGATTAAAGAAGACACATGACAGTGGGTAACCCTGCCTACATTTTTTTTTTTGTGGTGAGGTCGTTTTCGACCTTGATGAAGCAGAAGCAGTTCTCCGTCGTCACTTTGTACTGACAGAGGAGTTTCTATGAATGCTGTCGTATGCGGGTTTGAAATCGAAAAATAGTTATTGGGTATCAAATCGGACTTCATGGTTTTTTTTCGGGATCTGCCGATTTGCCGTTAAACCAAACTGATAAGGGCCGATCATGTTGTTGGTAAACGGTTTTCGGCCTTGTTGAGGAGACTTACCCATCTGTAGTTGGCGTAGTTCAGAGGATTTCCTTCTTGTTGATCAGGCAAACGATGATGAGGATCCATTCTTTAGGAATAAACATATTTCTAATGAGTTGGTGAATCTTATAAAGCTCGTCAGGAAGGCCGTCATTCTCGGCAACCTGAAGTATAAGTGTAGACATCCTGACTTCACTTAGGTTTGGGGTTGGTAGTTTTCGCTGTCTTCGCCAACATTGAATGGTTCGTTTTGCCTATCGGGAATTCTTTTTTCCACGGAATTTTTACTATTGGAACAAATTCGGTGGGAAAAAGAATTCCCGATATCCCTAAATATATATTGCCTCCTGGGAACTATTTTTGTGTTCACTTCTGTTAAAATACATTTAGGATTATCGGGAATCCCTTTCCCGCGGAATTTTTCCCATTCAGCAATTCACTTTTTTTCAACTTCGAAAAATCTGAAATTGAACGCAAAATTTCACTTTCGACCGATTTCATTTTCATTTCGAGTGAAACTGAAATGTAGAACCTAGCTGTATAACACGGATTGTAGTAGGGAGATGCTAGTTAACTATCCTCCTTTTGCCTGGCCCTCAATTATTTCATGTATGGCAGTAATGTCTGCTATAGCAGCTTAGGGTTTCCGATAGTTGTTCGGCTGCAGAATTCTGTTTTATGTTCGTACATTCCAGGTGCCCACACGAACGTCAGTGTCCTTTTTTCGTTGAGCGTGGTCGTCTACTGAAGTTTTCAAAGCTATGTTTGGGACGTCATATGGTGGACGCTTCTCATTGCTTGCTATTTTGACAATCTTTGTACATCTCATAGGAACCGCTGATGTGTTAATAATTTGTTTTTTTTTTCAAATAGCCAACTGCGTTGAGGCTTTTAAGTCGAAGTGAAACATACCATGTGTGACATACATGCTGACTGTGTTTTTGTTCAAAGTTAATTTTTCACCTTCCACAGCCTACCTACTACTAATCGATTACGCTCTGTATGCGGAAACAATCCACCGATGCTAAAATAACAACACCCATTCCATTAAGATTGGCATATTTATGTGTTTTTATTTTTTTTGTTTCTTTTTCTCATCATTTTATTTACCGTTATTTATTTTCTACTACATTACCATTTGTTCTATTTAGTTTTAATGTTATCAGAAAATACAGTGAATTGTTTTTTTTTTGTTTTATATTTAATTTTTATTCTTTTGTATTTATTTAAATTAATATAATATTAATAATAAACATCAGTATTCCCTTCTAAACTATTTTTTTGTTTTGTATCTTGTTTTCATATTTATTTAATTTTTATTTTTCATTTTATATATAAAAAACATAACCTGCGAAATATTTTTTCACCAAGTTTTTTTCTTTTCTTAATTGTTGCTGTTTTTTTGTTTTGTATATGGTTTTCATTTATTTAATTAAAATTTCATAAACTAAACGTGAAATATAAATTCAAAATCGCTTAATTTTCTTTTTAAAGAACAAACTAAAAGGCTAACGAACAAAATATATAAAATACTATAATTGAAAAGCGAACAAACAAAAAACATAAAGGTTGGTAGTGAGAGAGAGAGAGGTGTTTTTTATTTTTGTCATACAACACGAAATATATCGATAAGGTTATAGCGATAAGAGCGGCGATTAAAATAATAAAACAATAAGCAGCCTAAATTATTTCCTTAAGTTATAATTATATATATATATTTATATATTAAAGTATTTTTTAAACGAACAAAATTATGGGTAGGATTTAAAGATTTCACAAAGAAATACCATTTGCCTCTGGCCCTGCGTAAAGTGTGTTTAATGAAGCTTACTTGTATAATTTTTTTTAATTTTCGCCAATCAAAACAAATGGGGTATGCGCGCGTTCAAAAATTTCTTTGTTTTGTTTGTCCAATTTTAATGCGAACAAAATGATGGTAAAAAAATAATAAAGATTGAAAACAAATGTGTATCTAATATTTAAACATTTATTTTTGCCATTTTTTTACTTTTGTAGGTTTTACGAAGATTTTTGAAAACTTATAACTAAAAAGACACTAAAACATTCTTTTATATTAAATTTAGTTTTACCTCATATATATATTTGTAAATATATATATATAAATTTAATATATATATGTTTGTTTTTCTGTAATATTTATACTTCAAATGTTTATTTTTTTTTGTTTTCATTTTGATTTAAATATTTTCTTTTATATTTAAATATTGCTGACCATGGTCTCTCAAGTAGCAGAGTACAGCAGGACATAGTGTGTGTGTGTTTTCTTTTTTTATTTGTGTGTATTACTATGTTTTTTTTTTGCAATATGTGGTATGATGTTTTTCTTTATCTTAAATATTTTTTTCTTTTCCATTTAATATCTACTCAAAACTTTATATAATTTTGTTTATTTATACATCGTCAAAATTAAAGATTTTTTTAATCGGCGGCGGTAGCTATTCTTATAACATTTTGTTTTTTTCTCTATTTCTCATATAGTTATGTTATTTATATTTTAAATTATTAGTAATCGTACCTATTGTCTTACTAAAAAATAATTAATTTAAATTTAACTTAAATTTTGAAGTTGTTTCTTTTTTTTATTTTAACAGAAGCAAATTGCTACTAAATTTAAGTTTTTTTTATCATCATTGTATTTTTATTTTTCTTTTGAATCTATATTTACTGATACAAGTAAAGTTTTGTTTTTTTTTGCAATAGTATATTAGTTTTTTTTTAATTATTTAAAATTTTACTTTTATATAATATTTCGCTAAAAGGGGGGAGGAGAATCATTTTTATTTTATGTTTTTTTTTTAATTTATTATAATTTTGTGTGAACATTCCTTTTCCATTATTATTACTCTTTGTTAATGTGTGTATATATATATTTGTTTGCCTTTTAAACATTATTTATACGCAATTTTTTTCTTCTAAGAAATGAATGATAAAACCATGTCAAAACTAGATGATACTTTTTTTTTGTAATCAATTTTATTTTATATGAATGCTCTTCTTTTTATTTTTCTTATAAGAGAGAGAAAAAAAGAAAAAATTGGTGCAATTTATTTTGTTTTTTATTAATTGTTGTTTTTTTTTTTTTGGAAAAATCGTATGCAGTTTATTAAATTTTTTGTTTGTTGCTTATATTTTGATTTGTTGTTGGTTGTTTTTTAGTTTTAATAGTATTTATAATAGTTGGTTTTAATAATAGTAATAATAATTTTAATGTAATAATAATATAAATTTTATTAATATTTTCTGTTTGAATCATTATAATAACTGTTATTGTATTATAATAATGTGAATTTAGCCCTAATGCAGCTAGCTAACCCATTGTCGTCGCTGTTTGTTGTATTTGTGAACTGCCCACTGCCCCGGATGAAGTTGTGGCAGCTGTTGCTGCCCCTGTTGTTGCAGATGCTGCTGGGACTTGACTGTTATTTGCTGTTCCCTCGGCTGGCTGTTGTTGTGTTGATGATGTACCAACAGCACCGGAACTGGTTGCTGCTGCTGATGATGAATTGCCACCACCGGATGCTGATCCCCCAGCCACGCCACCAACATTCGATGATGGATTACCTACGGAAATCACAAAAAAAAAACATGGTCAATGATTACTTTTTTTTACAAAAATATATTTGTCTAATATTTTTCTACGGTATACCTTGTGCAACGAACGATTTAGAAGACGAAAAGAAGTAGTAAACAAAAGTGTTAGAAGGAAGTCGGTTTCAGGTGTGTGTGTTTGTGCAATTTTGCGTACTGAGTAAAAGAAAAAACAGTGCAACAACTATTTGTTTACCATCAAAACCAACTTCCATTCTCAAAAAGAAGAGATACTCAAAAAGAAGAGATATTAGAACAACGAAACAATGACAACGAAAAAGAAAGAAAGAAAATACAAATTTAAATACTTTATATAAGCATTTTGCATATATATTCTTTTATTTTATTATTATTAAAAACCAGCTTTAATTTACAAGAAAAATTCATGTTAACATTTAAATCCACATTTTCTTTCAAAAAAAAAAAAGAAATTAATTAAATTTAAGGATTTTAAATAGAGAAAAGTATTTATATTGAAACAGTTGTTTTATTAAATTAAATATTTATATTTATAATGTTTATCGTTTTTATTACATTATTACATGTATAAATAATAAAACGTCTTGGGAAGTTTTATTCATATTTTTTTAACTAAAAATATATTTAGGAAGAAAATTACAACGAAGGGTGTTTTTTTTTCTGTCTCGGTTTTCGTGAAATTAATTTGCATAGTATTTTTTGTAATATATTTATATTTAAAATTTTCTATATGAATGTATATTTAATTCTATACATTAAAATAAAGCAATATTTATATATTTCATAATGCCAACTACAAATCTGTAAAGAATAGAAAGTAGAACAAATAAAATATTGGGGGAATAACTAATAACTATAGTAGGAAGTTTAATAATTCAGATTTCGAGGTTAGTAGATTAGATAATAAATGTAAATTTAGAGGGTAAGGTAGTTCCACTATTGCTTAAAAGTTTTTATTTTCTTTTAGTCGTGCTAGTATATATTTATTACTTAAATTTGGTTTTCCTGTATGCATTGTCATCGAACACTCTGCAATACGGGCACATTTTTGATTTTCAATAATTCTAGCAACAAATTTAAACAAATGACTTAGAATATGCGTTTTTTGTGTAGTTTACATCTCTTTGGTTTAAAAATAGGTGGCCTTTGATACAAATCAGGGGAAACGATAGACTGTAGCTCGATTTACGAAAAGGATCGAATTTTGAGTATATGATTTCGTCTTCGCATACAATTTGTGGAAATACGTATAGCGGTTTACAACTTAGTTATTTCTTACGACGTCATATATCACTTGCACTAGATGTCAAATACAATTTTTCCGACGAGCTAAAATTTAAATGCGCAATAGTTTAGGCACTCATAAAGGCTTTTATTTCGTATGTTTACTACTTTTTTTCGTTTGCCATTTAAGTAAACATGTATTAAAATAGTAACTAGGAACATATGGTAACTATTAAATAAACAAAATCAATCACCAATAAATGTGGCATCAACGTTCAGAGAATGATTTCAAAGGAACAGTCATTGCAGCTGACAAAGCTAAGCCTCGGCCGAAACAAACGGAAAGACTAATCGAAAGCTTTGCTGCTGGCCTACAAAGAGTCTAAAACACTCCATTCATCTCAGGTAACCGTTACTAGAGGACGTTTTCGTAACATGATTGTGGACATCTTGAAACAAGTATTCGTTTAGCCAGATTCGTTGAACAATAAAATTTGTTTTTCAACATCTTAGAAAGTGTTCATTTATCAAGCTGAAATTAAGTCGCAGGTAACGGTTACTCGATAACATAATGGAAGAGTGATTGATTACATTTTGACAGCATATGAAACAATTGGAAAGGTCAACATATTTTAATAGTAAAAACAAGTTAAAATCATTCCTCAATTTGTGTGACGACCACGACGGTTGATATTCTGGGTAAATATTATGTTTCATCAACACCGGCTGCTTATAGTTTAAGTAAACTCTGTAGTAGTTGAACACTAAAAACATTGTTTTACAACCATCCATCAGGTAAGATGAAGTTTTCATAACATGATTGATTATAATGAAAAAAATATTCAATGCGACAACGTGTTTCAATCCAAAAAATCCACTATTTATCGTAGGAAAGGAGGCTATGTGGCAAATAAACACAATTTTAAACCACAATGTAAAAAATGCGAAAAAAAAACTTTAGTTTTACTTAGGAAATGTTTAAATAAATCCACTATTTATCGTAGGAAAGGAGGCTATGTGGCAAATAAACACAATTTTAAACCACAATGTAAAAAATGCGAAAAAAAAACTTTAGTTTTACTTAGGAAATGTTTAAATAAATCCATTGGGTAAAATAAACGTTGCGCGTCCGTAACTGTTAATAGAGAACGTTATTGCAATACCCGAATTGAATGCTTTGAGCTTAATGTGATTACTCTACGATTGCCGGATTGCATAACTTGTTACATCCTTTCTGGAAACACATCTAAAAAGGTTGGGATAGCAAACCGAAAACTCTTGAGCGATAACATTAATAAAATACTGGAGGGAACAAACGGAAATGTGTTTTAAAAAAGTTTTGTCCTCAAGAGACACAGCCATACGTTGGAACGCAAAAACAATGAAAGGGTAAAATGGAAACTGTCATGTTTGAGAGAATCCAAGTATGATTGAAGATCACTGTTCACGTAATAACTGATTGATCGGTTGCTTGGCGACATGTTTATTTAAAAATACACAGTAAAACTATTAAATAACCATTTCCCCCAAATGATTTATGAATAAATCAATTTTTTATATTTTAATAAACTGTATTGTCGATGTCACGTGATTTGAAACCTTTAAGCAATTTGTAGCAATCATTGCTATTTGCGAATAACACCGTTTCTTCTGAAAGTTTATACAACAGACCTCGTGTAGTAGATTTCTGGCAGTGTTTGCAAGTTTTTCGTAAAGCTGTACAAAATTAACTTTTAAGCGATAGTGGAAACAAAAACATTTACGCAACTCCGACCAATTCAAATAAAAGAAAACAAAACGCATAATCTGAAAGATGGACTTCTAAACATAAATCTACTATACTATACGGACTACAACATACAAATGGCCAGAAATCCAGAATGATAAAAGCTTACCTGTTGATTGCGTGGTTGCTCCTGGCGTTCCGGCGCCACTTGATGGATTTGAATTTGAGCCAGAAGCAGTTGGAGCGCCAGATCCCGACCGATTTGAAGCATCATGTTGTCGCTGTGATGACAACAGTTGTGGGAATAAACTTGGTTGTATTGTAAGTTCTAAAAGGAAAAGTTGAGAATTGTATATCAATATATTGGTGTGTATATATATTTTGATTTGCTGAAATATCTCTGCCAGCAAAGGCGGACATTTCATCTAAGATAATTGAATATCGATTGGCTTCAAATTTGAGTTTTGTCGACTGTATGTAATAAGATTTTGATAACTATGTTTCGATTAATTACCGTGAAGTCATAAAGCTTTGACAGCCGCAGCTTCATACATATTACCAACATCGACGATCGGCTGTCGATAAATGTAGTTTGTCGATCAAAATGACACTCGCAATGGGGGCCATCCAATATCGAAATAACACATATTTTTTCAAACGAGATAGTCCTAAACAAGTAACTTGTCCTCATGCTCTTTTAAAAAAATATAAGCACTACTCTGTATTTCATTCCGAAAGTCATTATTTTTCGAAATTTATTTTCGTTCCGTTTTTGTAATTTCCATTCTGTTACATTTTTGAATTGCTGCTACTATGTTTAATCAGGTAGTATAATTCCGCTCATGACTATGAATACTCGTTTTTTGTAAAATTTCGAAACAAAATAAAGAGTAGGTCCCCCCGATTTGAAAAGAATTCTTGTGCAACATCGACATACAAGCGTTCTTAATAAAAAAAAAACTTACCATGTTCAGTAAAGTTGAATAATGGTGGGAATTCTCTACCATTCGGTAAAACTTGAGGACCCTCGCGTAACTCGTTGAAGAAAGGATGTGCGCAAGCCTTGAGTGGCGTAATTCGGGCGCTAGGTGTGTATTCAAGTAGTTCCGATACTAGGCTAATAGCCTCTGGAGGTGTTCGGATGCGGAATACCTAAACAAAAAAAGGAACAAAATCAAAATAAAAGCAAACACAAAAAAATTGATAAAAAATTCAATAAGTTATCAATGCAAGCAGGTAGTTGCCATAGAATTGGTGTGCTAGAAGCATTGGAATTGTTGGATACATTTTATTCGTCATGTAAGATGCAGTAGTAAACAAAAAATACGGTCTCCTTGTGAAGGCAGTTTAGTTAGGGGAAATTAGAAAAAAAGCGTTAACGATCATATCTTTGTCCAACATTCCAATTTCACGACGGGTGGGGTGTAATTGCTTTTGTCTTCAAACATCAAATAATTTTTTAGCAAGTACACCGGTAAAACAAAAAAAAAAAAATGGATACAGCTCTATCAACATACGAACACTGTACCAGTAGATTTAAGGACACCGAGCTAAGGGATCGAGATTATATACAGCGTTCGTTTATAGGCGGCGGGCGTTCTTCTCAATCTCTACAACTGCATTTAGTATCCAAAACAATCAAACAACTATACTATTTCCAATTCCCAACATATATGTCAGTTAATGGTTCAAGAACAACTTTTGTAAGTTAATCAAATCAAGGACTAAGCAATGAAACACGTTATGAAACTCCACATAAATTTAGAAAATGATTCGATGATGGCAAATTCTCTCTTTCAGTTTGATTGCGGATGATTATCTTACTCTCCAACGCTGTTTCTGGTTTAAGGCATTTGGAAATAGACTACATTCAAGAAGTGACTGCAAAAGTATGATATTCAAGTGGAAAATCAATAATTAGTCTTGCTGTACTTTTTTTTCTTTTGAAATGTGTTCAATAAAAAACAATAAGAAGGTCTGTAGTATGACACTGGGATACAAGCACACATGCAGTGCCGGTTTGACTGTAGGTAATCATCGAAGTGAGCGCATGAACAACTCAAGCCGATTTGAAAAAAATGAAACGATTGCATATGTAAACATGTAAAGCTGAAATAATAAAGCAATCCAATGGACTGTATTCGTAGGACGACAACTCACCTTTTGCCATGGATGACTTTTAATTCGTGGAAATTTGAATTCCGTGTAATTGGGATTCATTTCGTGAATTTGCTCTCTTGTTGGTGTACCCAATACCTTGATCACTTCGACCAATTGATCGACACCAGAATCGCCAGGGAATATTGGTTGTCCCAAGAGTAACTCGGCAAGTACACACCCGGCACTCCACACATCTGAAATAAAAAAAAAACATTTTAACTATCTTCTTGAAGTAAAAATCGCATTGCGGATTGCTTACCAATTTTTGTAGTATAATTGATCGCGCCAAATATCAACTCGGGTGCGCGATAATACCTAGAGCAAATGTACGAAACATTCGGTTCGCCGTGAAGCAATTGTTTAGCGCTGCCAAAGTCGCATAGTTTAAGCACAGCCGTTTCTGGGTCCAACAGTAGATTTTGTGGTTTAATATCACGATGACAGATACCCAACGAATGAATGTATGCCAAACTTCTAAATAATTGATACATATAGAGCTGAAAGAAAAATACACAACTTAATTAAGAGCTCTTTTCAGTTAAAGAGGATTAACGCCCACACTTACCCGAATAAAATGAATTGGTATCGTTTGTTTAGTTTTAGCATATTGGCGAGCAACTTTGTATACGGTTTCCGGTATGTATTCGAGTACTAAATTCAAAAATACTTCATCCCGCTGCAAAAAGAAAAAATAATAAATATTAAGCCGAATGGTTGATGAAGTTTAAAGAGCACACACAACACATGTGTACGTTTTTCATATTTTGATGAAGAAATGAAATTTCAAAATCGAACTTAACGTTGAATATCTGATGTTTCATAAAAATATATCGCTATAATCCAAAGCCAATGAAACTCGTAAAAGCATTATGACGACAATCAAATTTATAGAGGAAAGATGGATGCGTCTCCTTAAAACAGAAATCTCATCAAAAAGCAAAATAAAACTGCAACACTAAGCTAGATGCCATTTCACAAAAAAAGAAAAACATAATTCTGTGGTGAAAGAAAAAATAAATCAACGGCAAAGGCAATGACATTGACTGGATAGAAATTAAGAGTAGACTCCTTAATATGCTACCACGATAATAAGGATATACCTAGTCATTAAGAGGTTTATGATCATTTGTGGTCACAAGGAATAAAAGCGTTTAGGACCTGAATGCGTATTCCATAATATTTTGATTTTGATACTCAATGTACTTGAACCAACTTATTTTTTTAGCTTTCTAGATATTTTTTATTTCTATCTGTATATATCCGTTGATGCACGTTATCCCAAATATTAACAACTTGCTGCCAATGAGAAATCATTGAATTGATTTATCAAACAACTAAGTCCCGGCGGTTATTCGTCGTGACCACAAATTCTATTACATTTTGCAGTTTATACCTGTCGTACTAATAAAAAAAATTCCTTCACAACTAAACAATTACTTACAATTTTGGTTCCGAAGTTCGATCTATTTCAAAATCCATGATGATTAAATATCAACTGCCCAAAATTATACCCATCGTGTGCAAACGGATTAATAGGCTTGCACACTTAAACCACTTTACATGGATATGTTTGTCTTTTCTAATTATTGAAACCTTTTTGAATCGAACGCAGATATGTAATTGACAAATAAAAAATCTATCTACAAGAACCACAAAAATGGAGAACTGTAGAGCTGCGAGACGCATAAAAAGGTTCACCAGCAATCTGATAGCACCCGTTAGTATGGTTTTAGACTAGTTTTCGTATACCGCCCAAACTCATTCAGCTGTGGAAGGTGACGACGGAGTATTAATTCCGCTACAGTAAGGTTGGAAATTGCATTTT
Source organism: Rhingia rostrata (assembly GCA_949824845.1). Classification (NCBI taxonomy): domain Eukaryota; kingdom Metazoa; phylum Arthropoda; class Insecta; order Diptera; family Syrphidae; genus Rhingia; species Rhingia rostrata. The sequence continues at coordinate 138,898,145 of OX463755.1, read as the reverse complement.
CACCGGTTGAAAAAAAAAAAATTATTTAGCCAAAGTGATGGTAGCCATAGCTCTAGTGTTAAAAATAATATATAACACCTACCTAGGTGTTAAAATAAATCTAAGCGCAATTCCAAAATCGTATTTTCGCAGACGGTTATAGCGTATAACACTTGTCAAAAGGCTTAAGATATGTTTACTTTGTGGTGTACAATTTGTTCTTGTTTGTGCATTGAGAAGTATCCCTACCCAATCAATATTGGCTACGCTATCTTCACAGAAAATTTAAAACCAAATAAGAATTTAGACAGGCTGTCATGTGATTTTGTTAACATTGTTCATGAGAGGAATTTGCAAAAATTTAGAGCCAACATTAGAGGCTCAATCTTTTTAGCACACGCTGACGATATTGAAAAAATTAACGAGATGACATTAAAGTAAAACAAAGTTACCACGATGGGTTAAGAATGGGGACACCAAAAATCGACCGGGCCGAATGTCCCAAGGGATAGCTAAGAATGTGTGCGTAATTGGACCTGTCAACTGTGCGCCTTACTCAGGATCACCGCGAAATGTAAGACAGCATTGTAAGTATGTAAAACCAAAGAGTATAGAAAGAGCATCAAAGCTACAAATTTTGTAGCCGTTTCTGACACGGGTGGTAAGTGCGAAGGGGAAATTTTGTAGATCGTATGAATCGGCAAGTCTGTTGTCTGATGCTGTGGTAGCAATGTGAACACTGGGGAGATGCGCACTATATGAAGATCTATACTCTTTGGTAAAACGTAAGATTTTCATTCGCAGATTGTATTTTTACAGCCTTGAAATATTAATCTGTTAACGCACTATCCAAATGCAATGACACATTTTTGTTTCTGCATGTGCCAAACGATCCTAAGCTAAAATCTCTTAAGCTTAAGAGCATGTTTGTTTAGCAATTAGTCACAGTTCCAACAAAAATAGAGTTTACCAAACAAACATGATGATTTATGAAAAAAAAAACACTCATTGAAATTAATTTTTATGAATTCCATGGCACCGTCTCTTTTCATGTTTAACTATTTCATAACATCATTCCTGTGTGTGCGTCGGTTTTAAATCGGTGTTTGTCAATCAGTCATACCATTTAGATGTACAAGTGCCAAGAAAAACTGTTCAGTACATGCAAATCGAAATTTGTGTATCAAACGTTTATTTATCCCATTTTCAATCACGAAATCCCCTATGATAATTTTGCTAACAAAGGCACTCCCACACTCAATTATATGGACAATTTTGTAGCGATAATGTTATATGCACATGTGCTTCGTATTGTTTTTTAACAAATCGAAATTACTTAAAAATAAAAACACATATGAACGAGCGATAGATTGTGTACTCGAGATGATATAATTATGAATATTCTCAATTAGCCATTTTGTATCGATTGACAAAAAAAAACATATGGTAACATAAAAAATAAAAAAAATGTTAAATTAACAAATTAAATGTACGGGTGAGAAAAAGTCATTTGTTAATTGAAAAATAACTACCTGTGGTTTAAGCACCCCTGCAAATATGCCCAAATCGATGGGAAATTCGGCTAACTGATGGCCGATAGTAATATATGTTTTTTTTTTCGATTTTGTTTTTAGTATATATAGTTTGGATTTAATAAAAAAAATTAAAAAAATATAAGAAAAAAAAAAACGTAAAATTTATTACAAAACATATATCAACGGAAAAGTTAAATAAAATTTTGTTTTGCTTTATTTTTTTTGGGTTGAAAATGATCGAGTGGAAAACTTTTTCTTTTTATTTGAGTTTGCTTTGCTTTTTGATGATATTTAGAAAAGTGTTGTTGTCAAGAAAATTTCTCCAATATGTGCCAAAATGATTTCGATAGGATAAATTTTAGATCGAAATCATTTTAGTATTTAATTTTATTTCTGCTATAAAACTAACAAATAGAATGATAGAGGAGATATATATATTTTTAAAAAAATGCAAGCAACATAGAATGGAAAGGCAAAAAATGAGTGTGTTTCTTTTTTAACAAACTATCAAATAAAAATAAAACGTAATTATATTGAAAACAAATAGAATATTGTTTTCAGTTTCTTACCTTTTCGCCACTCGAATAAAAAAAATACAACAATTTAACAATATTACAGTGTTCCAATTTTCGCATAATCTGCAACTCCCGATTCTGGAAAAAATAAAAATATATTAAGATACATCTTGGGAGGTAGTTTGATTGGATTAGGTGGGTATGAAAGTTCAAAGCGACGAGACGGATTTAACGAAATATATATATTTTCTTAGTATGTGATCAAATTTAGGTAGCGGCTGAGTGCACTGTACTATGTGCACTTATCACTGGAAACTATAAAACTTGAGAGCTATCATTATGTTGATTTAAACTGGATCGTACATGCATTTTTTTGTACATTCTTATGTGAAATTCAATACTTAATTCAGCCCTGCCAATTTTTTTTATGTGTTTTTAAAGTGATGAAACTGAGAATAGATTTATGCAATTTTATTAAACTTGCAATGTAGAAGCTGACAATATAAGTACTTATTGGGCTATGACTCATTAGGACATTTTTTTATAAATATGTCTCGTTATAAAGGGTGTCCAAAAATTTGCACAGGGACAAAGGGCCTACACGGTTTCTGGCACTAAAATAATCCTCAGTCAGCTTTTTTCTGGACCATTTTATACAGATGTGACTGAATCTCGTTGACACTGATTTGTTGGTATTACATTTGAGTTCAAATAACCCCATAGAAAGAAATCCATTGGTGCTAAATTACATGACCTATCGGAATCATTCTGATCTCTAAAACGAAAGAATGCCCGACCAGAATATGTCACATGCAGTAATTCAGGCAGTAAGGCATGTGGCACAATTGAAACAACATGCTGGTCAAATCAAAATCATCCAATTTATACAGAAAGTATTCGGTTTTCACGTCGCCATTAGTTTCCTGTAATTGTTATAATTTAACTTGCAAAATATGAAAATGAAGAACTCTATTGAGTATACGCTATTTTACACGCGACGCCCAATCGATGTTCCTGGACTTTCACAAACACTATAACACAGTGCTTTGATATTAACATTTTAACAGGTCGTTAATGAGTGGTCAGTGTGTTTTGCATCACCAATTGTTCCTTCCTTTGTTAATTTTTCAATTACTCTCTTCACAGTTGAGGGAGTTAAATTAAATTTACGAACTTTTCATTATTTATCTAAACGTTGCGTTTAGATGTTTTTTTTTTTTATTATTGTGCTCCATTTATACTAACCATGCATTGTCAGCTGTAATGGTTATTTTTTTTAATTGGACTTGCACGTGAATATAATCCGAGGCAGAGCAGCAGATTTGTCAGAAACAAACAAATACAAGTGCAGCACCCTGAATAATGGCTATTAATTTGTATGGATGACATCTCGCACGACGGTGGGACCGCCAACTTTATTGCAGAAGATGATCATTTGCCGGAACATTTCGCTTACCATCAAGTCACTTACCGTCTGAAGAAACGATGATAAAATACTGAGAGTTTAGTGCTATGGACTAATAATAATGCGATTGATAACAAAGTGCACTGGTAGAATTGGTAGCTAAATAGCACATATGATCTACTAGAGAAAATAATCGCTTGGATAATTGAAACGTTTTGAGGCAGACTCGGAAGAACTCGTATGAAAAAGTATTCACTTAGGCCTATTGCGAATAAATGTTCCCGGAAATTTTTCCCTTGTCAGCAATATAAATCAGATAACTGAATGGGAACGGTTTCCCGGGGAAATTTATTCACGATAGCCCTGACTGTGCTGTAAGCAAGGGGATCTTCAAAAGTATTTACTTTTTTAATTGAAAACTGGATTGCTTACAGTAAGTGATCAGTCTAATGAAGTGACAAACTACTTTCTCAAAAGTCATCGCTATATACTCTGACAAGCAATCGACTGCCAAACCATATCAGAAGTTATATTAACGATTAACTGTCCATTTAGTGGCTTACATTTGCGGGATGTCTGTAAGGTAAAACATATTAGTGAAATAACCTCATTCACAAAGTCAGAATAGGAAATCGTTCAAATTTGAGCTTAAATTATGTGTGCCACAATTGTTGTCTTAAGTTTGACAGTTGTGATTTCGCTTTTATGTGCACAATTCAGCGAATGGTCGTTTTCTTTGATAAATTTGTTAGCAAATTTGATTTTGCTATACGAAATCAACGATAGACTAAAACCCGTTTACCAAACATTAAACGGTGCACTTAAAATAGTTTATTCGGCGTATTTGTAGCTGAGAACTATCCTGGCGTTCTTCGTTTGATTTCTTTTCATGACCAACAAAGATGAACGCTTAAGTACTTGCCACGAATTTACATCTATACATAGTATAAAATAAATTCCCAAAATGTGTATGAATGGGTTTATCTCGAGAACTACTAAACGGGTTTCGATGTGGTTTTCACTGGTTTGATCTGCATTTCCCTAGGATTGCTATAGTGTATTACATACAGCAGCTGAAAATTCGAAGTCTAAATTGCAGAAATTTAATTTTTTGTCATTATATTCGGGCCGGGTTGCTAGTTCTGTATATACAGCTTATTAATGCTTACCAAACCGTCTGTCTTATGTCCAATTGTTGTTGTCGTGGAATAAATAGAAATTATAACTTTTAGATTGCTATGAAAATAGTTGGGTAGAGGTAGAGGTAGAGATCATATATATCAGATAGCGCTCATCAAGAGTTGCACGATATGTGCACGTGCGCCTCGTTTATTCAGTATATGCGCATCATTTAGCGTATGATTATTTCAGTTTGATAGGTCAGTACAACAGGTTTTTGTCTCGCTGAACAGGCTTTTTCGACCACTTAACCGTTATGTATTGCTTTGTTTTGAATGGAATTCATGTCACACGTTAATGTGCTTTTTTTTTTAAAATAAGCTTTAGCTATAAAATGTGCGCCAGAAGAGCTGGTTTTTACAGACACAACGTAATCTGGTTTTGCAATTTGGTTTTATTAAATGCCTAACATCCGTATCGCGCTAAGGACTTTCAAAAAACATAATCCAATATATAATTGAAAACACTTACCTTAAATCGTCTGTCTTGTAAAACTTTCTTAATTGCTACCAGTTCTCCGGTATCGCATAGTTTAGCTTGGAATACAACTCCAAAACTTCCATTGCCAATGACTTTTGTGTCTGTATATGAAACTTCTTGAACACGATCCGTGCCTTGTCCAGGTGTGGCAACTACTGTTGTTATTTTCGAACCATCTCTACCTAAAATTGTCGAATTTTTTTCGCAAGCAAATATATAATTAGTACGATTTTCAATTACAGATACTTAAAGAAACAAGCTTAGGATACAAGAGTTATACGCAAATAAAAAAAAAATATTTTAACAAACATATGACAAAATGGAAACCTTTTAAAAAGTTCACCAACTTGTCAACTTTTAGGGATAAATACAAATCCATTGGAATGTAACAGCACGATTCGACTTATGAGGAGCTGACAAACAGGGAATCTATTGTCCACAAGTCACCTTCCAACCGGTGGTTAGGTGGTTTCTTTAATTATTGACGACGTAAACGTATTTTGTTATTCTACTCGCATTTAAATTCAGCTATTAAGGGATTACTTCATGAAGATAGTTCTATGCGGCAGTTAGATATAATGCTGTTTAATTGGAATGAATGAGAAAGGGTTTACGCGCAATCAGTTGGAGTGCGTGCTACATGAACCCTATCGTATGATGGTACATTGTAGTAACATTGAGTTAGGGACAAACAAACAAAAATAGGAAATGAGGAGGTTTTTCTGAATTTAAGTCGAATGGGGGTTTGGTAAAGTTAACTTGCACGGTATCAATTTCTTTTTTTGACAGAGGTGAAAGCTGTGGTACTGATTATGGAGTTATTTCCAATCCGTTTTTATAAAACAGGGACCAAATGAAAGGTGAAGTTATGTTAACTTTTAATGCTGGTTACCATTCCTCGTTTTGATAGGCTGTCGAATGTTGTTCTTATGTGATACAAATTATAACCACTTGTGGCGCCACACATCTTGCTTTTCATAGAACGACGTCTATTCCACAGTTTTTATGAAAAGCTTATATAGAGAGCCTTACTAATAACCATTTTTATCTAAAACTTAAACGATAATCTTATAGGTAAATGTCATACCAATTTTGTTTATTGTTTGACATTATCTGCGGATTTCCGTAAATATAATTATAAATGATCAAAATAACAGTTACCATTCCGCTTTTAGATCGGCTGTCAATTTTTTTTTTAAAGTAAGATATATAATGTCCACCCGTGGCTTGCTCCAATCCTGAATTACATAATACTTCAAAAAATTATGCGTTTATCTCTTTTAGCACGTCCCACTGAACATATGACGTTCAAATGAAGACCACTGAATGGTTGTGCTTTGCAACCATGACTCATAAATCAACAATAAACAAACTACAAGAACGGGGACAACAAAATGTGGAATATATGGACAAACAAATAATATACACCATTACCATACCGACGACTTTTATGTCATCATACAAAATCTGAGGTCATTCGAACACAACACACAAAATGACTCAACCGCAAAAAATGTTTTTTTTTTAATACGTTCAATGAATACTAAAAATTGACCGAATAATAACGGATCAAGGAGTTGGAACATTGTACACATATATATACTCCATACATTTATATTTGTTTATTGAATTTTTTTTCTTTTTGGAAATACAATACCTTCTGACGGGACGCCATCTAATTTCTCTTTCGTTTTATCTATTTCCTTTGGAATGGAAAGTGCCACACTATGCTCCGGCCATAGGTCTTGTAATTTACCGATGAGTTGTTTCATATCTGTTTAATTAGAACATCGATTTGGGTTAAGATCAGATGACGAGGAGTTTTGTTTTGTAAACCCCAGAGAAAAGTTGCAATCGCGCATTTAATTCAAAAATCAAGTTTCATGTTATGACGGTAATCGAATTTATTCAACTGCGGTGTTCGGATAATGATGGTCTATTGATTTCCAGGAATTTCATTGGTGTTCTTGTAAGATTTTTGTGTTTACAAAAAAGGAAGACGTAATTTAATCATTAACTGGTTGAACAAGTGAGGAATGAAATTCGTAATCTTTAGCGATGCTGGAGTTCTTAATTAAATGCATCACTGATATTGTTTTGGTCTATATAATCCCTCAACTTGAGGGTTAGTTAAAGGAGTCTTGGTCGTATTACTTGAATTAATAAAATTTTGATTGATGTTGACACTTTTTAAACTATTAGATGTGGTATTTTAATAGTAGGAATATTTTCCGTCTCGAATCGACGCCGGACGTATATTCAACAGTTTTGGCAAACGTTTAAAGTAGCTCAGTCCAACTTTTAGAAACAGTCTCCGGGTTTCGTTAATTAGATCAAAGATTATAAAGCCATACAGATGACGCACAGCATACAAGAAAAATTGTTCTATGGCGGGTCGTACTTTTCCTATGAGTTCATAGTGTAATCGAAAAAATCATAATGCTGTAGATGAGATGACAAACAAAACGTGGTGTATAAAGCCAGATTTTTGATCAAAGGATATGTTGAGACATTTGGCAGTTATTACATCTTTTCAGGTTTACAGTCAAAAATTGGTTTCTGACAACATAACTGTTTAGCACCCATTTGGCATAGTTAGCAGTATTTTCAGATTTTATATGGCGTAAGGCACACATTTAGTGAAATTTACACTTATATCAGGAATAATTTGAAAAACGTTCATTTGTGACTTCAGTTATACTTGTGTTTAGGGTTATTACTTCAAAAATAATGCCACTAATTTAAATCTATATACAATTTTGGTGCGGCTTTATAAGCATGTGTGCAATATCAAACAGACTCTATATTTCTAATTTTGCGTTGCAGTTTATTTACTATGTAAAAGAGTAAGTCAAGTGTAAAGAGATTTTGACCTAACCGACGTGTTTAAATAAATAACTTCACATCAATCCCTCAAAATATCTCCAAATAGGACGCGTCAAAATCGATTCTTAACATCCTTCACCATAAAATGTTTCCCCTTTGGAAAATCTCAAGAAAAAAAACTTTGATGCTACCAAGGTAGCACAAAAAAAACATTTCCATAATAAAGATATTCCGCAAAATAGCATTTGACATTCCAAACCTTTCAGAATAGACCTCTTACAGTTGCTATGCTGACTTTTCTAATCAATTTCCAATCAATTGGATTTGTTTGTTCCAAGTAAACAGCAAAACATTATCGAGGGTGATTTGCAACGCCAGATAACCCCAATTTTATTTTGTTTCTTCTTCGCTCCTTAATCGGTTGCTAACAAATCCGTAAACAATTAAATCAAAGGAAAAAACCAATGTACTTTGGTTTTGCACTATCATATGTAACCTGATTAAATAGAAAAAGTGGATCTGGCACGTAACTTACAGCAGGGAGCTTTAAAAAAATTATTATCACTAAAACGGCCTTAACAACTGCTGCAATTGTTTTAGATTTAGAGGGCCTTATCGCTATAAAACAGTCACATTTTTATTCCAACTTAATCATTTGTGATTATATTTTTGTTTAAATGTTTTAGCAACGCTTTAAGTGCACTTAGTTTTAAAAATAGATTTAAATACAGCCTCAGACGCCATGAAGAGGACCTTTATAATTGTCTACTTGGTTACGTTTCTCTTTAACTCGAATAAATAAATGTTGAAATAAAATATGAACGGTCTCATTATCTCACAGTTGGTCTACCTATGAAAGTATCTGCAAACATTTAAATGCTTTGTTTGTTTTGTGTTTTGTTTGTTAGGATTATCTATTTTTGGAACCTGAACCAAAACACCTGATAGTATTTTAACTCGGAACTAAATTGAACTCAACTATCACACGGCCCATGGCATTGGTTCAATAAGTAAAGAACTCTATAAATAATTGCAACAGAAAAAATTGCACGAGGTTTCTTTTAGACTATTGGGGATATATGACATGTTACCTACTAGAAGAGAAGGTGTTTGGATGTTCGTGCCGTTTTTCTCTTCTGGTGTTTGCTTGATTAAACGCCATTCAATGGTGTTTATGAGCGAAAAAAAGCACAAATTTGTATGAAAAACAAATAAAAACTTCCTACTGTCAACATTGTTGCCAAACAGGTTAATTGAATGTCATTAATAGCATTTAATGCAACTAAATCTTATGACAGTTGGTCCCTTCACCTTTAGGTGAATTGCTTTTGCCATTTTGAGGGGAAAAGTAGCAAACTTGACCTTATCATTAAAAATTTGTTTTATTACAATTAAATTAGATAGCAAATATTTCGCTGCCATTTGGGGAAAACACATTAATGTAATTTTTTTTTACTTGCTACATTTAATTAACTTTCCGATAAGTTGACTGTTTTACGAACCAAGGGGATAAGTAGGAATACAGTAAAATGGGAGGGTTATGATAACCTTTTTCCATTGTTATAGCGTCGTTGATAAAGAAGAAAGGCTAACTAATTCAATAGAAGTCAAATGAAGTATTGTTTAGCATAAGCAGAAGCCAGATTTTTGAAGCAACATTGTTTTTATTTATGACTGTTAATAAAACTGCAAAATTCAAACATTTGTAAAAATAAACAAGTATGACATTTGAATCATCATTATTTATTATAATAGATCTGTTTCCGTACAATAGTTTTTAATGATATTTAGAGGTGAAATATCTTTGCATTATGAATATTGCGTTCGGGAAGTGTTTTAACAAAAATTTCGGAAAGAATCAGACAACTTTATTTGTACGGGAACGCACCAAAAACTGTAAAACGCAAAAAAAGAACAAAGGTATTCCACTCCAGATTTTAAATATTTGACCTAAAAATATATAATCTGTTTAAAATTTGGTAAAAAAAAAATTAAAAGGTCCTGTCACTCTCAATAACCGAAGTAAAGTTTAAAGCAATTTATCAAAGAAAAACCGTCACTTGATTGATGAAGAAATTGAATTATTTTCGCAAAGAATAAATTGAGAGTAAATTAAAATGTATTCAGGTCAGGGTAGCCGTCTATATTATTTCATTAGTGTAGATTGTGTAGATGATTACAAAGTTTTTTTTTCGAAAAGATAAGACGGATAAATAGACATTGCCATGGGTTACAAAAAGAAAATGCAAAATTCTGAAAACATGATTTATTTATACATGACCCAACGACAATGTTTTCAACTTTCTATGACAAGGGTTGAGTGACCATTTTTCCATTAAATTTAACTTTGGTAATAGGTTTTGAAATTTTAATTAAAATTATGCATTCTATGGAAACACTTTCGTCTTAAGGTATTATTCATAACAGTCATTTGAATTTGTTTTTGCTATGAAAATTGTTCTGGCAGTATTTTAAACTAAATACAACTTTAATAACGTTTGTCAAGACAAAGTACCATAATTGTGAACAGGTATTTGATTTGAAGTAATAGATAGCGAAATAGCATTCCCCTTCTTATATTTTAAACAATCTAACTGATGAGATTTCAATAAACAAAATACGCATCAACCTCCTATAATAATCTGCTTACGATTGACCAAATATTTTACCACCGTCAACAATTTTGACAACGATATTGCCAAGTTTACCGATATTAATGTTCATAATAAAAGTAAAATCGATTTTATAAATATCAGCTTATAAAAATAACAATGCTTGTTCACGACAATACCGAATCAACGAATTTTTCCAAAAGTGTCAATTTTTATATTGACATATGACAACAGTAAGAAGCACACACAATTTCCGTGGCATTAATAAGGTACATACCTCCTTACATTTCTAAACGGTGCAAGTAACTTGTGTTAACAAAAGTTTGGTAGACAATTAAGTCAATTCATATCTTTATACGTCAAAAAATGATTGCTGGATATTTTTAAGTTTTCCAATGCATTTCATATTAATGGAATTGTTTTTTCGGAAAATAAATCAAGATTTTGTCGAACTGACAATCCAAACAACAAAATTGACATTTTTGTTATCTCCGGGCGATTCCTCACATATTATTTGTCGCATGATAATATGATGGATAGTTATTGATCTTTCGGCAGAATAAATGCATATTATCGTTTTACATGGGATTTTATTGAGGGATATTATGATTAAACCAACGGAATTATTATGGGATTGTCTGAAACAATGAGAGCATTGAAAATACATGTAGGTGTTGTCACTCAAAGAGCATATAGCCAGGCAAATAGAAGTCATGTTCATGTGCAACATTTGTTGGTATAAGAACGGATTTAATCATATTTTACTAGGATTAATTCATCGAAGTGTTGATTTCCCACGCCATTTTGAGGATTAATTGTCAAATTTCACCAAAGTACGATTAAAAAAATTTCATACGAAAAACTGAATTGCGATAAGCCTTTGACGATAATTGATAATCGGATAATTTGTCAGATCATCACAAGAGTAAACCCGTGAAAAACGTTTTGATATTGCCGTATTCTTGTGCAACTCAGGGTGACGCCAAAATTATTTATTCAATTATTTATTCTCATTTTGATCGCTTTTAGACAGCTAATCATCGGTCAGTAAAAAATATTAATTCGTAAAAGTGACCCTTAGTGATGTGATTGTATCCAGGTTCGACTGCTTAAAATTTTGAGTAAATTGGGATATTCAAAGTGAAGTGGTATACTAAATTACTTTCGAAGGTCTACAACTTACGTACGTTCAAAATTCTTGACCAAAAGAATTCATAACACCCAAGTAATCAGTAACGTATATATCCGTCAAAGGACGATGTCAATTGAAGAAGACCTTCCACGCTTTCAAAGGCTTTTAAAGCGATTTCAAAAATAGACCAAATCCAATGGCAAATACCTTTTTTACCCCATTTATACAGTCGACCTACTTTGTATCCATCAAATTTAACTGAATCTGATGTATCACATGGCCACAGCCATTCAAGTCAAGATCATATGACATCGCAAGACCAAAGACAAATAACTTTCACTTCAAAAGAATTCAAGATCTCTGCTATTATTAGATCAATAGCATTAAACGCACAACATGACTAGGGGATGTTGGTATTTGGGGTTCTGTATCAATTGATTGACTCTTCTCCTTCATTATCCAAACAGCACGTTAAAATGACACGTATTTTTCTCTGGTTGGTTTTCTTTTAACTTTTTTTTTAAGTTTTCACTAAACAACATAAGGTCTTTGTTTTTTTTACTTGAATCTGTATACTGTTTCGATGATGATCGAACACTTTTGACATTTTTTGATGACGATGTTGTAGTTGAGGATGAATTGGAATTCTCATCCTCGTTTTTTTCGGAATCATATTTACTCTTATCACTACTGCGTCGTCTTAGACTGGATTTTTTACTATTCTCCGACATGTTTGTACTGTCTTCGTCATCATCGAATGATGTTTTAAGAATGGACGCGTTTGAATTTCTCCGGTCCGTATCGCCTTCACTACTGTCATCGTTCTTCTTCTTCCTACGTCGGATAATGACTTTCTTTAGACGACCCGTTTTTAACACTTTAAAATGGAATGCCGGTGATTAAAAAGTAAATAATTGGAATTGATTTCACACTCAAAATGTTTTTTCCAAAATTAATTAAATTTATCCAGGTATTTGTTTGCGAAACAAAAAATCACCGTAAGCACCGTTAAAAAGAGAAAAATAAATTTCAAAAAAACCGTCACTATAACGACCCCGATTTAGATGAGGATCAATCATGAACTAATTAAAATTTGCACATTTCATGTGTTCGAGAATATAGTGCGACATAGTATAGAATAAAAAAAAACAACAACACAAAAACAACTTTTTATATAAAGAACGAGATGAGAAGACGACAAGTAAAATCGATTGACAATCGATTTCTTCTTTCTATAAACATTCTTATCGCGATGATTCTCACGGACTAAAATACACCTCCCGAAGTGCACCGAGATGGTAGTCTTATCTAATTAATGCAGCAACAGACAATTAAGCGGTACATGGTGAATGCATTTTTATTTTCGTATAATTAAAATTAAAAATTCAAGCGCAACGGAAAGATTCACGCGATTATACGCAAAAATGAGGATTGGGAAGAACTTTCTTGTTGACCTTGGCACCCTTCTCTGGCTACATCCGGAAAAAAAACAGAAATAACCAAACTGCAGACAGCTATACTGAAAACGTTTTCCATTTGATATAAACATCGGTCTCGTCATATCAAAATCTTTTGAGTTGCAATTAAATTTAAGTTCTCATCCGAATCGGTGGGATGATGCGAAGAAGAACGTCAAAACGCCATGCATACATGCACTGCATTTGTTGGAACTTTTAAACCACTTCCCTCACAGATTTCCAACTCAAATTGCATTTTATAGAGTTGAGAAAAGTGTATATTACGGTAAAGGAATGTAAGAAAAGAGAAGACAAAGCAGCATAACACGGGTGCATTTTTTGGCAAAGGTTTGAACCAGTGATTTGATGTCCACTTGTTATCGGTTGAGATAAATTTAAATTTTATAAAAAAAACAGAAGATATTGTACATTTTTAGATAGCGGAATAGTTTATAGAATTTACGGGTATAATTGAGAAAAGAAATGGGTCAAAGATGACATTCATCGTAGTTTGAAGTGTTAAAACGGTACATGGTAGTGATGTTTTATTTAATGTTTTTGTTAGTTTTTATTTTGTTACCGAACAAACAAACATCTGGTGGGATGTAGCACATTTGTCTAATCCATAGTTCTTTTTTTTTTTAAATAAAATTTCAGTGAGTAATTTCGAATGTAATGTAACGACATAAGGTAGTAGTTGACCTGTCACTGACAATTAGCACTTGATACTATGGGAATGTCAATGCATCTGTGTCACATTTAATCAACTAGTTAAATTTGCATTTGACGTGAATATTGTCGTACAAACGCAAATTTTCATGTTTGTAATACATAAAAGGAATAAGTGAAAAAAACATGTTCTTTTAAATTAAATTATAGAGCGCGTATTCTATAACGTTATGTAGCACCGCTGAATTGTGATAATCATAAATTGTGTTAAGGAAGATCTTAGTAAACAAAATCCACACAAAGCTGTAGGAAGAGTGAGTAATGAATTGAAATTGAATTGCCATTTCTCGCAAGTCAAAGACTAAAGTGCTTTATTTCGAAAAACTCCTCTTATAAGCGTAATTCATAGGAAAATACAAAGGTTGGGATGAATTTTTCGTATCACTATTACTTCGCGATGATCTGATAAATCGTTTGTGCAGTATTAAGCGTATCTCAACTTAGCTTTTCGTATTCATTATAGGTAACACCATGGTGCAAGTGTGTCGAACGAGTCTCTTGCCTTTTCCTATATAAAGCCTCTTCGTCGCGTTTGTGGTTAAAAAAATACACATCGGCATATTTGGTTGATACAGTTCTGGGAATGGTAATTTATAACTTTTGACCCATGTTGAACAAAAAAAAAACTGCCCTTTTTGCTTACTTTTTCATTCCTTTTTCGAGAGTCTCGGAGTTCGTCAATGGTCTGAGGATTGCTGGCGTACACTTTGCTTTTCACATAACCTCACAAACAGAAGTCCGGAATGGTGAAATCTGCAGATCTGGTTGGCCACTCTTTTTACAGCACACTTCTAGGAAATTTTCGTTGCAGAAACTGCATTGTTTGATTCGCAGTGTGACAAAGCTCGCCGTCTTCTTGAAACATGTAACCTTGCTCATCAGACATTCAGTAGACCAGTGAAAGAAACAGATGTTACAATTGGATTTTGAACCAGGGTCACCGTGCTTGGTTTTTTTGCTAATATATGAGTATATTCTAATTATACTCGTCGCCTTCACCATAAAATTAATGAGTCACACGTCCATATCCAAACCACAGACTTGTTCCCTAAATAAAATGTCGTTGTCTCTCATAACATAAACTACCTAATTAGTGTCACTATGCTAACTAGATAACCAGTATATTGTCTATGAATTTGACTGTATCTCTAGAAAAAGTGTGAAGAATTGTATTATTAACCTACTATGATATACTAATAATTGCTGTTTTTTTAACAATTCAACTCTATTCCGCTTAAAGCATCTTTTTTGAATAAACGCATCACGTGAAATTAAATAAAATATTGAATTATTCAATTAGCAATAGATTGTCATAAATTATAAATTCGTCAATATTTTATGGATATATATATATAGCCATAGCGAAATCTATGAAAATAGTAATAATAGACATCAATTTTAGTACTAACAAAAATTTCACACCATTTTACTTTTACTTAACTATAGTCACATTTATTATTGTTGGTGACATGTGCGCCCTCGTGATTAGTTCCTTGCTAATTATATTTATTAGGGGTAAATCGTGAGATTCATAAAGGCACATTGAGCTCTAAAGGCTAAAATGTGTGAATGAGCTAGAACCAAAGTGACAACAATTTGTTTAGTGTAAGGAAGATCCTTAGCTCTTAATTGTTGTGAATTAAATTTGCATTAATGCGTTAAGGAAAAATGGAATTTCTGAAATATATGACAAAATTGTTCACTAGACTGTGAAAATATTCTATCTTGTCAACGTTTTCCTTTTTTTTGTTTCAATTTAAATATAAACTGCGAATATATTTTTGAATACATTTGAGAGAAGCTATGGTGGCCATTGAAGAAGTTCAACATTTTGCTTCATTGAAGAAGTGAACATTGCATCGCGTGTAAATTTTTTTTTTGAAAAACAAAAAAAAAAGCTTTTATCAACATAGTTTTGGGTGCAGTAAAAGTTTTAGAGTTGAAAAAATCGTTTTTTTTTTACCAAAAATAAGAAAAAATCTAATTTGCTCCTGGAGACGCATATAATTTTTTAAAACGTTAATTTTTTATGTTGCAAAGTACTGTTACACATGGGTCATTACGTATGACCCTGACTGTTTCGAATGATCTTATTTTGCGAGGGTAACCTTCGATATAGAGTAAAGGAAAATGTGTGTATTCTTGCACCATCTTTTGCAAATAATATCGCTTAAAAAACGGATTTGCCATCGACACCATATGCAAAATGATAAATAAGTTCATGTATTATGGCCTTATCCCTTAACTTGTGACATGTTGAGTCAACCCATTTACCAGAAATATCTATAGTAAACACTATTAAATTGAAAAAAAAAAACCACATTGTTCCAAAGTAAACAAACAATAAATATCTTCCTTTGTTGATCAACAAAAATAATATCCAAAGATAGCTTCTCTTGTCAAGTTGATTAATCAATTACGACAAAACAACGACCACACTTTGTTTACGGAAATACAACGAAAATATAGACCTATCTAGCTTTCATTCTGAATTGAAATTAAAAATTAGTTCTACAAGTTGAATGCATTCGAGATGCAGAAAATATTTAGTACTGGCCTTTTTGGACTTTGTTCTCGGCACTTTTTCTATAATTATATATAAGATAAAGCCAGGGGACCAAGAACACAATTTTTAAATGGTCAAAGATAATGGCAAGTATAGACTATGAATAAATAAAACCCATGACGCACACAATAGGATTTTCAAACAAATAGAAAGAATCACTCGTAAGAAGAAAGAATAACGTGTTTTTAATCCATCATATAGGTTGGCAGATGATTTATTGGATTTATTTTTAAGTTTGCCACTTCTTTTTTAAAGTTTTATTATTTCCATGAAAATGATTATATTGCAGTTTAAACTGAATAAAAGCTAATCTTCACGCATTGACTGTTTGTATTTAAAGTATGTATTTGATTTCTATTGACACCTCAAGCCACAACAAGACGCTAATTTATCTTTTTTTAAAAGTACATACCTATAGCTCGTGATGATGTGATAATTAAATCAAACAAAAAATACACATAAAGGTCTTACGCTGCAGAAGCGTGATCTTCACATCTAAATTCTAAAATTAATTCGGCAAAAATGCGTTTCTAAAAATATTTTCTCATTGTCACAACAAATCACTCACGTTCAAAAGTAAGAACTGGATAAATCTTCATCTTGTTGCTGTTTGGTTGCAGAATTGAACCGGGGAAAAAATTGAGAAAATTTGAAGTCGTTGAAGAATTTTAAACTAATTTTTGGCATTCTTGAATAATACTGGATTCAAAATGAAGGAGGTTACTTGATTTAAATTATTTTTGAAGAGTATAATTTTCTTGATAATAGTTACCTTCTTGAAACGTAAACATGGAGTAATTTTGTGAACTTCGGAATCGGATAAGTGCTTAGCTCAACGGGCACCTTTTTGTGTGCACTTATCCGTTTCGTTTACTAATCTATAAGTGCCACTTTTTCGTAGGTAAACATTTTTGCATTTGTACGTGAGTGCACTTATAAATGGGCGTTTTATTAAAATTCGAAAAAAGTGCACATTTTTGCATTTATATGTAAGTGCACTTATAATTGGGCGTTTTATGAAAATTCGAAAAAAAATTGATGCAAATACTACGAAAATAATATAGGATGCATTTCGTCTATACATCATTTGACTCAAACCAACTTGTTGGGGCCGTTTTGCTAAAAAAAAAACGAGTTGAATACCCTACCCCATAACGCACAGCGAATTGTAGTAACCTTCTGTTATGTTTACAGGGAACCTATATAAGTATTGACATTAAGTTTTTAACATAGAGAAATAATTTCAATATATATATATATATATATAGGTATATGTAACCTGAAAGTATATGGATCGTCTGTCTGTCCATCCGTCGGTCTGTTGGTTACCGGTTTTTAGGCCTTAAATTTTGAGCTAAGAAAATGAAATTTGGTACAATCGATCCTTGTATATGCTTTTCGAACAAGTGTAAAAAAATCCGAACACTTTTTAGAAAAAAATTATTTTAAGTCAAACAGTTAATAGGATATTTAAACAATAAGTCAAACGGTTAACAAGATATTTAGAAAATACTTAATATCTATAATTCGTTTATAAAAACAAATTCTTATTGGGAAAAATTTCTGTTAAAAACGGTTTTTCGTAAAATTTTAAGAATATTTGAAAAAAACTCAATGCAAAAACATGAATGAAGTTAATATGAACATTTCATCCATAGGTCATTTTAACCCACGACCATTTTTGTGGAAGTTTATATACAAAAACCATTTGCATTCCCTACCCCAAGACATAAGCAAGAAAATATTTTGTTTTGCAGAATAATAAAATATTTTGATAAAATATGCTGTGTCAATATTATTTTCTATATATAATCCCTAAAACGTTTTTAACCACCCCCACTTTTGGAGAAGAATACGGTATTCAACGATCTGCTCATTTGTACAGATCATATGTTTTCGGTTTTAACTGCATGGACTATTTTAAGTTTTGCACTAACGCAAAGGCAATTTAATTTGCGTAAATCCAAAATCATACGTAGAAAAATAAAAATTAAAAAGGCCAATAAGTTTTAAGATTTAACGAACCTTGACAGTCACTGCAAAATGAAATTTTGCTATCAACTGACATTTGAATGTGAGCACATGTATGGTGTGTCAACGCAATTTGAGTTTTTTTTTCTAGAATATAGTGTGCTTTACAAAGAATTTGCACTAATCCGTTTAGCACTTACGAACATATTTTTGTACGAAAATCTTATACATTGGGTTTTTAATGGTGTACCACATGAACGAGTTTTGCACTTATCCGTTTCTGAGTGAACGGGATCCCGGTATTTTTTTCTATAGCATTTTTTTACAGTTTTTATTTGTGTGAAGTATGCATTGCCATTTCATCATGGTTGTGGAAACTTATTTCTAAAATTAGAGCTTAGTTAAACATTTTATAGATTTCTACGACCAATGCAGTCCCAAAACGCACTTTTTGGCGCGGTTTATGGGCAAGCGGCGTGTGTTACTGTCAATGAAGACTGCTACAGAGCATTGATCAATGAATTTTTGTTGCCGAAAATTCAAGATATTGGTGTAGCTAACTTGTGATTTCAACAGGATGGAAATACATGTAGCGTTACTGAGAGAAACGTTCTTGGACACATAATTTCAAGAAATGTCAATTGGCTACCAAGATCTTGTGATTTGACACCCTTGGCTTACTTTCTGTGGGGATATATAAAAATTTTTGCATTTGTCGATAAACCCGAAACGATTGATGCTTTGGAAGCCAACATTACTCGTATTATTCATGGAATACCGGCCGATATGCTTGAAAGAGTGGTCAAAAGTTGGAACCACAGAATTGATAATTTAAATTCATGCAACTTCGTATGTCAACGTGCATGAAAAAATGACATGGTGAACCATTTTAAAAGCTCATTAATAGAAATTCTTCTTTTGTTCGATAATTTTCTTAATTTACAACATATAATTGATTTTTTAATGCAGCCGTTTAATGTCACAATAGACTTTCATAAGCTTACGACATTTACCAAATCAGTTTACATACTTTTTTGTTCGATAAATTTTCAATATTGTTGTAAAAGATTTTCCATCAAAATATGGAAAGTTAATTTACTTCGTTGTTCCTTCAACAAGTTTACGACGATTTTGAAGATAACTGTCAAAATGCAAAATTGAATATGGATGGCAATGGCATACTTCAGTGCGTCATGTAGTTTCAAGAGCGACAAAGTTACAAGTTCAACAAAGACTTTTTTTTATAGTTTAGTTGTATAGTCATTACCTTGTTTATAAATTCAAATTTCATTATGCATGTGTTTTGAAACAGCAAAAATTAATTGTTTACATAATAGGTTCTAATTTCTAGGATATTTGTGGGATTGAAATTATGTTAAAAAAAAAGTGTGTAGGTTAGTAATTTAAAAAGTTTTTGGGAGCACTTGGAAATAATCCAAACAACATGCGCATGTATTGCATTTTTCTTATAATCTACTATAATCATTTTAAATTGAAATACTTTAGATTAAAACATTGCCTATAACAATCAAACGCCCTGATCCTATCAAGCTTATTTTTTATAATCTAGTCGTGTGCAAAATGCGCACACAAATTGCATCATCAATTATATCTAACAAAAAAAAAAAACTTAATCTGTGTAGGTGTAGTGTACGATATAAAATCGAATATGTACTATGAATAATAGATTGTAAACAAAAAGTGCATATTTATGTTTGTCTTCAAAAGAAACAAAAAAAAACCGTAAACAGTTCACCCTCGGTATCATCAGAAAATTTCGAGCGAATAGGTACATAAGCGATATATCACACATCATTAAAAGCATCCACCACCTACTGACAAAAATGTCGAAACATATATTTATACCAAGCGTGGGTGCTAAAATAACGTTATTTGCATTCTTAATCTAATATACACACGAAAATAATACTAACACTTTTGCTTTCTATTCACAAAGAAAAACCCTGTTTACCTTGATCGAATGGGGTAACCATCCCTTACCTACGCATGGACTAATTTCTCTATTAACTCGTAAAGTGGGGTGATCAAAAAATGATCATAAAGGCATTATTGTTGGTTCCTTTGTCATTTAATCTCTAGCATTAGTACAGTTTCATAAAACAAAACAATAAATCCCCCCTCAATATTACTACCCCCATCAGCGATAAGAGATTACAACGACCACAGCGAGCGCAAGGGAAAGGTTATCATGAGCGTCATTACTAAGTGATAATTTTTGTTTATTTCATTACCATGCAAAAATTATACAGACGTGACAAAAACATATGATCAAAAAACCTATGTGTGTGTTGGTTTGTATGTTCTACACAACAAATGCATAAACAAAAAATAAATGTTTATATTTAGTATGATAGGTTTATTCTACCATATCGCTGTATCTGTGACTATTTTTGGCACTAAATTTATTTTAAGTTAATTTTTTCGCCTTTCAATGAACGCAAGAGTATACTTTTTTGCGTTTGAAAAAAATAAGAGGGCGTGTTCGGTAAACAACTTTGATTGGTGGGCGATGTCACTCGGTGATCACTGTCTAACGTAGTAATCTGTGAAAGAAATTTCTTAGTCTCTCACAATCATGTGATTTTAGATTGGAATTTGTCCAAAAAAAGCCGTAATAATATAATTTCGTTAGGAAAAATATTCAAGTACTAAATAAGAATTAGTTGAATGATGGTGTCGCCACTCAATGCCACACGCACACAAGATCGATGACATTTTCTTGGTCAGTAAAAATATGAGATTTCAATGAAAAAAAACTGAAGAAAAAAAATTAAAATCAAAATAGTAATGCGGAGTTTCCGATTCAAAGAGGCTTGCGCAGACTATGTGATGATGATGAAACATGCTTTAATATTTCACTATACACATTCCAACCAGGGAAGGAGAAAAATGCAACCCATTCAATGAATATTTAAACGAGTTTTTTTTTCAGTTTGTAAATTTAAAATTACGGGATAGTGATACCAGTGTACAATTGTTATCAATGAATTAACTTATGTTACCGTGTAAGTCAGGCCATGACTGGTACTCTAGATCAGACTTTGGAAGACTATTTGATACCAATTTATGTCTTAAGTTAGTTTATAATCTTTGCACAATTGACCTAAGCACTCAGCATGGAGGCAGTATGTACAGATATATTTATATGTTTTTATTAATTTATACATTTTATAAAATATTGTCATCATGTACATTTTTTTAAACTATCAAATAGTTGTTAAGCAAATGGATATGTTACATCTCATGTTAGGTTGGCAACTCTATTTTATCCAATGATTATTCTTTAATTTGTGCTCCTCAGGATAAAAATGCATTAGGTAGGTTATTACGACTGTTGACTTTAAGGTAAGTCGTTAAGATAACAAATGGATTGCGAAAGATTGTTTTTTTGTAGTGAGCATTTTGTTGCATAGTCAAAGTTTTTGGCTTTATTTTGTTACTGATTCGAATTATTCGACAGAATGTCGTTAGATTTCTTCTATATAAATCACAGCTAACAGGATATTTTCCAGTGCAATTTTATTTGTATACGTTGTATTCATGTTGGCAATATTATTGGCGAATTTAAGTAGCATTTTGAGATTGTTCTGTTGCGACAAAGTCTTATTTTATCATTTTATTAGTAGCCTCCTCTACTTTACACAAAAAGTGGTATGTACCGTGACGATTAGATAGGAGACTCATATATTTAAATTTTATTTTTAGAAAATGGCAGGAAAAAAAATGGAAACCCCTAACCCTGCCATAAATCCTAAGCAATTCTAAATACTAAAAGCATCCATTTTTTGTTTGCATTAAACAAAAATTATAAAATGTGATCGTATCAGATAAAACAATTTAATGAATTTAATGATGATGACATTGAGTGTCTGAAGTTATTATATTTTGTATCTACGAAACAGAAAATCACGTATTTTAAAAACATGTATTCAAATCGACCGTAAAAGTATGCAACACTTCGATCACGAGTGTCTATCAATAGATAAAGAATCCACATTTGGATAGAGGATTTTCGGAACCCACCTTTCGGTCGACATATGACTAATGTTGGCTTAAGTGTATATTGATCTCAAGAAAATTTGTCTTCAAATGAGATCGCGTTCCAGTGCATTATTTGTTCTTTTGAAAGAAATACTTATTGTTCACTGATTCAAAAGACTGATCAGGCAACATTTCACGATCAGTGAGTTGATATAAGATTTACAAAATTCTTCTGGTAATCACTTAATTACTTTTGTCAAGATCACTGATACAGAAACTTCGTAAAGACTGGTTAGCTGAGTTGAGTTAAAAGTGGACCCAATTGCCCCTTTAGGAATCATTCTTCGTTAACAGTCCAAAAGACTTAAAAGGCAGCATTAAATTTAAAGATAAGTGAAATCTTAATCCACTCATTTAGTTTTTTTTTTTTTAATTTAATAAAACTGGACATTGGACATCACAGTACTTCGCACATGAATGCAACGAACTACAGACATGTAACAGCACTGGCGACTGAGGCCATCGGCTGGGACAGATCAAGACATTAATACAACAGAGAGAGACAGATAGATACAAAGAAGGAAAGACATATAACATAAACCTACGTGGCACAGAGGAGGAGACATAGGTTAATATTGTCTCATATTATCGCACAGGTGGCCTCAGATAAGCTGGCGATTTTCGTAGAAAACAAATGCTGCCGAAGCTGGGGCTTGAACCCGCAACGTTTGGCTTAGCAGTCAACTACGCATTCCTCTGAGCCATGGCCACCTGCTTTAATAAAACTAATAATACCATTAACCACATTTCGCGCATAATTTCATAAAACTGATTTCACTAAGATGTGGTTAAGTGGGAAACGCATATAGGATTTATTGAAACGACCGTAAAACCATCAACTTAACGTGATTAAAATTAATTCGAATGTGTAAAATGCTTAAACGTTTAAATATTTAACAGAGCCTGAGTACATCAGGTATGTGTCTCAAAGTTCCATAACCCACCTGATATCTCCCAAAAAACACAATCTTGGTTAAATAAATGTTTACAATTATTTGCTAATTTTATTTAAAAAAAATGATGAAAATTTATTATCTCAGATAACATTGTAAGCTACCTATCTACCATTATTATGAACGCGAAAAATTGTTAATCTCTGTCTAGACCAGACCCATAATCAACCCCAATGGAATAGCGGAATTTTTTAGACCACTTGAAAAAGTACCAAAATTTGCACTTGAAAAAGATACGCCAGCTGATTTGCTTACACACATAAACTGCATCTTGACGTCAGAGCAATAGGAAAACAACAACTTTGACGTATGATTGATTGACATCAATACCTCACACATAGTTGACATGTTTTCGAAAAACAAATAAAATAATAATTATGTCCCTGACTAAGGCATTGGTGCCGAACGTGTTAAGGGTGATAAGATTTTAAGCTCTTTTGTAGAAACCGCCTTGATGATGACATTCCAATGGATTTCGAAATTTACTTATTTCTAGATTAGATTGAATAAAACAAATTGTATAACTCTTGCGCCTTACCTTGGTCCGAGTGTAAAATAAGTGAATTGTCATTACCGGTTGCGCACTTACCTGTAAAAAAAAAGGTAATTTATTAAAAAAAAAATTGAATTTTCGTAAGGTAATTATGTTTGTTTCCAATTCTGAGCAACATCACATTCTTTATGACCTACCTAATATATTCCGGAATTTTGAAAATACCTTCGTCCAGCTGAGACAAGATAGCGTCGTATTGCTTGTCACAATTTCAGACTTGCACTCTTGGTTGTCCTCTTCGGCTTCATCGTCATAGTTGGCGTCCTCATTAGTTATACTCTTAAAACTACTCTCGCTTAAATTTCTATTATCACAATTGTTCTCCTCCTCATCAACATCAATCTCGACGTCAACGTCATCGTTTACTACAACCACCACTTCACTGTCAGGTGCAGCTGCTGATGCTGCATCGCCATTAGGAACTTTAGTTGTTTTCGCCACTTTTTTGGTCTTCTTCTTAGCATTAGACTTTTGTCTCTTAATCTCCCTTAGACGCTCTTTGCGGGCGAATTTCTCCCTCAATCTGGGACTACCAAACTCATCCAAATAATACATTGTGTCCTGCAGGCCATCCTTCTTGTTGATGAGCTTCGAATCGATCATCGGCTCATCGGTACTCTTGAATATCGCAAAGTAGATGTCACTGTCATCGACCTGTTGATAGCCTTCTCGGACTGGACCAGCCGCTACAGCAGTGGCGCTCTTATTCTCTTTCGAGTTAAATGCTTGAGTGTCATGTTTAGTATCGTCATCTTCCTGGATGACTTCGTCAATTCTATCCCCCACAGCTACTGCTGCTGTGATCGGGTTCATCCTTGTTTTTACTATTAGCCGGGATGGAACAGCAGTTGCCTTTGCAACAACGATGGTGTCGTCCTCCTCGCCAATTGCAAAGCCCTCTCGGACAGGTGGCAGAAGTTCGGTATCTACTGTAAGGCTGTTGTATAGACATTCGGATACCTTGGCGGATGAATTTCCCGACGAGGAGTTCGTTCCCAGCGATTCGGTCGATGAGGACACCGTAGACGATCGTGCTGTTTGACATTTTAAATCACTTTCACTGCCACAATGACCGTCGGCAACACTCTCAATGCCACTGTCCTGTGACAGAAGTTTATAGGGTAGCTTTAGATTGCTGCATCTTGCTGGACGTAGGCTAAGCGATCCAGAAGAACTACGAATGTGTAGACTTTGACTGGAGGTTTTGCGTGTGATGACACCACTGTCGGCGGAACAGCCGAATTGCTGTTGACCAATTGTGGATGAGGAGAACTTCTCGCTCAAGGGAATTTTAATTGGTTCCGTTGGCGCTGCGGTTGTTTCCATCAGAATTGTTTTCATGCACTTTGTTTTCAGATGTCCCGGTTTTTTTGTTGTTTATATAGTTTTTTTTTTGGTTTAATAAGATTGTAGGTTTTATTGTTTATTGTTTACACTGTTTTCTTTTTTACAAACACTTTAAATGTTTTATTGATTTTTGTTCCACTTATGAGAGGTTTTTGTTTTTTTAAAGTCACATTGCAAATTGTGCTACAATTGAATAAAAAAATAAATAAATTGTTTGTTTACTTGCTATATCATCGGTTGGTCAAAATTGGATGTGACCAAACATCCCCACAGTCATGTTTTCAGGTGACGAAAAATCTCGGTTTTGAATTTTGTTTAATTATGACGGACAAGAAAGTTTTGCTCTACCCATTCGCTCATAATGAACCAAATGAACTGAACCAACCGAAAGTGGTGCGTTGTTTTTAGTGTGTTCTCATAGGTGGGACAGAGAATTCAATATAAAAGCGAAAGTTCTTTTGCGATATAAAGTGGGGGTGCGCGCTCTATACACGTTTAGTTTACCAGACCTCTGACGAATACACACAGTTTTAGTTGTTGTAGGTTGTTCTCTGCTCCTCGCCATTCTGGCGAACATCTTCTTATTCGTTTTCGAGGTTTATTTTTGGTCTAAGCAAAATTATAAATAGATAATGAAAAACAGACACAAAAAACTGCGAAACATTCCACTGAGTGAAAGGATGTTAGCGATAATTTTCATTAAATTATAATAGTGGGTCTCCATTGTTGCGGGAGTCATTAAATTTTATTGACAGATTTTTTTGACTAGGTAGGTATATAATAAAAAAGGATTATTGGTTTTTTTTTTCAAGTTCATTAGAAAAATGGTCGATAGTAAAAGGAAACGAAATAAGGTAATTCTAGAATTCAGTCACGCGAACTTAAAAGTTATTTTAGTTCGACTCACAAATGACATTGGACAGACTCGCTGTATTAGACGGAGGTGTCCTGTTTTTGTTTTTTTTTTGCGTGTGAATGTGAACTTTTAGTTTTGGAAATGGGTGAGATAACTACCGATCGATGGATGCGTGGTAGTCGTACATTTTCTACTGTTTCTAGTTTAATTTATCGATTTTTGTGTAAAATATATAGCACCTTGTAAGAGGATTGAAGACATTTTTTGTTTTAGGGTTGGCATTAACATTTTTGATTTCAAATAACTCGAACATAGCCGTTTTAACCTAGAGCAATCACGGTGGGATAGTAATATATTTTAATCACTTTGAATGCGCAGTGATTTTACTGATAAATGGTCTGGCACGATGATTCCTTGACGGAAGTTAATTTTATTCATTAGTGATAAATGTTGGATTTGACGTCACAATAGTCATAAAATTTTATAAATATGATAATTTGGGGTGCTCTGATTATTGACATTTAGAATTTGCGACAAAGAGTTTCACATATTCATAATTATAGAATGTATTTATGTTTATTTTGTGACAAAGTAGACTCGTTATAATTGGATAATAAATTGATTAATATGCCAATTATTTCATTGGGAATTCCGTCAAATTGACTTTGAAAGTTTGAAACGACCAGTGTCCACTTTTTTGAATAAAAGGAGTCGCTCTATATATGTGGGTATAGTGTAGTATGTATTTTTTTTTCATTTATAATCATCACATATCTACCAAATATTCACTAATTTTTTATAGCAACTTAAATAAAAAATATCACCAAGTTGACATATCTTTTTATGAAGACAAACGACTACAGCTGCAAGTTTTAAGGATTTGCCAATTCTTTTTATCTAAACTCAAAACAATAAATGTTATATCAACACACTTTTGAAATTGGCACATAATCAAAAAGCTAAAAAACGCTTTTAATGTTTATCGTGTCTGTATAGAAATTCAAGTGTAAATGATCGTCAAACTCAACTTCTATTAAAAAAAACACCGCCAATTGACACCATCAATTGACAAATGTCATGAAATGCAATTTAAGCTTTTATGCAGTTACTTAATATGGTTTTAATACACAGAAGGCAAACCTGAGTTTTCGATAAATGCTTAATCGATTCAGAGTACATACTAGCCAGAACAAAAAAATATTGTTTGGGAATAAGTACTCCATCTTTATAACCCTTGGAAATAACCTTACACCTAAATTTGAGTGAGGAACATACAGAGCGACAACACTGCTAATATTAAGAAATATGACAGCTGTAAAAAATGATTCTGCTTTTGTTTTGTAATGTTAAATTTAGCATTTATTTCAGCCTTAAGGCACTTAGCATTTATTTTAACCTTAACGATTTTAACAACTTGGGTATAGTAGCTAAAAATATTTTATTGTTTTAGTCGCAATACATGCAGAACTGTTTAGTTGATTTATTCAAATATCCACTAATCCAACTAACCCCATAAGTGGTCACAGCTCAACCATTGATTACGTCCTTGCTCATCTGGCCAACAATTATTTCCAACAGTAGGTCAGTGTCGTCTCTAATTTTAGTGCGCGCCCCATTCACAATTTTTCTTCTTTTTTTTTTGCTTTAGTATTCACGTATTATTCCTTGAAATTAGAGAATCCCTTTTCGATTGCAGAGATTTGACACTTTAATGTTTGCTTCCAACAAACATATCCAAATGGACCTATTTATCAATGCTGAGTCATTAGGATCCATTCAGTTTAGTAAACTAGAGAATAACCTCAAGTCCCTGGCATCCTCATTTTTTCGAGGTTAATTTTTAAGGTAAATGCAAAATATTTTGTTTTTTTTTTTCATGACTCATTATCATACATTTTCATTTTCATTATCAATTGTAACGAAAAACTCAATATTATTGAAATTAATACAGCCGTAGTTTGTAAAACCTAGTCAGTTTGACAATGGTAAAAAAAATAACCTTAAATGTGTTGTTACAAGTTCAAGGCAACCATTTTTATTCATATTTAGAATTCATTCTTATAGTGAAATAACATATTAAACAAGAGAAACTAAATAACCGTCATATATCAATAAACGCTCACTAATTCATCATCTGTAAATAATGCAACGTAAGAATAACCGTACCTACATGTACAAACATACCTCTTTTTTGAAGTGACATGGTGAACCAAGATATTTGGCACCGAACATTTTTATACGCTAAATATTTCAGTGATAATTATTTTGATTAAAGTGAAAAGGGCAGCGAAAGAGTAACATTAAAGTACAAGATCATGAAAAATGTTATATAATATGTTGAGAAATATTATCCGATTTGACCATGACTCCGAAGCAAACACAACAACTGTGTCAAAATCAAGACAATTTTTGTTCAAATATTTTTGATTAAACCAATTTAGCAAAAAAGTGTCTGTTTAACGTTGAGAAGAAAATAATTCTACACGTTGCACACCTCATTATTTTAAAATGTTCGATGAAGAGAAAAACTGTTATGTCAATACAAGAGCCAAAATGAATAAAATCGAAAGTAGGTCTAGAACAACATTTGTGTTATTTCGTTAATTTTCTAAAATAAGAGATATGCATGTAAACATGCACATATTTGCTGTCAAATTCGTTTATATTGCGCCAGACAACATTTAGCAATATTAAGATAATTCATATAATTATTTTGATTAGAAAATATTTAAAGCGCCTTCATAGATATTTTTATATACAAATGGTATTCAAATGCGTATTGTTGAGAATGTGAATTGCAAATGTATAAGTGATGGGTAAAAATAGATGTTTTCTCTTAAGTAAATAGTTTATAATTGAAAAATATAAAAGTGACTAATACTCGCTATGTAATTATTCATATATAGCTAAATATCAAGTATTTATACGCCAAGAACTAAAGGTTGACATGTCCTTTTAGTGTAATATATAGTTGTTGATCCCTATGGATTAATAAAAGCTTTACATTACCAGACCGAGAAAAAAAAACGAAAGTATAATAAAGCCCATCCCTATGCCAACTATGAACGTTTAAATAATAATAATTAATTCCTTGGGATTTGTTTGCATGGAAGTCGTGCGTAAATCGTCGGTCTGCCCTTGGATGACGACAATGCCAGAGACCACAATGAATCCCGTGACAAACTTATATAAAAATTTTTTTTGTTTAGGGTGTGCTACCTCTCACTGTAGTTCTGGCAAGCAAATGAGTAAAAAACAATCATTTCGAAAATAAAACAAAAATGCCATTTTTTTGACGCTACTGAGTGTGTGTACAAATAACTTGAATATTCTGTCAGTTTGGCTCTTGATGAATGTGATGTCTGGTAGGAAATTTTCCATAGGAAGGGGAGCTCAAATGAAATTGGGATATAATTGAGAAGTGTGATAGCACAGGAGGACTCTTGTATAGTTGTCTTTGAGTTTGAAAGAGTTTTTATGAGACAGCTATTGACAACACTACGTTATGGAATAAAAAGTTCGATAAATCGTGAATTCTGCAATGCTATCGGAGTCCTGTAACAACTGTCAAAATGTGCATTTGTGCGGTTTTTAGAATGGGATTTTATTTTTGGATTTACGTACTGAAAACAGCTTAAAAGCATTTGTGTTATTGTGAGAGTTTGACAAATATGACAGCATGGACGATATTTAAAATGAGTAATTTATGACGTTATGTATATTTGTCAAACATAAGTTATAATATGAATGCAGTTGCCTAATGGTTAGAGCATTTGACTACTAAACGGGAGACCCTGTTTCGATCACCGAAAGTGACAACACCTACGTTTTTTTTCACTTCTCCACCTCAAGCGAAAGTCTGTCAAAAATCCAATAGTCCAAAACTACCATGAAAAACTTCTCAATTGCTTAGAGAAAGTTCAAATTCTTCTTTATAAAAACAAAAAGGTAACTTCACACAAAACATTTGAGAGGGTTTAAGACTCTGTATGATCAGTTGATGCCAGCTATTTCAAGTTATCGGAATAAAGTGAAAATTATTGGTTGTAAAACCTAAAATTTCTCGGAAGATAATATTTCTCGATTTTTGTGAATTATATGATGAATTTATGGGATCTAGAGCATTTGTCAAACATCTTATCGGAATCGTGTGAAAATTGACAAAACACAAAACCTGACAACAAAGAGAACTTTGCGTCCGAGGCCTTGTTATGTATTATGAAACGAGCAAGAACTAAAGAGTATGTAAAGACTTATTATTATAAATATTCGAAAAGTTAAACCTTTTTTAATCGCAATCAGTAAGTAAGAGTAAGAGTAAACAGTAAGAGAGATTTCTATAACTTTTTTTGCTTCTGTCAATCAGTTTGTTCAAAACAGATACTGAATTTAATGTCAAATAACTAGTAGCGCTTCCGATAACTTTTTTTCTTTCTTAAAAAAAAACGTGCACCGTTGAACATTTAAGCGATAGCGAGTCAATCAGTTTGTTCAATACAGATGCTGTATTTTATGTCATATGACCTGAAACGTTTTCGATAACTTTTCCCCTACCAATAAAAATGGTTTAATGTCCATCCCAATTGATAAACACAAAGATTTATCTAACATGTCGAATGAAATAAGATTTCTAGAATATTCGTAATGTATTCGAAGAAGTATGGTAACTAAAACTTTATTATCGAAGAAGCTATCAAACAAAAAAATATGATTACATAATGAATCAAATTGATCAAAAAATATACTCGGAAGGATTTGGTTCTTAAAGCACTGAAACAAACGATAGCAATCTTTATCTACATGATACAATTATATAAATTATCGATAACACGAAGTATATTTGTGTGATATGCCCTGCAATTGTGTAAACGTCACGTAGTACGCGTTCAAAAATTAATTCAATTTAGGCAAAGACATGATCGAAGCCTACATCTTTCTATCACGAGGCAATGTCAATTATCACCAATTTATGTGAATACATTTAGACTAAAACGTTAATTCGAAACGTAATTATGCCAATGCATTACCACGCTATCAGACAAGTAATTTCTACTAAGTTTTATTGTCAACGACAAACACAACATCAAAATATACCGCTTCGATCAAATCGTGTCTGTTTTAGATTGTAACTCTCATTAAAAAGTAATCGAAAGACACAATGAATGCAATTATCTTTTTTTTGTATTTCCAAGAAATTAAATAAATGCTAAATTCAAATAATCGATAATCTAGACATGTGAATGGTCAGGAAATCTTATTATTCAAACGGAACGTACTTTTTTTCATATGTGTAGTTGGAGGATTTGATGAATGAGAACGAAAATTGCGCGTTTTTAATATTAATATTAAATCATCACAAACAGAATAACCTTCATAAAGTTCATTCAATAAATAGATAATAAAGAAGCAAGTCATTATATACTTCGGTTCTAATCGCTCTGGGCCAGTTCATAAAAACGCCTCTTGCGGACTATGAACGTTATTTTGTTCGGGGAAACGCTTCGGGCCAATAAAGAACAATTTCACACCACATTTTCAATAACGTGAGTCAACAAATATAATTCATTTGGCTAAATGGAAAATAACCAAAAATTCACCAACTGACATTTGGGTACAATCTATTGATTGATCTCGTTAGCGGTCGTTGGCACTTGGGGTCTTCGTAAGGGTTAACGTGGTTAGACATTTTGTTAAGAGTTACCCTTTCGGTTTCTAATTTGAGTTTGCAATCTGACATGACATTGAGGACATCTAGGTTGAATAATCGACCTTAGGGAGTCCATTACAAAATCGAATCAATCTAATTTATGTCAGTGTATATAAACATGCAAGGTGAGTACAAGCTAGATTATGGAATTTTACTTCGATTTAGTTGTGTGTATATGAAGCCGATTAATGACAAAATTTGAAGGTGCCAGGAAAGTCTAAACCCTATTAACAGTGCCCTAGAGACCTTGATGTGAGTCTGAAGGTAGTTGGAAGTTATTATCGCAAGTGTTCTACATGTTTGTAACTTGTATGTAATTTCAACTTCTTCGGATGCATCATTCTTACGTCGAAAACGATAAGAAAAAAACTTAACAGATGGCGTGCAGTGAGTACTATAAAACTCCCTCTATCCAAATCTGGAAGTTAATAAAAATCATTTAGAAATTACAAAACGAATGCGGTTTAACTTCTTTCAAAGGTTATACCTGCATATGTATCTAATGCAATAAAATACCAAACAAATGGTTCATCTTTCGGATAAATAAAACAAAACAAACATGTTGCAATGAAAATGAGTTATTATGCTACCTATAATGAATTAAAATGAAACAAAATAGCTCAATACCCCAACAGCCTGTTTTAAACGTGTGTTCCCAAAAAAACATAAATAACCAAGTGCCATCTACATATAACAATGGCGGCTCTACAAGTGGCGGCACGTCGACAATAAAATATTCCAAAAACAAAAGAAAAAGTACGCAAATCACAGCCGCTGCCGGCGCTGACGGTTAATATCTTCAGCCCAAAATATTTCAACTTAAAAGTCCTAATTTAATTACAATTCACATTATTATTCATTCTCCATTAGATGAGTGTCCAGTCATCGACGGTATAGGACAGGCGCTGTATAGGTCTACAAACAATTTATTTTTAATGTGGAATTTGCGTGGAGACGACGTGCTTTGAATAAATTAATAGAAAACCGAAAAAAAAACAAATAGATATATCATCTATAAAATTAAATTTTTGCAATCACTATATCTCTGTGGAAAGTCGTGACATTCGACTCTATCCCTGCAAAGTATCTTGAGTTCGACTCTACGTTAAAAGTATCTTGAGTTCGAATGGTAAAGCAGCAGCGATGCAAAGTGCCGTTTTCAATTATTTATAACCTGCAATCTGCATTCAATGCATAATTATTGTTGATAAATTGCCTTTTAGTTAACTTTCTTATATTTAACTCTTTTTTTTGTGTGAATTTGGTTATGATTTGCAAGAGGTCTTGGTGATTTGCAATTTTCCACCATCGCAATCAGTTTAGAGGGGTTTAGTAAAGTGTTTATATTTTTATTATGTCTGTAAATTTGTTATTTTTTTTTTTAAATAAGTTTCAAATTCGACAATTTCTTAGTATTTAGTATTGTTTTTGAAAAATAATTTTTATGCTTTTAAAAAATAAGTAATTTTCATCTGTCAAACACTTTAGTTTCGTTTGTTGTTCTGATTTTAAATATTGTATAAACCGAAAATTACTCAATAGCTTTAAAAATTACATGCGGTTGCAACCATGATGTTTAAAAATTGTTAGTTAATGTGTATCAGTGATTGAAGATCGTTAACATTGTGAATTTCTGGCTATACTATGGACACATACAGTACACAAATGTATCACTGGTCGCTTACATTTAAATTTGAAGGAACGTTCAAGGTAGGCATATTCCTTTTATTCGCATTCAGATGGATCCGTACGTTGAACACGATCTCGGAATTAACCATAACTACATCTTCAGCATATAAATAAACAGCAGGAACAAAAAAAAATACCCACACATTGATAAGATAAAACTCCAAAACAATAACAATTGTCTGAATCTCATTTATCATTAATTCAATTGTTGTGGCATAAACAAAAATATTTCACTTGGTCTTGAGTTCAATACCTCGCAATTTCACAATTTGTTGTTGTTCACATTCGCCATTCTCCATCAAATCAATCAATTTTCGTTCAACAAATACCTACAAACGTAGAAGTCCACTCAACTATTCGATGAATACCGAAATTGAGAGCAAAACAAACACAAAAAAATATACA
This sequence comes from Rhingia rostrata, assembly GCA_949824845.1. NCBI lineage: Eukaryota > Metazoa > Arthropoda > Insecta > Diptera > Syrphidae > Rhingia > Rhingia rostrata. Next base: position 138,864,187 of record OX463755.1, on the reverse strand, counting down.
AACAAACAAATTTCTCCAAACTAGTTCAGGCGCCAAAAATAGAATGGCCACTTAAACATACCCCTGCAGCACACCATTTTATATAATGCGCCATTTAAACAAACTATGTATCAAAAAACCCAAGTGACACTTTTCTGTGCGTCACGAGCTTCAAAGTTCATGGTAAAGATATGTGAATACATAAACTATTTACAACCCTATAAAAGTGTCGTTCAAAATTCAACTTGAAAATTATTTCATCATACCGCTCTTTATAATTTGTGTGAATGAATGAACATGTTGGACAGGCGACAGTCTTTTTTTTAATTCACTCTTCCAATAAATTTTCGTTCGCCAGTATGTGTGACAAAGAGTGTTAAGCGTTACTAAGAAACTCTTAAACCAACAAAAAAACTGAATTTTTGGGGGGCTTGTCCAAACACCAAGCTGTTCTTCCCTTCCCCAATTTTTTTTTAGTACGCATTTGCACCTTTCTCTGCCGCGCAAAAACTAACCAACTCACGATCGCCATTTTTGTTGATTTTGTTGCTCGTTTTGTTCGTTTTAAGTTGCTTAGTTTAAGTGTGCTGCTCTGACATGCTGACGTCTATTGTGTTCATGTGTTTAACCCCAAATACTGATGAGGGGAATTTATTTATAAAACTGTCTTAATAATTTTGGCAAATGTTTCGCGTTTTTTTGTCTGTATTTCTTTTATGAATGACACATGGCGAGAGTTGAGTGGTGAATGTAAAGTTAAGCCAACCGACGTGGCGCAACACAAAAAAAATTGAGTGGATGACAGAGGTCGAAAATTCATATAATGTAGTCGCGGGCCAATGTTGCATCATACAATTTGTGCGGTTCTACAAAGCTCTTATTATTGGAACATGCGGTTTCTGTTCAATATGTACATTTTTTTAATGTTGGAAATACTGAAGGCCGGCCACAAAACATAATTACCCAGAGGATTTTTTTTTTTTTTTTTAAGAACTTAAGAAACCAATTAGAAGGTTCATTAATTATTACCACAAAGCCGTTTACATAGTGGATCAGTGAAATGAGTGACAGCATAGTCTGTAAACATCTGACACACGAAATACGGTGCAAGTAAAACAAAATGGCATAAAAGTGAAAGGTCAAAAATAGGACCGGGTCATTCCAAGGCAAACAGGTGAATGATTAAAGGACATTCTACAAAAAAAATATTTTCGTAGTTATCGGTTAATAACAGTTTAAAGTCAGAGTCAACGGCTTTAAAAGCCCCGAGAAATTGGTTGCTAATTAAGTCATTAATCAGATTAAAGATCAACTTTTTGCAAGTGATCTTGTGACATTGTTAGATGGGATTCAATTAGTGTCAATAAACAATTTTAATTTATATAAAAAAACACATTTTTTTGTTAAGACACCTTTTTCGATTCAGTGTAAACACATCTGGCATTTCTGTGTAAACACACATGCGAATGGCGGGTTGGGGGGATATCAATGAGGGTTTATCGGATTTATGTACAACTAAGTATATTCACTACTTAAGAATTGATATGTGATGAGGAATTAGTTATTTTTGTTGCATTTCTCAAAAATATTTTATATGCATGCATGCATCTTACAAGTAATGGAAATCAGAAAACAGCCGCACGTGTTTAAATATTGTGCATACCTCTCAATTTGGTTGGTGTATAGACTAATCGGGGTGAATCCCCAATGTTATGAAGGTCTCCAGGGATAGATAAATAATTTACTAAGCAATAAAACACATTTAAAACATACATAATATAAACAAGCTTTTTGTTTATATCGATGAATAAATCGTTGAGGTTTACAATTCACATACAAACAGCTAATATAATGTATGATCCTATTGGAAAGTGCAATAGACTTTAAAAATTTCGTTGAATGCCAATTCGATTTTGACATTTGTAAAGCAAACGGAGGTCGAATTTGTGTGATTTAGAAAGTGAACGCCGAATATCGTTACGATACTTTTTGAAAATCACTTCATCTGTATTTTTGTTGCAAATTGCATTCCGTGTAAAAAGTGTAATTCTAATATTTTCGCCAATTTTGACGTTTATTAACAGCCTAATCAATTTTCAAAAAGCCCCGGGGAAGATTCATTAAGGAATTCCTGAACGCTTTTTTTTAACGTACAAAACATATGTTTTGACCCATTAGTCTAGTCTTCTGACAGATAAGCTTCTCTAAAGAATTTATGATTCGATATGTTAACAGTCGATGGGTGAATGTACACGCTTGACGTTTGTTCTTAGTACACAATATACGACAAACGTGAAACGCTTACACCACCCACCTTTGACCGTTGACATTTCGAATTATAAATTTTATTTAGAGAGAGTAAACTCATAGAGTACTCTATGGCTATGTTCAAAACAAAATAGTCTCCAACATTCATTAGGCAAAAATGAAACTTAAATCTCCATGGCAAATGTTTTTTATGACTTTCGGTCATCGTGTACTCTCACTAGCAACGCAGTAAAAATGTCATCATAAATTTGCATTTTCTTTTCATTTATGACAGTAACATTGGTGTTGCATTGCGACTATAGCCAACGACTATAGCCAACCAACTGTAGTACCGGAAGAAGTTGTGACCCAAATTCTGCGTTACTAAATGCATACAAATGTTTTCAATGGATTAGACATTGCAAAAACCAGGAATTACATATTTATTGGAAGGTAAATGAGTGTCCATTCTCCAAATACACACAACACGTTGATGGTATTGTTTTTATTTTTATTCATCTATACTATAACTTTTGGTTTTTGTACGACATACGTTACGTAATTTTGGAAGATTACTTTTATTAGACTACGTACCTATGTAGTCAACCAGCTCCAAAATTTTGAATGAAAAGTAGATAAACTAAAAAATTACCGGTAATTCCCCAAAGCTTACAAATCGTCATAAGCCCACGCAAGATTAGGTGCACATAGCGAACTTTAATATGTGGTTACAATGCCGATGATAAAAATAATTTAACTAATTAATTTTTTTTAGAATTTGCTTGCATAAATTAATGTTGTGGTAGTGTGATTTAGGTTCGACTGTTTTTAACTCATTACCTTGGTTGGGCGGGGATTTTTTGTACTGTGTTGGTATATAACCTCACTTTGAATGGTTTAGTAGCAATTTTACTGAGAGGTGTTTAAAAAGAAAAAAAAAACACTGAAACTCAATTGGTTTTAATGACACAATAAAGGCTGGTCATAACTGAATGAAAATTATCTTCAAATGCTGAAGTAGCCATTAGAAATTAGGTATGTGAATAAAAGCGCCAGCTCCTTTTAAATTCTATGGTTAAATAACTACGAAAAATGCAAATGGGATCGTTCTTTTCGTTAATTGATGAATTTGAATAATCATGATTCAACCATTCTAGTCGCATAGTACTAGGCCTTTTTAGACAGATATGTTACAGATCATTTTTACAAATGGCGTCAAATTTCAGAAGACTAGAATTCTGGTGAAAGTGTCGCGTTAAAAAAACGTCTCCAGTTGAACAAAAACGATACTTGGTATCCAATAATGCTCAGCGAAAAGTGGATCGTAGAAAATGACAAATAGGTATCAGTTTACATAAACCCGAAACACAAAAACGATATACGATTAAACAAAAAAAACATGGCGAAATGTGCATCGTAGAAAATATCTCAATAAATAAACATGATAATCAATAAACAAAGCACGATATTTGTTAACAAAACAAAAAAAAATATCACATTCAAACGATAACGTAGAATTTTGACAGATCAAAACCCGTATCTTTTTTAACTAAGATTACATCAACCATTTTAGAAAACAACGAGTAATGATGTACATACATATTTCCACAGCGATTTGTGATCTAAGACTGCGCATTTCTGAGAACATTTTTTTATACAAAAGTTTACAACGACTCTAACGTATCGCACAACTGATAAAAACAAAAAACAAAAACTCTCAATGCCTGGTAGAGATTGATTATAGATTGGGCAAACACCTTTTCACGATCGAGTAACATGGCCAATATTTTCAAAACACAAAGTCATACGTTACTGAACCGGTGATAAGGGCAGATGATTTCGTGATAAGATTCCTTTTCGAAGACCTACTGTTTTCAAGTCTATCTTACGAAACTCGGTGAATAAGAAAAAACAGCTTAATTAAGCATTTTACAATCCGAACCTAAAAATGCAATGCAAAACGATCACCGACAGATCATCGCGCAATGCTTTGTACATTTTTTTTTGATTATTTTCGCAAACTAGTTTTTTTTTTGGCGAACAAACCCGAATCTCTCCTCTAAAAAAAAAAGAGGGAGATAGACCGTTTGCTATCTTGGTAGTGGTTCGGTTCGGATAGGTTATCGCGCCAATACTGTGACTGTTGCAAATTTTACGTACACGTATCTTTGAATATCAAAGTCAGTGTCGAGGCTTTCAGGGAAAAATATAAGAAGCTGTTAGATTCTCGATTGGCGCATTATATAAAGTCGCACAACAAATGACATTCAACTTGAACTGTTAGCACGGACGTCGTAGCACTTGTTGTTGTGGTTGTCATTGTTGTTCTCGTTGCCGATTTTTATAGGTATTATGTTAGAAATGATACATGAAACATGTATGCAAATAAATGTGCCACGGAAATTAGCAGCAGGTGTAACGTCCATCTAGACACACCTGTTCAAAAGATCGATTTGTTAGTAAATTATTAGATACATTTCAAACCAGTTCACATCAATTCAGCAGGATTCTCTCCAATCGTGGTTCAAGGACACAGCCATGCATAACGGTGCGAAACAAACACAATTTCAAGTCGAGACTTAATATTAGTTGCTGCTAAGCGCGACCGGATAGTATATTTTTTTACAGTATCACACGCCACCGACCAGAGGTTTGTGTGTGTTTGTGGTGGATACATGATATCTGCCGACAAGAGAAAATATTGCAGCATTTGAAAAGATTACCCAAAAGTCAGTTAAGTTAACATATTACTGGTTTTCAAAGAATTCGCGTGCTTCTTTTTTTAAATTTATTTACATAATTTTATTTTTGAAATCCGACGTACTGTGACGCATCCATCGAAAGTATAGAATCAAGGGCACAATGTGCTCATTTTGTTGTTCTTCCTCATCCCATGTTGGGGTAGCATTTGAACGAGTTTCGGTTCGTGTATAGTGATGGACGCAACGCTTACTCGTTGCAAGTGAAAGATGGAATTATTTGTAGCGGGTATCCCTTCACCGTTAAGAGACGGGAATGATGAAGTATCCACTTTAGCGGTAAGCTGTAAATTAATTAAATTGTGTGTTTCAGAGTCGCGACATGCAAGTGGGAGACAAAAGGAGCTTTTTTTAAACGAGGTCACGAGAGTCGGAAGTGCAAAGATTAATTATCTTGATATGGAACTTTTGCAGCAGAGCACGGAGGAGATTTTATGAAAATGGACGTCCTTTAAATGATAGGGTAATTTACTTACAGAAATGTTTGGTAAGTTTTTAAACATATCAAAGGAAAGTCTTGAGCGTTAAAAAAAATAAACATCTGTGGGTTCAAACCTCCCAGGATGCAATAGAAAATTTTATATTGGACAGTTAGGCGAAGAGTAATTCAGAGATTTAAAAATAACTCCAAAGGCATACATGGGTGACCATTCCCAGCAGGATGTCATATTTCATATTTAAGTGTTAATGAGGCAGAACTCAAGAGAGACCGTTTCTTCAAAATGTAAACGTTTCGACAGTCACTAGAAATATGATTCCAACTGGCTTCGAATGCAGACCGCATGTTGTAATCCCTCTAGTTGCTACGATGATCTAAACAACCTTGTCTCTTTGAAGCAACATCTTGTTTTTCGATTCATAGAACTAAAGTTGCTTAACAATAGGGCAAGTGCTACCAAATTTGTTGTGAGATCGATTTAATGCCTAACAGTACCACAAACATATCAGCCAATATAAGTTTCTATATAAGTCTAATACCAATAAGCTTTGGGAGATATGAGTGCCCCACACAAGAAGCTCTATACCTCTAATACGATCGATTATCGTAGATAGTTTTTTTTTTTCAATAATTTCCTCAATTCTGACCATGAGGCAATAATTTGTTACCAGCCTTTTCAATTTCCCTCAACTTATAAGACGACTACCCATTTACTTGCCATGTACATGTGGCTGCCAATAGCTACTCATGATCTTGGTCACAAGTAGTTGGTATTTGGTGAAAAGTATTCGTGGTAAGGGCGGGGTCTCTGGTTTTAATCCTGAAAGTGATAACACCTGAGTTTTCTTCACTGTTTTACCTCTTGTGAAGCGAGCGGGTTTTGAAGTTTACATTCACCACACTTATGTCATAAATTATCCACTGGTTAAGAATTTTAACGCAAGATCATTTCTATGAGTGTCACCACCTAAAAGTAGACATTACTTGTTACATTAATTTATCGATGCTGGATTTATTTGAAACAAAAGATACTTGTCGTAATAAGTACTGTCCATTTTAAAACTAAAATATAGCTTTAAGGTGGTACTATCATAATTTCTTGATAAACATCTACCCTATGTTCTTTACTAATTGAAAAATGTCCTAATAGCAAAGTGGAAATATAAGTTCCCGTAAACCATTGCCGCTTTGTCGGCGGTAACTTAAGGCGGCACAGCCGACAATAGATAAACTAAGGCGATTACAATACTTTGCGACCATTACGAATGGCCGACTACAAATTGAATAAAAAGACTTTCTAAGAATGTAAAGGGAAAATCTATGCTTCAAGAAACAAAGGGGACACTGACAACAAATATGACGCGGAAATAAGTTCAAACAAGTTCTTGGTATTTAAGAATTCTTGTTTATTTAAGAATGTTTTTTTAATAATTACAGCCAATTTGACAATAAATGACTCCAGTCTCATTGTTATCACTACAGATCCTTAGACCGACATAACAAGAACAGTCGCAGACAGACAGAGTAAGTTCCTTATAAAAGTTTAATGAGTTTTTCTGTGATTGGATCTGTTCTACACATGATACTTATAAAATCGCAATTAACTCTACGATAAATGGTTTACAGCATTCTTGGTTGGTGAGTTTTTTTTTTTTTGCTAAGAAAATATGTTTGTATTTGAGGATTCCGTAAACAATGAAAACTGTCACTAGGAAGAATATCTCGAGTCAGCATAAAATACAAGTACATATAAGCAAAGGGTATAGAACTACGCAGAGTACGCATCTCATACAACGAAAATTTTACTATGTGTTCACTTTGGTACCCCAGCAATAAACACGAGCATAGCCAACGAAACGCAAACGCCGCGTCTAAAACAGCTACAAAATGTTTAGCTGTGATGCGTACCAATTTAAAGTTGAACAAATATATTTTAGGTATTGGTCGTTAACGAACTGCAGTTATTACTCCAGCAATATCGAACTTTAAGAAATGTATTATAAAAACAAAAAGATTTCCTTGCTTGTTTTTCTATGATTAAAATCATCTTCAAAGTTTTTATATACTTCAAAATCATTTATAAATCGTTAATGCCAGTTTTACAGGAATGTGCATGCGCTAAAAGTCTGCATAATTTAAAAAGAATGAGAATAGTCGTAGATGTGAATTGGCAGTGTTGTCAAAATACGATTGAATTCGAAAAAGTGAAAATAAAAATGACTACCTGTATACCTTTTGTAGGGATGTATGTCTGAAGACACGATAACTCCATACCGCATTCAGGAATTTTTAGGAAATGAATCCTATATTTGAAATACATTTAAGGCATCCCTGTCCTTAGATGAGTGTAAGCGTTGCTTCTACGATATCTTGTGTGTGAGAAAGGATCTTTTTATGTCACGAATTCAAGGAACTGCACTGCAGTTTTACTCCGGTTAGGGCAACTCGAAGAAGCATCACATGACAGTTCTCTAAGATGATGGTAAGGCATTCATTGGAAAACTTTTAGTATTTAAAGCAGGGACCTTCTAGTCGCCTAGTTTAGAGAAGTGTATATCTGAGAAAATATTTTCTGATATCGATCAATAACAAGTTTTATTTTTTTAAATCGATGTAAGTTTACTCGAAAACTATCAATGTTTGTGTTATCGAAAATAACTACCATATAAACCAACTATCAATTACCAAATTTCTAGGTTAAAAACGCAATAATTCTGATGACAGACTAAAGTGGACTGATGTTACGGCCATCAAAATGCCGTCGTTTTGTCGGCATTGGAACTTAGATCGCGACGTACCTACTTTAAATCTTTTTAGCAAAGGAGAACTTAGGTGAAAGTTTGACAGATTCATAAACAACACAAAATCATGATTGTTCAGGAATTTATTTTGTTGTTCACAAAGAAGAGGCATAATCGAAACAGTGCGATTAAATCCCAGACATTCGCAAAAGGTGGGGCAGTGAAAAAAAATGAATGCTGATACTTTCGGGGTTTACAAAGCGGGGTTAATGCCATATTCAGCGAAAAAAATATTTGGTTAAATTAAATGGAGTGGAAAAAGCCTTCTGTCCACCATTATAAGAGCCCACATAATTGACATTTCATTCAATTGCTGTACAGTGGCATCACTGTTTTTAGGTGTTCAAAATGTAAACACAACTACACATGCAAATTAATAGTCATGTCGTTTTCTGCTTGGGTACATTTGCTCGTCAAACTCATACCAACAAGAACAACATCAATAAACCCATCTATCATTAGATTCTCGATCAAAGTGCCACAAATGGCGAAATTTGGAAGGGTATTTCATCATATCAGTTAAACGTCATCACGTTTCCAAATATTTACTTCAAATTAGACGTAGATAAAGAAAAAACTAGGTGCTACATAAAGTGAAATTCCATGTTACAATGAATAGGCAACTGATAGCAGGCCTAATGTCCCTAAAAGTAGTATCTAACAAACAAAATATCTACATCCACAATTTTTTTTCTGCTACGATTTAAGAAACTAATGCTGGCAAACTAGCACCTCTCGCTGTCAAACCATTATCCCACAAAAAAGCCCACATCTTGCTACAACCAACATCTTCCGGTGCAGAAACATTTCATATTTCTTCTTCCTCCTTCTTGTCGCGCAGGTATCACGATAGAAAAGGCCAAAACGCAAACATTTGCCAACAACATTCCTCGGCAATTGAACCTTTTCGAGGTGGTCGGAAAAAATGGGTACTATCGTCACCTCTATCTTATCGTTGATCGGCAGACAGACGACTTTGTCGCAACATGTGAATCTGCAACAACTACACTGGCCCTACACACAGCTAGGTGCATTGCGACACCAAACAGCTCTAGCTACTGTGTTCCCATTATATTCACGCAAAGCCCCCAAGGCATTCAATTTAGAAAATAAGTAAAAATAATAATCCCCACAAGCAAACACAACAAGACGCTCGATCACATGCCACCATATCATAGTGCTGCAGCATCATTGGTATGCTGAACGAATACGCGTGTAGCTACTTAAGATCGGCGCATAAACGGAGCAGCAGCCACTCTTGGAACGATCGCAACGCACAAAATGAAGTAAGCAATCCATCCATCGTTACACTAGCGCCTGACTGAGGCAGATACTTTTTTTTCATATACCACATACTTGTATTTTTTTCGAATGCGGTGGTTTTCTTGCCGTTTTTTATTCTCAATTTCAAAACGAGAAACAGAGACAAAAAGAAACATTTTTTCAATGAAACCAAAAAAAAAAAAAAAAGAGCAGCCACACGAAGAGGAATGCAGAGGAAACAACGAAAGGAACAGAAAAAAAAAAGACGGAGGAGTTTAAAATAAGACTGGTTTCAGTGTTTCAGCCCAAGTTTAATGTTGAAAAAACGAGACAGAAGATCCGAACCAAAAATCGAAAGAAAAAACACCGATTGCAGAAAATTTTCCATTGATGAGTTTTTTTCTCCCCATTTTCGGTCGGTGTATGTTGGTGGTGAAAACATGCTGTGGAGAGTTTGTTCACACGAATGCATTTGTTTTGCATTATTTATTTTTTGCATTTTCATTTTATTTACCAATTTAAATTTGCGCTTTGATAAACATTTCTTATGGGTAAAAATTAATCCAAGAATGAAGAATTTTCGAGAAATTTAATTATGCAACACTTGAAACACTTTTTCCGAAAAACACATTCACTTTACTGTTACGAAGAAATGGCAAAATTCCATTTACTATACACATTTATAAAAGAAAAAAAAAACTTTTAAACTTTTTATGGTAAATTTCTTTAAAGTGCGAGCCGCATGCGCATTGAATTTTTTTTTTTTGTAGGAGTGTGATCGGCGACGATACTGAACTATTTAAATTTCAATTGAGTTGAATTGACGCGCGTCTAGCGGTTCGATTGTCCGGAGCAATACTAAATCGCTGGAAAAGAAACACTGATTGTAGAGCCTTCGCCCGCCAATATTTTTCTGCTCTTTTGGTTGGGTATCGCTATACGGCAACGGCAGTGCCTCTGTGCGTTTCGTTTGTCGGGTCGGTTCGTTCGGGGACGGTGAGCGAGAAGTTTTCAAGTCTCTTTATCATCGTCCAAAAAAGAAACATTATTTGCAACAACAACAACATGTGAAAGAGAGCGGGGAGAACGTGGTGTAGCAGGAGCAGCAATGGCGCTGTCGTCGTGTTCGTGTTCGGTTAGTGTTGTTTGGGGAATTTTATCAGAGCGAGCGCCAGCAGTTGAGCAAAGCAGCACTTGATCGGCCAAAGAACGGAAATAAGCGCCGAATACTAGAGAGTGCCACCTATCTACAGGGTGGCACAAAAGTTACAAAGACTAAGAGATAGGTAAGACTGATTGTCGATTTGTAGTAGTTATAGACAGAGGCATTGTTTGTTAGAGAGATAACATGGTTTTCCATGAATGAATTTACATAAGTTATGCTGTATAGTTTTGTTTCGAATCAGTGTCTATGGATGGGTTCCCCGTTTTGGATCGGGTCGTTTGATTATTGACGCATGGCATGAATCATTGGCGAATTTCATTGGAAACGGTCACATGACATTCGCAAACGTGTTCTGTTTGGTGGGTTGTTTAAGGGGAGTAGGTGTAGGTAGATGTAGGAGATCGATATTATTATTTTGGAAATCATGTGTGGTTTTTGATAGTCACGCGATTATACTTAAATGTTGTCAATGCCGACTAATCATCGCCTCTACAGTATGTTGTTAAAGAGACTATAGAATTCGATCGTTAAAAATGTTTTCATCCTAGGTAAGGGTTTTGTCGAAACGTATTTTGGCACGTAAGAATGGCTTTGGTACACTGTTGACCGTTCCAAAACAATAATTGGTAGGCGATATGTAGGTATAGTGTACAAATTTATTCTGAATTCCTTAACTTCATAGAAGCATCAAAACATTGCATCAGAACCTTATGCACTTCAAATGTTGCTTTAATTTGAGCATCAAATTAACTAACGTTAAAGTTAACGTTAAAAGACTGTAATGCATGTAATCATTACAAAATGTTGGATTTCGGAACTTTTGATCTTGCAGTGACGATCATTTTGCACAAGTGGTTGCCAAGTGGTGCAAAATTGTCAGATATCATAATCATAAGGATCGTAAATTTAACTACATCAAATAAGCATCCCAATGTTTGAAACGACAATTGCGCAAGGGGATAACTGACCATTTTGTTGTCAGATGGCGGTGGTAGAAAATTTTGGGTGGGCACTAGTCTCAGTCTTTTTGCTTACACCGTACAGGGTCACCGCACAGTCAAGAAACGCGACATTTATACATCATTAGACATCTTTAGCATTGCCGTGAAATGTAGACTTTTGTACAACTACGATTTAAGTGGAAGCGTAGTTCTGATATGGATTTTAAAAGACCGATCAATTATTGTAATCGTGATTTCAAAATGTCAGAAATTATTAAAATACGAAACTTGAAAGGACCAATTTTATAGCCGAAGGTTTGCGTGATATCTTGTGCGGAGTGGAAAAAAACTCGCTATTAACGTGAGTAGACTAAATGTTTAATTTTTGTTAAGTCTAGGTCACCTAAGTTGATGGAATGATATACAAAATTTAGTTCTGGTTTGATATGTTAACACAGTTGAAATTTACACCATGTTAAAGGCATGTCGGCTTAGTCTCAATTTTGGTCCGTTAAACGTATCCATTTGCATCTATTTAGACTTGAGATCATTGCAAGAGCAGGGATAGTAAAAAACATTACTAAAAATGTGGCTAAGCCTATAGCGGAAGCATAGGCCCTTACCTTTTAATAGATGAATGTGGCTGTTACTTTAGAATGTTATTATATCATGACTGGTATTATAATTGTCACGCTAATTCGTTGCACGGAGATAATTTTTGCTTTCGTATTAAACATTCCATATTAACAAAGTTTTTGTTTCGCGTTAACAGGGTATTGAGACAAAGATTTATACACAAACTGCGTACAAGCTGTACAGTCACATAGACCCGATTAAAAAGTCCGTATCGGGCGTTTCAAATGTCTAGGACATGAAGAGCGAATGGACAATATTCCGGCTAGCAGAGTCTTCGTTTCCCAGCCAGATATTGACCGCAGTAGAGGAAGTCTTCGCTTTAGTAGCCTGTACAAGAAGAAAACGGCCTCAACCAACTTGAGACAGTTAGCTAATGACCGGGCTAACTAAAGAGCCATGTTGGTTGAAGGCCAGATATATAGCGGACTGGAGCGTACTAACGTAAGTAAGGATGTTCGTATACAAGTAACACCAACTTTCGAAAAACAGTTCGCAAATTTGACAAACACAAGAAGAACCACAACATTCCGAAAAGTTAGTTCAGAAATCACCAATGAAGTAAACCTCCACAACATTTAACATTTTTCTCTTCTTTTCAAATGCCCCCGCAGTGTTAAAACCCCGAAAGGTATACAAAGAAACAAAAACTCGATTAAGTTTTACAAAATCAAGGTAATAAACCTTCCCAGCTTTTGGCCAACAGCTGTCAACAAAACCAATTCAAATTCAATTGATTGCAAAGTACACTTGCCATAGCAATTTTCAAGTGAATATACACGTTAATGTCACTAACACTATAGATAAACTTTTTTTTTTTTATACAAACTACCGAGAACAAATCACGGTGACAGTAACTGCCAATATACACAAGCAGTATATTCCGTTTTATCTCTTCGGAACTCGAATAAATCTTGAATCTGAAATTTAATTTAATAATGACATGTCATCGGCTTTGTGGAGGGATAGCCTTTAATGTTCCATTGTGCTCTCATTGATTAGAGCAACAGAAATTAGGTCATCTGCAAAATATCTCATCAGATCATCTGTACACATCGGATATCCTAATTTATTATCCAATATCATGCATACTGCTCTGTAATTTACTAATTAGCCGCCAATGAAAGTCAGTTAAAGCCTGATGACATCTGAACAACGCAAGCAAATGTACTTGACAGGTAGTGGAATTGTTTCTTTTTCTTTGTTCTGAATTGAGTTCAAGAAACGATAACTAGCGCACTCGTCTATTGGTTGTTCAAACTTCAAAGTTTGCTTTGCCTTAGAGGGGTTCACTGCAAGTTCTCTTAACTGGTTGTCAACAAGTTAGCGTTGCTTTGTGAGAGATGCATTTTTATTTGTGACAGCAAACGCAATGATGATAAGTAAAATAGACTTAATTCTTATCAGTGCAATTGTAAATTTAAAAACAAAAACAAAGCATCACTAAGAAAGGGTGCTTAAACTATAGACAATCTGTAAACACAACGAACAGAGCTTTCAGACGGAAATAGTTTTTTAATTGTTAGCCACGCATTGGCAGTGCGTATAAATCGTGTAAACGACAATTTTTATAGGTCAGCGATTACATTGAAGGTTGTGAGATACAATATTTTACAAACAAAAGAATGCGGGGTTACTCTAATGTTTTATGGTATCAAGTATTTAAATATGTAGGTGGCCTGAATAGATATGGAAAAAAATAGATTAGAAAATTGTATCCAAAGTGATGCAATTTATTTAAAACATGAACGATCGTCTTAGTCAATCGTAATTTGCGAGGTACAAATAATAAAAACTGAAAAAAATTGAGTTGGAGTTGGAGTTATTTTAAACGATTAACCTGTTGTGAACTAAATTCGATTGTCGCATTATTTCGCTTAGGTGAAAAGTTGATTAGCCACTGAGTACAAGCGATTTACCTCGGTAAAACTTCTTTTAATGGAATCAAATACAACATTCGCACTGAGGCCGTTGACTCGCAAATTTTGGGAAGTCATAAAAAAATGTTGACATTCGGATGTGGGTTGTGCAGAATTTGAGATTAGAATAATAAACAATAAAATAACTGTGCAGTAACGGGCACAGTGGCGCGATGGTTGGTGCAATGAACTGCCGCGCAGAAGGATCTGGGTTCGATTTCCAGCCGTAGCAACACCTAAATGATTTCGCACTGGCCCTCCTCTCTTGATGATCTGACAAAACATCCGAGTAGTATCCATTGTCAAGAAAAGCTTATCTCAAATCCAACGTTCGGAGTCGGCATAAAACAGGAGGTCCCACCATCGTGCAGAAATACACATGAATGGGTTGTGAGAAAGCTCGGCCCTGCGTACTCACGAGCCTGTTGCACCAAAAATTTGTATTTTATTTGCAGTAAACAGAACTGTCCCTAAGCCGTTGTTTGTATAAACAACGGATTACCAAATGTAGTTAAAATTGCCTATCAACGGAGAATCATCATCTCAAAACAAATACAAATCACAGTGAAAAATTACTGCAGGCATCTCGATGTACCAAAATATACTTACTATTGATATGAATATTATTGTTTGACAATCATCAACAAATGCGTTCAGAAAAAAAAAAAAAACAAACATGTAAGGACCCTAATAATGTTTTACATCGCAACCACAAGCAGACAATAATTGAAACTGCCTTGGCCTAACCTCCTGACCCACTATCAATATCTCAAATACCAAAATTAAAATATTGTCTCAAGCTATCTAAAACAAACATCTCCTTCGCTGTGCAACGTTTTAATTTGTAGCCCATTTCACGTGCATTCATTTTATAAAAGAAGTACAAAGGTGCATCTCTATCTTGCTATACAATATCTAATCGCAATCGGATTGATAGTAAACCTATAAATGAATGCTTAAAATTGAAAACAAATGAAGTGTTCGATTAGATTATTACCCACCGCAGGGTGTCGATTATTACATTTGAAATTATTAAAAAAATTGTACATTTCCTTAAATCGTATTTTCATGAGATCATTAGCTAAGTCAATAGTCTTTATTTTCTTATTCAACATTTAGATCCGTAGCAGTTTATTTTATCGATTTTTTCACGAGTGGGAAAATTGTGGTCCTTGAATAGACGACCTTGTATTTCATAAAAGGATTTTGTTTGCTCATTTCAAACTGCGCGAATTGGGTTGATGTTTGCCTTTCAAATTATGATCATAACAAGCTATTTTTATTATTTGGGGAATAGACAATAGAAAGTCTAAAAAATGTGTACTTAGTTGCGGATTTCAAAATACCTCAAGAGATTTAATTTCACAGAAAGGGGGTTAAATATGTGTGCAGTAGAGGCGAAGTCCTCTGAGTTTACCTTTGTTAGAATAATAATGGCCTGAAAAAAATAAATATGTAGGGAATTCTTTTTAGAACATAAATTTTAATTAAAATAATGTTTTTAGTCTATAAATTTTAAAATTTATTTATTACAGGGTGACTTTAATGTTCCAGGTCGATCATTTTGTCAGTCATGGAGAGTGGTGGATAATATTTTATTTAAAGAACCTAATTCAAAAATGTAAACACACTTTTTTCTTTCGATTAATAATGTTTTAGGCAAGTCAGCGATTTAGAAATGTTTACACGCTAGATTTAAGGTAGTCTTCATGAAATTTGCTTTTAAAAATTAGGTTTTATTTAAATTTTAAGAACCTATGTTGAATGCGAACCACACCTAAACGTCAAATTTTTTTCTGCATTTCATTTGACTTTTCTCAATTTCAGACTAATTCAATTAGAACCATGGAAAGATACACAATCGAGCAACGCGTTAAAGTTATTCAGGCTTATTATAAAAATGGGCGTTCAGATCAAAATGCATATCGTGCACTTCGTGATTTTTTCGGTCAATTTAATCGTCCAAATGTGCGTATAATCGGAAAATCGTGCAAAAATTTGAGCAAATTTGGTCTTTACTGCAGAAAATATTGCTGCTGTTCGCGATAGTGTAGCTGAAGAGCCGTTCACCTCAACTCGTCGTAGTGCCCAACAGTTGCACCTCTCAACCTCGACGTTTATGAACATTATGCATAAAGACTTTCAGTTACACGCTTACAAGGTGCAATTGACTCAAGCCTCTTGACAATTTCAAGCTCCGTCAATGGTCAGAATGGTGGCAAGAAATGGCAACATTGGATGATCAATTTTCAAAGAAAATCATCTTCAGCGATGAGGCACATTTTCACCTCAGTGGATTCGTCAATAAGCATAATTGCTGCATATAGGCGAATGATAATCCAAGAGTAATTATCGAAATAACAATCCACCCACAAAGTGTGACTTTTTGGTGCGGTTTATGGGCTGGCGGCATCATCGGGCCGTTACTGTAAATGGTGCTCGCTATCGTGAGACGGGCAGACAGGACGGTACCACTTGCCACACAGCTAACGAAACAATGGCTCTTTAGCGCGACAAATTCAATGGCCGTGTTATTTCACGTGGTGGCGATGTCAATTGGCCGCCAAGAACATGTGATTTGACACCGTTAGACTTCTTTCTTTGGGGTTATTTGAAAGAAAAGGTGTACGTCGATAAGCCAGCAATAATTCAAAAGCTAAATAATGAGATAATTCGGCACATTAACGGCATAGAATTTCAATTATGCCTCAGCGTCATAGAAAATTTGGACCATCGGATGGAGGTGTCCTTTATTTTGTTCCATGCATTATTGAACCATACCAATATTATCATAATAAAAACAAATGATAATAATTTCCTTAATAATTTGTCTTATTCAAAATCAACATCGGCCCTTAAAATTTAACCACACTTTATGAAAATGAACTAAACACAAATGAAGTGGTTCAAAACTATCTTTTGATGTACCTATACGTTCTCTCAATTTAATATTATTAATGCTATGATTTCTTCGAAGTTATTTTAACGCTAAGGATTTTGTTTGTAAGTAAATGGTCCGAAAAGTGCAGTGCCAAAAGAAGTTATTGATGAAATTTAAATAGGTTGATGAGATATTTTTTCAAATGGCCTTTTGATTTGACCAGTGTTTTGGTTAAAGTACTTTGGTAAAACACCTCCATTGCTATGTTTTGAGCTTCATAGAATGTTCTAATGTTGTAATGTCTTATCGTATTTTGTTTACTCTTTTCTTTAGTTTCAATTATTGCACAAAAATGGTGTCGATTATTACATTTGAAATTATTAAAAAAATTGTACATTTCCTTAAATCGTATTTTCATGAGATCATTAGCTAAGTCAATAGTCTTTATTTTCTTATTCAACATTTAGATCCGTAGCAGTTTATTTTATCGATTTTTTCACGAGTGGGAAAATTGTGGTCCTTGAATAGACGACCTTGTATTTCATAAAAGGATTATCGTGAGACGGGCAGACAGGACGGTACCACTTGCCACACAGCTAACGAAACAATGGCTCTTTAGCGCGACAAATTCAATGGCCGTGTTATTTCACGTGGTGGCGATGTCAATTGGCCGCCAAGAACATGTGATTTGACACCGTTAGACTTCTTTCTTTGGGGTTATTTGAAAGAAAAGGTGTACGTCGATAAGCCAGCAATAATTCAAAAGCTAAATAATGAGATAATTCGGCACATTAACGGCATAGAATTTCAATTATGCCTCAGCGTCATAGAAAATTTGGACCATCGGATGGAGGTGTCCTTTATTTTGTTCCATGCATTATTGAACCATACCAATATTATCATAATAAAAACAAATGATAATAATTTCCTTAATAATTTGTCTTATTCAAAATCAACATCGGCCCTTAAAATTTAACCACACTTTATGAAAATGAACTAAACACAAATGAAGTGGTTCAAAACTATCTTTTGATGTACCTATACGTTCTCTCAATTTAATATTATTAATGCTATGATTTCTTCGAAGTTATTTTAACGCTAAGGATTTTGTTTGTAAGTAAATGGTCCGAAAAGTGCAGTGCCAAAAGAAGTTATTGATGAAATTTAAATAGGTTGATGAGATATTTTTTCAAATGGCCTTTTGATTTGACCAGTGTTTTGGTTAAAGTACTTTGGTAAAACACCTCCATTGCTATGTTTTGAGCTTCATAGAATGTTCTAATGTTGTAATGTCTTATCGTATTTTGTTTACTCTTTTCTTTAGTTTCAATTATTGCACAAAAATGTTACTGTGTATCAAATAATGACTACAATCTTTTAACAAATAAATAAATGGTCTAAATACCATTAAAAAACTAAATTAAGTACACAATTACTGATGGTATAAATAAAATCCAGGTTTAAAATCTATTGCAGTTCTTAAGCACGAGCCACATGACTTTTATTTAATCCTTTTCACTTTGTTGTTTGGTTTGCAAATTACTAGGACACTATCACACAGATTTAACTGTAAGCCACACAGTGGATAACATTAATTTCGGCTTTCTACATTCTTCTTATTTGTATGAGTCATAAAAACATCAAACAGACAAAAAACATTTTTATTTGCGTGGGCAGCAACATGATTGGAAAATCTTCCGAAAACAAGTATTTTTGTGTTTATTGAAAATCTGCCAAGTTTTTAGTTGACCAGTTTTCATAGGAAAATTTTCTGTCCTGTTTTACATGACGCACATTTAACCTTAATAGTTGAAAGCCCACATTATATATTTATGTTAAATGTAACAATCAATAGTGTAACCGATAGAAACAAAGACGACCTGAATTTTCAATTTAGAAATTAGATTCTTACACATTTCGTTTCGGTATTAATGTAATCTTATTTTGAAACGTTCTTAAAATGGTTCATATCTTGTTGCTTATTCAAAAATAAACTGCCTATCGTCTTAATGACTTTCAATAATTCCATAAATTGTTCAATTTAGTGTTTTATTACCTAAAAACGTGCTTATCATGTCTGGTTCGTAAATGTAGAAATATCTCCAATATTTTTTTCATAGTTATCGGTTCAACCGTCGCAAAAATTAAATATATGTTTACCGATTCATTTTACTATTATCGGATAAGATTAAAATTGGATCATTAACCGTTCTTATTGCTTGGAATCGTTTTAGATTAAAATTAGATTTTAAATCTTTCTTATTGCTTGGAAACGTTGCAAATATAAAAGGTATATTTAAAAAATGTAAAAAAAATCGTGAAATGCATAAACGGTTTGCCAATTCGACTGTTAATGTTTTCATCAAGCATGGCAAGACCAACATATATAGGTGCGGCCTTAGCTGTGGTCATGCGAACTTCTTCAAGAATGAGAACCGAAATGTTACCGTCTAGTCAACATGATAAATATTTTTTTTTTAATGCATGAACATCGTCTGCATAGTTTGGTGCGTCGATTTCATAGTATAGTGCCACATAATGCACTACGGGTTATTGAAAGGAGTGTTCGATGACATAGCTTGTAGAAGAGGATATATTGCCTGACCTTCATGATCGTTTTATTTTACGCAGTTAGGCTATTTTCTGTGATCTTTTAATTCATCGATAGTCAGTTTGCTCTAGGTTGCAGTTCCTGAGACGCTTACAAGGTGGCAATTTATATAAAAGGTTATAAAATGATATAACCTATTAAAAAAAATGGTTCGTTTTCTCAACTTGTTTGTTTTATTTAAAAACTCGCTTTATGTACGAAACATAGTTTTGTATTTTGTTTTTTTAATTTACTACGAACTATTTTTTTTTCTGTCAATATTGAAGTTTATGTAATTTTCATAAATATCGCCTGAATACGTGCGTTATTTTTTAAATTTAATTTAATAAAGGTTAACCCCTACCATTAATTTTACAAAAGACCAATGAATACGTTTCATATATTGGTATGTGTCACAAAAAAATCCCACTGAAAACTTGATTTTAATAAATGTAATCAGCATTACAAGAACATCAAATTCAAGCAAAAAATGAATTATCGACATTTTAACAAAAAATTCCGAGAAAATTTAAATAAAAAACAAATGCTTTTAAATATGGGAACTCCTGTGTTCATCTTAAGGCAATGACTGGATATTATTTATATGATTACTTCTTTTCCAATGAAATACGAAAAAAAACACCAAAACTAATAAAGGACATGAAGGGAAAACACATTTTTACAAAAACATAAAATATTTTTTTTTTCCAATTTATTACGGGCTCAGTGGAGCGATGGTTAGTGCGATGAACTGTCGTGCAGAAGGTCTGGGTTCGATTCCCAGACGTAGCAACACCTAAATGATTTTTCACTGGCCCTCCTCTCGTGATGATCTGACAAATCATCCGAGTAGTATCAATTGTCATAAAAAGCTTATCTCAACTTAGCCGTTCGGATTCGGCATAAAACAGGAGGTCCCGCCATCGTGCTAAGGTACACACGCACACATGAATGGATAAAAAAGGTAGGCCCTGGGTACTAACGAGCCTGTTGCGCCATAATTTTTTTTTTTTTTAAATTTATTATATGCATACCTACTTTATATTGTGATTTAAACTGAAAAGTATTCTTTACTTATGCCGTTTAAACGGCAAACGTTTTGGGGTTTGGGCTTATCCTCCTTTTTATTTTATTTTGTTCATTATGACCGTTAACATTTTTTTGTTGAATTGCTGACATATAATGACAATAAAAATGACATCATAATTTACACGAGGTGCAATATTGACGAATTTTAAGGGTTGCTGGTGTGTATTTAATGTACATCTGGCATACAGCTTTTATTTCACCAACTGCCCCACAAAAAAGTCTTAGTTGTTCAAACAAGTAGAAATATGCCGCATTGAGTGTAGTAAATGTTGGATGCAAACATTCTGAAGGAGTCCTCAAATTTGTATTAATTGGAACAATACAGTTCGAAATATTAACGGCTCCAGAGTCAGAACATGAGTTCTACTGCGAGAAATGTGGCATGTCTTTTCATCGACATGATCTTGTGCAACAAAAAATAAACTCCAAAATTAGAATAATGACAAAACTAGGATAGTCACGCAACACTTGTCATGTAAATCCCATGTTAGATTAAAAAAAAAACGGAATATATAAAACAAACTTATTACCCTATAGCGACAAGACTGCATGAAATAAAGCGACATCGAAGAGGACATCTCCGTGATGGTTAGTCTAGAAATAGAACAACATCTAATACAGGACTGATCCAAGGATCATATAGTTTTGTCAAAATTCAAGGAGGTTTGTCTCAAAATTTCCTCAGATGATGTAAAAGCTATAGATGCATTTAAAATTGCCTATTTTACTAAATATCCAAACATTCCTCAACAAGAATTGAAATGTGTGAAACAATTTTAAAATTTTATCGGCCTGATACTTTTGGCTAATGTAAGTCGATGGGCCCAAAGTATGAAAGATATCTCAGGGTCACAATGAGACACATTTGGTATGTTTGAAACAAAATATGACTAAAAAGGAAATGAAAGAATTTAAAGGTAAAAACCTAGATTTTTAAGGAATAGACCTAAGCCATATCATTACAAATTTTGCTATAAATATTTGTTTTATTACTAAGTGGCAAGTTATAGGTTTTATTCAAAAGATCAATGGAATTTTTTTTTTACTTTTTGCGGCTTTTTTGAAATTGAATCATTGGCGAGTTGGTATTAAAATGAAACCCCTCTATGCTCTGTCACCCAGAACAGGTGTGCTCATTCGTCTCCTGGAGAGATGTGCGATAGCGAAACTTTACTACTCAGGTGGTTTACGTTTCATAAAAACCTCTTAAAACAATTTTCTGATTGGTTTGAATCACAAAAAAAAATGTAGCCAATTCCCTGATATGAAATTATTTGCTACAGTTGTTGGCGGTTTTATAATATCTAATGATGAAGCTTAGCTTAGATAATGTCTCTTTTAAAAGTAGAACTTTTCATGAACGTTTTTATTATAACTAAACTATATAACGGGTCATTTTTAAAGAGTTAAGTTTTTCAGGTTGGCAGCACTAGTTACTAATGGCGTCAAAACGTCTTCTGTCAAAGTGAATACTTTTCAGTATACTCTGCCATTTAATCATGGAAAGACTTACAAACGAGCAACGATTGCAAATTATTGAAATGTATTATCAACATTCGTGCTCTGTGAAAAATGTGCACCGTCCGTTTTATACCATATTATGGTGACCAGCGATGAGGCTCATTTCTTGCTCAACGAAAACGTATATAAGCAAAACTGTCTCATCTGGATTGATGAACAGCCACAGTTTGGTGTGGTTTGTGGTCTGGTGGCATCATCAGTCCATTTTTCTTCAAAGACGACCGTGGAAGAAACGTTACCGTTAACGACGAACGATATCGAGCCATAACACGCGACTTTTTTGTGCCCCAGTTGGCTGAGTTGAACTTGGTTGACATGTGGTTTCATCAAGACATGACGCAAAATTGGACCTTCCGAAGGCAGCATTTGAAACGGAGCCGCGGATGGATTCACATGAAGTCCTATTTATCGATTACAATAAATGATGATATTTGATGCAAATTTGAGTGTTTTATTCGATTTAAAAAAAAATACACTTAAAAGATCACCCGTTAGATATTACTTCGACACATCACATGATTTCCATAATTCTTATAAAGTGAACAAATGGTCAGCAAAAAATCGTACACGATTGCTTTCCACAATCCACAAATGCGTTATTAAATCTTGTAGTAAACAACATATTTGTTCATAAACAATGAGTTAGTTAGTGATGTTTTTTTCAAAAGGAAATCAACGTAACCCTGAATAACTGCTTAAAAGTGAAATGTGTTTAAAAAAAAAACTTCCGGCAGCCAGTATAATATCAATCACGCAAGAAATAGTCGTGCATTTAGAACTCAATTACATGCCTAGGTACGACATTTAAATAAATTAAATGCCTACCTCAACCCCAAACGCAAGCATTTCTATAATTGCCAAAGCCTTTAATCCAAAATGAGCTTTACATTCGCTGGAAACACAAAATAACCGATCTCTGCCTAAAATTATGCATCGTTTTATAATTGCAAACGGTAGAAATGTTTTCAACTTCGAAAAAGCTCTTGGGTCAAGATCTATTTGGGACGACACATACATTTATCGTTAATTGCACACCTCCATTTCGGCAGCCATGCAAAATCAAGCGAATTAGATAGAAAAGCATTTTTTGTTTGTTGTTTGCGAAAGCTCGTTGTTTTTTGTTAAGCTATCCCGCTCGGTTTTGTTTGAATTTTTATGAAATTTGGTATTCGTGTGCGTATTTTTTTATTCTTTTTTTCGCGCTTGTTATCGCGTCAAACGAAGTACACTCATATAAATAGAATGTGCAGACAAATATTGCGTATTATTTTTGCTTTGAAACTGGAGCGCAGCGCGTCGGTTGTTTTCTTTCAGAAACGTATAGACATACCAAGCGCACGGGCAAAGTTCTTCGGCACATACCTACATACGAGTAGATATAGAATTTTGTTTTTCATTTCGAAGAATGCCACCACTTTAATTAAAGTTGAGAAATTATTTGTTTTCGATGTTTGAAGCTATAAAATCGTTAAATGAATCAATAAAACCAAAATCCACTTGAGGAGTAGAAGATAATATTATAATTCGATAATTATTTGGTATAATAAACCATAATTGATTGAAGAAAGAGTGTTGGTAATGCCATAGAACTAACGGGTGGTTCAATTTTAAGGGTCGATGTTGAATGTGAACCATACATAAACATCAAGTTTTTTTCTGCATTTCATTTGACATTTTTCAAGTTGAGACTAACTAAATTTGAACCATGGTAAGATACAAAATCGAGCAACGCGTTAAAGTTATTCAGGCTTATAATGAAAACGGGAGTTCAAATCAAAATGCATAACGTGCACTTCGTGATTTGTTCGGTCAATTTAATCGTTCAAATGTGCGTACAATCGGAAAAATCGTACAAAAATTTGAGCAAGTCGGGTCCTTAGCAGATGTGAAAACACCGATGTATGCTGGTACAGCTTGTACTGCAGAAAATATTGCTGCTGTTAACGATAGTGTGGCTGTCCAACTCAACTCGTCGTCGTGCCCAACAATTGCACCTCTCACGCTCGTCGTTGATGAACTTAACCCATAGACTTGCATTTACACACTTACAAGGTCCAATTGATTCAAGAACTAAAGCCTCTTGACCATTTCAAGCGACGTCAATGGTCAGAATGGTGGCAAAAAATCATTTTGTTTATGGTTTATGGGCCGGCGGCGTCATCGGGCCGTATTGTTTACAAAATGAGGCCGGTCAGGCAGTTATTGTGAGATGATAACGAACTGTTTATGTCCCGAATTCGAAGATATGGATGTGGACGATATGTGGTTTCAACAGGACGGAGCCACTTGCCACACAATGGCTCTTTTGCGCGACAAATTCCATGGCCGTGTTATCTCACGTATTGGCGATGTCAATTAGTTATATGATTTGACACCGTTGGACTTCTTTCTTTGAGGTTATTTGAAAGAAAAGGTGTACGTCGATAAGCCAGCAACAATTTAAGAGCTAAAAGATGAGAAAATTCGGCACAGCGTCATCGAAAATTTGGACCATCGGATGGAGGTGTGCCGCCGAGGTGCGGCGGCCATTTGACCAATATTTTGTTCCATAAATAATTGATTGATGACAGTAATTTCCTAAATAATTTGTATTTTATTCAAGATCAACATCGGCCCTTAAAATTTAACCACCCTTTATATTCCAGCAAAAGTGAAGTAGCCAATTCTATGTTTTGATCGAATCGACTGTAGAGAGAGGCAATTTCTGAACAGAAATCTTAAGAGTTGACGAATAAAACCTTTTAAAGGTAACGAAAATAAGGATTCGCATTTCACTCTCACGCGTGCACGGAAAAGTTATCAGACCGCAAAACTCCCGGCCACCCAAAAAAGGTTAAAAGAGAGTGGATGCATTACTTGAATTAATATAACTTTGATATCCTTGATGAAATTTGAAGTCAATATATCCAACCGTTTAGCTTCCAACTGCGTATATGCAGACCGACGGATGGACAGAACTACGAGACCCACTTTTTCAAACTTTTCTGTTTTATCGTAATGTGCTGTTTGATGAAGATCTCGAGTTCGTTTTTTTTTAGCCACTCAAAATTTGCTCTATTACTTTCGACAACTTCTATTTGAACGCTAACACAAGAAAACAAAGTTGTAACTAAAAAGAAATACAGGTCAACTAACTCAGGACACGAACAACACAATACAAAAAGCCTGTTGGTTAAAGAACAAACAAGCGATTAGACAAGTTACCTTAAGATGTATTTACCCAAAAAAAAAATTTTAATTATTTTAGAACAGAGTTAACAAAAGTTTGCTAAGTTTTCCGGAAGGATTAACTAGATAACTTGATTAATTTTTTCAACTGTCAATGTATATTTTCGATAGCTGGGTGCTGTAGGGAAAGAAATGGCACTTAAAAGTGACAATGACCAGTTTAAAATAATAATTGTGATTATTTTATTCATATGGCTTGACAAATTTATAAATTCTTCTTTTGGACAGTCAACAAAATTTCTTTTAAATAATGCATTGTGACTGCCTCTAGAAAAAAGCATCTGCTTTCAAACAAGGTTCCGGCGCTCCAAGTTTTAGGTTGGAAGCTCAGAAGAATCATAGATATGGACTGTTCATATTTGTATTTTTGACGAGCAAAACACTAATTCATGAACTTATTTAGATAATCCGCATCAAGGCCAAAATTAGTATTATAAATTCAATATGTGCTAACGTTCCTACATATGAAAAAGATATCATCACTTCAGACTCCTACCAGAAACGACTGTCGTACGCATACTTCTTACGTTATAGTTGCGCTTGATGGTTTCAGCACTAATGTACAAACAGAGTAAAATCTAGCATAACTGTCTGAAAGGAATGATTACATGGTAAAATGTCTGCTTCCACGTATTAGACGTATTTAAAAAAATTACTATCATTGAGTTCGCCATCAGGCCTTGTCAATGATTAGCATGAATTTTCATGAAGAACAAAATGTCGTCTTTAGCTGTCAGTTGTCACTGAGAATTTATTGACATTGTTGTTTCTTCGAGTTAAAATTATAATAAATCGAAGTAGAGTTGTGACATATCAGCCTCGGGAGAACACCTGAACCTCTGATAATGTCACTTTCTTTAGTTTATTTATGATTTTGATTATGGTAAAACTTTTTTTTTTGCAATAGAATATTTAAAAAAAATGTAATATTAGAAAGTTAATGAAAAAGGCGTAGACAGATCTCAATACAAGTTTTCCACACATAACGCCATATATGATGTCAACAAGAAACCATTCTCGAACCACCTACTAATAAAAATCTCTATTGGATCGCGATCATTTCAGTTTTACTTTACGCTGTTAATGCATGGAACGTATCAACAGCGGATGAAGTAAATCTTTGTTCAAAATTGCTTTTACAGACTTTGGAAACGTGTAGAAGAGCTTAAGAAACTAAACAACTATAGACTTGTTCAAAAGTTACTGATTTGGATGCGGACATACACGGATTGTAAGGCCTCTTTAACTAGAAAGTTATAGATGCTAATCACAAATAACTCCTTTCCTGATTTCAAATGAATTTGATGAACATCAGAAAGTTGTGTCACTCTTATTGTAATCCTATTTCCTTGTATCTATGAGTTTCTGCTATAAATCGTTAAACCAAACGTATTGTATTGCAATTGAGCTGAATAATACATTTCACACATAAATCTGAGTATCTATATTTGTATGCAGTATTTTCCGTCGGCGTAGAAATACCAATAAATACCCATTGGCAATTGTCAAGAATAGCTTATATCAACTCAGCCATCCGGGTTCGAAATAAAACAGGAGGTCACGCCATCGTGTAAGAATGACACATGCACACTTAAATAATTGTAAGAAAAAGCTACGTTACATACGATTCTGTTGTCCCAAAAAAAAATATTTTTTCAGAAAAGTTTTACAATCATATCCGATGCATTTGAGAACTGTCAAAATACAAGTTCTGACAATTCGCATAAGAACTGTCAAAACACACGTTCTGACAATTCATATGAGAACTGCCAAGATACACGTTCTGACAAAATGTCACTTGCAGATTATAATTTAGAAAAGCCAGAGAACGCTTTCTGTAAAATTAGCAAGACTCTTTCGATAACATATTTTTAGCAATCAGATACGTCATAGAAAACCCTACGTCATCTTTTATATGACAACCAGCACGTAAGCTTTTCGCAAAAGATTTGACAAATAAGAAGGAATACCTACATTCAATTCGTTGCGACTGCAATTTGGTAACAAAGAGTAAGCCCCGTCAATTGAGCACGTTGTACGTGCGCACCCACTTACCTAGTGTTCTTCTTTCATTCGTTCATTTCTATTTATCGTTTTGCTTCGGTTTCTTGTTCGTTGTTGTTTCATATTTATACTTTCATTGTAGCTGAAAAGTTCATTAACACGTTGCTACGTGGCGTAGTGATTGTCCAATATTTCGTTTGTCGAGAACGAGCAAATTCGTACGAAAAGTGTGCGGTGACAACCCAACACTGAAAAAGGGACGAATAAAAAAAGAACTCGTCCAATTTAATATACAATGAATGATGTTTATCTATTTTTGACAAAAATTAAACATAAATATATTGCGGGCATGGTACTGTCTATCAACAATGATAAGTGAAATGTCACTTTGACAAATTGGTATGTTACTGGAAACTGACAATTAGGAGAGTTGACAGGTATTTCGGGCGCTTAAAAAGCGCCACAAATTTGCCTTGGGGGAATAATAAATTGAGGAGTAATAAAATTGGATGACTGCTTCCATTTTAAGGCAACCCGTTCTTATAAAATTCATCAATTGATAAGTCACCTGACACTTGAGGGTTTGTCCACCGGGTTTAGAAAGTGTGCCATATAAGACGGGCACCACTTCTAAGATCAATGAATTATTAGACGCCGAAGCACTAATCCATATGCCACAGTTAAACCAAATCGACCCTAACCTAGTTTTTCCAAATGCACGCTGTGCTATTTTTTGTGATACTTTCAAAGTCCTACCTACCCATACAGTACAAATAAAACTTCCATGGTACATCACAAGGTCTTCGTAATTATTATCGCGAAGTCCCGCCTCGCGGAATTACCATTCACACAGAAAGACAACAAAAAAACGAGTCTTACTAGGTACATCCGTGATAGTAGGTCAGAAAGTTGCATCGTCCGACTAACTAAATTAAAAACATCTCCGCAGTAAGCTTATAATATTATTTATACGTAAATTAATTATTTGAAATGTTTCAACGTTCAGCGGAATTGTATTGTTGATTGATGCCTCTTCTTTTTTTGCTTGCACACGTCATTGTCTTTCGAGGGGTGTTTGAGTACACCCTACGACGACATCATTACAAAAGGCTTCCACCCAACACACGTTCAACTATAAACCTGAACACTGTTCACTCGTATTTATTTGTATTTTAATTATTTGTTGTTTTTTTTTTGTCTTGTAGGTTACTGTTTCCATGCAGCTTTGCATTATACACCGCGCGTCACTTCCGAATGTTTTGTTTTGAATTATTTGAAATATGATGTGCTCAGAAGAAACTTACCTCGATAATATTATGTAAAATAAATCAAAATTAAAACTTACCTGAAAAGAGAAAGAAAAAAAAGTCATTAACAATTTTGTTTAAATGTTCCAAGATATTTTTGAATGTTAGTGGTGAATGGTCATACATGAATGCATAGGGTCAAAGTGAAAACAGTTTTGTAAATTTTAAAATTATATTCAAAGTTCTTAACAAATTAAGAAAGTAATAGAGCAGAATAAATGAATGTTCATTCAATTTGGTTGATTTCATTGACGGTACAAAGCTTTCGAACTGTAATAACCTTAACTTCAAATCGTATGTCAAAAAGGGGGAAGTCATTTCGGTTTATTTAAAATTAGTAAATTTAATTTCAAATGAGAGCAGAAATTATAGCCATCTGATAGGTGGCAATGGACACCAATCGTATTAGGCCACAGAGTATTAAAGGGTTTTGAAACTTTGACAGCTGATATGGGCCATATTGTTGAAGCTACATCAGTCAAGTTTGTTTTGAAAAATCACTATGGACGTACATAGCGTTAGACAATACGAGCAAATGATAAAATTGTTTTATTAATATGGGTGCTCCGTTTGGGCAACGTTCCGCGCGCTTCACCCATTTTACGGTAGCATTAACCGTCCTACCGAGAGGACTATTCGCTTTGTAGTGGATAAATTTGAGTCCACTGCTTCAGTAAACAAGAAATTTGAAGAAAACTCATACTCGCTTCTTAACCAAATACCATTCGAAATGCTTGAACGCATTGAAATGGATCATGTACGCTTCAGTTACAGATGTATCATCACACCAACCTATAACCTCTTTGTTGTGAAATTAGCTTAGTTAGAGATAAGATATATTTTACACCAGCCTAGCTCTTTCTCCTATATAAACACCGGTTCTTATATTATCAATCTTCAACCTTTGGCTCAGTAAAAAGACCTGGCGATCTGCTTTTTAGATTCCCCTTAACTGAAAGAAGTGTTTACAAAAATAAATGGCTTTGAATTAATAAGAATGATTTTTGACAGAAAGTTCGTTGAATTCTCCAGGAACCTGTAGTCGATTCGCTGGGTCGGAAGCGAATAGTGGATTATAGAAAAGCTTCAAACCTTCGCATAGCTGTCGACGAACGATTAACATTCAGAACTCCTATTATTGTTAATATTCCAAAAGATTAGAAAAAATACTATTTACAAAAAAAAAAAAAAAAAAAAACACCAACGCGCGTGTCTGGCAGTAATCCGTATAAATTCATAAATATCAAGAATTCAATATCTGAGCGCACGCAAGGTACTGTGGAATAATTTCTCGGACGAAATTACATTCCAGCAATTATGTGCCAGTTGCATATTTCTTAATCTCGCCGATAAGTTATTTATTGGGCTTATAAATACATCTCTTGTATTTACGAAACTATAAATCATTTTGATTATACGGATGGCTCGAGTATATACTTAAGTAATCAATCTTTCTATTCTGATGTTATGACGTGTGCTTGAACAAACATCTGTTCTACCTAAACCTTTTTGGAAGTTAATTAGGTAAGTTGTCACATGTTCTGAACACACACTGGGTTTGAGATTTCAATCCACCAAAGCAGAATTTAATTGTCAACTCTCTCCGTGTTTTAATTTTTCAGATCATTCATCGTGTTGTGCTTGTTCTTTCAAGGAGTCACATCACCTTATACTATCCACTCTGGCCAATTAATAACGTCCAGAGGTGGTAAAGGCGAAAGCATCATATATCAGCAATCAATAGGTTAAATTTAGAATTTCCGTGGTTAGTAGTGGGCATTGTGCTGGCATGCAGCTACATATGAAAGGGGAGGAATAGGTGCACGTGTTTTTAGATACATTATTTAGGAATTCAGAAGAACTTTTTTTGTAATTGAACGGAACCTATAAGGCTAAGAGAGCCACCAATGTATGCTTTCAGATGCTTGTCTTTTGCAGTAAAGGAGAGGGAATAGGTTAAAAGTCATTCGAAGACCATATACACCACCTTAAGAAAATCAATTCGAGATTTATTGTATTTTTACTGACTTAACAGCCGCTTATGACAGCAGAATTTCTATCTACGGAACAGTGGAGTTATTTTTTCTTTTGATATATGAGTACTTTGAATGAATAATTTTGATTTTCTTATCGACATTGTATAATCCTCTGTAACCCCTAGTTTATAGAGCGAAATTGACACATCTTTGCTGGTGTGCCTTTTGCATCTTTAAAACTAAAAAGACCATGATTTTCCCGAATTTTATTAATGTGAAAAATAGAGTAGGTTATCCTTGAAACATTCCAGCATTTATTTATAATCTATCTTAAGAAACACCATATACATATCACTACTTGCATAGATGTTTTCATCCAGCCACATAGAATTCGGGGCAGTTCATATGATGTTAATTTGCTTAGCAATTCTCTTACCAAACTCAATTGAAAATATTCAAGACATCAGCTATCAACTCTTTGTATTGTTCCATTGATGTTCCATAAATGGGTTTCATAGTTCAGAAGATTCCCATATCAAAACGTTCAATTTGTCTTCCTGCCCCATCAACCCTGATTGGATACCGTAACCAATTGTTGTTTTTAGAAGTTAAAATCAACAAGACAAGGAGTTCAGACTTTTTGGCTAAATGTGTCGGACCGGTCTATCTGCCAAACTCAAATACATTGTGCTTGCCTATAACTAGCAATTGATGATTGCAAAGCCAGGAAAGAACGTCTCACTTATTTTGAATACTTAAAGGCTATTTTCAGTATAGTGGTACTGTCTTGCTGATAATTAGATAAACGTTCAAAATAAGAAGCTAGTTTTCAATTGATAATTGGAAAGATTTACGGATTAGCGTAAGTGTATAAGTAAGACACGCAATCGTAACCGTAAGTAACCGACGTAAAAGCTGAAGTTGACCATCTATGCAGCAAACAGAAGGCTTCAATTTAAATTTGAAAGCTTAAATCGTTTTATGTCCGCCAATGGGCGCTGTGATCGGCTGTTAGATCATCTCATCGTGTTTGCTACGTCATCAACGCAAGTGGCAAAAACCCAACATGAACAAAGCTATATATGTTGTTGTTATATAATGCATTTTATCCATCCGTGCGCCTAATTTTTTAATCTCATTTTAAAACCGCACCAATTCCAGGACTCTTCCTCTTCTTCTTTTTATTCGACAAGAAATGCCAATATTTTGTGTTTAAATCATAAACTCTTTGGATTTCATCTGGAAATGTGTCTGAGGGTATGGAACATGCAAGTATCCACTTTTTCTCCTAAAGCACTGACCCAATTTCCTAAATAAATAAAAATGATAGAGCACACATCGCCCATGATAGAGTGAACTTGAAGTTACCTAAACTAAATGCATCCAATCACATGCTTTGTCGTTATAAAAAAAGAAAAGAAAATATCGTTTGTTTTCATAAAAAAAAAAAAAAGATTCCTACATAGATTGCAACTTGCACTAGTTCCATATCCACCCATAACCCTTTTACAGTGTCACTGAAAATTGAATAAAGACGTTATAGACTGCTGAGGGTTCGATACATACTGCATCTTGTACAACACTAACACACATACATTGTACTGAAGATATTATGTATATGACAATTTTAAATGAATTTTCTTATGTCGGAAGATGTGTTTAAGACGACATTACTTGAGTGACATGCCCATCGCTGGAATATTGTTCGAATATTTTCCATATTGATTGGCTACAATTTATTTATGAAAGCACAACCTTATGTGTGCTCGCTTAGGGAGGTGAGATATCTAAATATTTATGAATTTAATTCACTGATGCAGTTTGCAAATACGTAGTTGCATTTGCATATGTACGTGTCAGTGACAAGCATCCGAGTTTTATAAAGAAAGTGTTAGTGGAGCTATGCATTTAATATATTGTTTTTGTAAACATTTTCGACATCGAGATTTTGATTGATTCTAACATTACAATGAAAAAAGTGATTTTTGGAATTCCATCGGTCGGTCCGTCCGTTCGTAATGGTGTCTCAAGCCTAAACGACTTGACCGATTTTCTTCAAACTTCGTGTCCAGCTTTTTTTTGTCATAATTCTAAGCCATTTGCTTTTTGTTTGCTCTTAGCCATGTTATTACCGATACCAGCCATATAAAAATTATGCATAACCTTAATATTCTCGAAAGCGGTTCTAACGATTTTGATTAAACTTCATATAAAACACTTAAATTTGCATCAGATATTCAAAAATTGCCTTTGCCTCTCTTTTACTGCAAAATTGGCCTTTGCCAAGAAAACTTCATGTAAATGTTGTCCGCGGCTGCGTTTCAAATGGTCCATGCGGAAGGTCTAATTTTGAGTCACTTTTTCGAGCATTTCGGCCTGTATTCCACGAATTACGCGTGTTATGTTATCCTGTAAATCTTCAATCGTGTTCGGCTTGTCCATATAGACTTACGACTTTACATAACCACACAAGAAATAATCAAGACGTGTTAAATCGCATGATCTTGGCGCCCGACTCACAGGGCTATTTCGCTATCGTTCGCCGTTGACGGTAACGTTTCTTCCACGGTCGTCTTTGAAGAGAAATGGACCGATGGTGCCACCAGCCCATAAACCACATCAAATTGTCGTTTTTTTCGGGATGCATCGGTAATTCTTGTATGGCATGTAGCTGTTCATCACTCCAGATGCGACAGTTTTGCGCATTCACGTATCCGTTTAGCCAGAAATGATATCGATTATGACGACGATAATATGGTCGTAACAAACGGTGAAAATTTTTCACAGAGCACGAATTTTGATAATAAACATCAATAATTTGCAATCGTTGCTCGTTTGTAAGTCTTTCCATGATTAAATGGCAGAGTATACTGAAAACATTTCATTTTGACAGATGACGTTTGGATGCCATTACTAACCAGTGCTGCCAATCTGAAAAATTTAACTGTTAAATAATCACCCGTTACTATAAGCAAATAGTTTGAAAAAAAACTGCATATCCAGTTTTTTTTTCGAGAAAATCCATATAACGGATTTTTGCATTTCGGTCATATAAGAAAAACTGTCAAATTCTCGCAAACTATTTGGCCAAATTGAATAAAATTTAATTTATGTCCTACTATTACTGTTTTCTGGAATTCCACATAATTGGTTTTGGCCCATTTATACCTAAACGGAATTTTCACTGTTGGCCAATAATGGGAAATCATTACGATGCTTATCTGAGTTATCCGGGCAACTGGGTTCCAATAGATTATTTCTAAAACAATGTCGTAAAGGCAATTGGCACCTGGAACGTTCGTACATAGTGTATAAGATGGTACTCGAAAACTTGACCCTGGGTCAAGAATAACAAGGGAAAAAAATCTAATAAATGTCATTGAAATTTAGCCGATTAGTATTGAACAGTCTGGCTGTAATATTTGCATCAAAGAGCAATTTTATGGATTTTTAGATTGATGCTGTTCAAAATGCGTTCTCGGGGATTTGAACCCAAAAAGGAAAAGATCATTATCTTCGGTGGTTTAGTTGAAAAGTGCGGCCTTAACCAAACGACAACTGATAACCGACTACAAGACTGTTGCCGAAGTTAAGTACTAGTTTTCTTTGATTTCCTATGTACAAAGCATCTGGACGTTGAAAACGTCAACCAAATCGACCACGGGTGCCTCTGTTCTTCGTTCAGTATTTCATACAATTTGTGCGATTCAATGATTTGTTAACCCTTCTTCAATTCAACGCATTAGCTACCGTGTCGAATTGTCCACCTTTTAATCGCTTTTAAACGCCCAGGTTCCCAACTTGAGGTAATCGGCTGGAACAACATCAAGAGTCTTAATAAAAAAAAAACACTGACAGGTGGCTTAAAACTCAGGATTTACGAAATGTCAATGATCACCTAGTCTGCCAGACGCAGGGAATTGTAAACGGTTTCAAGATTTTTAGCACCTGTTGGGCTAAATGGGGACTAAGTGAAGAATAAATGAGGGCAATCCGCTCAAAATAAGAGAGATCCCTTGATGGTGGTTTGAAAGCAGCTCATCTGAATTGTAAATTGGAACTCGTTATACACGAGTTTAGAGTTTTTTTTAGGTCTTCGTCTTTGCAAAAGCAAATCACATATTCAGAACAAAGAAAGCACTACCAATATACAGTTACGGACAAAATGTAACTTTCAATCCACTGCAAGCATAGTTATGTTTGCTCACATTATTAATTTAATACATGGTGCTGTCTAGCAGATCATTTCATGACATCACTCTCTTAAGTCTCATAATTTATGGACGAGTTAAGGCAGTTTAGTAAGACTACACAAAGATCTTTATGCTATCGTATGCGGCTTTAAAACATCCAATAGTAGAAGGTTTCGTATTGACTTCTATGATGAGTCTTAACATTATGTTGACCGAGGTCGGAAAAAATTGACGCAAGAGGGCTCAGTTTAACAAGGGACAAATCGTCCTAGAAAGATTTAGCCGGAAGTACTATCAGTCATGTATGTTAGCAACAGCTGATTACAATACACACAGGGCCGACAATCACATAGTAAAACCATAGAAAAAAAAACGACACATGCGACTGCCTAATAATAAAATAAGTGACGCTTAAGTTCAGAAGGAACCTAGACCTGAGCTAACATGCCTCTCCAATTAGCCCGGTCGATAGCTAACTACCTCCGAATCGAAAATAAGGTCACTTTTTTCGACCGTAAAAATTATTCGGTAAATCTTTGTTCCCGTTTGCATTGACGGTTGAATCTTTGTCTTAGCGACTTTGCGGTATTCAACGTTCCAAACATAAGGAAAAATATAAAATTAATAAAAAAATAATTCAAAAAGGTCTCGACCACTCTCCATTCTAATGGACATAAGAGTCTACAAAGTGGTTGTTAATGCTAATCACCACAAAACAGATTGGCGAGACTGATATTCGTACAATTCACTTTAGCCTACACTTTGATGTTTCAAAATGAAATTGAAAATAAAATTTCTTTATCTGAGTCATTTTAATCACGTTCTACCAACAAACACACAAAATTAACGAATTTGTTTTCCTCAATTAATGGCAGCATAAAAATGTAGACATCTATAGAAATGCTTAAAGGAGGCCAATGCTACAATGGAGGAAAAACAAAATGCCAGAGATATTTATTTGATTTCAAAACTTGAGGTGTGCGCACCCAATAATCCGCACATATCTCGACGGACATTACCGTTTCTTTCGCGCAAAGAGTACCGTCGCAAATGTATATTCCTCGGTATATAACTACTTACATTCTGGAATCGTGCCAACACGCGGAATTTCCTTTTTTTTTTTTTCAAAACCGCTATCGTCACAACATGTCTTCTAAATACAAGATGATTTTTTTTATATTTTTGACACTCGTCTCAATTCTACGGATTTCAAAAGAGGAATCTAAACTTAATAAAAAATGTACATATATAAAATTATATGAATATGAAAATAAATATTTTATTTTCAAATAAAAATCTAAAATAGAAAAAAAAACTTTACGATGCTATCGACACGTTTTTTTAAGACTTTTTACTATTTCGCCTATCAGCGAGGAGATATTTAAAGAAATCAAACGGGAATCAAAAGTTAATTAAGCAAATTGTTAGACAGACCATTCGACTTACTAATTAAGAACATTGCGTGGACAATCGCAATCCTATTTACGATCACTTTACGTCAATCGTTTTGGTTAAATTGAGTTGAGGAGGAGATCACGTTGCTGACTTGTGTTACAATTTTGATACGAAAAGTGATTAAATATTTATGAGTGAAAGCCAAGTCATGACGTCGTAGGCGTGAGTAAATGTTTAATGGAAGCAGGTGAACTATTTCAGTTCTTTTAGTTTATTTTCTTATTCTTAATTCAGAACATCTGCTTAAAATTAGCGTCATAATTTCAAGACTATGAGAATTGAGTAAACGTCAAGCAGGTGGAGTAGTTAGGATATCGAAATACATGGCGTATTTTCTGACAGATATAACTGTTTACTTCAAAATTCGCAAAAAAAATTTACGAATTTTATTAGTAGGGGTATTTATGCAACGTCGGAAAGTCGTCATACACCTGATGAAATTAGGACGTGACAAATGAATTGTCCAAATTTGTATGGGAAATCTTTTCCAACGATATCGGAACTTTCTCACAGGAATTGGGTGTGTAAACTGAGATGGTAAACGTTGTAAACTTTTGAAATGCTATTTTGACATTTAAAAACTGACATTTAAACTGAAAAAAAAAAATATGGAGAACGAAACAATAGGAACAAAATTCTATCAATAAATAAATTACTAAATTGAGATTGAATTAAGTGGGTTACCGTGTTATTTAGTGTTTTAGGGTCGTTCATGAAAGGTCGTCGTAAAATTATAATCTTTCGCACGTATTTGCATGAATACCCTTAGTATAAAATTGGATTAAAAATAAAATGTCTTAACATATTATTCAGACAGTTTATGAAAATCTTTCATGGTTCGACAAAAAAAATGCTTTTCGCCTGGTTATGCTATGAAGTAGTGTATACAAATGTTTTTTGTATGAAAACGCCTCCAAAAAGTGGGCGTGGGTTAAAATTAAAATAATATAAAGAGGAAATGTTTATATTATCATAGCCAATGATTTTGCATCAAAAAAATTCCGAAATGTTTAAAATTTTACCGAAAAACGTTTTTTACTGAAAACGTCCCAAAAAGTGGGGGTGAAAAAAAAAGTTTGTATAGAAGAAATATAGACATTAGGATTATCTAAATATCTTGTTCAGACACTTTTTCAAAGTTTCTAATGGATTGGCCTACAACAACGTTTTCCTAAAAAGTGGCAGTGGCAGTGAGCGGATTTAAACAAAATTTACACTTGTTCTGCTTCGTCGGATATGCCAAATTTAAAAACTCTAGCTCAAAATTTAAGGCCCAAAAATCGATGACACACAAACGGACGGACGGACGGATGGACCGACTCAGCTAGCGATTCGATAAGTCGATCCATATACTTTGAGGTACATCTAGCGAAATTATTTCACTATGTTACAAACTTAATGTCAAAACTAATATACCCATATGGGATAGGGTATAAAGAGTCGAATGCAAATCACCAACAAAAACCAAATTGGAGTTAATATTTTTTGTTTCATAATCAATTTTGTATCTTTGACAAGAACTTGGTTTTTGGGGATACATGTCAAATTACGTTTGCTAGTGATAACGAAAAAATAAATTCGAAATTTAATACACGTCATAAAATCATAATCATTAAGCGTTTTTTTTTGTATATAAGAATGAGGGAATTAACCCAATTCGCTTTTGTAGTTGACATTTGACAATATCCATCAGCTGTTTGCTTTTGCGTTATTACATAGTTCGTGTTCTTTGTATTTTTGTACCCTATCCAATATAGGTAGATTAGTTTTGATACACAGTGATATTAATATGAACATTTGGTCCATATACCTTACCCCACAGCATATGCAATAGAAAAACGTCATATTTTGTGGAACCATAATAATTTTGATAAACTGGCTAAACAGTATGTTGTGACAATGTAGTTTTGTATATTTCATCACAAATAAGTCCAGATATATTAATTTTAAGGATCGAATGGGATAACCTAAAACTTTCCGCACCGCGGATTGTAGCCTGTTTTTTTTACTAACCTACGCACACTCAAGGGGTTATGAACGGCTTTAATGTTTTATCACAGTGTAGTAGTAAGTATAGTGAAATATGTATTATTATGGATGAAATTATGAAATATTATGGAAAATTGTAATAAGCCCAAAAACTTTATTTTTTGTTTAGGCCAACATAGGCACCATTTCATTTTTAAAACAAAATCGGCAGTACAAATAATTAAACGCATGTCTACATTTGTAAGTCACCAGATTAATTTATAGTGTGCAGCTTTTTTGAAACTCTACCAATAACCAAAACCCAAAACTGAATAAACTCGACTCCTCGATTGAATCTACCACATTTGTTATCAAATTTTTGGGGTTGGTTTTTCGAATAGATATAAAACATTTGACATTTTGTGGTAAAATCGGGCAAACTCGAATGTCATTGATGGTCAAGTTGGTTTGCCATTTCATCATGAAGAGGTTGACAAATGAACAACGCTTGCAGCGTGCAAATCGTGCAATTTTTTTTTCGAAAATAATGGTTCAGTTTGAACCATTTTATTCGACATAATCGTCCAACAAAGCAATTAATTCGGTTAACCATGGATCGTTTTGGCACTACGTTTACTCTATGTGATAATACGCATCCGCAGAGACGTCGAACAGTGCGCAGCACCGAAGAAACAATTGCCGCTGTAGAGCTTAGTGTTGAAGAAAACCCTAATGAATCGATTCGCCACCGTGCACAGAAATTCGAGCTTTGTCCATCAACTTTATGGAAGATTTTGCGCAAAGATCTTTGCTTACGACCTTACAAGATCCAGCTGTGCAAGAATTAAAGCCGCGAGATCATGCAATGCGTAGTGATTTTGGTGTATGGACCAAAAATGAGATCTCGATGCTGAGGCTCATAATGGGGCTCATTTTTGGTTGGATGGCTACGTCAACAAGCAAAATTTCCGCATTTGGAGTGAAGATAACCCACATGAGGCCCTTGTTTGGTGTGCTCTATGGGCTGGTGGAGTCATTGGGCCATACTTCTTCCGAAATGATGCTGGAGAGTCATTTAATGGAGACCGGCATAGAGCTATGATAACCGACTATTGTGTCCCCGAGTTGGATGGCATGAATGTAGATGAGATGTGTTCCAAAAAAACGGCGCTATATGCCACACACGTCGCATGTAGCGCCACAATCGATTGATTGAAGGAAAAATTCGGTGAGTGCATATTTTCGCGGAATGGACCTGTCAATTGGCCACCAAGATCGTGTGATTTGACACCATTGGATTATTTTCTATGGGGATATGTGAAGTCGCTCGTCTACGCCAACAAACCAGAAACGTTAGGGGACATTCATGGCGTTATTGCCGACATATGGCCCCAAATGCTCGAAAAAGTTGTTGGATCTCTAAACTTGGCTTTATTCGAACCACCCGCGGGAGCCACATGCCCGAAATCATATTTTAACATTAATGGCATAAAATTTTCCTTCCAATAAAGCCAAATTGATGGACATTAATTTTTTATTTTTTTTGGCTAAAAAGAAAAACACCCTTTACCTGACCACACTTGTTGTCAGGCCTCGATTTCATCGCAATATTGTTCATTTAACTGCCGAGTACTTCCACCGATTGTCTTACTAATGAGACAAGAAGCTTTTTTATCTCCTGGGTCCTATTGCATGAATGATTTCATTTAGGTTTTTGCTCCATAACTTAAAGGCACTTAAGCGAATTCAAGGATCAAACCATTTTGTCGAAATTGTGTGAATTTGGAATCGATGGAAAACTTTTTCAATGGATTAGAAATTATTTTTGAAAACGTTCAATTGAAATTGTTTTGAAAGGTTTTAAGTATGTCACTCACCAAATAAATGCAGGTGCTGCCTAAGGCTC
This sequence comes from Rhingia rostrata, assembly GCA_949824845.1. Lineage (NCBI taxonomy): Eukaryota > Metazoa > Arthropoda > Insecta > Diptera > Syrphidae > Rhingia > Rhingia rostrata. The sequence goes on along the minus strand of OX463755.1, from coordinate 138,823,923 downwards.
AGTCTGGTCTCAGACTCGTTTTGTCGTTATTAATAACGATTGAATTCAGATCTTGACAGCATTATCAAATAGGATAAATTACACAGAATACAATTCAATGCTCCCAAAACACAATGCTGTCTTTTTCATTATCAAAATCTACAGCCTTTACCCATGATGGGCTCTTACGGCGATGAAACCGAAAATCTTTCCATGATCAAAGACCACATATTCGATGTCTCGAAGATTTCATAAATCGGTGTCAGAAAATTTCACCCCTTCTGATCTGGCCACAATATATCAAGCGTTTGTATGCTCCGAAAATGGCCGGCCTTGTGAACTTAAATCGATACCTAGAAAGTTTTTCAATCCAAAATCCAATCCAATATTGAAGAAGAAAAAAACAATTCGGTGCACAGTGTATCCACTCAGATGGGGTTATTTGACTGATTTTTGTTAACATAATTTTATCGATTTTATACCTTTAAACAAACTCTCTCCGTAAAAACAGACCCCAACTTGTAAATGTTTAATAAAATAGCCGCTAAAATTCATTATGACATGATTTTGTCCCCACTTCTCTTTTTACAAACTCTCTCCGTAAAAACAGACCTCAACTTGTAAATGCTTAACAAAATAGCCGCCAAAATTCATTACGACATAATTTTGTCCCCACTTCTCTTTTTAAGACGCCTACCAAGTATCCTGCGCAGTATGCTTGCCAATTGAGTTCGTTCGTTCTATACCACCTTTGCCTCAATGCCAATCAATTTTAATTATCAGTTTCTGGTTCTACTAAATGCTGTGAAAGTAAAAATTCAAAAGGCTTTCCTTTGTTATGGTTATTTCGTTGATTTTATTTTTTGACAGCTGCGACAATTTAGATTGAAAGAGTGAGTGAGTTCTTAAGTAGGTAATCAGTTTTGTAAAATATAACTATGTTACAGAACAAGCAATCAATGGAACTTACTTCAAGAAGACTTATTTTTACCAATTAACAATCTATAAGACAACCATTCAAAAGCAGAGTCAATAAAAATTTGCAAGGAAAATCGTTGCTTTGTATCAAATGAGTATATTTTTAATACAAAAATTAACTTGGGATACTGAACTAAGAATATTTAAATATAAAAAAGCACAATAAACGTATAATGCAAGGACATGATTAATAACACTTACACCAACCACACGTCCGTCTGTTGAAAAAACACATTTTCTTTCAAATATTATTTTTACGTAACAAGAACTTTTCCGCAACAAAAAAGTAAGACTTGACACAATACTTGTCATACAAACCACACAGCAAGGCAACACAATACAAATGGCACTGGCAATTGTTTTTCAATTACCCCATACAAAAACTGCATGGAATTGACCTTATCCTTACATCATAATACAAGAAAACCATACAATCGTTGGCAAGAAAAAAAGGACTTCAAACAATAAGAGTGAACGCGAAACGTTAGCTAATGAATAAGGCCTCCCGCTGACGAACTTTCTTTCTTTTTTTTCAAAGCCAAATGAAGATAAAGGACTTACTGCAAAGGAAACAATCAGAAGTATGCATAACTAGGGGAATAAAAAAAAATGTTTGTCTGCGCATAAATCCTAATAGTAGAGTGTAAATATCATATCTGGACAGACGAAGTTTAGTAGTGGAGAAGGAGTTGAAATGGGCTCTTGCAAACAAAATTGTGTTTATACCATATCCCATAGGGGTATATTAGTTTTAACATTAAGTTTGTAACATAGGGAAATAATTTCCATAGATATACCTCAAAATATATGGATCGACTCAGTCTGTCCGTCCGTCTGTATGTGTCACCGATTTGTGGTCCTTAATGTTGCAATTAGTAAATGTCTGTCTGTACAAAAACCATTTGTATACCCCACCTCAAGGCATTTGCCATAGAAATACGTTGTATTTCTTTTAATAAACGGTCTGAACAAAAAGTGATTGTTTGGACGGGCGCGCTTTTGCGGTAAAATTACCATTGGACCGCCATTTTTCGTCAGAGACGGCGAAACAGTCGATGTGCATCGATATCGGTAGATGTTGGATCATGATGTCTGCCCACAAATGTTTAATAAAAGCCTGGAGGTCCTTAAATTCAACGAGACGGTGCACCATGACTCCCTACAAATCAAACTAGTTCAAAAAATAGTAAGGACCATATAAAATAAAGGCATCACATATCGTCGCTTGAAAAGTAAACTATTTGTTTGTTATTTGGAGTTTTGCAATACTAAAATGCCAAACGGATATAAATGATAGCGCACCTTATATCCTAAGCAGTTTGTCCATAATTTCTACTTCTAAATGTTACAAATACTCCCTATGACTTTTCAAGTGAATACATCAATTTTTCTACTGCACTAATTCTATTACTTAAAGTAAAGATGTGATATTTGCGTATTTCACAGATAACAAAAATGATCCATTTGAATAAATCGTTATCGACCCTGAGATTTTACCAACACCAACTGTTAGTCATTGTTTTTTGTCGAAAAAGATAAGATAAGGTTTTTGCTCATAAGTGCGTTTCGTTGCCGTGGCTTGATAGGAAATTTTATACACTGGCCTACATAGAAACATTAAAGCATTACTCAGCACTATGTGAATCACAATATTGGCAATTGATCATGAACAAGACTAATTTTGTTCTGAACATCCTCCTTATCCCAAAATCCCAATAAGCAAATGAACGTCTGGTGTTCTTAAAACATAGAGCGGTTTTCGTCGTAAATAAAGTATTGTTTATTGTCTTCTCTGCTTTATAATGACGAAGACTATATTTCAGTATAAAAAAATAAATTAAAAGACGCAGTCGGTGTTTCCGAGTGGAAATAAACTTTCTCTTTCGAACTACATTGGTAATTGGTGTATTTATAATTTTAAAATGTGATTTTACACCCGGTAGAAGTGAAACTGTATTCTAGTCAATATATAAAAAAGCGTTTTAGCACATTCTCTCACAACGTAAACCCTATAAATACGTTACAGGTGTCTCTTTTTTCGTTTCACAAATTCCAATTCACACAAAGAAAGTTTAATTTCAAAAAAACAAATGAAGGTTGAATTTACGCAACATAAACAAAAATGTATCAACGTCTTTTCAGTATCAATATGCTGATAAAATTTGACACACTCGGTTTCTCGCCAGTAGAAAACAAATATTAACAGAGCCTTTTTCCAGAATCATCCCAAAAAATTGATATGTATGTTTCAAACACATGTTTCGTATCTGACTATCAACTTTGGATTATATCTGTAAATCACTTCAGATATGCATAGTCCACCAAAAGTGATAATCATCTTCGCAGACACTAACGACGATTAATGTCCATCTACTAAATCCAGTATTTCGACCCGATTTATATTCGTGCCTGATCTAACTCTCCGCTCGTGAATCCTCCAGTACTACACCATCATTACCGCATATTGTTCCTCATCGTACGACTTTTCTATCCCCCGGCCATTCTCCCGCAACGACATTTTATCCGCCATATTTTCTTTTCGGTCCTCGGTATAATAATAAACTTGGGAAAACCCCCGTTTTTCTCTTTTCCCAACATTTTTCCATCCCAGATTTTCCTCCTAAACTGGCTTTACCAAATTAAAATCTAAATGCTAGAAACATAATTTGTTTGTAGCATTTAGTTTTTTTTTAATTAAAAACATCCACAGCAATATATATTTTAAGAATCCAACTAGTGACTCCTCCAGAGTATTCCAGGCTGAATTACGGTCTATTACAGTGGCATGTTTCGTTGAAGGCAATCATATTTTAAAGCCCGACAGTTGGTGTCTTCTGTCGCATCTTCTACAACACGTTTTTGAAAAACCCTTGAAGCTTTCTAACAAAACACCGCACAGGATTTGTTTACCGTTGAAAAAGAATATGCCAATATTGACGATATTGAAATAGGACGTGTGGAATACGATGTGCGAACACACCTATTGATGTTCGGTCCAGCAACCTACAACAAAATGTAGTCTACAAAGGGGTTTCGAGACCGTTACCCCAATAAATTTAAAAAAAAACTTAAATTGTATTGGAAAACTTGGGTTTTAAAAAAATATTCCAGTTGTTTTTACGAAAACTCAAACTTTGCTTTGGTATTTTAAATGAATAAACAAAATATTCAATATGGGACATTCTTCGAAGTAATTCTGGTCATTCGTCAAGTGGAGGCTGGGATTTAAGTTGGTAAACCGGTAGGAATCCACTTATATAATCTCCACGCCACTGCTGAACAAAAATATCACTTGGCCACCCTTCACTAGGTGTCCCGGCACCTGTGTTCACCCGTTGCGATAATAATCATTACCGTCTGCCACCAATGCTTGTGTAAATTGTAAACAGATAACAAACGAAATGATAAGATATAATATTGAATTGAATAATGAGTACTCAATAAATACATGCGACGAGGTTCTGCTGGTGCAATCTAATTTCGTAAGTCACATGCACAGTTGTGAAAGAAAATTGGGACCTGAAAGCTATAATACCCACTGCAAGAGTGTATAATTTCGTAATCTTTATCACAGAACACAGGAAAGTGTATATAATTTATAATTTTTTTCAAATGAAGAAATCTAGTCATTTTGTACAACTCCTGTTGCTTACTTGAACATTTTCTATAGCCCAACCAAATTTCGCAGGCTACAATCAAAATAATTCAACATGCCATTTATATCTAATCAAACTGACAACAAAACATTCTACTAACTGACTCTTCGGCTCTCGAATACCCTTGTAGTTGAAAAATGAAAATCTCAAATAGAATGTCATGTTATACATGCAATAATAAGGACCATGTACTTACCGCTTATTTTCATACCACCCAGAACTAGATTGGGTGGATTCTTATTGCCCTCAGCGAATGAGGTTGTCCTTGGACGCCCACTCATATCGTCGTCGTCTTCGGCGTTCTTTTTACTACTACTGCCACTGGTGGATGAAATCGTGTATGCTGCCGTATTTCTAGCTTTACAAAACTGAAAATCCTTATGATAATCCTTAGCAGTGAGCGTGACACTGCTCCTCCACGACGATGATGATGTTGTTGATGTTGTTGTCGGATGTCCTGTCTCTGATCTGGATGCAGTAAGAGTGCTGTTGATGGTCCCCCGGACCCACTATAACACTCTCCTCTCGATGATGAATATATTCACTTTTTTCTCTATTTGTCTCTCTCGGAGAAATTTCTATTTTTTTTTTTTGCTAAATTTCAGCACTATATACACAGTTTACACAAAATAAAAAGAAAAAAAAATAATTAAATAAATTTCTTTGCACTTAATTTATTAACATTGTTTTTTGGTGTTTTTTTCAGAAATCACTGGTGAATCACCTTAATATTTGTTATATAAAATTTGAAAGCTAATCAACACAAAAAAGTGAACACATTAAAATTAAGGAACAAAAATAAAATAAATTTAATTTATTTTTATTTTAATTTTTTTCGAATGGTTTTATTATTTTTTTTTTATATATATAACACGGTGATTTGTCTTGGCGTCCAGAAAATCACAATGAAGAAGAATTTAAAGAGAAACCACGTGGGAAAGGGAGTGTAATTTTTTTAAAATTTAGTTTCTTTTTATTTTTCGATTTTTTGATTGCACAATAGTTTATTTAACTTTTATGTTAAATTGATTTGGAGCATATTATCAATATTTCAACGGGATCCGTACAGGAAGATTACGTGTTTTGTCTGGGGAAGAGAAAGAAAAAACTAAAATTAATTTTAGGTAAGGTCATGTTATTTTTGATAAAATATTAATATTTTGTTCATGTGATGATCGTTTCATTTGAAGGTGCAAGTTTTGGTTTATAAGGAACTCAATTGGTGGATGGTGCATACTGCATACTAATATTTTGTTTTGAAATGCTACAAACAGAAAAGGTCAGTATTGATCATTTTCCAAAGGACATATGAATAGACTCTGTAAATGTTACACTGATTTATACGGTTAAAAAACACATGGCAAAATATTTATTGTATAGTACCCTAAATAACAACTCCCTTTATCCCGGTTAATTAATTCCTAAAATAACATTCTTAGTTAAAACTTTTCTACAAACAAAAAACGGACCAAAAACGAGAGAGCATTAACTTTGAAACATAGATTTTTCTAAGAGTACCAAAAAAATTAATTAAAACAATTGGTTTTTTTTAAATATAAATTTGTAACTTTATTGAGTTAACTCTGTAGTCTGGATTGTATGATCAATTGTTTTTGACAGATGCTGAAATAGCAATTTGTAGTTAAATTTGGGGTTCCTTTCCTCTGAAAAAAGAACCAGCGCTTTTTATAGATGCTGAAATCTCAATATTTAAATGTTTGCTGACTTTTTTCTGTAAACTTAGCTGCCTTCGGAGAAACCTTTGTTTTTGACAGCAAAGTCGATAAATCAGCAGTCAAACAAGGTAAAATTCCAAAATGCCTGTACTTCATGAGTTAAATGTATATTCATTTTAATTTGCAGTTAGCTCAGTAATTAAAAAGCCGACCAAAATGCATTGTGTCACTTTCATTGGATTTGGTGTTCGATAACAGTAAACATGAAATCGATAACTTATGAATATTTTCAAAGCCGTCGTCAAATGCGTTAATAGAAATATCAATGAAATGAATTAATAAAATAAAAAAATAATAAAACCCAACCAAAATGACTTGTGTCACTTTAATTCGATTTGATGTTCGATAACAGTAAATAAGAAATCGATAACTTATGAATATTTATTCTAAGTGGTGGTCAATAGCGGTTATAAAGAGACAACAATTTCGTTCCAGGACATTTTTTGACATATGAATGTGATGAATGTAGTATTCACAATTTAACATGGGGTGGAATCGACTAAGGTGATTTGTGAAAGTTGACTTTCAACAAAATCAATCAGTAAAGTTATTGTAAAAACCATTTTTGTTTTCTATATAGCTATAGCATAAAGAAAACCACAGAAATCTAATTTAAACTAACAAATGAAGTGATGTTTGTGTTTGCTCCTGGAATGTCTGAACCCTCGACGGAAAGTACTAAGCTTTTACAAAGCAGAGGGACTGAAAACGAGGAACAATTACTGTGGCATTTAATATTGACTATAATGTCAACTTATGAAATGAGGACATCGTTACCCGCATTATCGAAAAGGACAACCTACATTGCTTCACCACTGTGCAGAACACGTATTCTCAATCCAGTAGCGACATTGTCAAAAAAAAAAACGGAAAATCTGGGTTTCTCTTGCCCAATAGAACCCCCCGGGTTTGACGAGGAATGTCTACAGAAAGTTCACAAGTTATCAAATATTCATAATTCGGAAAATATTGGAAAAAAAACGTAAGAAGTCTCAATCGACACCCGCCACCTGTTTATAATAAAAGAATTTATAGGACGATCTTTACGAAGTCATTTCTAATCGGTTTCCATTACCAAACACAAAAAGTATAAATTTTTTGGTTATAGACTCACTAGGACCCAGGGCCATTAATTGTTACAACCCTATTAACAGTGCGTGTTAACGGTCGGGAATTAAACGCAGATTTTTTCAGTAATAATCACTACGCGAGAGTCCTCTCGAAGTAGCTCGGATTCGCTATCGGTTCTGAAAACGATACCTTGGCAGAGATCACATGAAAAATAACTGTAGACAATGGCTGTTTCTTGTTTCTAAGAAGGTAATAAACAATAAACTTCCAAGTTCTATATACCTAAATACAAAATTCTGGTTGGTTCCTAGATCATAATCCTATGGTTGCCTTTACAGACCGAGCCGAATTCATCGTTTGGACTTAGAATGCCAATTAAATAAATACATTTGGGTATTATTCCAAGAATGCCAATTAAAAAAAAATTGGGTATTACTACAAGAACTTTAAAATAAATCGATGCAGTCATTAAGAATTTAGCATGCAACTCGACAAATGGAATATCGCATAGTAATGTGAGATTTAAATAAATTTTTATTACAAAACCAATGTAAAAATGAACATTTAGCTTAAATATTGGCAATATAAAAGGTAATGAAAGCACTTAATATAATCAAAACCAATATGTGGCATAAATTGTCAAAAACAACTTCGAAAGCCAAGTCACGTTGGCCAAGCTTCTGCGATAAGAGTCCACATAACACTAAAACCCAATTACAAACACCCACATTGAAAAGATGCACTCTTCTTGTAAAGAATCCAAGTATGTAGATAGATTCATACGATGTAGAACACATTTTCAAATGAGTTATCAAGAATCTCACTAACTTGACCATGAATTTGTTATATTCGCTGAAGAGTGCCAAAATGCGCATTTAGCACACCACATTCCGAATTGCTACATTTTGCCCAATTTAATGACATAGACAGCTTAATCGCAATATGCTGCACATCTACCGATAAATGTACACATGTATCAACATATCTCGCTTATTGGGTGCTCCTCATCCATGTTCGTTCAGTAGCATTGTAACGAGTAATCATCAAAATCACCACCCAGGCAACTAACTAAACATTATCATCTCATCGTCATCAAGTGACAGCAGCTGCCGATTCCGACCGAACACCATGACTACGACAACCCAAATACTTGACCCAATTATCAATAAGCCCCAAAAGATGCGATGAAAAAGCAAAGAGAGCAGCAACAACAGCAAAATGAAAAAAAAAAATTAATATTTAAACATAGAAAGGTGTATAGGAGAACCACAAAAAAAACGTATTTCTGCCAAAAAAAGCAAACGTACAAAAATGTGACAGCGGATGGATGGGACACATATAGACACAAGAAGAGAGAAGCAAATACTCGCCGGGAGGAGAATTCGCAAAAGATACAGAAATACAAAAGTGTTTGTATTAATGCACACCCTTAACATTTCGGTGGATGTAGATAAAAGTATCTCTCTGTCAGAAATGACAGCAGTGCTCTGGTTTTTTTTATGTCAAGCTATCAAAATGGCGTAGACAAATTTGTATGCCTTTTATTTCGTGTTTTCTTTAAAGTAAGTTATTAAGGCATAATTTCGAGTCTTTGTGTACCACTATGTTGAAGTTAAACTTTGACTTTGATGAAAACTTCAAGAACGAATTTGTGAACCTCTGACCAGAGGTTGGTGGAACCTTTTCACAAAATCATAGTGCGATGGGTATAAAATCACCATTTTTTTTTACTGGTTATAAATAATTTAAGTCTATGACGCGTACGTCTTTGTTTAAACAATGCATTTGCTATCAGTGCACAGAATCTAGATAGCTAAATAAATCAACGGAGTTATTAACAAGAAACAAAGCAGCTGATTATGAAATAGAAATCAATTTTGTTTGCTGTGTGATGTTTTTAATAATGACGCAAGAAGTCGGGTGTTTAAAAGAAATACGATCCAGCGACGACGTTTTGGCGATTTTTATGTTCAGCTAGCACGGTTTAAGAATGCAACTTTGTCCAAGTTCAAACATTGTCGACCCCAAACTATACGAAAGAAGTCAAAGAATACGATCGGAATATGTCACTACAATTATTGTTTAGCTTTGTGTAACGACCAATAAACGATTGCCCTCAAATCAATTGAACGAGCGTCGTTCAACAGGAACAACTGTCAAATATTGTCATTTCAACGATGAAGAAGCAACCCAAAACGATGTTCATTCAATAGATTTGGTCACAATCGTTTATAATCATTTTGAATGTTGTAATACGATTTCTGTGTGAATTCATTGGCAAATGTTATGAGAAAAATATGTTTGTTAGTTTAAACCTTCCTCAATAATTATTTGGAAATGAAATGTTTCCCTTTTTCGTAATATGTGCGGGCATTCATTAAAAAAGTAAAAAATTCGCCTTGCGAAATTTTGCACCAGCATTTCTAGGTTAAATTCAGAAGCACCAGCCACCAAACTAATGGACACACTTTTGACTCCGTCGACTTACATGAACATAAAACATCAACTGTTTTGTTTTTCTTGAGATGCAAAATTTGCTAACAGTCCTTTTAAGACTGTTCAAAATAGGAACGAGAAATAATTGAACGATGTGATTGCGTCATATGACACAAGTCAAATAAGAAATAATGTCGCCATGTACCCACATTTTGAGGATGTGTAACAACCAATAAAAATAGTGACGATTGAACAATCATTTTTTTCGTAGTTTTTGTTGTAAATTATAGAACTGACATATATATATAATAACGGGTGATTTTTTAAGAGTTAAGTTTATCAGGTTGGCAGCACTGGTTTGTAATGGCGTCGAAACGTCATCTGTCAAAGTGAAAAGTTTTCATTCAGCGATGAGGCTCATTCCTCGCTCAACGGATACGAAAATAAGCAAAACTTTCGCATCTGGAGTCGCATCTGAACATGCCATACAAGAATTACCGATGCATCCCGAAAAAATGACAGTTTGGTGTGGTTTATGGGCTGGTGGCACCATCGGTCCATTTTTCTTCAAAGACGACCGTGGAAGAAACGTTACCGTCAACGACGAATGATATCGAGCCATGATACGCGACTTTTTTTTGTACCAGTTGGATGAGTTGAACTTGGTTGACATGTGGTTTCATCAAGATGGTGCCACATGCCCACAGCTCGTGAAACAATGGAGATGTTGAAGGATGAATTTGGTGGTGGCCGCCAAGATCATGCGATTTAACGCCTCTTGATTATTTCTTGTGGGATTATGTAAAATTGATAGTCTATGTGGACAAGCTGTACACGATTGAAGCCTTACAGTATAACATAACACGCGTAATACAAGCCGTAATGCTCGAAAAACTGACGCAAAATTGGACCTTCCGAATGGACCATTTGATACGGAGCCGCGGACAACATTTATATGAAGTTGTCTTTAAAATGTAAATTTAAAGGCCTATTTATCGATTACAATCAAATTATTCGATTTAAAAAAAACTACGCTTAAAAAATCACCCGTTATATATACACTTGCAGTTTCTCAAATCTAAATTTGTGAGTAAATAATCACGCAGTGCAAATTGCAAGAAAGCATGGGAATGCATTTTTGGTAAGAAGAAGCAGTGTGGCTGCGCATGACAAAGAGCAAACATTAACAGTAACATACACGACCGATAACCATGGCGACAACAAAAAAGGACGATAATAAATTAAACATCATGCTTATTTGTTTGTTCTTTTCATTCGTTGAAAAAAACATTGTTAGAAGAGATATTTATGAACTTGTGTGTGTGTTTTTTTATTAGATATTTCTTACTGTTCTTTATTTTTGAAAAAGAGGGTATTTACACCAGTGAAGAGATTTAAATCTCGACTGTAGGTCATAAATAATCAGTGCAAATCAGAATCAGAAGAGTAGTCCAAAAATGTTCGGACGAAAAAAAAAGTATGTGAAGATATTTTTTCTCAAATTTTGATAACAGCCCAATAAAATTATTTAACATGAAATAAACGGCTGACGCTGCGATCGACGAGTTACACGAAAGAATAGCGACAAAGTAGAGTATTGGCAAAAAATAACGCAAATCAGTTATAAAATACTCCCTAGAACCGTAGAAGAAACTTGCAACAATACCTCTCAAAAAATGTAAGGACAGGATGGCAAATGAGGTATAACCTTACATAAGTCAAAGCATGCCAACATTTTCGATTGCCAACAGATTAACTTTATAATCCCCATTTCGAAAGTCGGACAAAAGTGAAAATGAATGCACTAGTTACACACTCTTGGTTTTCGTAGCATAGACATAATGATATGGTAAACTTATTGTAGTGCATTGCCAAATAGAATGAAAAGTATGTACTAACCATAATATATGTATGTTATGTTCATTACATACATATTTAATTGGATCACAATTGGACCTGGAAATGTGTGCCAAACAATTCATTTTAGCCCCGCCCGCAGTATGTCCTTTCTTAACCACATAAGTCGTATCTCAAGTCAACTTCTTGGGGTTAGGGGATCTTGTTAAGTCAAATACAAGAATGTCAAAATAAACTGTAAATCAGAAGTTTGGCATACGGGTGGACTTTATTTTTGACATACGTACCATCTAGTGAGAAAAATAAGCTACTTAAGGGTTCTCAATTTGTAAAAAAAACTTTAAACAAGCCAAGAAGTAATATGCTTTAGGATTGTCGTCATTTAATGAATTTAACTTCTGAGACAATGAATAAGTGATACATTTTCTGGATTTGAAACTGTGACTACTAGCTTAGTGGTGCAACTCATTAAGCACTATGCCACTGCATCCCAGTTTACGCATTCATGGTTTTTTTTTTGTGCTGAAGGATTGCTCAAACTGAAAACAACTTTTCAAAAGGCCAGAACAAAAGGCCACACATTTTTAAAACGACTATAATCTCTGGATCACAAACAGTCACTTAAAATTACCCCATTGTGACCTAAGAAAAATTTCCATCAGTTCATACTAAAATTTATAGTATTTCAACTTTGAAGACATCTGACAATACTCTCAAAAAGCCAAGAAAAAATTGAACTTGAATTGACGTTGATGTGTTGCTTTCTACACGGAAGCTCCTAGTTAACCAAAAGATGGTGACAGCAGATTATAGAACCAATGAATAAGGGGTAAGAGCAATGCTTCAAGCGATCACGAGAGCTGCTGTTCGAGCTTCATAGATAAATGAAATGGTTAGGTCCCCATCTTATCAGAATGATTATAATGATTATGGTCTTTGAAGATTTACCTTCTGGTAAAATATTCAAAAAATACAGCACGATTATTATGTATATATTCGTTTGCAGTTTCTGTCTGTGAAAAGTGTGGTACTTGGCTTGCTGTGACCGATAAACTTGCACCAGATGGCCGTTCTCGGTTTGTTGTACAGTAATTACCAAACCAACTAATAACTATATTTTGCACCATAAAAAAATATTGAAGATTGCAACGACTCAAATAGTATTAGTTGATACTAAAACAGAATCTAGTCGAGATGAATAAAATTAGGATAAACTGTATATAACTGCTGAAAATAGGAACCAAAATATTAGACGGCACACTTTACGAGGTACATTGGGATACATATGCCTTTTGTTACAAGCAAAGCAAATGCTTACGCATAGAGACAATGGGTTTTAAGCAAATGCTTACGCATAGAGACATTGGGTTGTACGCACAACTAAACACAACCAAACACAACCAGTAAGCTATGGAACAGACTAATAAGAGAGGCATGTTGCTTGAGGTCAAGATTCGCCGAGGCATGCTTAATCCCACCTATGAAGAATTCTGTATAAAAATCCTTCTTATCCTTCTTTTCATAATTCATAAACAAGTCTATATTAGGTTCTAAAATTGTCCATGGATCAATCACTTAGTATTGCATCCTTACTAGGTATCCTAAGGGACTCACCGTTTTAAATGTCAACAAAATAGAGTTGTCAACAATTTTAAAACGACAACAAATTTGGCAGTTTAATCCTTGATTCGAAAACCCTATCAATTGCAGTTTTCAGATTTCTTCGTGGCCAACGGAATTTAAGAAGCCGATGATACACATTTGAAGTGAATTTGTGGAATTTCGTAAAAAAAATATTTTTTGACCTAATACCTAATGAGTTCTATAAGCTTTTTATAAATTTGTTTAGTTATTCATAAGCTACATTTTTAGACCAATATTGGGTTGAAGTATATATTTCGAATGCTCATAACTGATTGCTAATGACCAGTAAGTCATTTAACAGCTTTTTTGCTTTGCTATTGACGATTGGAAAAGTTCAAATTCGACACCTAGTGACAAAAAAAAGAATGTGCTGTACAATTTGAGAGCTACAGCTATTTGTGAAGAATTTCCATAAGGAGTGCGATCATTTTCAGGTAAATAAATTAAGGATTTTGTGTGTTATAGTAGCTAATTGCAATAAAAATAAATTTAATTTATAAATGTATGAACTGATTATTCGATATATGTGTTAAAACAAATTGTTTGAAAAATAAAATTAACAAAAAAAAAAAAACAAGTTTGAAACGATCCTTTATGTATTATTCAATGTTCACAAAAACAGCTGTAAGATACATTTTTTGCGTTTGTTTACCCATTCGAATCGCTTAATAAATCGTTCTGCAGTGAACAGATATGTATAAAACAGTAATATAATTTTCAAATTAGGAGCAAAATCTTTGGAAATCACTTTAACAATTTTCGAAGACTTAAGACTTTGTATTTATATATTGTTTGTACAATCGTCAATTGAATTCAGCTTTAATCTACTCAATTATTATTATTACTTATTATTTTTTCTTTATTTGAATTATTCACTTGATGATTTTCCATGCAAATATGCGTTAGCTTTCAAAATGTATAGCACTTAGTCGATACGAAAATTTGCCACTAGGTGTTTGCCTTCAGTAGACAATTGCGATCGTTTTTATACCCTATCCCACAGATGTTTATTAATTTTCATACATGGTTTGTAACAAAGAGAAATAATTTAGCTAGATATAGCTTAAATTTTAAGTCACCAGTTTTTGGGCCTTAAATTTTGAACTAGAACGGTATAATTGTTGTTTGTTGTTGCTCCCAGCAGAACAAGTGTAAAAATCCGCCCACTGCCACGCCCCCTTTTCAGAAAAACGCTAGAGATTTCGAAAAAGTGTCTGAACAATCTTTATGGCAATAATTCGTCTATACAAAGGTTTTGGTTATGGTAATACAAGATGGGCCAAAAGATCACCCTATTGGGAGATGCTCTTATTTTTACAAATGGCCGCCAATGTCAAATCTGTTTTGACATTTGTTGACTAGACAGATGTAGAATACAAGTAAACAAGCCATGGAGCAATACACTCCCCACGAACGCGGAATAATCTTGTCTATTTGTTTTGCGTAACAATTCGTCTGTAGTGTTGGCGCATCGCGAATTCCGTCGCTGATTTCCCGGCGGTCCGACACCGACTGAAGAGTTTGGGACCACACGAGACGTTGCCAAGAGTGGCCGGCCGCGGAGCGCCTGTTGTGCCGAGAATATCGCCGCTGTTGCCGAGGATGTCGAGCTGTCACCGGAAACATCGACCAGACGCCGTGCCTCGCAATTAACCATCAGCCGGTTGTCCCTAAGGCGAATTTTGGTCAAAGACTTGCGCATGTTCCCGTACAAAGTCCAGTCCGTGCATCCGCTGCTGAATGTCGACCGCCAAACGCGTGTAACCTACGCTCAAGCCATCCTCGACAGTGGACTGTGGACAATTTGACAAATTAGGACTGGAGGACCTGTTGTTCCAACAGAACGGACCAACGGCACACACTGCGCGAGCCACAACCGATATTAATGAGTGCCAAACAACATCGGATGATTTCTTTTGGCCCATCATGTATAAACATGTCTTCCACATTTCTTCCATATATCTTTTTTTTTTAAGTTATGATCAAACTACCAACAAAACATATTTAATATTCACTTGACATAAATAAACATAATTTGCAGCCATTAATTCATCATTATAATTCAAACTAATGCGACGTAAGGAATTTATCAAAATGCCAGAAGGTGTAGATTTCGTTTCAAACGTGAAAAATTTTTATATACTATATTAGAGCAATCGAAAACGGAAAAAAATGTGGTGCAATCATAATGCACGATGGTGATTGTGAGTCAGTTTTTTCCAACTTAATTTGACATTTCCTTGTTTCAATGTTTGACAAATTTAACCATGGAATGGTTTATAATTGAGCAGCGCGTTAAGATTGTTGAGGCCTTTTACGAAAATGGGCGTTCAAATCAAAATTCATTTCGTGCACTTCGTGATTTATTTGGTCAGCATATCGAACAAATATGTCCACAATCGGGAGAATTGTGCGCAAATTTCAGCAAACCGGGTCTGTAGGATATGTGGAAACACCTATGCATGCTCGACCAGTTCGTACTGTGGAAAATATTGCTGTTGTTCGCGATAGTCTGACAGAACAGACGTCAACCTCGACTCGTCTTCGTGCCCAACAATTGAACATCTCACAAACATCACTGATGCGAATTTTGAATACAGATTTGAATTTACACGCTTACAAGGTTGAAGTGACTCAAGAGCTGAAATGGTTTGAATTTACACGCTTACAAGGTTCAATTGACTCAAGGGCTGAAACCTACTGACCATTTCAAGCGTCGTCAATAAGCCGACTGGTTGATGGAGCAGACAAGAGATAAGGGTGACTTTAAAAGAAAAATCATCTTCAGCGTTGATGCACGCTTTCACCTCAGTGGATTCGTTAATAAGCAGTATTGCTGCATTTGGGCAAATGACAATCCACGAGTGATTGTTGAAAAGTCGATGCATCCAAAAGAGTGACTGTTTGTTGTAGTTGGCTGGCGGCGTCATCTTCAAAAATGAGATCGGCCAATCAGTTACCGTGAATGTTATTTGCTATCGCGTGATGATAACGGACTCCTGTGAACGAAAATTGACGACATGGTATATGGACCCGGAAAAGATTTTCTTCCAACAGGATGGTGCCACTACCCACACAGCCAACGAAACAATGGCTGGTTTGTGCGAGAAATTCAATGGCGATGTTATCTCACGTCTTGGCGATGTCAATTGGCCATCATGTGGTTTGAAACCGTTGGACATCTTTCGTTGGGGATTTTTAAAAGAAAAAGTGTACTTCAATTCAAGAGCTAACAGATGAGATAATTCGGCACATTGACGAAATTGAGCCTCATTTATGTCGCAGGGTCATTGAAAACATGGTCCATCGGATAGAGGTATACCACACAAGTCGTGGCGAGCATTTTCTCGATATTTTGTTTCATAATTGTCATATCATAATAAAAAATATTAAGATAATTCTCTGAAAACGTTTTGTTTTATTTACAATAACATTTTTCGTTTTCGTTGGACCACACTTTATATACAAAGTGTCGAATATTGAAAGTGGAAAGTATTGTATTGTTAAAATATGATGCATAATTTTTGTACAAAAATTTTAAATATCCAACTAAACAAAGTACATACATAAAAGAATACCAAAAATAGATAAAATAAAAATGCTAAATAACTGACATTAAAGCCAATCAATATAAATACCAAAGTTGGATATCACTGTTCAAACATGCCTGCTTTTCGCAGCAACAAAATCTGTAGACAATATTGACATCGAACTCTTCAAACCATTGGGTGTATTCACGCTAACACATCACTCGCTCGATATTACCATGTATATAGGTGTGCGGTTGTGGTAAGGGTTATGCTGTTTAAAAAAAAAACCTATTTATGATCTACTTTACGCGACCCAAATTTCAATTAGGTCATTCACATAAATAATTTACAAAAAACTGTAATAGGCCATAGACAAACCTATGAAGTTCAGCAAATGGGCTGTTACAAAATGATTTCTAAAAGAGAACACTTGCAAAAACATATTTTTAAAGATAATCACACACACTCAACCAAATAAAGAACTAAAAAAACAAATGCATCAAAGAGCGAATTTTAGTTCCAAGATCAGCTAATTTAAGAAATACCAACTCTGCGTCATAGAAATAAGACATTTAAAAAAAAAACACTTTACCAATAGTTTCAAACAACTTGGCACAAAAATCCAACACATTCATTATCTTGGCAACCCTACAAGAATTGGGGTGGGGCTGAGAACTTTTCTCTCTTCTGGGATAGTTTCTTTTGGCAATCCTCAGCACGTGAATTAATCGGTTTATTTAACTGCAGAGTTATTGCAAAAAAAATCAAAATTTCTGACACTTTTTCATAAACAGAATCGCCTTACAAACCGACAAAGAAAATGATAAGCCAAACAAGAAAAGAAAAAACACCATCAACTGTGCCAGTGCCAACAATAACGATTTTAAGTTCTGCGCAGCAACCGAAAAACTCAACTGTAAAGTGTAGTGATTTATTTTATTTTTACAGGAAATATACATCTTCAATTTGTGAAAATGCATAAATTCCAATTGAAATTTCGTCACGACTTTTTTCACACTTTTGCTTGCTGAACCTGTCACTTTTATTCGACACATTCTATCGATTTTCATTTCTCACCACTCACTTTTTTCCTCGTATAGATTTTGATGAACATTATTCCCTTACTCGATGTTGGGTGTATTTTATTTTCACTTAATATTTGGAAAAGACGGTACCGAGAAAAATGTGAAAATTGAAAATTCTATCACTTTCGAAGGTAATAGTCATTTTTAATTGGGAATTTCCACACCGAACGACAATCACTTTGGACACACTGCACACTGCGCCGAGCAGGGGGGGTTGACGACCTGAATTTCCTGCGGCCTTCTTGAATTGTCCATGCGGATATTTTTTTTTTTTAAGAAAAATGCACCCAACAATCTGTGACTAGGGCATGTTTTTGTTTAAATAAAAAACAATTTTAACTAAAGAAGGAAAATTTCGCGGATTTTCGTGTCGATATCGCTTGATGACAGTAGAATTTTTCTTTTTTTGTCGTCATCATCGTTTCGGTTGGTGCAGTACCACAAACGAATTGAATTTTGCGCTCTCTCTGGTTGTGTTAAACGACGGCGGGGCACCAGCACCACATCTGCGAGAGAACAGCAAGTCATCAGAACGAGAATGCGCAGAACGCTGCGGTAAAATTCAGAAAATAAATTCATACTTCCCCACCCCTTTCGAGAAAGTAAATTGAATATCAAAGGTATCATTTCTCTGTTGTTCTCTTTTGGGGAGAGCCACCAACAGCAAAAAAAAAGAAAGCCGACGATTTTTTTTGGGTTAAGATACGCAAGGGAATACGTTTATTGGAACGAAAAACGTTTGAATTTAAAGTAAAGGTTATTTTCGTCATAGTGATGACGTTCATTGACGAATGGTGGGTAGATACTTTTAGTGCCTCAAAGTGGAGTTTTATTGAGATATCGTGGGGGTATATACAATACACCCATCGTCAAGGGAACAATTTTTGGGGCACTCTTGCAACAGTGGTGTAAAAGTAAATAGATCAAGAAACGTCAGTTCCGTCTGGTATTGGAAGGACTTTTGAATTACTTAGGGTGCGGATATTGGTAAGGTTCGTTCTTATGCGGTATACGGTGGTAAAAAATGTGACTATGTTCAAAAACTTGGAACATAAGCCTAATGTGTAGGAAGTTTTGAAAATATATGTGTACTCCAACTTACAGTTTAATCGCAATTATGACATTGAAAACACGTAGTGCCACAGCGTTTAAGCAAACTTTCATAAGGATCTGTTCTAGGTCTTTTCTGTGGATTATTATGTACAATGGTGCTTAGAGCCTGCTAATGCTACGAAGTGTGAAAGTTGCAATGTTGCCATCGTAACCGTTGCAAAGCACGAGATCGAAAGCAGAACAACCTAAGCGATATCTGTAATCAGTCTGATTGGAGTCAACCGCCCTTGACCTAGAAGAACATAAAAGACGACGAGATGAAGAGCCTAAATGAGGAAACATATTAAATATCATTTTATGTAATTCGGAGAGAGGAAAGAGCAATCATCTCCATGCACTCATGCAGAGCTGGAAAAATCGCTGAAACAATGCTACAACTGGAAGATGGACATACCAATTTATCCCCGCAATAGAAATTGGACCTGCACAGATTCGGCCACAACACAATACTAATCTGTCCACAAAAACAATATCCGAACGAAGAGCATGTTATTTACTACTGCCCAAGTTTTGGAAGAATGAATGCAGACCTCTCAGACGAAAACCGTAAGTTTGACGATATGATCATATCTGAGAGGAAACATGGAACATAATAAACAATTTTGTTACCAACGTCAAAAGTTGAGAACAATTGAGCATATAAGACAATCGAAGTCCGAAGAGGATATATGGTCTGAGGGGCTAACCCACCCAGCTACAACAATTCAGCAGCAGAGTCAAGAAACATCTTCAAGTATCTCAGAGCGCTCCTATGGCGTTATAGGTTCGCTTCTCCTGAGAAACAAATTTTATAATTTAACAATTACCAGAAGACCGTTTAAACAGAATTAGATATTTACATTTAAATATAAAAGAAGTTTGTCACATTTTTTTTTATTTTCACTGAAGGGACGAAAGTCATCAATAGAGCAGTAATACAAATATGATTCAAAACCAGACCGCATGTGAGTCAACAACTTTTTAGTGTCTATAAACCTTTTTACTTCGTGACTAATCAGATGCTGAAATGGTTTTGACAGAATATTCTCTTATGAGGATTTTGACTTCAGAATAATTTATTTTGAGTGATTGATCATTTTTTCTATTTCCAAAAACATTTCTGTGATTTATTATACTGGTTAACATTATTTCAGTAGTTTAAATATATCGCATGCTTCGTCACCACTCTAAGGACCTGCATTGCACAAATATAAGTCTACAAGTGAAGTTCCTAAGAGAAAATGGTACTTCTCCAGGATTAAGAAAAAGTTTGTTGAAGGTTCATTAATGAAGAATCTAGCATTATTTAGCGTTCTTGGAGTTTCGAAGATGAACAGGTTAAAGCGATTCACTCTTCATTATGCTTTTGTAATTCGTAAAAGAGAAACGTTTTATCGAAAAACATAATTCTGAATACAGAGGGGAATTCTTCAATATTTCAACGAAAAAAGTATTAATGCGCTTACAATTCCGTCCAATATTTGGCATATTGATCCACCTTCAAACAGTTTTCTTTTCAAATCCCACCAAGTATGATCCTATCAGAAAGTGCAATACATTTTACAAATTGCGCCAAATGTTAATTCTGTTTTGACATTTGTGATGCAAACAACATAAGAAGAATTCGAGTGAATAATCAATAGAGCTATTAGAAGAAAAAAATCTGGCTTAACGACCCATACGGGGCCTTAAACTTAGCTTCTCCCTTCATTTACGTGTGCGAAGTTTTAATTTTTTTCCACAAAGGAGAGAACCTTCGGTTTAACGCCGAATTCGAATTGGAAACATTGGTGACATTGACATTAATATCTTGCTCTGTCTTAGCCGATGGCCTCAGTCGCCAGTGCTGTTATGTGCCTGTAGTTTGTTGCATTCATGTGCGAAGTACTGTAATGTCAATGTTAATATGTTTGTCAGAATTTCGTAAGATTTTTTGTCACTTTCGCGATTTGTACCAGGGACTTTGCACTAAGTATCTACCACTTACACTATCTGCTATGCCACTGCACCCACCAAAGAACTTTAAACATGTAAAGAACGTTCACTTACTCTTTTTTGCTGCCAGCAGACAAATTTGAACATTTGTAAGTTTAAAAAAAAGTGTAGGTATCCGTTGGAGCAGAAAATTCTTCGATTTTGTACCTACGATTCGTAGGATTTTAGGCTGGAGGTATTCTCTCGAAAAGCTGTTCGAAATATTTCTCCGACATTTCGTAATAAACAGCGCCGAATTGCGTTGAAGTGCGTTCAGGTGCATTTTTCGCGCAATTTTTGACAGCTAAGTACAATTCTTTTTCCGATTTCCTTTGACACAAATTCTTCGCGCAATTTATTTACGAATTTGAGTGCAATGATTTTTTTCGGATCACATACCTCGAATAAAAATTTGAACCTTCCGACGAAGTATGCGTTGCGGAAAATTGTTCGCTCCGACGGATACCTCCTTAGGGCAGAATATATGCAAAAGTGATTATCTCCTTTCTAAAGATTTATATCACTTCCATTGTTTGTGTTTTTCTTTTAATAGTTTGTCAAAGTAAATTGTTATGAAGAAGAATTCTCTATAGGTTTAGGGGCAATATGCTTTTCTAGCCATAGCCCATTTCGAACTGCTTGAATACGTAAGCAAATAAAAATCTAGTCCTTTGAGCGAGCACTGAAAGCCCACGAATTACTTCACTGAATGAGGACTGAATCGTCATAGAAGTTTTGTTAAAATCGCGCGGACCCAACTGTTACTATAACAGGTGACCGCTGTTCATAGCCATAATCATACACGATTGAATGAATCCAGACTAAGGCGAATTTGTCTTTAGTAGAATGATCAATGCCGTACGTGATCAATGTAGAAAATATTATCCCAATAGTTAACCTTCTCAAATAAGAGCTTGACCGCAGTAACCTCTTGTGTGTATTGTGGTTAAAAACCCGGTTTAATACCATAAACACTTAGTTAAGAAGCTTTCATTGATTTGTCATTATGTACCACTGCCTTGTGTTAATTGATGCAAAACGGTAGTGTATGGACGATGGTATGGCTTTTTAATTAGCACTAGACTTATGTTATGACATGCGTTGTGCTCTAAATTTGGAGTTCTTAAAAATAAATTCCGTAATTGGTTTTATTTCTTAAAAAAAAAAAACAACAACAATGGAGTGAGAATTTAATTCAAAATGATAAAAATAAATGTTTGTCAACACAAAAGGTCAGTTTCAAGTGACAACAGAAAAATTTAAAAGAAAGCTCAAATTTGTAGGGTCTGTATGTAACCACTTTTTGGGCCTTATAATGTTGAGGGACAATGATAAAATTTCGTACACGAACTTTTTTTTGCTATTAGCAGAAAATATAAACATTACTGAAATCTGACCACTAAGACGTCTTATCGTAATGAGCTTTTATAAAGTTTATGATCAAAATATTTTGAAAGTTTGATTATTTACATTTCGTCCTTTAAAGACTTACCCACGCCCACTATTTTTGTGATCCTAAACAAAAAAAAAAACAATCCGCTGTGCGAATAGAAAAATGTCCTATCCCATTCCATTCGTAATTAAATCAACCCTAGAAAGTGGGCGCGTCTAAAATTGAAAGGCTAATTTTGGTCAAAGACTTGCGCATGTTCCCGTACAATGTCCAGTCCTTGCATCAGCTGCTACCTTTCGCTGGAGGAGTCATCGGGCCATTTTTTTTTTTGAGAACGCCGCTGGTCAAACTCTAACAGTGGACGGTGCGCGCTATAAGGCCATGTTAACCGAATTTTTCTGCCGCAAATGGATGAATTGAGACTGGAGGACATGTGGTTCCAACAGCTCGGACCAACAGTACGGACCAACGGCACACACTGCGCGAGCCACAACCGATATTCTGAGGGCGGCATCTTTCGTTTTGGCGATTTGCACTGGCTCACAAGATCGCCCTCTTTAACCGTTCCAGACTTTTTTTTTGGGTTTCTGGAAGTCCCGTGTTTACGACCTCAAGGACAACATTCGCCACGAGTGCGAGAATCTGTCGCACGAAGTTCTCGCTGAAGTGATGAAAAATTTCATAAAACGAACCCGTATGGCAATCAATTGTGACGGCGACCATTTGGCCAATATCATCATCTCGACTTGACCAATAGAATTCTATAGGCTCAAATAAACATAATAAAAAAACAAAATCGAAGTTTTTCATTTAAAAAAAAAATGAGAGCCAAACAACATCGGATGACTTTTTTCGGCCCACCGTGTACTTTGAGATTATATCTATCGACATTATTTCTCTATGACACAAACTTAATGTCGAAACTAATATATCCCTATTGGATAAAAAAGTAAAAATAAATAAATTTATGGTACAACAGGCTCGTTAGTACCCAGGGCCAAGCTTTTTTCTCACAACCATTCATGTGTGCGTGTGTACTTCTTAGCACGATGGCGGGACCTCCTGTCTTATGCCGAATTCGAACTTTTAAATTGAGATAAGCTTTTCATGACAATTGATACTACTCGGATGTTTTGTCGGATCATCACGAGGGGAGGGCCAGTTAAAAATCATTCAGGTGTTGCTACGGCTGTGAATCGGACCCAGACCTTCTGCGCGGCAGTTTATCGCACTAACCATCTCGTCACTGAGCCCGTCCTTTTTTTCCCCTATTGGATAGCGTATACAAAATGTTAATTGTTAGTTGGTGATAGGTCGCACTCATTTAAACAAAACTGAGCTCTGTTCAAGACATGCAGTTCTTTTATTTTCAAAAATTACTCTGCATATGTTCTAAAGACTTTCGATCACAAAAAAAAAACTTTCTGATAGATACAAGGATGGTATTTATAATAGAACATGGCTACACAAAAAATGTTTATATTTATAAAATGTTTATATATCATAATTGTTCTCCAACCATGTTTTACGCAATTCCAACACCATTAAAATGGTATAACAACATTCGTGTAGACACGTCCCTTACTTGGACACAAGAGAAGGTATTCTACGCCTTCTCGATTCGCTGAAGACGAATGCGTTATGGTTAATGGAAACATGCACTTTGCAGCGCCGGATATGATTACCTAAAATAATTTGAATTGTCTTTTCTGTCCGCTTTCAGCATGGCCGCACCCATGGCTATCTATGCATTTTCATATTTGTTTTGTATACAGTATGCCTTATGTTTACTACTTTCGGAAATCATTAACTAATACTAATTAAAACATTAATTTGGATCTAGTGAAGAAAAATAAACAAAAGCAGCTTAAGAAAGTGTAACTAATGAATATGAGTGTGTTTTGTGTTATGTCAAATAGTAGAGATGAACAGTTTAACACGGTTCGTAAACAGCTTGCTGGTGAATATATTTTATTTCTTTTAAATTTGCAATATGAATATGTATCAGTATTTTTTACATTTGTTAAAAAAATATTTTAAAAACCGTTTTGCTTAGAAATTTTTAAGTTAAACAAAAAATTATTGTGAAAGAGAGGCTTTAGCATATGAAGGTTTTGTTTCAACAGCTTATTTTTTGAAGCTTATAGTTACAAACCCATTACTTTTTTGATGAGTTTTTTTAAGAAGTTATAAATATTTTATTTAAGCTAAATTAAGTTTTTGTTTGGGTGCTACACATGGCTGTTGCTAAACTTTTAAGTGTCGCTATGTCAAATGAAATGTTATGCTTTATGACCAAATGAGTTCTCTAAAAATTGAAAACCCTTAAAATGGAGCTAACGATTGCAGACTTTGTAGTCGAAATGAAGCCAATAACAAAATCTGAAAAATACAAATTTTTTGCGCAACATTATCGTTTAGAATAAATATGCGGATGGGTAGTTAGACCTGGCTTACCACCCACTGAATCCACCGTAACTTACAAAATGATAATCGTTGACGATAGTGAAGGAGACTTTCGGGATATAGTTACCGTGCAGTTTGTATACATGTACACACACTCCATATACAAATTAAACGCTAGGTACGTACCCAGATAGTCTCCTTCATCACCGTTATAATTGATACGTCTTAAACAATTTGTTACGTTATCGTGAGAATGACTGGAAAAAATATTTTGGTATTTCTTTAAACGCAAAATGTCGTAGTTTTTAACACTAACTCATAGTCCACTGAGTTCATGAGCGTCTTGAACATATTAGGTATTAGATATTGGAAAAAATCCCTTCTCTTTATGATAGAATAGTTTTACCATGAGATGATTAAACAAAAACTTACTGGGATCTTGAATTTTAGTTTGTAATCATTTAACATTATGGCAAACGACAATTATTGCAAAATATAAAATGCTGAATCCATCTTAATCAGCATTGAAGGAAACAATTTTGTTGAAATCGGCCTTTTGTAGACCACAAGTTTGCTTCGCGATTTAAAGAGCATCCAACACATCCCGAAAAAAAGCATACTGTTTGGTGTGGATTTTGGGCTGGCGGTGTCATCGTTCCATATTTTTTTGACCACAACTTTAGCCAAGTCGTCACCGTTATCGGCGAAAGCTATAGGTCGATGATTACCAACTTCTTTTGACACCGACGACATGTAGTTTCAACAGGACTTCGTTACGCACAACACACTTCACTCCACTTTGCACAAGCGATTCGAGGGTCATCTCACCTGTGAGATTTAACCCCGTTAAGACTGTTTTTTTGTAGGCTTTTCCAAAGTTTCAAATATATGCGAATAAGCGACAGCGGCCCTCAAAGCCAACATAACCCATGACACCTGTCATATTCAGCCTTGATTTATGCGCCATAGTCATGGAAAATTGTAAACCTAGCATGCACCCTACCTAAGGAAGCCGCGGTATATATTTCATACATAATGTTATATTTCATACATAATGGCATCGATAGGCCTCTCAAACGAATAAAAGATGTCGATTATATCTTGATGAAAGACCCTTCATTTGCAAAGTTGAAATCGTTTATACATCTTATCACTAGCACAATCCTGCGACTTATTGGTAACTGGACTTTGTTGGTAACATAGTCAATGTTGGTGTGATCTTCTTAGAAACCCAAAAAGTATGACATTTTTTCCAGAGATCTACCACGACAACTTACTTAATGAACGACAAATGTTATATCTTGTGATTTCTTTTATATCAACAAGTTTGTAATATCGCCGAATCCACCTTTATCTCACTTTGTTTGTATGCTATAGATTTCAAAAGCCCCAAACAAATAAGCTCTGTACCAAAGATTGTTACAATAAAGGCTAAGCTCATTTTCTTCATTCCATCCTTACTAGTCTACTTTCCTTTCAGCTTTTGCCAACAGATAATATTTGAAATTTCACTCACCTTACGATTACGCCGCTGGTTGATTAATGATCTATAGAGCTTTCTTCATAATTAATCTAAGACATATAAGCTGTTTGCACATCTATTTTCATTCAAATATATATCAGGCATAGTGGATCAAGGCCGTTCCAAATTAAAACATCCACTCGTTACAGAAACTTCATTCATTCCCCCATCTACTATAAAGAACAGCTGATGCCATTAAGTCGAGTCATCAAGCCGAGAATCAAGTACTGTAACAAAGAGCAAAGGATTTAAAACGCTACCCTGGTGTACACCGAAAAAAAATAAAAAAAACTCGGCCAACAAAAGTGAACAGCGCAATTGAAAACTTTCAACACGTGTTATTTAAAACGCCATACGTGCGGAAAACAGGTGACTGAAAACGCAATTTATTTACGCAACATTTACAATCGAACCGGATAGGTCATCGAACTCAAGACAAAGTCATTTAAAATTCCCCCTACTTTTGTTTTGTTATTATTTTTTTTGACAATTTACATCAGTTCTTGTCCCAAGAAAAAAAACGTGATAAAAATGCGTAACGAGGGCATAAACAACGCCATTCGCTCTCACTATAGGTCAAGTAACGCAAACAAAACGTTTAAATTCGTGTATTTACCAAAAAAAGTATATTTCGTGGTATGT
Source organism: Rhingia rostrata (assembly GCA_949824845.1). Lineage (NCBI taxonomy): Eukaryota > Metazoa > Arthropoda > Insecta > Diptera > Syrphidae > Rhingia > Rhingia rostrata. The sequence continues at coordinate 138,796,922 of OX463755.1, read as the reverse complement.
ATTAGCTGCTCGTCAGGCTTGCGAGTGCGTATGAAATTCTGTATTTTTAAGTGCAACAAACACACCAGACGCAATTGACCCAATTTTGTCCAAATGCGTTGCATATAGTAAATGAAGTCTCAGTGTCATAAAAAAAATCAGCATCACGAGCAGGCTCGGTCGACTTGAAGTAGGAAAAACATTTGTCATTCTCAGAACCAGTTAATTGGTTTGTTAGTCATTTTTCCATTGCTCACCAAAAAGTGCACTCGGAGCGTAAAGTACAACCAGCAGCTAACGAGAAAATGTCGAATCAAATTCGTAGCTACTCCAATTTTTTACACAGGGAAATATGAAGTTTTTCCAATATTATCTTGCGTCAATATCCCGAAGAAAAACTAAAAAATCATCTTTTACGGGGAAAAGGACAGCGATACTATAATTTAGGCTTATCGCATTTCGATACTCGCTTCTCCTGCAGGGACCAAATTCACAAGACAAACAGAGATGACACTAACTTTTTTTTCCGATGACAGGTACTGTTTGTTCGATAAACTCACTTTGAGCACCCAATATAATATGACGGCGAAAAAAAAAACGATTCAATTGCAAAAAAAAAAAAACCATTTTGGTCAAACGAAAATTCGCATAACTATCATCAATTAACGGGCAAACGACAAACAAATTTCTTCTGGCATGCCATTTAACGAAAATGTCGCCACATAGAATCTGAGCAGCACGACCATTTGTCACTGCACATATAACTGCATCTCACTCTATTAGCTCTCCTTCGAGAAAAACGATGTACGATTTTTTTAAATGTCATGTTTCCCCGATATAACAATTAAAAAACTATTTGGTCGAAATTAAATTGAAAAAAAATTTGTCAAAGTCTTCATGCATTATATACTCATCCAGAGTTGTAGTTGTAGACACAAAAAATGATAAAAATTAAATTTCGAAAAGTCGAATCGAATTCGAATCTCTTCCTTTCTCATTTTATACAAGTTTTGTTCCTTTTTATCCATAGAAAGAGGTGTAGAGAGCAAAATGAACATCGCAACAGCAGCAAGCAGCGCACCACACCATTATCACCATTACACCACTACAACCAAAGCACTTTCATTTCAATATATCGAGAAAAAGATTTTTTTTTCTTTTCTGTAATTTATGATTTCTCACAAAGCATTTTTATGGTAGGACAATATTTCGATGTCAATTTGTTTGCGGAACACTTCAAATGAAATTTACATCACTTTTTCAATGAGGCAGCGCTGAGGAAAGAATAAAAAATTTTCCTGTTCCTCGAATTTTGTGCACACGTTCACACACTCATCACGACGAGTTCTTTCTTTCGGTTTTTCTTTTCGTTTGGGGAACAATTTTTTTTTCGTTTGGAGAAGGAAAAAATTTCTTCTTTTGATGTTTTCACAGATTTTCACTTGAATTACCCGTATTTAAGGTGCTGTTAACCGGAATTTAACAATCGAGAATCCAATTTAGACAATTTTGTTTGATTGCGGAATTATGGAGAACGCGAAGAATTAAAAAAAATTAACGCAGAGCCAGCACATAGATGAGACCCACAGAGAGAGCAAAAAAATCAACCTCTATATTTTGTAATATGGCTGCCACCACAGGCATTGACCGTCATGGATGCCAACATTCGGGCGATGGAAATTCGATGAAAAAATGAACGAAATGAACGTGGAGTGAATTTATGTCGCAGTTCAACGCATGAGAATGAATATGCGTGGGCAAATGACGGCATTGTCATGTTGAAGAAAATTGCAATTCGACAATTTGTGTCGAGTACAGGGATGTTGTTCAGTGATTTGGTTGTTGTTAATTTGTTATTATTTTGTAGAAACGCATTTATTATTATGAATATATTTTTTATTGACTTTTTTTTATTTATGACAGAAGGCTGGCATTTGTTTATTCATATACATATTCCTTTTCTCCCTACTAGTCGCAATAGGATAGCCATTCGTAAGGACCTAAAAATTATTTATACATTGAAATACAAATTTAAATCGGTCAGTTTTGCATATGTTAAGAAATTTTATATTAATTTAAATACAATTTTATTATATTGCCTAATAGTATGCACAAATCTTCGTTTGCATATTTTTATTTAAATTAGTTTTCTTATAGCAATCCTGAATAAATAAAACTTTTCTTCAATCCTATAGCCATATTCTTTCTCCACATTAAGATGCACTTATTAAATGTTTTGAAGTTTTTGAATATAGTTTATTTATTCAATTTGGCTAAAACAAAAAAACGTCCTCATTTTGCGTTTGCTTGGCATTTTAAAAAGTAGGTAGTTTAAAGATAAGTATTGTCTTGTCATTTATATGTATATTGTGCAATGTGTTACTTTTACATTTTATTATTAGGCTTTCCTATTAACACCGTGATGATAAATAATGTAGAACTGACTAACATCTATACTTCATTAGACACCTTTTGCATTGACGTGAATTTATTTTGCAGTATGGATTGTAAATTTGGAAGGATAAATTATTGTAATGGTGTTTTGAAAACATCATCCTCGATAACTAAAATAGAAACAAACTTTTAAGAAATTGAATTTGTAATATGCTAGTGGCACCTGAGGCAAAGAAGAAAAATTATAGCGATTGTACAATTTCAGTTGAGCTTAGGTGATATCTATCGCTAAATTTTGCAAATATATATGGTACCCAGCTAAGATTTCTCACAACATATTTTTTTATGCCGACTCCAAACGACGAAGTTGAGATAAGCTTTTATTGACAATTAGTACTACTCGGATGATCATCACGAAAGGAGGGTCAGTGAAAAATCATTTTAGGTGTTGCTACGGCTGAGAATCGAACTTTCTTCGCGGCAGTTCATCGCACTAACCATCGCGCCACTGAGCCCGGGAAGTTATTGCAAGGTAGAATAAATAGTTAAATCTGTTTAAGGTCACCTGAATTGGAGGATTGACCTACACAATTAAAATCTTGTTCGATATGTGTGCATAACGTGTATAGTTCAGTTGTTTGTGTAATGATTATAAATGCACCCTATCATAAGAGAAACAAAACAATAGCAACATAATAATTTTTTGTTCAGGTAAAATATGGACAACAGATACATATGCAATTTTGTAATGGATATCAGAGCAAAGTTCGTAGGAGTTTTCAAAATATTCCTGAAAAAAAAAAATACTCTGCTGCTTTTAAATGTTAATGTCTATTGCAGTAAATGTCTTTCTTATTAGTACCAGGATATAAATTAGTTTCTTTGCCATCTCTGGTGTCATTATACTTTCTTACTCAACTGTTTTTTTTTAATCTGGAAGCTTTTTTTTTATCAGCCTTTATAAAAAGTGTAAACGATTTTCAGTTAAACGTTAGTAAGACCCTGCCGATTCTTAGGCAAGACATAGCTTTCCATTCTCTTCGATCCTGTTGTGTCAATCCGTAACTGTGAAAACGGTAATCGAGACCTCATGAGTAATTGCCCAGTAAGTGTCTGTGATCTGACGATTATTGTTTTACGTAAAGCAAATAAAGTGATATCGCCGACAGCAAAAACGACTTTTGATCTTACGTGATGCAAGATGTTCATACGAAATGTTATCGTCTAACGATAATCAATTTACGATATGAGGACCCTAGGCAACAGAGATGAAGAAAGTAAGTAAGTACTTGATCTCTGCTAGGCACGTTGCTTCTAGCATGACTTTCACAACGTATTCCAGACGTTCAGGAGGTCGAAAAATTCCTTCTTTCCAAAGTCTTCAGTCTCATCGTTGGGGGTGTGTGCATATAGTATATCTAAGGCTGATGTTGCAGAACGTTACTTTCGCTGGTCTCGTTGGTATTTATAGAGATCCGTTATCCATGGCTATTGTCTTATAAGCGGCCATTTTTAAGGAGTGATAGTTCCTATCTATTAGATACCCCATTAGACACCGCACGGGCATAAGTATCGGAAGCATTGTTTTTCCTACAAGTCCGTTAGCTGCGACATTGTAATTTCTTATTCTTTTAGCACTGATCATGCCTCGAAGTTCTGTATTGAGATTGTTAGATAACTAAGCAATGGATACCAATGGTTGCCAAATTGAGAATACACCAATATCCAAGTCTCAACCATTGTTTATGTTCTTATAAATAAACGTGTTCAACTCATGAATCCTTTATGATGATGTCAGCAATATGCTGAAACATTTGAAGAGCAAAGGAAGAAAAAAAGAGATAGGAAAGATGTTTGGTATAAGTAGTGGAGACTTATACTATGGGTGGTGTCCGGACTAACTTCGGCAGTCGCTGTTTTTCTTGTTTTTTTTTAATTTCACAGTTTTTTTTTAGAGTTGCCGATAAGGGACAGTTAATTACATTAACAACATTTGTTAATAATGTGTTAGATTCAAACATTATTATGTTATACTAAAGGTTGAAAAAAAAAAACCTTTAAGGACAGATAAAATCGGACCCAATTAGCCAAACAAGTAATCTCCTGCAACGTATGCGAGTTGTACACCTCACTAGCACCTGGCATATACAAAATTTGAGTCTGTGTTCACTTACAGTATAAACAGATATTACAGCTATTTGTGAATACGATGAATAAGATCAGAGACTCAACATAGGAAAATATTTTTTTTGTTTAACAGTCTGGTTAATATCTGAAGGCTCTTTTGCACAAGCACTTACATGCGCGGGTGTCTTTTATACAATTTTCTCAGGCGAATTTCAATTTCACTTGCCTTGTGCATCAAGCATACCCATACATACTAATGCTCTTGTACATAAGTAGGAGATAGCGGCTTTAATACTTACGGATATATCGGAGGATATATCGAACGTATTCAGGACATAGAAGTTTTTGGCAAGCAGAAAAGAATTCCATTTAAAAAATCCACTCAAGAGGATCCTTAGATCTTGTATATAAGTAGTAGATAGGGCCTTAAATACTTACGGATTTATCGGAGGGAAGTTAAACATATCTGATCTATTTGTTAGAACGTATTCAGGACGTAGAAATGTTTGGCAAGCAGAAAAGAATTCCACTTAATAAATCTATTCAAGAGGATCCTTAGATCTCCTATCACTGATTTGAGATATCAAGCAAGACAATAACTCAGACTGTGTTGATCGGAAAGTTGTGCTGTTAATATGAGCTAAGATCCGTGAAACCATAATTAACAAAACTGATAACAAAAATGAATGAATAAATGATAAAATTCAGATTAGACACCAGAGAAAAAACAACATAGTCCTTGTTCTTTTTTTCGAAAATACGACTGCTCAATGGCAAGTTCGCAAAATCTATTTTCACTGCAAGCTGAATAGAAAAGAGGTTTCTGTTTTTTTTTGTCTAATAAATTATATATATTAATAATTTAATTTTTCTTTTTTATTTTATCTCATCATACAATAAATAAATAATAATAAATGATTCTCATTTACATCAAGGATATCATGCAGTTTGTGCGACCTTGTGTAACAATATTAATAATAGCAATAATAATAAACATGCTTTGTGATGACATAAATAACATAACTGTTTATTATATTATTTTATGTATGTAATACAAACATTATTTATTCTCTAAAAATCTTCTATACACTTAATGCATTTGTTTTTTCTTTGCTTTGTATATGATTTCCATTTATTTATATACTATTATTTCGTTATAGAAATATAAAGTTTTTGTTTTTCTTTAATTTTATAATATTGTAACAGTTAATGAGTTTTTCATATTTTTTAACTTATTATACTTACGTTTGGAAATGTGTATGTTTTGTTCGACTGGTTTTCTTTTGATGCATATCCGTCATCATTTGTTTTGCGATTTTTTAGTTATGTTTATTCAATTGCACACTTTTTTTTTTAATTTTACATTTTTCCTTTTTTTTTTCATTTACAAAATACTATTGACTTAATGACCTTAAGATTAAAATAATAAATTTTGTATTTAATTTGTTTTGTATACATTTTATTGGTTTATTTATTTTATATTTAAATTTCTATTTTATTTCCAATTAAAATTGTTTTATATTTGTTTTACATGTGTATGATTTGGTTTGTATTGTTTTAGATTTATTTATTTTTGATATAGTATATATGAATTTCATGTTCTAATAATGATCGAAATTAAACATATAATAAAATAAAATAAAAATACAAAAAAAAATTTTAACTAAAAAAAAATAGGAAATTCGTTTTCGCTTCGTTGTTGTTAACGATTTAGAATTATTCGAAGTTGCCATTTTATTTTTTTAATTGAGTTTGGTAAGCTTACGAGTGTTTGTTTATATGGTGGCATTTGTATGCGTTAGTGTATCCGTACACTAGTATGCTGTTTGTTTAAAACACTTTGCTTACTTGTTGTTCGACAACTCCGATGAGTGTGCATTTGGCATTTGGTATGTTTCTCTTTTACACCAGTGCATTATGCGAATATCGTATATCTGTTGCTTTCCCGCCGGGTACAACTTGGTTTTGTAAAGCCAATTAATTTCATGCGTATAGTTAGAGCCCATCACCACTTGAAAGTTACACCTATACTCACAAAACCAACATTATTAAAAAAGTAATAAGTTCAATACTCCTAAATATAAGCCGCGGTATAGGGTGGACTTGAGTTTTGGTTGGTAAAGTATCAATCATCGAAGAATTCTGTAAGGTTCCACATTTTCATGTAACTTCTTCTACATTATTCTTGAGAGGATTGAACAAAACTCCCGTACTAACACTATGAGCATATTCTTGCACGAATCAGCGCAACTGATATCATACGAGGAATATATTCACGACACTATCGGACTGAAGTATGTCAGGAGTATTTTCAGCTTCCATCCTCTACAGATAGGTCGTATTTGGTACTACCAAAGATTATAAAGCCATACGACGCACTGCATACAAGAAAAATTGTTCTATGGCGGGTCGTACTGACTCGTTTTTCGTGTGTGCACGTGCACACGGCCCGCCCGTACCATGAAGCTGGTGAGCAAAAGTTTCTGTTTCTGTTATCAATGCGTCAGCAAAAGTTTCTGTTTCTTTTTTTCTGATCGTCATCTGTATGGCTTTATAATCTATGGTACTACCAGTCCAATTTGACTTTTTACCAAATATGGACTGTTACTAATAAGCCCTATTTCAATAAACAATAATTAGCTAATCAATAGATAACATTACATTTTTTTAATCCTAGCGTGAATGTCAAAAGTTAGTAATTGATTAGCTAATCAGCGATTTTTAATATGGGAGTAAATATTCCCATAATGCCTGAAACATTGACAACAGCAATAACATCAACATACCATTATTTTGCTAAATTTACCGCTGCTGTATCAATCAAAATACTTACTCACATATTGAGGGTTATCAGGAATTCAATTATTTTACATTGCTTAATGAGAAAAATAATTCCGGATGATCCTTAATTAAGCAACGCTACAGTCTGGAATGCGCCTCCACCAACATGCCTCTCCAATTAGCCTGGTCCTTAGGTTACTGACTCCAGTTGCGCACTTCAAGTCGATTGAAGTCGGTTTCTTTGTGCGAGCCATTTAAAGCTAGGTTTACCTTTATTGCGTCCGTCGCCTGGCTGTGAATCGAAGAGTAGGAGCGGGTGTATTTGTGGCCATTCGATCCACATGTCCTGGCCATCTTTAACGTCCAACGCAGAGTTTCTATTTGACCAGGTCTATAACCATGTATAGCTCATACATTTTTGGTTAAATCTCCTCTCCATAGCATGTAAAGGATAACGGGAATGAAGCTTTTCCAAAAAAAAAAAATTCGCTGGAATGGACTGTATATTTTTTCACCTGCTTTTGATACGGTCTTGCTTCAGTGATGCAGAGGAGTTCGTAGTATTTTTTACTAAACTGCCTTTTTACAACTTTATATCTGAGGACTCATCGTTCTCATGGAATATACCTGGATGTAAAACTTATTAAGGCTAATTGTTGTATGTCGTCTATTTCTCATGTCTCTGGATACTGGAGATTTATCAGTTATAATCTTTCTTCACAAAAAAGTACCCGTTCAGACAACGTATTTCTATCATAACCCAACTCGTAAGCTGGAGCTCATAGCGATGCTAAAGAGCCGCCCAGAATGCTTATCTTTAGCTGGTATCTTGAATCTGAGTCAGAAGTTAAAAACAAGGCAACTCGTAAGCACTTTCAGAATATGTATCTGTAGCTTGAAGTTGAATGGGGGGCAACATCATGCAAGAAATGTATATCTCTTTTGACAGCTATACAAGATACCAGCTACAGATACGCATTCTAGGCGGCTCTTTAGTCTTTGACGTTTATTTAATTGTTTGACTAGAGAACCGTGCGTTCAGACAATCGTCAATACGCATTCGTACGTTTTACTTTAAAATAGAAATAGCAGTGTACAAAATCATGTTTCAAATCATACACATAACTGTGCATAAATAAAATAATATCAACATCATACGAATTAAAAAAAAAGAAGAGGGTAGGGGCCCCTATTACCAGTGTCGCTTAGCTAGCGACAATTTATATTTATCGATGGTCGAGTGTGTACTCTGTACATTCAAAACGACTAGGCCTCTTTAGCAATGACTGCTTGAACGAGGGAGAGGAGGAGTATATTCTTGACCTTCTCCGCCCCTGTGCAGCCCTCTCCAACAAAAGAAAATTCCGACTAGGAGACTATTTCTTTAATAATCTAGGTGTGCTGGCTAATATTATTGTCAGAAACATCCTCCTCTTTATATTTAGCTCGGAATGGTTCAACTAGGCAAACGAATATTAGAAAAAATCAACAGATCCATGGACCTTTTCTGGTCTAAGTTTGCATGGGCATCGCTTGCAGGCACTATATCCTTATATAACCTAACGGTTGACACACAGTGGGCGAATATTTGAAATTGCTATATCATATATGATAAAACGTTTCAAAACACATAAAAGTTAGCTTAAATAAACAGGATAATATGACACATGTGGTGACTGCTTCATTTTTGTTATTTTATCTATCCGATGATGCATCCATAACCAAAACTAAACACAACAGAATTCAACAATTGAAGCGCTTAGAAGATGAAGGACCCAAGCGAAATGTTTTTGTATTTTCCTTTTTTGATAGATAAAAGATTTAGATGAAAACTTAAATCTCTGTGTTTTCTGTGTCTCTCTATCGCCTCTAGACTATTATCTAGCAAAAGATGAAGGTGTTATTTACATACATAGCGCCACAATCAGTGGCCCTTCTCTCGTGATGATCTGACTAATCATCCGAGTAGAATCAATTGTCATGAAAAGCTTATCTCAACTTAGCTGTTCGGATTCGGCATAAAACAGGGGGTCCCGCCATCGTGCAAAGAAGTATACACGATCACATAAATGGTTGGAAAAAAAGCTGGGCCCTGGGTACTAACGAGCCTGTTGTGCCATACATTTTTTTTTATTATCACTCCACAGCTTCACAGAACGAGAATTGATCCCCAGATCAAATCTCTTCCGGTAGAGCATCAATGGTTTTATTTAAACTCAATTTCAGCAGGTAAGTAAGAAAGGTTCTAAAGTCCTTTATATTAAAAAAAATAAATAAATAAAACAAAGTTAATGGATGAATGTGTTTAGTACATAATACTGCAAATATTTCGAATCATACGTGACTGATAAATGTTGATTTGGTATGATCGCATACGAGATTCGAGTATCGAATTTTGGTATTCTGTCATCATTTTCATAGGGTAGGGTTTGTGGTGTGCAGTTATATCTATCATTGAACAACTGCATTGATACACAACACATAATGGAATTGAAATTTTACCTCCGTAGCCTATAGGAATCATTGCAACTTCCGTTTCATTTCTATTTCACAAAAATAGATCTTGATCAGTGAAAAATAAAAAAGTATTTCTGTGAAAACCATAAATAACAATTTAAATAATTTAATTTAATTTATAAAAAAGCCGCAATGAGAAAACGGAAATTTCAAATTATGGTTTTTAAAGATAGCTATAATTTCAGTCAGCTATCGAGTCATACGTGTTTAAAAAATGTTGGTTTGGTATGATCACATACGAGATTCGAGTATTGAATTTTGGTATTTTGCCATCAGTGATCGCATTTAAATTCATACGGAAGGGTTTGGGGTGTCGAGTGAATGCACTTTTGTGAGAAAAAATGTAAGATATCCTCTTTTTTTATGTTTGACCATTATAAAAAAGAATGCACTCTTATTCTCTCAAAACCTTTGAATAAAACTGTTATAAGTTTTTGTTATTGTATGTGTTTCACGTAAAGAAAGGATTGTTTATAATATTTCTGGAACGTTTTCTTTCAATGGACTCGCAATATCCATCTTTTGACTCGAAAGATGAAAAATTCAGTCTATACTCCATTTAAAATGTAAGAATTGTTAAATACAACAATTTATTTGCATAATATTCGTTTGACATTTACATTTACAGTACATTTGACATTTTTCAGCAATGAAACATGAATGTATGCATTCGATACGTGACCATATTAAGTATGTAATGATACACTCCATAAATGTTATGTTAATTCGACCCCAGATGTCAAACCGATTTGTGTTCACAATAATCAATTTTAATTCACAATCACAACTATCACAGAACTCGTCGGAAATAAATTCCGCTCCGCTTTCACTTGTTCTATATTACCGACCAGTGGTTTACTTCCCCGACACTTTAAATGCCAACCCCAATGTTGGTGGTACATTTCGAATACAATTTATAGAAACAAAATCAATTAAATAAATTTAGAAATAAAATAAAAGGCTGAATGTGAATATTGTCAGCAATACTACACACACACACACTTTTTACAAATTAAGTTGGTATAATTGGGATTTTTTCGGGTGTTTTCAATGACCTTTGCGGATTTTATGATGGCTAATGGACATTTTTCGGTGAATGTTCCCTCCGACCGATTCTGTGATAGGAGTGAATAATCATGATCTCTTCCGGGTGACCTTTACAATACCAATAATACCAACATCTTTCGACATTCTAGAAACAAAGAAACAAAAAAGGAACACAACACATGATGGGGTTAAATTTTCACCCCCATAGCTTCTTACAGGAATTATTGGAAAATTCCGTTTCAGTTCGGTGGAATGGCAATCATTACTTCACCAAAATAAATCTGAATTTATTGAATTTATAAATAAACCACAAGAAGTAAAAGAATATTTCCATTGAGGGTTTACAATGATAGCTATAACTGCGCCCTAAGTATGTACTTTTTAACATGCTGTCAATGTTATACTACGTTATGAACTTCCTCAGAATTTCATAAAAATGAGATCATTTGCAAATTCATCTACGATGTGCATTTAGTTTGACAGCTGGCTTTAATAGAGTTGTTCAGGACAACGTCAGTGTTAAACTGTCAGATGGCAAACTGATATCATCTGTATGAAAACAAACTTTGACACAGACTTTTGCACAGAATACTTTTTTTCTTTTCTCATTGAAATTGCATTTATATCCACACTGTACAACGATACTGGTCATGAATTGCACTCCTTTTATATGAATTTTATGATTAAAGGCACTCACTTTGTATTTTTATAAGTTATAATTTTGTGTTTCGCAGTAAACAACTTATATTTTTATGCTTTTATTGCAATAACCCCATAAAACAGCACTACCGCTATGTAAACTATCACATTGCTTCCCTCCAAGTGATTTTGACGTTTTGATGAAAGAGACAATGCACGTGTGCGGGAAAGGTCTCACGATCCACGAACCACATGAAATATCATTGCTTTCCTCCAAAAAGGGATATTTTTATGATCAACACTATTGAAGACTGAAGGCAAACACCTGGTGGCAAATTTTCGTATCGACTAAGTGCTAAGTAATAATCACCCTTATTCCAGATGGCGTTTTTATTAAACGACAAATGGCGTTTTTTGAGTCGATTCATTTTAGTGTCGTTTAAGTGTCGGTATTCTATTCTCTGAACGCCTCCTCTCTCATACATTCCACAGCAACAGCTGATACAAAAATGACAGATAGGCGTTTATGTTTTGCAATTTGAAATTTCAAATGAACATTTATTTTACCTATTTAAAATTCAAAATACAAAATAATATTACAAAAACAATGAATAGCATTGCAATGTTTATATCATGGGAAAGTGAAGACAAAAAAGAAGATGAAATTGCAAAAAGAGAAATGAAAAACATCAGAAGAAGAATCAGGTCAAAATCTAATCTAATCTAAGACCTGTGAATATACATTTAGTATTACACTTCAATTTTGATTTTACATGCTAACCTTCTGCCACTCTTTTTGAGTTCTACGGGTGGTCCTAAATAATTTAGTGTCACAGCTACCGACTCCCACCCGTTTTTTGATATCATCGGTCTGGGGAATACCTCTTTTGAAATTTCTTGCCAAACGTTTCATTTGTTCTGGGGTTGTTATTTTCACCCTTGAAAAAATAACAATTAATAAAATCCATAAATTAATACACAAATTATTCGAAACTCACATTTTACCTTAAATTCGACACCTTGTCGTTTGCAAATTTCTATTCGACAATTATTGGCGTTTTACCTGTCGTTTTGGCCAACTAAAACTACTGTTAGAATACGAATAACTGCTATGACGTTTTAAGAACTTACGTTCCACACTACTTAAACGCCACGTAGCGTTAAACGACATAAAACGCCTTCAGACTTGCCAGCTGTAATACCGATTTCAAAAAACGCTATCTGTCGTTTAATAAAAACGGCATGTGGAATAAGGGTGGATAATAATTGAGTGGATTAAAACTGAATTCAATTGACGATTGTACAAACAATATATATATACAATAATTCCTCGAAAATTGTTAAAGTGATTTGCAAAGATTTTGCTCCTAATTTGAAAATTAAATTCCTATTTTTAGACATGTGTATTAACTGCAGAACTAATAATTAAGCGATCGTTCTTCGAATGGGTAAAAAAAAACGTTTCCAATCGTCAATTGGCGATTGCACATCGTCACATCGTCAGTGTCAAATGAAAACTTACATCTGTATGAAAACAAATTCCAAAAACAGTACTCCCGCCTGACTCACCCATATAAAATATGTCGTCGTTTTCCTACATTTCGTAGGAAAGAGACAACGAATATTTGTGAGAGAGATAGTTTCCTAGAGAACTCCATCCCGAATATTCTGTGACAAAAAGTCAAAAAATTTTAAATCTTCGCATTAAATAACTTAATTTGGAGTTAACTCAATTGGATTGATTGTTTTTAAACAGTGATTCTCGCATTGCTAAAAAGATAGCTAATTCCATGGCAAATTATATCAATTGCAAAATCAGAGAAAGCGGATTATGAAGACAGTTGGTTGCGTATTCATATGTTATAGACATTAAATTGGTACACTCCTAGGAGGAATTAGGAGTGAAGGTATGTACATACTTAAATAATACCAGCAAAAACAGAGCAATAAATGTACCATCAATTGTAGTATGATTTGCAGACTCGAAAAATTATGAAATTTCTGCCTATTCAGTATGAAAGTTTTTATTTTTTTTATTTTTATAACAACCGATAATTTGTTAGGCAACGAGTGCCAATTTGTCATATTAGCTCTTCAATTCTAATAAAATTAGGTTTGTTCGATTTTTTGACCGAATATTTTACCATATTAGCATCCACGTTTCACACAATTGTTATGGCACTACCACGTTACAAAATTTCAGTAAAATTCGATCGTATTTGCAAACTTAATACCGACACGAGCTTTTTTGCTTAGTGAGAACGTTATATTACAGTAAGTTACAGCGGTTGTATATAGTAGCGGCAGATAACAAAATTATAACGAAAATCATAAAAAATAAAACAAAACATAATTAAGATTTCCAACAATTATAAATAAATATATATTAATTATTCAAACGAAAACATACATTATACACAGATATATGTATTCATATATTAAATAAAATTTAAATTAATTTATAAAAAAGATAAAAATATATATATTAATGTAAAAAAAAACTCAAATAAGTATGTTCACTCTGTGATAATATTTTTGGATAATTCTCGTTATTTTTTTTTGTTTGTTTTTATAAACTTCATTTAATTTATGTTCAATTTCTTCATATAAAAAAGATATGTAATATCCCACCCAGATTATACAGCTAAAAACAAAAAACAATAGAAGAATCGAAACAATTTGGTCAATTTGTATTTGAATTTAATATTTGTATGTATATAGTTTGTCTAGTTATTGTTTGTTTTTGAATAATTTTGATTTATATTTCATTTGCTCTTCGTTTGGTTCTGGTATAGTTTTGTGTTTTTTTCCTTTTTGTTAATTGTAGTAGATTTTTGTTTGTTTGTTTTGCATTATTTTAGAATTTACCCTAAACACTTTTAATCTAATTCTTATTTCATAAGAAAGTAACGTAATAAGTAAATAATCATGTGAACAGAAAAATTTGTAATTGTAGTACATAATACAAAAAGAGAAACTGGTAAAATTATAAACAACTTAATTGCTACTCCTTGTGACATTATCGTGCTTATTTGGCATCTTTAGCAAACGTTTTGTGCGGAACTCGTATGCTCGTCGGCAGAACATTACCAGCTCGGGATTAGTGCTCTCTGGTACTGATCGTGGATTGTAGAAATTCGGCCGTTTTGGTACAATCGACACGTCTTCGATGTCCTCCTCGGCGGCGCGTAATCTGCGACGATATCTGAAGTGAATGAATGTTAGATTATGATTAGTTTCTGATTGAAGATGGTTTGTGTTGGTAGCATTACCTGCAATATTCTCGAAACACTAAGACGTAGCACTTGTCCTCTATGCAGGCCACTGAATTGTGATCACGATGGCGGGATGCGTAGACCTCATCAGGACAGTCGTTTCGTTGACGACCCTGTTCAGTGTGTTCCGGTCTGTAGTACCATAACAGTGACATCATCATTTCACCTAAGAAAATTAATGGGTTTTGCAAAAATTATTTAAAAATATTCCCAGACATGGTAGTGATTGGTAATTTACCATCTTCGGGGTTCTCCCATAAATGGGCAACTTTAGCAACATATGGCAATTCATCAACTTCGTTGGCTTTTAGCAGCACACAATCTCTCGGTCGAATTATGTCTCCTTCCGAGTGTCGCATAGCGGGATAACAAGTTCGTATAACATGTGGATCATCACTCTGTGGGGTAGAAAAATGAGGAAATTAACATTGGCATTCGATAAGGCTGAAAGTTTTAACAAATTTGCCTACAGAAAGATGTTTCAGGAAAACTCTATGTAAAGATAAGGGTCAACAGTTGGCTTTTTTTTGAGCTGTTTCTTTGGGGTAAGAAAGCAAGGGAGTTATAAAGCCTTTACTCGAGCTAGATCGAACGAGATCCAGAGCACCAGCGGATTGACCATGATCTACGAAAAATGATATCTAGGCTGCGTTGAGGCATTTTGCAAAGCGAAATACGCACTGGGATTTGACTAGGACGTGCAGAGCAAATGGTCAGCGATATTGCGCTAAGTTGTCGATTCCCAGACATATGGTCTATGTGATAAATGACAAAGGCAAACAGACTGGGAGGTATGTTTATCAAGGTTTACTTCTGATTGAAGCGCCATTGGAACACGTTTTTTAGTTCTTTCCTATCTACAGTAACTAACAGAGGCTAACAAATTAGAACAACATGATATTACATAACATCCCAGATGTCATTAGTCATTTCTGAGAACAATGCCAATAGTGGTCTTTTGAGCAATTAAATTAATTTTACAAGACACAAGATGACAATCTTTAATATCTTAGATTTTGTAAATTTCCTAGAATACATATAGCAGCGCTTGAAACCTTCCATTTGCACCAATGCAGATACAGAAAAAAAGGCTAAATAGTTTCATTTCTTGCAAGCATTTAAGAATTATCCAAAATCGGAATTAACATCGCCAAAATCGAATGATCCTAAAGTAGCAATAATTGGGGGAGTTACAGACGTCTGAAGTCATGCTGCGACGCAGGAAAATAATGATATTGCGAATGATTTTCTATTTTTGGACAAAACGTATGAGCGAATACCAAAGTACGATGCTAAAATCTTGCTGGGAGATTATAACGCAAAGGTAGGAAAGAGGATGTCTTTGGTAGTATTTTCGGATAAAACAGCCAACACGACAACATGTGTGTCAACGGACTTGACTTCGCTGCGGAATGAAACGCCACTATAGCCAGTACACGGTTTCCTCACCTCGGTATCCTTACGGGGACGTTGAGGTTTCCATATCAATCAATCAGGAGGCACTCATTAAGTATTTTTTATGTACGAAAATTCCGAGGAGCTAACATCGATTGGGACTACTGCCTTGTTTCGTCCAATGTATTAATGCGGATATACACCACGTCACAACAAATGAGAATAGCGGCAAAAAATGTTATGTCGAAAGACTGCAATCGCAAGAGACCGCCAAATCCTTCGCAGAACTCTCTTAACTTCTCCATACACACCACAATACCAACATCTAATGTCGAAGAATAATGCCAACGATGTCAACAAGTCATTAGATCAGCCGCAATTGATTCTCGCGCCTACCAGCAAGAAACCCCCGGTTTAATAAAGAATCCCGACAGATGCTTGCACCCAAAAACGAGTCCTACAAAGCTAAGCTGCAGGTACAGACGAGCCCTGTTATTGAGTTCTATAGGCGAAGTAGAAGGTAAGAACATCGACATTTCAAGGGCAAGAAGAGAGCTTGATCGAGGATATAAAGAGTTGTCACTCCAGGAAAGTCAAAACCACGGTTATAAGGTGCGAACAGAATGTCGAGATGAACAAGGAAAGACCGTAGTTGAGAAACAGTCGGTGCTGAGAATATGGAAGAACCACTTCTGCAGATTGTTAAACGGTGATGACGAACAATCATTCACTGTCAAGCAGAACGAACCGCTAAATATTAGCGACGACAAAAAAAAATCCACAAAAAAGAAGAACATTTGAATTGCGCCAACTATAGAGTAATAAGACTACTCAACATCGTCTGCAAGATTCTATCTGCGTAATATGTTAACGCCTGGAACCGTTTACCTACAACCTGACCGAAACTTGTCAACGTGGTTTTAAATCAGGAATGTCCACTGAGCAGATCAAATCTTAACATTTCATCAGATCCTTGAAATAAACCAAGAAGTCCAAATTTATAGGTGGTGGATATTTATCGATTTCAAAGCCGCAGCTTACGACAGCATTTTTAGAAACGAACTATACTGAGCCATGTCTAGTTTTGGTATACCGCCAAAACTCGTCCGTCTGTGCAGGATGACGACAGAGAATACTCGCTGCTCCATCAAGGCGGCTAACAACCTCACCGTTAGTGGCGCGCGTAAAAAGAAGAAGACTGGAGACAGTTAGCTAAGAACCGGACTAATTGGAGAGGAATGTTGCAAAAATATGCCAAGCGCGTAAAAAGAAGAAGACTGGAGACAGTTAGCTAAGAACCGGACTAATTGGAGAGGAATGTTGCAAAAATATGCCAAGCTTTAGCTGAATTCGGGAACGTTGGGAAAACTGCCAGCGAATGGATGACCAGCTGATTAAGGAATGATGTCTGAAGGTGTAACCAAGAGGTTAAGCTTCAAAGCCATGCGGATACAAGACCTGAACAGAATTTTAAAGAAATTTATGATTGACTCTATTTGAAGGAATGCCAATAACCCCAAAAGAGTACGAATTCAGGGTCGAGGAGGAGGAGTTAGCCAGAATATGTACGCATTTGCATATCGGCAACCATTTCGCTGAGTACACCTCAGAGTGTACTCGTTGACCACAATGAAACACTAACTTTGATTTTGCCCGTAGTACAGTTTCGCCAACATTTTCTTAATCAAGACCATGCATGGGCATCTCTTTTTGCTCAATAAAACAGAATCCAAGATGTTTTACGGTTATCTAGAGATTGACCTGACCCCTTTGAATCAATATCATTAGTTTCATGATTGTACTTACATTTAGAAAAACAGCACCCTGGAATGGCTCACCCTCCCAACGCCAGCCGTTATTCCATTTCGGCACTACATCAGGTCTCGTAGGTTGAATGGTTTCATCGACCTCAATCGAAATGGAATGTTTATGCTTTTGTCGCTTTCGGCAGCCGAATTTCGAGCGTGACCGTATCCTTTTGATAGGTCCGTGGTGTCGGAACCTCGGTATTGCCGGTCGCAGGAACACAAATTCGGAAGGCGATGCGGGTGCTTGTGCGATTTCTGATAGATCAACTACATTTGAGCTTAGCGCTGTGCAATCCATTGCAGATTCAGTTGTGTTCTCTAAACTTGTTGTACTCGAAGTTTTCGAACAATCATTGTTATTCGCCTCAGACGAATTATTGTTGTTCGCTGTTGCGTCATTTGGTGCTAGACGTTTCTGCTCGACAAATTCACAGTCGGGCGAAACGGGGGAAACCAAAGTGATGGTTGACGATTCTTCATGTACCGTAGATGTGTTTGCTTTCGTTTTACTGCTCTTTCGCATGCCACTGGATGTTGTGCACTTGGATTTCTTGTGTGCCCTACACTTTTCCACTACCGATGTAGAGCTTCTGTTGGCTTTGGTTGAGGTAGATGACGAAGTTTGCTCTGCTTTAAGCAGGGATGCTGATGGTTTCTTAGTCTCGGACTTGGAACGCACTTCGGCTGTCTTGGATTTTCTCACCTTACGTCCTGTTGCGGGGCACAATGTTGTGCAACGTGTTTCTGGCTCGGAGAAGTACCCTCTCGCAACCAAATCCGATGGTGATTGAAGCGATTGATTATTGTTGAGCATCAGCGCTTGTTGTAGTTTTTCTCGCCGCGCTGCTTGTCGCTTTGCCAATCGGTTAGCTGCGGCAGAAAGTCTTCGCTTTTCTTTGATCTCCTGCTTTCTCTGCTCTAGGGCAGCTAATTTCTTCTTACGCTGTCGCAGGCTTCTCTTCTGTTGATCCGTAAGTACAAGTTGACGTTTTCGAACACCACTGCTCTTTGAAGATTTGTCGAATTTGCCGAAGCGGTTGCGTTTTTGGATCTTACGACTGAGGCACAAGTAGGATTTGGGTTCAGTTTGCTTGATGAGGCTCTTGTAGCTATTGGGTGGCGACTTCTTGCACTGATTTTTGTGAAATTCCAGAATTTTTATGCGTTGTTTGGGTCCATCGGCCGCGGGACTAGTAATCTCGACATCGCCATCGTCTGGCTCTGGACTACTTAGGGATGTTTTAGAGTCTTCGATTAGTTCTAGCTCCGTCTTTATTTTATTCAACTGTTCCTTGTCATCCTCGCTGGGAGTCAGCACTATTGACAAATCTTCATCTTTCTCGGTTTTGATTTGTTCGGCTTTTATTTTGGTTTTCAACATTAGCTCTACGCTGGCATCGCAGTGAGCACTGGTGTTGCTGGAATTATGATGACTAGGAGAGTGGTGTTGGTGTGCAGGGGCGGGCTGGTGTTGAAGTGGTTGCACTGGCGGTTGCATTTGTTGTAATCGCACGGGATTATGTATCGCTGCTGCTCCAGCGTATACCATTTCTCGAGCCATCGACTTGCCTATTCGGGCTTTCCTTGTCACCACCAATGGGGCAGGTGCCAGCATCGTAGGCGAAGACACAGATATTGTCAAATCGAAAGCTTCTACAGTGCCATTGTCTGTCGTCGTTTTGTCCGATCCTTTCTCCTGTGCCACTACTCCTTCTGCGTGCTTTTCATAGCTGAGAGGCGGTGTTGGTGGTGGAATGGCATCCTCTTCATACTGACTGCTCTTGGAATCCACATCGATATCTTCGGACTTGAGTTCCGACTTCATTGGTTTTAATAGTTCAATTTCATCGCACGGCTGCACATGGTGGTGATGCAAATGTGGATGATGATGCGGATGATGTAAGAAATGATGAGCGCTAGCAGCATCTACTCCATCCGTCACCATTAATTGCGGTTGCTGCTGATGAATTGTGTTGCTGTTATTATTTGTAACTGGGCCTCTACTGATATTCAACTGTTGTTGCTGATTGCTACTGCTGTTAGCGTTCACAGTTCCACTACTGCTAAGGATAGCGGACACTGGCAGCATATTGTTGCTGTTGTTCATCGAACTCGGAGTCACACTCGGTTTGCTCATTGCATTGTTGGCTGGAGTGGCTATATTCGTATTCGTTGAAGCGGCTGGTGCCATCGCTGCTACTGTTGTTGTTGTAACTGTAGGAGGATTGCTGTTGGCAGTTATTGGTGCTGCTGTATTGTTGCTGGTGTTGTTGTTGCTGCTGCTGCTGTTGTTGTTGCTGCCGCTGCTGCTGTTGCTACCAATATGAGGCCCAGTATGGACGTTTTTTGGACACGACTGTTGCATTGGACATGGACATTGTGGTGGATAATCTAAAATAAGATTGAAGATCAAGAATTATTTATGAAAGTAGTTTGTATGGGAATGTCATTTTTATGTTGATATTCGGGTGAAATTGCAAACCAAAATGAGATAACAGGTAAGATATTTGTTATCCTCCCTCACCAGTTCCTTGCCACAGGAAGAGGCGACCACAAGAGCACGCGTTCAGAACTTGCATTAAACGAGTTTCATTTTGGATCACATTAGCTCTGTAGATCTTTTGGAGTCCTTTTAAAAAAAAATATTCGTGAAAGCAAATTTGTGTTTAAGAACATTGGGACTAAGAAACTTTGATTTCAAAAAGACATCAGCAACTTGGCATCTAATCAGTTTTGTGGCCAACATTACTAAAATAACATCACCATCAGAAGGAACAGGGGTCGAATTACCACATCAGTAAACGAGTGATTGAAAAGCATACGTTATCGAATGATAGAGTTACTACATTGGGATGATCACACACGAATGGTCACGTATCGAAAGCCATTTTAAATTGTACCAATCGTTTTAGCAAAATTCTACTACATTGATGTTTGATGGCTTACAAATGTCAAATGTATGGTTTTTCTGTGAATGTTATGACAATAAATTGGAGTATTTTCATCTCATTCATTTTAATTTTCTTGAAACATGTTTCATAACACAAACTTATTACAATTTTATTAAAAGGTTTAGGACGAATAAGAGTGTATTCTTGTTTATAATGGAGAAAATAACAAAATGAAAATATCACGAAAACGCATCCACTCGATACCACAAACCCCCACACCGTATGATATTAAACTCGATCACTGATGACAGAATACCCAAATTCGATACTCGATACTCCAATCGATACTGCGATCATACCAAATCAACATTTTTCAGTTACGTATGGCCCTGCGCACACGAGTATGCTTCAACCGCAGTCATTATGGGTACTTTCGAAACACACGGGAATAGGTTCAACCGGAAGAATTTTGTGTAATATAAGAAGCATTATTGTGTGTGTGTGTATAAAACACAAACTACATATTAAAATTGAGTGCTACCGACTTATTTTGTGTACATAAAATAATTTTTGTTGAAATTCCTGTTTGTTTTTTATATTTAATTCGATTTACACAAATCGCCGTCTTTTTTCACAAATGTCAGAAACATGTAAATGTGTTGGTAGATTACACCTCTTCAACCACTTAATTTTGGATGGAAAATTGCTCTCCAGTGGGTCTCAAACTGTGCACCCTCCTCACCCATCCGTGAGGTTCAACCGGTTGAAGCATACTCGTGTGCGAAGGCCCAATGACTCGATAACTGGTGTGGTAATTCGACCCAAGATCTAGATAATGCTAAATCTAAGACCTACTAAGTTCAATGATTCGTTGATTCGGTCTTGAAAGAGCAGTTCCAGAATTTAAAAAGAGATGAGTGGTTTTTAATGGCCCATTTAATATTTGAAAACTTGTAAGTAAGTAGTTTAAGTAAACTCATCTTTGATTGACATTTTTGTGATTCACCACGCACCCATTAGCTTTGTTCCATGAGACTGAACTACGCAGAAAATTTTAGAAAAGTACAGCTAGAGCAAATATGCTGTACCCAACTGTTCTTTTTTTTATTTCGTGATCCCTGACATGGACAGCCTTAAACATATTTTTCTGCACCTACTTTTTTTTAAATCTTTAGCATAAAAGAGCTTTGGGGTTTGCGTGTAATGTAAAAATTACATTAGAATTAAGTCTATATCAGGACAAACAATGTTAGGAATAGATAATACATATTTCTTCCGGAATTTGACATAATTCAATGTATTTGAAAGAAAAAAATATTTCAATGAACTGTTGTGTAAAAAAATGAAAAATGTCAAATCAAACCAAGAGAGAATTCTTTCATTTCAACCCTTTTGCAAAGAATAATGAAAAGCGTAAAATTATATCCCTGCAATTAAGTGTTTTGACATCGAAGATTATTTTTGGGAACTCAAATATTACATAAATCTCCAATACATAAACATTTCCGTTTGTATTTGGAGAAAATGAAGAATTATTTTGTTGGTTGCTGTCAAAATGCTGGACTGTCACCCTTTGACAAAAGATTTTCATGTCATCAGCATAAACAGAAAAATAAAATTTTTCGATGATAGGTACATTTAACGATTCAGAAAATCTTAACCGAACTTTGCATTGACGTTCTAAAAGATTGGATTTGATTCATGCTTTCCTAAGGGGTTTATGTATAATTCCGTGCCATAGTTTTACTAAAGTTTGTTGGAACTACAACATCCATGTTCGTTTGGCGAAAAGATGAAGTTGTTAAGGAGTTAAACAATTAGTAGATTGTTTTAAATTTCGTTCTGAAAACCTTTTTAAGAGCTCTTCCAAAGAGAAGGAAAGCCTCTATGTAGTTCACAAAATTTTTCTGAACTATGGAGGATACGCCATTGGGGTTAAATTTTATTTATCTATGGTAGTGAGAAGGGCAAGTTCTTCAGTAGCATGATCAGATTGTTTAAAACAGTTCAACAGTTCGGAGTAGAACATCGAGACAACATTTTGCAACAGCGATGTAGGAAAAGAATCCATAGATTGCTATTGCATAAGAAAACTGTTCCAAATTTCAAAACAACATACAAATATCACCCGATAAATATTTCCAAAAAAAAAATAAAAAAACGAATGCAAACGGTTAAAATATACATTATTGAAATGTATGCGCATAACCATACTTTTCCTTACCCATATAGGGGCTGCGGGTGTAGCATTGACCCCCGCCGCCCGGACTGTAACCCGAATAGTATCCCGGTGGACCCGGATAGTGCTCCAAGTGCTGTGTATGTGCCGCGCCTGGTCCTGCTGGTACTAGCTGTGTACCGGTCGGTGGTCCTGATGGTGGAGGTTGCCCACTGGATGGCGGTGACTGCTCGTATAAATCAGATGGTGGTGGTGGTCCCGTTGGCGGTCCTGGCTGATAATACGGCGGATAACGTCTGTACGACGGCGGTGGCGGTGCACTCTGATATACTTTGGCTGGGAAATACGGCTGGTAGGGTGGCGAATAGCACATCGCCTCACCCGGATAGGGAGAGTAATAATTGGGCGGATATGCCGACGTGTAGTGCATTTGATGCATTGATCGCGGATATGGTGGTGCCCCTTGGTGAGCGGCTGCTGCAGCTGCTGCTGCCGCTGCGGCGGCTTGTTGATGCAATTGTTGGTGTTGACTATGTTGCTGAGAAGCAACGTTCGCCGATTGATGACTACCTTGCTGTTGCGATGGATAGCGGAATGTTGCCAAGTCACCACCAGTTATTAGGACATCACTGTCTGAGCTCTCCACGGTCGAGGTGGACGATGGTGGTGGTTGTAACTGGCCTTGATCTGGATCAGAATCAAGTGGGGTTGGAATTTGTTTACTCTTTATGCCGCTCAATGGTACATTTGTCTGTTGCTGTTGAGACGAGGGGGGTGGTCCTGCAGCCACTGGTGGTAGAACGTGCGGTGAAATTAACGGACCAGCCGGTTGGTAATAGCCTGTTGAATAGAGAAACAAAAGGATAAATGTTAATTCGGTGAATTAAAGTTGGGAAGAGTCAAATTCAATAAGGGGAGCTAATTTTATTCGACACCTTGTAAAAGCTGCAAATAAATCCCTGTTTGGAGATTGTGGAGCATATTGGTGGCGATAAATCAATTACATTAAATCGAATGGTTTTGGTATTGATAGAATTCATGAACTGTGGGATATTATATAGCTCTAACGCTCGTACTATGGTAACATATAAAAGGGTATTCATAACCCCTTGAGTACGTGTAAATTATAAAAAAAAAAAAAATATATTGACACGTCAATTGGAGTAAGTCCTATGGCTTTGTGGCCTTTGAATCTTTTGACTTTTTCACCAGGTTTTTCAAGATACCACCATAACTATTAGTCTGACGTTATTCCGACTCATTGTAAACGTGACATAACTTAACGATAATTTTGTACACCTGCTATAATTTTTGAGCTGGTCATTCAGGGTGTTCATTATTTTGCACTCACTAAAACATTAACCCTTTGACGACTAAATGGTTAACATATGCCCAATTATTTTTCTTATAGAAGGAGTACCAATTTTTAAATGCCAACGCTAGGCGTTTTTTCGAGTGAAAATCTGCAATTTTTTTAATTTCCAGCCGAAAATTAAGAATTACACTTGAAAAATTGATCATTGAGCGTTTGGAACAGGGCCGAAACTTCTCAGGGAGACAAGTATAGGGGTTTGGAACTTAAACGGAAATCATGCAACGAATAATTACATATGGCAAGACAATTTCGTGGGAAATCACGAACAGTGTTTAAAGTGGGTAGGGACGACCATTTCGATGATAAAGATTTTAACCCGTGGTTGATGATTCAAATTCTCCTACCATTTGCTCTTAACATGGGGGAATCGGCTGTTAAATGTGCCTTAAGGATCAGCCGAACATGCAAATGGACCACGAGTCTCTTTAGAAAAGCATCTAGGAAACAACGAAAGCTCTGATTACATCGACTGATCAATCTCTTTGCTCTTTTCCGTTGGATCAATGCCGTCCAAAAAACAGGGACTGGCTTATTCTCAGAAGAAATTAATGATACGCAGACGCAAGTTGAAGTCTAGGATATCGAAAGCGGTCTCAATAACGGCATTACCACACGACCCCATTATTATTGACTCTTTATCACTATCCTCCCACTTGATAAGAGATGGCCTACGGACTGGATAGAAATTGATCTTCATCAGTTAATGATCAGTCATTTTAAACGGTCTGTTCTCCAAATTCCGAAACGAGTGAAGTACAGAATCGGAATGAAAGTCAATATCGTGGTCATCATGGTCACCTTTGACAAATCAATCATGTGCTTAGCCAGAATATGAAAATAATCGAACCAAAAAACTACTACGTTACATAGAAAAAAGCTTCTGAAGCTTTATAGATACCTAGCTAAAACCTAAAAACAGATTTTGTTTGCAGGAATGTTTTTAGAATAACATTTAGAGAGGATTGGTACGACATTTTTGAGATTTTCCTTGAAATTTTAATAAAACATTTATATAAGATAACGCCTCCAAAAAATAAGAGTGCTGTGGTTTTGTGGTCATTGTTTGGACTAATAATGCATGATTTTTTTTTCCAAAAAGTCCAAGGACAAAAGACGTAGCTGAATCGAGTGGACTTTCTGATTGAAAATTAACCTTTTGTCTATCGAAATATATACTTTATGTCACAAACCCTGGGTTCGATAACCCTATTAATAGAGTAATTTATCAAGTCTTTGCTATAATTAATTATACAATACGAAATGCACGGATTTAATAATCTATGCTTCATTAATTTTATTCGTTAAATTGCAATTTATTTATTTATTTTATCACTATCCTCCCACTTGATAAGAGATGGCCTACGGACTGGATAGAAATTGATCTTCATCAGTTAATGATCAGTCATTTTAAACGGTCTGTTCTCCAAATTCCGAAACGAGTGAAGTACAGAATCGGAATGAAAGTCAATATCGTGGTCATCATGGTCACCTTTGACAAATCAATCATGTGCTTAGCCAGAATATGAAAATAATCGAACCAAAAAACTACTACGTTACATAGAAAAAAGCTTCTGAAGCTTTATAGATACCTAGCTAAAACCTAAAAACAGATTTTGTTTGCAGGAATGTTTTTAGAATAACATTTAGAGAGGATTGGTACGACATTTTTGAGATTTTCCTTGAAATTTTAATAAAACATTTATATAAGATAACGCCTCCAAAAAATAAGAGTGCTGTGGTTTTGTGGTCATTGTTTGGACTAATAATGCATGATTTTTTTTTCCAAAAAGTCCAAGGACAAAAGACGTAGCTGAATCGAGTGGACTTTCTGATTGAAAATTAACCTTTTGTCTATCGAAATATATACTTTATGTCACAAACCCTGGGTTCGATAACCCTATTAATAGAGTAATTTATCAAGTCTTTGCTATAATTAATTATACAATACGAAATGCACGGATTTAATAATCTATGCTTCATTAATTTTATTCGTTTAATTGCAATTTAATAAATCATTTTGGATGTCAAGTGCAAATCTAATAGACATTCATTTTCACCTGACATGTTTCGCATAGTAATGGCGGAAAAAAATCTTGGAACTACTTTCGTTATTTGTTACTTTTAGTTCTACCTGTAATTTTATCTGTCATATCCATACCATATGTTGTATCTGCTTGGTTACTCGAGCGCAAAAAAGAATTACTTTTGTGGATACACATAAAAAAGAAATTAAGTGGACATGCAAGAAAATTTGACAGTAGAGGAACGGTCGGAAATTAAAATCCTAGAAGCTTCGTTGGAGCCTAACTAGTCATAGTATAAAATAACAGTTTACAGAACTCAAAACAAAAACATTCTCCTTCGCCATTCCTTATATACCACGGCGCATTGACAAATGATCTTAACATTCAAAAGTTTGTAGAAATTTTAGATTCGTTTCACTGGTACAACCCCATAGTTGTATACCGTATGTCCAGACGGGTTTTAGCACTTGCTTGTATAATAGCAGCTTGTTATCAAGGTTAAGCTTTCAATATTTTCCGAGTAACTACTGGTTACTGTATTTCTCTGTATTTATTTTTAAGTTCTTCGCATTTCTTTTTTACACGCGACTTAAATTTTATTTTTGTATCGAGTGTCATTTCGAGATATTTCGCTTCATTTGCAAAAGGGATTTGAACCGTATTGAGAAATACCGGCAAATTGATTGTCCGCTTATACGTAAGAGCGTTTTGTAATTTCATATTTGCTTCCTCTTTTGTTGTGGCAATTGCTAGTATAGCTGTATCGTCAGCAAACGTGGCAACTATTGTATCGTCTGTTTGTGGTATATCACATGTAAATAGGAGCCACAAGAGTGGTCCAAGGACGCTTCCTTGGGGTACTCCTGCCAATATTTGTTTGAACTCTGCCAGATCTTGTCAAAAGTATTCGAAAGCTTTCTCAATTACATCAGAAATCCGATGAACTTAGTCCACAGTCGAATGTTTACTTCTAAAGCCCAATTGATGGTCAGGCAAAAGGCGTTTCTGATCAATAATGGGATGTAAGCAACGGAGTAATATTCTTTCAAAAACTTTTGAAAATATTGGAAGAAGTGAAATGGGTCTGTAAGATTTTATTTCATTCGGTGATTTTCTTGGTTTAAGAAACATAATAACTCCCTCGACTTCTAACTTTCTTGCTGCATTTACAATGTAGAGGAGTTTAGTTAATGCTTTTAATGCTTTGCGTCTACGGTCTCACTTGGGGTGGACAAAATGAGCTCAAATCAAATCAATAGCAATTAGTAATTAGTTATCACTGTGATTTGTATCAGAGCAACGTTCTGCAACTTCAGACTTACATTTACACTATTAGGAATTAATTTCATGACACCCTGGGCGGATCCTACGGATTCTTCAGAGCCAATGTGAAAATCGGTAAGGAAAATATTTCCTGGGGCTTAGATGGAAAGCTCAGTCTCCAAGAAACTACAGATAGTGGCTTTCGACTAACTGACATGGCGGTAGAAAATAAAGAGAACACACACCTTCCCAGCTCAGGGTTATCGAAGTCTCGCGATATTTATATAGCCAGCACCCAACTTAATGGGCTTACAGTCGAGAGTAATAGGGCTAGAAACCAACTCACCCCCCAGTTGGGAAGAAGTTAGAGCGGCAATCAATAGGGTGAAGTACAACAAGACACATGGTTCAAATATTGATGTGTTACCATGGAAGTGTGCATGCAGAAAACCATCAACAAAGTATGAATAGATGAAAGTATGACTGGAATATAAGCTCCATATGTTCCACCTACAAAAAATGCGATCCCATGACTTTCTCTAACTACTAAGGCATATTCCTGCGGATGTAATACCGGCGTGCTATGTGACTTTCTTTAATACACTTATCGGCACGTAAATTTGTGTCTTCCGGCCCGGCATAGACCTAATTCTCATACTAACACAAATCCTTGAATTATAATAATCTTTAACAAATCCGTCCAGCTACAGGTACTAACGACGCACAACCTTGGACAAAATGTCACTTTGATAGCAACAATTTTTGAGATAGTTAAACAGTTCATCTACCTAGGAGACACCATCAACCCCACGAATGACTCCTTAATAAAGATACGACAAAGACTAACCATAGGAAACCGATACTACTTCGGTTTAGCGGAACAAATAGGATCAGAGTTCTTAACATGAATGCTCTACCGGATCCTTATCCAACCAGTATTACTTAACGGCACATATTGCTACAAAATAAGGAGGAAATCGGAAGAAGTACAAGGCACTTTCGAATGAATGAATGAATTTTCTGTCCTCTGTGCAAAGAAGGCGAATGGACGGAAAGATACAACTGCGAACTTAATGAGCAGTAGCAAAATGGCAATGCATTGCAAAAATTAAGAACATCACACCGATCGAGTGAACATTGACAACCCACCTAATAAAATCTTTGAATCCTAGCTTTGAAATTCAAGGAAGACCGAACCTTCTGTTTCAGGATCCAGCAAGAACGGATATCAGGGCGATGGACCTAAACGTCTAGGATAGAATGCTACCTTTTCTCAGGCAAAAAAGCTCAGCGGTAGGAGCCAGTTAAGCAAAATAAGTGAGAATTTATCCCATTGTGTCTACACATTTACAAATTTTTCTAAAAAGTAAGGGAACAGGCCTAATGCCACTTTAGAAATATTCGTGCGATATGTAAAGAGTACAACGTCGGTTATCTATGACCTAAGACCTAAGCCTGAATGGATACAACATTTACTGAAATCTAATGAACCTATAAATGATCGCAATGAAAGGAACAATAAACTGAATATTGTAAGCACTTTTCTAAACCTTTCGACCTACAGAAACGAACAAGTTGCAATAATTTCCATGTTTTCCTTGAAATAATCGTTACCACTAATTACTACCAATTACTGTCCCCCAATCGATGGACTTGCTGTAGGCTCGTTGCACAGTGAAAGTCTCAGCGGCTCTCAATCCCGATTCTTTGAACATTCAAATCCGAAAAAATGTTTCTTTGTTGCCAAAGTCTGGGCACGTTGTAACTTTCTTACAAACGATATTTTGTGTGAATACTTCCTCTTTGAATTTCTTCTCCTGTCGCCTTGAATGTTAACTACTTGTTGTCCTCGTTTTTTTTCTTCAGTTTCCTTGCAATTTATTTTTTTAACAGTGTTTATCTCTTTACTGCAAGTTCATTTATCGAAATTACTCGTTTATGTTGCAGAGGAAAAAAAAAACAAAACATTTTCGTTTCGACCACCAAGCCTTTCTCATTTTAGGCATTTCGGTTGCTAGCACCTTACCTACCACTGGACTCTGTTTATTCTTCCGTGTACAGATATCTCGATATACGTAGATACATTCATTTTGTTGGTTTTCTTCCTTTTGCATGATTTTGTGACTAAGCAGTTGCAGCTTCATGTGAATGGGAGGCAGGTGCGGCCAGGTTCGTAGAATGTGGCTAAACGTACTTAGCGTACAGCGCTACTTGTTTGGTAAGTGCCTGGCAGTAGGCAGTTCGAAGTCAGTGCATGAAACGATGCGGAAGATAGATTTGTAAATTTTTGGTTTTCCTTTTTTCGTATTGCATAAGATACAATACAAGACATATATCTGTACCTATATCAATACACCTGAAGTGAGAGTAGAGGTTGGAGTTCACGTCACTGGGAAATAGACGCTTGAAATCCCAAGAGTTGCATATATGTACCTCTGTCCGACCATGTTACATCAACGCCTGTAATTAGATAAACTCCAAACTTTTCAATACTGCGCTACAATCTGTCATGTATCGCATAGATACTTGACAAGCAATTATCTCAACTCCATCCTTTTGATATGATCCACAGATACCATATTTGTTTTCACATGAACCAAACGATGCACAACGATTTCCGTGATTCCATTACCGATTTGCACACAGAGATACCGCGACCAGATGCTCTACCAATATTTGAGAAATGAATGCATACCTTAAGATATCCAGCATGTCGCTTCCCACTCCTTGTTAGAGAACTAAACAACTCCAATGCAACCTCAATTGCACTTCGGAGGATCTATACCAAAGCCACGATACCGCCAACATTGAGTTGAGTGCGCGCACTCACCAATGAAGCGCAAAAATGCTCCATGGAAGTGTTGTCGTCGTACTCGTCGCCACGGTCGTCGCAGAGACGTCGACGTCCAATGTGCGAGCAAATAAATCGCGGTCCATTAGCATAAAAAAATAGACACTTCCGCAATTGAATTGATTTATTTCAAAACGTGTGGTGGATACACGTTATTAGCGTGTTGCGCTGAAATCAATAGCCAAAAGGTGTGTACGAACGCGCGTTGTGTTGATTCCAGATCAGCCGTATCCATGGTAGTCTTTTGCAGGTAACATAAACCTGAGAGTGTATCTATGAGATGAACTAAATAGAAAACCTTGTGCGACTAGCTAGCTTGCTGATCTTGTTGATTTTTATTTTTCCCCACTGAATTCGGTTGGTGTGATGTTTTTCTCTGTTTTAGTTAATTCAGTTGAAATTTCGTGTTTACGTTTGGGCAGTAGAATGCATTTTTAGATTTTTTCAATTTTGTAATTTGTCATATGAGTTATATACTTTGATAATAACAAAGAGAAAAAAAGAGAAAATCAAATTTTAGTTTGAGAAAACCTCTTTCTTTATTCCTAAGGTCTTTTTTATATGGAGTCGTAATGCTAAGTATTCCCCTTCAATGGGCATGTCCATCGGGCTAGAACTCGCACAAACATTAATTTTTTATCGATGGTGGGTGATTGAAATTGAAATTTTATGATCAGCGGTGATAAACTTCAATGGTAATTTGCGTTTGGGGTGTGTGGATGTAGAGATCTGATTGTTTTGACAACAAATAAATGGAGCAATGTCTATTGTTCATTTGTGGGTCGATGTATTAATTTTGGATCTTTATTGAGTTGCATTTAAGATTTTTATGTTTGTTTTTATGTTTGTGTGTAAATAGGCGGATGGGATTTCTCAACACATACATTTTTATTGTTTTTATTAATAGGCCGCTGTTTCAATTTTGTTTTCTCAGCTATGTAAGTTGATCTGTTGCAATATTATCGGGAAATTATGTTTGCTTAACTTATAGCAATGGAAAAAGTGGTTAAAATCTTTCTTGGAATGAGGAATTATCTTTGGAATTCAGTTTGGAAATTAGTGCAAGATGCTGACACTTGACATATGACACTTGAAAATATTTTTAAATATTTCGACATGTTCCGTAACGTCATTTAATACGTAAATTATTATAAATAAACGCTGATTAGCTAATCGATTACTAATACAAAAGTTTCCACAAGAAATAGTCCCGAAAATGTCACATGTTAGTCACTGATTATCTAATCAGCGTTTATTAACACGGCGTAATCAATATAAAATGACGAATTATCCTCATCTAATTCACGATTTGTTATTAATAGAAACTGAACGCCTATAGCTAATTGGCATTAAGTTAGAAATTTATTATCAAATCTATTATTAGTAAAAATTCCGCGATGAACTTTCGCGCGGAAAGTCTGGGTTCGATTCCCAGCCGTAGCAACACCTTAATGATTTTTCACTGGAACACCTCTCGTGAAGATCTGACAAATCCTCCGAGTACTATCAATTGTCATGAAAAGCTTATCTCAACTTGGCCGTACGGATTCCGCATAACACAGGAGGTCCCGCCATCGTGCAAATAAGTTCACACGCACACATGAATGGTTTTGAGAAGAAAGCTAGGCCCTGGGTTCTAACGAGCATGTTGCGCCATTCATTTATTTTTACTTTTTATTTTTTTGTAATCGTCCTCATTTGTGCCTTAACTTTACAAAAGTAAAAATAAAGTTGAGTCAGGAATAGAAAGTATAGCCATAGGGAAACAGTGTCTTTTTGTATTTGTAAGGAGGGGGTCATGATCTTACAAATCGTCAGGTTAAAATCTATTGTCATAAAAACATACATCAACTCAGACTTACGTATTCGGTATAAACTATAGCTCCTGCCATTATGCAGGAAGTCCACACGCACACAAGAGCCTAAGGTACAAGGATGTTGTTTTAGTTAATTTGTTTTGATTGAAATGATTGAACCCTGTAGTACTTTAACTGTGTCAGTAAAGATAATTGATTGAACTCCATCTTCTACAACAACTGCTATTTTCCAAAGACAACAATTATATAAAAAAAAACTGTGTGTGGAGTATTACTTTAACGAAAGGCTATTACGATTACTCCATTGCTATAACAGCGCTACAAAATCTGCGTTCACGAAAGTTAGGGGAAAGAGCATTATCACAGCCGTAATGTTTGCAATTTTAAGCTCAGCCGTGCTTGTTAAATTGTTGTTACTTGTGTTGCCTAATCTTTGGAATTTTCACACACATTCATGAAATAAGTGGCAAGAAAATTCTCTAAATATTATTACAACTAAAATGCTTTGAATAATTGCTTAGCATATCCACTGCTATCATGCGATAGCATTTTCCTTCCACAAAAAATGAAAAACGTTTGGAACCACAATGCGCAGTTTAAATTCCTCAACTTCGCAGTCTTTAAACAACATTCAGTAAGTCGCTCATTCACTAACTCACAATCCCCGGTGAAAGAAATCAGTGGATACAAAATGAGAGAATGAGGAGTTCCTCGATTGTGCAGTGCATTTCTCGCTCAGCAAGTCCACGTCGAAGTAGGTGAAAAATAATCAGATATCACGTTAAACGGTTTAAATTCATACCTAAAGCGAAACGCAATGGATTACGAACAAGTAAAAATAAAAATGAAGTTTTTTTTTTGTTTTCGTTTCTCATATGAACCTAAGCAGTGATGTCCTCTTGACTCCCCAACACCCAATCTCCTTTTTCCCCCAATGGCAATCGGATAGAACGTCCAAAAGACGACAATTTCTGGTTAATACAACAACAGCATAGGCAGCAAACTGCACAGCTTGCAGTCGTTGCACCTATGCAGGAGCTTAATTCCATTCAGATACCACCCGTGTCTGCTATTTGGGGTGGCAGCGAAACGACGCTGACGACGACGCTGCTGGTAGTGAGCGAGCATACTCGAAACTGCCAACCGGTGGCTAAATGGGGTATTCCAATTGAATGCCTGTAGCCTGACAGTAGATCGAAAAAGGAGGTGACAGAGGATGGAAAGGGTGAACCTGGTCAGAGCTCCCGCCAGTAATTGGGGCATCTGAACAATCCAACATGTATCTATACTGCATGGTATATGTTCAGTGTATGAACGTGAGTTCAGTTAACGACGGAAGATATCGAACGATGACGTGGTTCTTCTTTAATTCAGATCCCGAAGGCGAAATAGGAAATGTAATAACGATGTTGGACTATATTATACATCACTTTTTTTTTGAAAGTTTCTTGATTTCGACTTTTTATAATGGAGTGCATCTTGTAAATGGCCATTGAGCACGGACGGTGAAAGGGGATATTTTAGAACTCTAGATGGTAGCTGTATTGAGAGGAAATGAACACGGCAAGTGAAGAATGTGGAAATGAATCCTTAAGTTATTTATAAAATGCTAACGTTATGAAATTCGAAGAACAAGAATTGTTTTAGTAATGGCAAGATACTCTTATATCTGTCATAATGATAATTTTCTTACTTGTTATAATCTAAGGCAAACACGTTATTTTCATAATGTAAAGACTTAGTAACGCCAAATTGAAAAAAAGTTAGCAGAGCTTAATTATCGTGAAGCCATTACAATACAGGGTGTCCACCGGGGAGGTGTTTGTTTGTTTATAATTTTTGATTAAAAGAAAGAGAATGGATCTTATATTGATAAATGTTTTATTTAATGTCAGCAATTATGTGTGGAATACAATATCAGGTAAATGTCCGCCTCTGTTAATCTCACAAATGCGAGCCCTTTTGAGCACATTTTCATTACATTCTCACACATTTCACGCATTATTTCATTAATTTCATCACGAATACTTTGTTTGAGTTGCTCAAGCGTTTCTGGTTTGTTTGCATAAACCTTTTAAAAAGAAGTCCGGAGTAGTCAAAACAGGCAACCGTGGAGGCCAATTAACATCAGAATTTCTTGAAATAACTTGTTGTGGAAAGAGGTCACACAGTAATTCCATTGTAATTTTGGCTGTATGCCCAAAGCATGCAGTTGTGGTGTTAAAAAGTTTTCAATCACATCACGATATCGCTCCCCATTCACAGTTACCATTACGCCGTTTTCATTTTCAAAGAAGTAAGATTCAATGATTCCTCCTGACCAAACTGCACACCAGACTGTAATTTTCAGTGGATGCAAAGGAGACTGATAAATAAACTTGAGGGTTTTCCATTGTCCAGAACCGACTATTATGTTTATTCGCATATCCATTTATATGAAAATGGGTCTCGTCACTCATTATGATTTTTTCATGATAATCGGGATTGTCATGGGCTAGCTGTAACATCCTATTGGCATATGTACGGCGGCGTAAATGGGCTTGTGGAAGAAGCTCTCGTGTCAACTGAATCTTAAATGGAAACAAATGCAAATTCTTGCGCAAAATCGTGGCCAAAGTTTTTCCTTGAAGACCTAGCACCTGAGCACGGCGTCGAATTGAGGTTGATGGATTGTTTTGAACACTTCCTTGAGCAGCAGTAATGTTTTCAGCCGATCTAGCAGTAAGTTTCGGTCCATGTTTGGGCCTATCACCTACATACCCTCTTTCTTCGTTTCTTCGAAATCATTCACTACACGATAAATAGTGCGGTTTGTTGGCACGTTGTTCCTCCTCCCAAAAATTGCACGTCACTTTCTCATCGTCACAGTAGGTAAACGATGATTGATTTTGATAAAATGTTTGAACAAACACGCTGGTTTATCGAATATTTTTCCATAATCAATTTGCCACGTGTCTACTTCATATGTGCCAAATATGAACTGTCAAGACTAATGTTGACCAAAATGTCGGCAAAACAAAGTAGTACCTATACCTTCTTGGCGGATTTGTAGGCCTTTCAATCAACCTGAATCGACCTGGGTCTCAAACCCGTATTTTTAAAATCGATTGTCTTGAGGACGATTTTTTGTTTTGTGAGTTAGTTATCATGACAGAACTTGAATTTCGTTAACTTTTAAATGATCCCAGATCAAGATCTGGGGCAACGTTGCTCAGTTCTATAAACAATGTGAAACTTAAGTCAAATGAGTGAAGTTGGAACGGGTTCCCTGGTTCAAATCCTGAAGTAATAATACCGACGTTGTTCATCACTTCTTCACCGCAATAGAACCTTTTTTAATTTGACGCTTCGAGTCGGTGTTGAATCGGAGGCCCCATTTTTTGTGGGATATATATAATAGAATAAGAAGCTGGGTTGAACACCTGTATTGGTCGTTGTGCCAGTTTTTCATATGTTTGTCTAAGTCTAACGACGAGGGGCGTAAGCCCTTTGGCAAAGCTTATTGATAACCTTGCATTACCGGTCCAAATTACAAGCGAACATAACTTCATAAACCTCCCGATCAGCTTGTAATTTTTTCAGATTTTCAGAGTACCTTTTGAATAGCCGAGGAGGATGAAACCATGCTTTACTCCATGTAAATGTCAGACGAAGACCTTTTGCCAATAGGCAATGTTAATAAGCTAAATTGTCGAATACCATTCTACTCAATTTTTGTGTTAGACGAAGCCCATTTTGAGCTAGAGGGCAATGTTAATAAGCGATATTATCAAATGTGTAGTAAAATTGTCGGATTCTATGCTCAACTCAATTTTTATGTTAGACTATAAAGGACACTGTAATAAGGCGATATTGTCAAATGTGGAGTGACACTAACTCCGAAATTCTCTATGAAATGGAATTGCACTCATCTCCAGCCACAAACCCATTTGGAGGCTCATCAAGCTACTTTGGCAGGCCATGCTCTTTTTTTTAAGAAAACGGTCACATTGTATCTATTATTAAAGACTGTTATTAAAGAATGTGTATACCCTCACCCATAGGGGCATAATTTAGCTAGATATACCTTAAAGTATATTGATCGACTCAGCGATGTCTGTCTGTATATCTCCGATTTTTAGGCCTTAAAATTTGAGCTAAGATAGGATAGCAAATTTGGTATATAGGATCCTTCTCCGTGCGTACAAAACAAGTGTAAAAATGTTCAAGATCCGGCCACTGCCACGCAAACTTTTAAGAAAAATTTTGTTTTTGGTCAAACAGGAAGGAATTTTGATATTTGAAGGTTTTTTGTCGAACCATTAAAGATTTTGTTAACTGTCTCAACAATATGTTGATAATGCAATTTTCTATACTTCATCCCCATAAATTTTTTAGCTAGGCTCACATTTTGCGACAATAGTTTTAAAAACGAGATGAGATCGGATAGGGTATTAAACGATCCGCATTGTAGATTGTAGCCTTCTCATATGTTTAAAGAAGTTTTTCTTACCACAACTACACTGAAAGGGAAATCCTTTAAAGTGTAGTTTCAACTAGATCGGGGAAACTCATATACTCTGTTATGGCAGATGTGCAGCGAAATTTTCACGGTTTTATTATTAAAAGAAAAATATATTTAGTTGTCCCCTCTGCCTGCACCTGATTTTGTCTTGTGGGGTTATTGCCACCAGGAAGTTAACAAAACGAAACCAGTAAATAAAATGAATGTTTTAAATCGATTCCATCAATATAGACGCTATGATGCAAGCTATGATGAACAATTTTCTGGCAAGAAGTAGAAGCCATTTAAATATATAACAATTAAAGGCCAATAGAATGCTACGGATTGTTCATGTTACGAATGTACACTTTGTTAAGCTTAAGTATGGAATGCAATCACTTTCATATGACTAGCACGATTGCACCAAATGATTATTTTATGCCAAATTTGTAAGATGATCCTAAAGAATCGATCAGTGCAATCGTGACTGTTATTGTCTAAAAATTGTTGGCCTTGAAATCAGAGATATCTATACAAAAAAGTACTACATGATACATAGTTGGTCGAAGAATTGAGGGGGGGAATTCGATGATCCGTGAATATAACACAATGGCGAACTCTTTGATCTTAATATGAAGATCATTTTCATTCATGAAGAAATACGGCCCTATAAATACTCTGATACTCCAAAATGGGGATTTTTTTGGTGTCCAATAATGCATATTTTGTTAATAGCCAGTGATTCAAATTATCAAGAGGCTTTGGTTCTTGTGATTGATCTTGTAAGGACAATATTTGTCTGCAAAATTGGAAACTATGTCGATTGAGGAGTTTCCCGATTCGCGTGCACTTTATGGAATTGACTGTTTTGTCTCATTTTGAGCTAAAGAAATTAATGCCCTGATATTTCTGTTACTAATGTCGGTACGTTTATTATATATGGGACAGGAACATTCAACGGTCAATTGATGTTAAGTCTACAAAAGCATGCATAGTTTAGTGGAACGAACAATTTTATTCCCAAAAATGGCAGTAAAACGCTTAAAGTTGTGACCACCGGCTCAGAATTTTGTACTACATTTTTTTAAATATCTTTCAATGGTAGATGATTCGTGAAATCCACCATGATAAAAATGCAATCTTAAAGGTGCGTTTGTATTAAAATATAAAACTGCCCCTAACAAATCAATTTATTTTTTCATTCATTTAATTGCCATCGTTGAAGTAAATGAATGTTTCGAAATCGTTTTGAAGTGTCATTTTATTTCATTCATAGAGAAATTTTTTATGACCTTTTTTGTTGTGTTGCCTTTAATTTATTTAAATGGTTTGAAGTACTACTTGGGAACGTATTAATATTCCAAATTAATTGTGAAGGTTTAAATGTTTGCATAATCAATATCCCACGGATTGGAATGTGTTAAATCTATTACAAAATCGATTATTTTTTTTACATACCACTTTCTCTAAAACTGAGATCACGCCAGATTGGTAATGCTTGGCACTTACCTGGAAAGAAATAAAAATGGAAATTGTTATTGTTATTGTTGCAAATAGTAAAAGATTTGATTTGAGAAATATGACTAATTTCAACACCAGCAACCCACCAACCGAAAAATGTATGACACATGGATGACGTGACAAAATGCCAACAGAGTACATATTCTGTTAAAAAACGTACTAAATAATAGCGAAATTGAGCCAAAACTAAATAATAATCAGGGAATTTGGGGAAGTATTTTTAGATATTCACAATTTGTACTAGATTTGTAAATTGGAAAACTATTGAGGGCAGACTGAAAAACTTACCCATCTATTTAATTTTGACAGCCTGCGAAATTATGAGTTTAAAGTGCAACATGTGGTTCAGTTCCAAGATAAACTCCAGCTAGCACACACAAACATTTCAAGTCATTAATACTGAATACAATACCTCACAACATTATAAAATTCTTAGGTTATTCGTTCAAAAATATTTAACAATCAGAATTAATCAAATAAGTGAAATGTAGATTAAGTAAAGAAAATATTTTATGTCAGGCAGTCAAAAGCGTTTTTCTAATTATTTCTTCTATTCTATTCCAAAGGGTCTACAGCCAGCAAATAGGTCGTTCATTTTAACCAGGGCACATAGATTTATAGTTTAAGGCTGATACAAAATAAAAATTCAAATAATTGGCGCAACAGGTTCGTTAGTACCCAGGGCCGAGCTCTCTCACAAGCATTCATGTGTGCGTGTTTACTTCTTGCGCGATGGTGGGACCTCCCGTTTTATACCGACTCCGAACGGCGAATTTAAGATACACTTTTCTTGACAATTGATAATACTCGGAAGATTTGTCAGATCATCATGAGAAGAGTGAAAAATCGTTTAGGTGGTGCCACGGCTGGGAATCGAACCCAGACCTTCTGCACGGCAGTTCATCGCACTAACCATCGCGTCACTTAACTGATAGTTTGTTGAAAATTGTAGTGAATGCCCAAATAAATCTGACATGATTTTTGTTACGTTTCATTGCATATTTGTCAAAGGTCAAGAGCCAGCGATAAAATATGGCATATTTAAATTATAAAAGGAAATGTTTAACAAAAAAATCATAACGCAATATATTGTTTCAATAAAATTATTCACTTTAAAATTATTATTACTTCACGCTTTAGCTTTTGAAGTAATCAAAATGGTGTAATAATATGTACCTAACTATCATTTGCATAATTTGAAAGCTTTATGGGTAAAAAACGTCAACACTAAAAACAACAAACCTCCTTTTTTCACTTTAAACCCTACCTCACACATTTTGTGGTTAAATACAACGTATGTAACTTAATTTGCTATTTTTATACCAACACTGTTTCTATTAACCCTTATTTAACACCACATAACAAATATGCTTTAACAATAGTGTCAAAACAAAACTCTTTGACACCTACTGCTACTGTTATTATTCTTATTCACGAATGTCGTGACATAAATGTCACCACAGCCATTTGGCAAAATACTTTGGGGGCTAATAACATAAATTATTACTCCGTCCTTGTCTGAATTGTGGAGTGAGGACAAACGAATTCATAACTTTATTTCACGATTCGATTAACGTTCATAGTGACTGTCCCTCGAATATTAATGCAGACATTTATAACAAAAAGAAAATCCTATTCATATTGCAACTGACTCCCATCGGTCGGCGCCGATGCCGCCGAGTGCATTCTTTCCCATAAACCGTCACTTGCGTACATGATGACTTCCAGAACCAGAACCAAAAACTTTCAACGTCCAATTGACAGTCTACTCCCCCTCTTTCTTTTTTCGATGTGTTCCCGCCGACGACATCAAGGTCCATAAATATTCAAATCTGTCCGCCGCGTTGATTGACTGACTGAGTGACTAACTAGCCAAACGTAACCAACGTGCAGAGTCGGTCTGAGTGATTGGTGTTCTTAGCTAGCGTTGGCTGGCTCTCTTCCTCTGTTCATTCTGACGCCTGTTGTTGGTGGTGGTAATCGAAACGATTTTCGTGTGACACACCGTGTGACAATCGTGTTTGCTGTGATGCGTGACAAATTATTGACAGGTAATAGGCAGACTAAAGAAGAAGAATACACTAACAAAAAACTAAAAAAAAGAAGAAAATCCCAAGGAGTAGGGAATGCCACATAAAAACGTGAACTCATTATGTGGGAGGAGTTGATCATGAATGGCGCGAGCACAAATCACCGCGTGGATAAGAGGAAAGGACAAAGTGGAAAGGCATCGCCCTTCAAAACAAATTAGAAGCGATGATTAATGCGAAGGAAGGACAGAAGGAGGAGACGAAGGCGCAACGATCAAAATAAATTCACAATGCTAATTTGTATGCAAGTATGGGGGGCTTTCAATTGATTAATGCTTAATTCGGAATAAATTGAAGGAATATTTGCGAAATTAAAATTGATGTATAGAATAATATGGGGAATTATTACACTGCGTGTGATTAGTTTGCTAATGTGCAGGGATTCAACATGAATGTCTTATAGTTCTGCACCTACATAATGATCGGAAGAATAAATTCCATTCGAAGCGTCAGATGAATCGAAGAATGAGTGTATCAGACTTACGTGACAAAAAAGTTACTATACAATGTGCACTGAGAATGGTAGAGAGGATAATAGGCGAATACTTAAATGGAACGTGTTTATGAATAAAAAAAAGAGCAATTCAATCAATATGGTCATCAGCCAATAAATTGACAGAATCGAATTCCTATTATTGTAGTCGATGTATGTGACAAAGCTCACTTAAACTGTGACAGCCAACTCAGACTATCATAGTCTGTCGCATTTTAAGACTAATTACATGTAAATATAAATTAACTGTCAACCTGTCACTTCGATACAAATGTGAAGAAAAAAAAAGCGATGTGCAAGTGAAATGAAAAATCAAAATGGTTGTTGAAAACTGGAAAACAACATTGGAACTGCGGGTTTTGTAATAAAAGGAGAGCGAATATATAACATTTTGGATATGTTTTTAATTTTCACGGTATTTACCGAATAAATGAACATAAAAAATTTCAGATTTATCCGTTTTTAAAGCCGGAGTTAGTAATTTAAGGTCTTTTATGTGATGTAAAATTAATAACTCCGAAATAGAGTTTATATAAACAAACATTTTTTTTTGTTAAATCAATCTTTGAAGCCAAAACAAAATGACGTGCAATGAACAAAATATGATCGAAATTGGAGACACATGAATTTGAAAAGCTAAATATGTAAATAATAACAGATATTATGAAACTTAGACTTGTTATATAGGTTTCGTTTTATATTCCAGGTAGATTTAATTTGGTTGCTATTTTTGTTATATTAATATTTCAAATAAATCATAGATTTATGGCTTTGTTTATATAAATTATAAAATTGCTTTTCAATTAAAAGATATTGGAAAAAACATTGACCTTGAACATAACCACCCTGCATTAGAGGAATTTCAGTATTCAGTCGGAGAGTACACTTCAGTGTAGAAAACAATGTCAACATTCGGTTCAATCAAAGAAGGTGATTTAATGTTCAGGATTGTTTTAC
This sequence comes from Rhingia rostrata, assembly GCA_949824845.1. Classification (NCBI taxonomy): domain Eukaryota; kingdom Metazoa; phylum Arthropoda; class Insecta; order Diptera; family Syrphidae; genus Rhingia; species Rhingia rostrata. The sequence continues at coordinate 138,755,016 of OX463755.1, read as the reverse complement.
TGACGTTTTCGACAGTTTAATTTTTCGATATCAGAAAGCTGCGACTAGAGGAACCCCATCAGAAGCTTGGGTGTCAATTTGTAGACATCTGGATAACTATTTTTGTTTTGCAGTTGTTTCTAGGATTCCAAGTTAAAACTAAGTAACTGAAAATTCACTCATGCAGTTATCTTCAAATAAGCATATTTATTAAAAAAACGAAACGGAAGTTTTTAAGTCACTGATTACAATTACGATCCTTTCAACCAAGGTTGGGGCCTCCCATTATGTCATTATTATTGCGGAAATCGTTTATTGTACGGTCAAGCGACATTGACTAGAAATTTTCTGCAATACGAAAAGACGTCTGTCAATATGTACGTCAATTTCAGCATAAATACTTTAGAGCAGAATCAAATGACTTAACGGACATGCTCATCCGGAACTATATGGCTGCACTTCTGCATTACTTTGATGAAGCACTTTGTTCACACCAGGGTCAGTCATAAACGTCATGTTCATGAAATCCGATTCCTGCCGCCTGACCTTCTGAAATTCCATATTCCTCGATAAATAACAATCGATTTAATAAAAACAAAGAAACAATTGTTAATATCTAAATCAAACATCTGAACATTTGACCAAATTGTCTACCATTAAATTTATTTATTATCATCTATTGCATTATACACTTATATGCGCCTGCATAGATTTGTTGGATCTACCTTTTTCGGGCACTATAATATTTAGTCAGGTAATTTTAATTCTAAAAAAAACTCAAACAAACATACCTTATTCCTTGACTAACTTTTGAAAGTAATTTTAGTCAGCTCAGAGTTTATTAATACGGGGGAAAAACATTCATAATAAATAAGGAAAGAAAATATGTAAGAGAAGTAAATATCCCTACCAATTATAAAGTTTCCGTGTAAGGAAACCGTCTGTTCATGTTTAACAACACCTACTGACATTTTGCTTAGAAAGAAAACCTATTAAGGATTAGAAACTAAACAAGTGTTCAAAAAATTTTCTTATGTGCACATCTAGGCAAGGGCGAGCTTGTCGACTTCCTGAGAGTCAAAAGACCTTATAAGCCTAACATTTGTTGACACAGTATCGCATATAACTTTACTAATCTCTAATTTGAACCATTTAAATGTCATATCGTGCTTTTTCTGGTAATAAATAATCAAACTAATGATGACATTTAAATATATTTGAAACATAAATTGTGTGAATTTTTAAAACCTCTCCAACAATTGCAAATGTTATAAATTATCTTGTTCAGATCTTCCACCTTACTTACTTATAACTGGTTCCACTTGCCCAACATACATTTATAAGTACAAAAAGAAAGCCAAACGCATTAATGTGACCAAGAATGTAAAGTGGTGGACTGACTCCGTTCGGTGCATTCGCCCATGTCTGTCGACCATACCCAATAAGACAGATGAGAGATATAAACGTTTTCGTGGATACTGATCCACTACTGCACCTAACCTACTTCTACATCAGAGAACGGAAAGAAAGAAAATTTGCGCGCTAACGCGATTCACAGTGTTGTGAGGGTCATTTCCTCAACAGTTTTACTACGATTTCTATCTGGTTTCCTCGGTCATGGCTGTTGGAATACATAATATACATACACATGTACGTATCGGATGGCTCTGATGGTTGGGTCATTAAGCTACCCTCATTCACGACTCTGGAGTGTGTTATAACACATTGACTGGACGTCGGAGCTACGGTAACAATTTTTTAACTAATTTCTCTTCTTATTGCGAATAATGTTGTTGACCAGGTACAGTAACGTTTGATGCTTCATTTTGAGGCGGGACCGTGGCATAATTTTTATTGTAGTTGCTGTAACGTTGCCACCTTCTTTTTGTTCTTTTATCAGTTCGGTTCAGGTGAAGAACAATAATGGAAACTTGTAAAGCGGAAATAATTGTTATGGGATACAAGCTTGGGAAAAGGTGGTTTGAAGAGTTTTTTTTTATAGGGACATTTTGTTGGTGTCCGCTTGAATTTTGTTTTTTCAAATTTCTTACTAAATTTTACCAACAACATTTTTTTTAATAAAAGGCCTCCAAGAAGTGGTCTTGGCTTAAAACTTAATTTAATAAAATATAGTCAAAATATCTTGTTTAAATACTTTTTTAAACGTTTTTCAAAAATTTAAGCTGGCAATGAGGGTGTTTTAAAAAGGTTCACACTTGTTCAAATAGAGAGTCTTTATACCTAATTTCATGATTCTAGCTCAAAATTTGAAATCGCTGATACATAGACGGATGGGCAAATCGACTAACCTTAACGATATGTCAATTCAAATTATTTCTTAATATAAAATACTTAACGTCAACAGAACGTTTTATGTAAAAGCCAATTCCAAACGGACACTGCATCCGTGGTAGCAACAACCTCAATGTACTATAAGAGGTCCTTCTTGACTGTATTGGAACGAAAAGACACATTCAAAATCGAAACTTGCACTTGTATCGGGTGTTTTTTTTTAATAGTTATAGAACTTCGAATTGAAATAAAATACAAGAAAATCGTTTTAATGTCCTTCAATTTGGCTTTATTGGAAGGATAATTTTATGCCATTAATGCTGAAATATGAATTTGGGGATGTGGCAACCGCGGCTGATTCGAACAAAGCCAAGTCTAGAGGTCCAATTTCCAACCATTTTTTCGAGCATTTGGGGACGTATGTCGGCAAAAACGCCACGAATTTTGGCTTCGAATTCCCCTAACGTTTCTGGTTTGTTGGCGTAGACGACCGATTCACATATCCCCAGAGAGAATAATCCAATGGTGTCAAATCACACGATCTCGGTGGCCAATTGACAGGTCCATTCCGCGAAATTATGCGCTCATCGAATGTTTCCTTCAATAAATCGATTGTGACTTGCGCTGTGTAGCATGTAGCGCCTTCTTGTTTGAACCACATCTTATCCCCAATCATGCCATCCAATTCGGGAACAAAATAGTCGGTTAATGTGGCTCTATACCGGTGTCCATTAACGGTAACTGACTCTCCAGCATCATTTCGGAAGAAGTATGGCCCAATGAATCCACCAGCCCATAGAGCACACCAAACTGTCAGTTTCTGTATATGTAACGGCGTCTCAAGGGTCTCATGTTAATTCTCTTCACTCCAAATGCGGCAATTTTGCTTGTTGACGTAGCCATTCAAACAAAAATGAGCCTCATCACTAAACAAAATTTTGCGATGAAAATCAGCATCGACATCAATCTCATTTTCGGCCCATTCTTGTACAAGCTGGATCTTGTAAGGTCGTAGGCAAAGATCTTTGCGCAAAATCTTCCATAAAGTTGATGGACAAAGCTCCAAATACAAAATATAAAGTTGTGCCCGGTGGCGAATCGATTCATTCGGGTTGTCTTAAACACTTTGCTCTACAGCGGCAATTGTTTCTTCAGTGCGCTCTGTTCGACGCCTCTGCGGCTGCGTATTATCACATAGAGTAAACGTAGTGCGAAAACGATCCATGGTTAACCGAATTAATTGCTCTGATGGACGATTTTGTCGACCATAAAATGGACATAGCTTGCGGTAAACTTCGCGAACTGAACCATTATTTTAGAAATAAATTTACACGATTTGCAAGCGTTGTTAATTTGTCAACCTGTTCATGATGAAATGGCAAACCAAACTGAACATAAATGACATTAGAGTTGCTCGATTTTATCTCTATTCGAAAATAAAACCTCTGGAAAAGAACCGTTAACTGTATTTGTTCATATTTATACTTTAAAGTTCCTTATGTAAGCCAAATATGATCGGAAGAAAGTATGCCTGAAGAATGGAACCTCAGCATCGTTTGCCCGATCCACAAAAAAGGGACCTCTAAACTACGGCAACTACAGAGGCATAAGTCTTCTCAACATCGCATACAAAATTCTATCTGCCGTAATATTTGAACGCCTGAAACCGTTCACCAACAACCTCATCGGCCCTTATCAGTGTGGTTTAGGTCAGGAAAGTCCACAACCGATCAAATCTTCACACTTCGGCAGATCCTGGAAAAAACCCAAGAAGTCCAAATCGATACCCACCACCTATTCATCGATTTCAAAGCCGCATACGACAGCATTTATAGAGACGAACTATACAGAGCCATGTCTAGTTTTGGTATACCGCCCAAACTCGTCCGTTTGTGTAGGATGACGATGGAGAATTCTCGTTGCTCCATCAGGGTCGGAAACGACCTCACTGACACATTCGATACCAAAAAAAAGGATTTGGGCAAGGCGATGCGCTGTCATGTGACTTCTTCTATTTGATTCTTGAGAGGATTGTGCAAAACTCACGAGCCAACACCAGAGGCACAATTTTCCAAAAATCTGTACAACTACTAGCATACGCCGACGATATTGACATCATTGGTAGGACCCGACGTAATGTCATAGTCACGTTTGCTAGTATAGAGAAGGAAGCGCAAAAATGGGTTTAGCAGTAAATGAGGACAAGACGAAGTATATGCTGTCAACACGAAAGGACACATAACATCGACGAATTGGACAGAACGTCACCATTGACAGATATAACTTTGAGGTAGCACGGGACTTTATCTATCTCGGTTCCGCTATTATTTCTGACAACAACATCTCGTCAGAAATTAAACGAAGAATTACTCTTGCCAACCGCTGTTTCTTCGGGCTAAGAAGGCAATTCAGTAGTAAAGCCCTCACTCGAACTACTAAGGAGATCTTATATAAGACCCTGATCATCCGAGTCCTGCTCTACGGCGCTGAAGCATGGACCGTCTTAAAAGCGGATGAAGAAATCCTTGGTCGATTTGAGAGGAAAATTCTTCGAAAAATCTTCGGTCCCGTTTGCGTTGACGGGCTATGGAGACGAAGATTCAACCAAGAACTATACGAGCTGTACAGCGATATGCCCCTGGTCAAAAAACTTCGCATTTGACGTTAAAGATGGCTAGGACATGTAGAACGAATGGACACCAATACTCCGGCTCGCAGAATCTTCGATTCCCAGCCAGACGTCAGACGCAGTAGAGGAAGACCTCGCCTTAAGTGGTGCGCACAAGTGGAAACCGACCTCAACCAACTTGGAGTGCGCAACTGGAGGCAGTTAGCTAAGGACCGGGCTAATTGGAGAGGCATGTTGATTGAGGCCCAGGTTCATTCCGGACTGTAGCGCCACTTAAGTAAGTAAGTACGTAGTGATTGCCAAAAACACTGCAGACATAAAATAGTTTAGAGAACACTTATATATAGTGTATCCCAAGATTTTCACAAGAAACAATTTTTATGGAAAAAACGTGCTTTTATTCATAATAATATATGCATAGAAATTATGGAGTTATGCCGAAATTTCCATTTTGTCGAAGTTTCCATGACTATTTTGCATAGTTTATCTGAATTTTGTTTATAAAATTCTAAATTAGCCCCTTCCACGGTGTGGTGGGCTGCTTTAAACGTATTTGCATAAACCGTAATCTTATAAAAAAAAACCCTAAAAACATGTGTTACAACGTACATATGACTTAAGCCACCAAAATGATCGCAGAAATTGATTTCATTCTCTCGCTGAAGTGTGAGTGTCACTGTCTTACCAAATATTAAAGTCTATTAAAAAAACGATAAAAGGAGGAGGAAAACCAAACATTCACTAACTTTAGTGGCACTTAGTTCCGAAATGAACCTGGGCCTCAACCAACATGACATTTCAATCAGCCGGGTTCTGAGCTAACTAGCTCCGGTTGCGCATTTCAAGTTGGTTGAAGTCAGCAATACTACACCGCAAAATTTAAATATTCCGTGCAAATTTTGGGAACCATTTATTATTTGATAAGACATTGTTTGTTAAATTGATATTGAAACCGAGACTCATTACTATTCAGTGGCTGGCTACAAGTTCACGCCAATTAATTAATTTTCAGTGCAATCTAGACATCTCCGATTGGCTGGCTTAATATTGCCATTAAAGCTTGCAGTTAACATGTAAGAAAACCGTTTTTGTTGATAATGTACAATAGATACGTCTTGCAAAGGTATTTTCGGGTATTTTTGGCAGTAAAACATTGAACATTTATGTTTTGTATGCTATATGATAATTAAACAGCAATGATAAATAAAAATTAATCTTTTATTTAAGAGAAATATGTGTACACATGTTCATTACGTTAATAATAAATAAAGATTATTATAATAATAAGGATCCAATAATAATGTACTAATCCGAACCAATCGCAAAGCTTTTGAGTAAGGAAACCACAATTCTGTTCTAAAGCCAATAAATCAAATTTTAAAAGTGTATGGCAACCATCTCCGAATTAATTGTTTTCAAATGAATGATTGAGAATGATTATGGAAAATTTTATGAAACTAACCTTAACCCCAGCTAACTCAAAAATGTGTAACAAAATAATCCCATCTTATTGTTGCATTTGGTGTTGTCGCAAGTTGGCAAGCTATATCTATTATTTGCACAAAAACCAATCACAACACATGCCAAATATTGAAGTCTATAAAAAAACCACCAACAACAAAAAGAAGAAGAAAACCAAACATTTACCTCGGCCCAATAGATGTGCTGCATACAACATTTCACGAAAGTGATGCATTGGATGATGATGATGATGATGATGTTGTAGCTGGGGATGATGCAATAGGGTGAACGACTGTGCCAAATTGGTGGCAGTCATTGCACTACCATACGTAGCATCCACTGCTCCTGCGCCCTTTCCCAGTTGGAAGCCATCAATTCCCATACCATCGATGTTATTCCCGGCAATCGGTGTACCTCCCGGTGAGGGATACGCCAACAACAACGACGACGATGGCGATGAAGCCGATGACAAAGATGACAGAGACGATGACGCGGACAGGACACTTGCTGTTGGAGATAATGACGATACCGACGACAATGTTTCGCATGTACTGCTCCCGTTGCTGCCGACACTTGAACTCCGCTGAGGTGGCGTTTTATAGCTGCCGCTGTTGCAGTAATTGCTCAGTAAACGACTCGAAGGGGCATTGGTGTTAACTTCATCGGTTTTTGTTCGCTTTGCCGCTGGCATCCCGAGGATGGTAGCTGAAGGAGGCTTGGATTTTGATTTAATCATATTTGTTGGTGCCGGTGGTTGCGGCTGATGACGACTATACAATTCGCGATTTTCGCAAATTTCGCAGCAGTATTTCATTTTTTGCATCGGCGCGGCGTATCGTCCAAAAAGTCTTGATTGGCTGGGGTTGGATTTTTTCTTTTTGTTGCGTTTGTCTGCCGCTTGCGATAGAAGAGACTAGCTCGCAATTGACGATTTGTGGTATTACGTCGTGATGGCAATAAGGCAATCTACAATTAAAGAACGCAATCGTGACAGCGATGAGAAAGGTTTTTAGCGAGAGCTAATGGATGATTTACGTTATGGCGAGGGGGGTTGTTTCGTTTTTTGGTTGGGCAACAAGTTAATTACCTGATGTTATGTCTATTTTAGTATATTTCTATCCAAACTACATTCCCAAAGCAAATGAAATTTAAATTAACAAACAAAGTAACTTGGGTTCACAGTGTCAAACAGTTTTCCCCTCACGTTCCTTTGAGCCAGCAAAATGTGAATGTATGACATGCTTCGCATGACTTTGACAAATTGATTTTTGGCAAATCCGTCATTCACCTTGATTGATCTTGCATTTTGAAATGAAGTACAAAATGGACAGTTTGTCGGAAGCTTAACCTATTACCAACTGTCATTTATACCGGTTAATCGATAAGCATTCACTTCATGTTGAAATTCCTAACACACACACTTCCCCCGTTGAAAGCTCACAACACATTTAATCTGCATTTTCCACTGTCAAGAGCAATATTTTCCTGTATCGATAATTAACAGAAGACTCATTATCCCACGGTTTATTTTCTGGTGGTCTGTGGTGGGCTAGGATACCCTCCACATATGGACGTCTTACAGTGTGAGGAAAACAACTAAACCACTCTCGAGTTTACGGTAAATTGACAGAAGTACCCTTTGGTTCTGTGTATATGCTCTCGAATATCGTTAATACACCGAAATACAAAACCTACAACCATGTGCGGTGTCTAGAAATTTATTCTCAAGACATCGTTCGAGCAGCAGCATATACGTATAGAATTGCGTGGGACACCACTTAAAGTAAGCGGACACCTACTCAATAACTTTATGCTAAGCAAAGGCTGTACGGTGTTCCTTTGGGAAACTCGTTGAGAGTTGTTCTATGTTTATATCATATCCCATAGGGGTACATTAGTTTTGACACATACTTTGTAACATAGAGAAATAATTTAGCTAGCTATAAATCAAAGTATCGGGTTTTTCAAAAGGGACGCTACAAAAGTTGAGCGGCTCGGCAGGGACAGCAAACGACGCCATATTTCTTGCCGCTCTTTTGACATTTCTTTTCAGTAAGGTTTGCCATTTCATGGTGGAAGGATATACGATCCAACCACGAGTCGAAATTCTTAAAATTTCAACTGAAATTCGGAGTCAGTGGCCTCAACGTTAACGGCGCTACGTCCAATTTATGGTCGTCATAATCGTCCTAGCAGATCAACAATTGAGCGTCTAGTGGAAAAATTTGAATTTACAGGCACAGTACAAAATGTTCCCGTGCCAAAGAAGTGCCCGTAGTGTCGAGAATATTGCTGCCGCTGAGGCTTCAGTTGAAGAAAGCCCAAATGTGCCTCTCACACTTCGTTGTCAAGCGTTGGGCATCTCTTTGACGTCGTTGTGGCGAATTTTGCGAAAAGATCTTGGCCTACATCCTTACAAGATTAAATTGACGTAAGAACTGAAGCCGCTTGACCACCAGAAGCGTCGTATGTTCGTGAATTGGGCTGAGCAACAACTTCAAAATGATTCGGATTTCATCGAAAAATCATCTTCAGCGATGAGGCTCATTTCTGGCTGAATGGCTTCGTCAATAAACAAAATATCATTGCATCCCGAAAAAGTTACGGTTTGCTGTGTTTTATGGGCCGGCGGCGTCATTGGGCCGTACTCCTTCCGTGATGATCAAGACCGGCACGTTACTGTGAATGGGAATCGCTACCGTTCAATGATAACCGAATATTTTTGGCCCCAGTTGGATGATATGGACTTGGAGGACATGTGGTTCCAACAAGACGGCGCCACAAGCCACACAGCGAATGCCACAATCAATTTATTGGAAACCAAGTTTGGAGAACGTGTTATCTCACGAAATGGTCCAGTCGCTTGGCCGCCTCGGTCGTGCGATTTGACGCCGTCAGACTATTTCCTGTGGGGCTACGTCAAGTCTATGGTCTATGCCAACAAGCCAGCGACGATTGATTAACTTCGTACGAATATCGAACGTGAAATTGCAGCAGTATGATTGAAAACCGTCGAAAATTGGGTTCAGCGTCTGGACTTCTTTAAGCGTGCCGGTCGTGGCATTGCAAAAGAAATCGAGTTCCATACATAATGGCATCGAACGTACTTTCACAGGAAAAAAGAATTTCATTGATATCCAAAACCGTTTTTGTTTTATTTAAATAAAACTTTTGTAGCGCTCTTATTGAAAAACCCGTTATATCACCTCAGAATAGCTGAGTTGATTAATCCATATTTGCCTGTCCGTCCGTCCTAAAGGTCAAAGTTTTTAGGCCTTCATTTTTGAGCTAGGATAACGATTTTTGGTAGATATGATCCTTGTACGTGCTGTTCAAACAAGTGTAAGCATTTTCAAAATCCCCACTGCCACGCTTACCTTTTAGAAAAAAGTTATTTTTGGCCAAACGGTTGGCAATTTTGAAAAAGTGGTTGAAAAGCATATGTAGTCAATCTCAATATATATATTTCGTCCATATACATTTTTTTTGCACACCCACTTTTTATGCCGTTTTCAGTAAAAAAAAAAGCTTTTCAGTAAAATTTTTAAATTTTCAAAATCATTGAATTTGATAAAACAAATATTTCGGCGATATATAATTTTAACCCACGCCCACCCTTTGGAGGCGTTTTCCTACAAAAACTATTTGTATACCATACGCCATAACATACGCAGGAGAAAAACGTTGTTTTCGGTCGAACTACAAACGATTTTCAACAATATCTTGTGAAAATGTCAATTTCAATATTTCTTTGCCAAAAAGCCCACATTTCGCGGATACATATTAAATTTAAGGGTCTGATGGAATAGAGTAATAAACGAACCACACAGCGGACTGTAGCCTTCTCATATGTTTTTAATCTGCCTTTGTATGCCGAAGTGGAGTTGGCTGTACGAAAGGATACGACCGACGCATGGAATGGTGGCAGTAATTATATTCCAAGTTATGACCACATTTCACGACATTAGCGGAAATTTGCAAATTAATTTGACACAGGATGGATTGAGTGTGCTCTTGTTCTGATTGAGGACAATTATTTATGTTCGGATTGTATTGCGTTTGAAAGATGGTGAGAATATTTATGAAGTATTTTGGGAGATGATTACATGACGGGATATGGTTCCATCCACACTGCGTTCTTAACCATTGAATGTGGGATTACAGACCTATTCGGTTCGCACTTTTCCAACATTTTTGCTTTAACGAGGCATTTATTTATTCGTTCTTGATTTAGTTCCTTTGCCTCACAAATTCGAAACTTCTTACGTTCCGTGTTGTTTTACGGGTGGTCTAAGGAAGATTGAATAACAAATGATGACCTTTGAATAAAGAATGAGTAAATATTCGAAAAATTTCATATCTCATTCACATAAGGAAATTTATTATCATCCAGTCACTGCGTGTTTGTCTTAGGTGTACAGTAGGATGGGTCATGTCGGGCCATGTCGTATAAGTACTTCGAATCGGTGGAATATTCAATTTTTTCTGCAGCAGGAGGCATATTTTTCAACTCAATTTTCTGAAAGCGTATCCAAACGAGTTATACCGGAAAATATAGAGGCTGTTATGGCGACGACATTAGAGAGCCGTGCGAAATTGCCTAGACTTGAAAGCCAAAAAGACTTCCGACAATAATTTGTTTTTAGTTTCTTTTCTATTACTAAGTTAAATTCATTTTTTCGTTTACATATGTTATATATAAATAAATTTCGAAGGAGAAAAATTTCTTATTTCTTAGCTATTTCGCTGATTTTTTCATTTTAAGTGCCAAAAATGGTGAATTTTTGAAATGTTTGTATGTCTAAAACTCGGTAGAACTACTAGCATATGCCGACGATATCGATATACTCAACGTGATGTCATAGCTACGTTTACTAGTATAGTGAAGGAAGTAGCAACAATGGGTTTATCAATAAATGAGAGTTAGACCAATAATATGGTGTCAACTCAAAAGGACACACACATCGACGAATTGGAGAGAACCTCACCATTGACAGATATAACTTTGAGGGAGTACGGGACTTCGTCTATCTCGGCTCCGCTATTATTTTTGACAACATTACCTACTTAAAAACTAAACGAAGTTTAATTTGGAGATCCTATTCAAGACCCTGATCATCCCAGTTCAGCTCATGGCGCTGAAGCATGGACCGTATCAAAAGCGGATAAAAAGGCGTTGGTCGTTTTGAGAGAAAAAAAAATCGCAAAATCTTCGGTCACGTTTGCGTTGCAGGCAATATAGACTAAATCTTGAAGAAAGAGATAGCTATTCAAGAAAAAGATAGCTATTGTGTAAGGAACAACACAATATTTTAATATAAAAAAATTTTTAAAGAATAAAAGAAAAGCTTATTTGGGATATTTAAAATATAATTGCAAATGATCATATGTTAACAAAACAACAATGCAATTATGAAAGCAGCCTATCTGACTATAACTATTCCTTAAGAATCTTTTATTTACAAAGTAGTTAAAAGCAATTATAATAAATTAGCACCGCATTTTCTGATAGAGCTAACTGATCACCTTTAAGTAATCGATCGATAAGTTTGACAAAATGCGAAATTAAATTGAAAAATTGGAATCGTGTGCAGCTTTTTAGGCCTTCAACCTTCGATAGGTAAGAAATAGCTGTGATTATATTTATATTCACATTTCCAAATAAACAATCGTTAATTAGAATGGTAGTTAGCTTTGTTTTTCAAGTTGTGGAGGTTTCATATATGTGTAAGTATCAAAAGACATGCAAAGGAGCAACTGTCAGTAAACAGCCATCAATCATTCATGAACAAATTAACGTAGATGTGGGATAGAGTAGCATCTTGATTGCAGACAGTAATTTTGCGAAGCAGAGCATTGTCAAAAGTATATTGCTGTCTATGTCCACATTTTTTTTTATTTCATTTTATTTATGTCTAAGTTCTATTTAAATACCGATAGTGATTAGGCACAAATGGTGGCCCGGTGTACTTTAATAAGAAAAAAAGGCGAACGGTTTTAGTATTTTTTTTAATTTTTGTTTTTTTTTTTTGTAGAGAACGGTTTTTACCCGGTCACGAACCCATTACACCACATGTCTATCCTAGCTATTAGACTGTAGCTAGAGGGTCTTTGAAAGAAAATCATTTTGCTCTAAAAGGTATAATTGATTGCTGGAGTAGCCCAAAGCTTTTTTCAGGTATTAGAGTAAATTTTCCTTTGCTCATGGCTGACACCTGCAATCAAAGTAAACTTTGGCCAATACTTCTTCCACCGACTATTCCCATTCATGTCCAAATAAAAAGTTTCGCACTCTTCATAGCCTCAAAGTTTCATAAACGATATACTTTTCCGATTTTTTTTCCATAAATCTTTTTTTTTGTTAGCAAGCAAAGTATTCTTTTAAGTTTTAACTCACATAAACCTGCATACTCCACGAGTTATAAGAATCCTCATCCACTTGGTTTGAAACTAATTTAATATCCTCCGGCTATTGCGAAGCTTACTAAATGCGTACCATTTTTTCATGTTAATGTGAGACGACGTACGCCACTACATCCGCAAACTATACCAGAAGAACAGAAGAAGAATCGAAAAGTGAGGATGTGATTGCGAAAAAAAAACAAATAAAACAAAAACAAAAAATGAGGGGAAAATTGGCAAACAGAATTATGAGAACGCCTTTTAAGATATCTGGAGGAGAGATTCGTTTCTTTGACCATGACAGTGGTGTGGTAGACGAGACAGTAATATTATGGATACCGCTACTCATGTTGTTGACCCCCAGCGAAATAAATATGACGGACTATTGCTGAGGTCATTGATGGATACAAATTGATTTTTAGACAGATGGAATTATTTAACCCTGCCACAGGTGTTCTACTGAAAGTTAAAAAAACAATTCAGCCATCTAAAATATTTTCATTGATGGTACGAATCGTAGGTTGCTTAAGTTATGATAGAGGCCCCGTATGTTATTAGATCCACTTCCGTACTCTTTGCAGGAAAAATTTATTAAAGCTTTTATTTTTTCAAGAGGGGGTAAATTATGATTGCTACAAGTTATACAAAAAAATGCTTTCATCCAAATAACATCTCATGGACCACTTTGCAGATAATAGTAAGCTTGGATTTGGATGTGTCTAGGAGCTACAACTCCATGTCTCGTTTGGTTGGTATACAAAAAGTAAACATTGCTCTGAATAGTTCTTAATAAGTGATGGATGGGATTTACAGTAAAAGAGGGGAAAGAGTAAACATTCAACTATAATAGTAAAAGCCTTAGGAAAATACTACTTTAGGCTTCCTCCAGTCCTTTCAATTACTGAAGGTGCCAGTAATATCAGAGGTATGTGAACGAAAGCGAAAGTAAACTATTTTTCCATACAACAGATAAAAGAGCATCGTTTCGTAAGTTGCCAAATGATTGACCAAACTGAACCAGCTGGTGTCGTAAAGTACAAACTCCTAGTAGATATAAGCATGTAACTGTAAAGATGTAATGGTCCAATGTCTAGCTTATATTGTGACATCGAAATAAATCCCCAACTGTATCTACTGGGTCAAATGTTGTATAAAATCCTCAAACCACTCTATGGAGTGACTGTGATATACATATGTACAGCCCATTTCGATTTTTTAAACTGATATTGCGACTTTTAACAATATTCATGGCGATTCTTCAAAAGGATCACCTACTTACGGACGTTCGAAAAAAGTGTAATTTTTCGGCGGTCAAAAGCAGATTTTGCGAAGCTGCAAGAGTCCCTTCTTTTATTTTACTGGAAGCGGACATTAAGGCAGGTGGATTGAAATTAGAAAAAAAGGGGAAATTAAAGTAGTCTTCAAAGGTACCGTGTACCTTTAGCAACGTGTCCCAATTTAAAGATAAACTCTTGATAAGATTAACTCATTTGTTTGGACTCAGGTCCACATTTCCACATTTCTGTATTTCGGCAAGATGTCCAAGTCGATAACTGTTGAATCATTGAAAGATTTTTTAAGGACAACCATACAGAGCCATGCTTTTGGCGCCCAATCTCGTCCGTCTCTGTAGGATTACGATGGTAATTACCGCCGCTTCATCGGGGTTGGCGACGACCTCACCGAAACATGCAATACAGAAACTCAACTCATTTGGTTTGCCATGAGTGTCAACATTTCTGTTTTTCGGCAAGATGTCCAAATGGATAAATATTGAATCATTTAAATTTTTTTTTAAAGACAACTATATAGAGCCATGCCTTTCTCGTCCGTCTGTGTAGGATTACGATCAGAATTACCGCCGCTTCATCGGGGTTGGCGACTACCTTACCGAAACATGCAATACAGAAAATGATCTAGGCTAGGATTTAGACCATGTGACTTCGTTAACGTCATTCTTGAGAGGATTGTGAAAAAGTGTCGAGCTAACACCAGGAACGCAATCTACCATGAATCTGTGCAACTAAGGGCATTCACCGACGATATGCTGCCAACAAAAAGTACACACAACATTGAGAGATATAAATAAGTTGTAAGGTATTTTGTATGCCTCGGTTTTGCCGTTAATTCTTACAACGACAACGTGAGAAGAAATTTCTACGGAATCCCAGGTTCATCCCTGAATGTGCTACTTAAGTTATTAAGTAAGCATCAGTTGTTGCATTCGCTGCACCAGTTTTGAAGCTTATATTGTATCAACTAAAAACTGTGAAATTGTCAAACTTGAGGTTTGTATTGTCTATTTCTAGTACACGCTCGATTTAACCGATCTCTGCACAGGGATCTACTTTGTCTTTATCTTGAACTTTGATTCCATAAAAATAGCCCAGCTAACAAGGGGCACTACAAGCCCAGATTTTTAAAAAGGGATGCACAGGGATCTTTTTCTTTCTCTAGAACATTGATTCTATAAAAATCGCCCGGCCAACAAGGGGCGCTACTACAAGCCCAGATTTTTAAAAAGTTTGGAAATCGCCAACAAAAAAAAATAATAACAATGAAAACATTCTAACCTGGGATTTCTATCATCAGCTTTCAAATACATATCCACATGGACATGTGATAAGTGTTAGAAATCTTTGTATGCATCAATTCTACAGAATATATCCTGAAGTGGACACTTGCCAATGTGTTTCACAGTTCTTTTGATTGAAACGTCAAACAAGACGCAACTGATGTTTAGTGGCAAACAAGCGTAATCTCCTTCTAATAAGAAGGTGTGGTTATGTGGAATTTATTCCGCTCGTCCAAAAAATTCGACTTGACCAAACAATAAAAATATTTTATTTTATAATACAATACGAATTAAGTCATTAAAATCCCACACTAATCAAGTTTCAAAAGAAGACGAGCAGATATATACGTGACATCTCTGATTGTTACAAGGCAATTGTAATAAATTTATGTTTCCAAAAAATAATGACATTCTGTATAATGACAGTTCGTGTTTACTCCTCTCGTGGAGAATAAAAAAAAATATATACAGACAATCCCTGGCATGAATCCAATCGCATTTGTAAAACACCAGATTATGCGGAGATGTGGATACTTTGTTTTTTTTGTTGTATCCATTCTTCCCTGCTCGTAACATGATCACCGCAACAGTTGCTGACACGAAAGAAATGATGTTTTGCAGTGCCTTTGAGATGAATGACAGGCGCGTCAATTTGTAAAAATGCATGGGCGATAGCGATCGAGTGAACGTCAATAACATGGCGCCAAGATCGTAACGATCACACAACAAATTCTGATATGTATAAATTAATTCATTCAATCATCGTTCAAATATATGTTGCAACTTTTTTCGCTATTCAAAGTTCGAGAATATATTGCCAATATATTCCCACGAGGATACGATGGGCAAAAGATAAACGATCACATCAACCGTCAAGTGAGAATCACGAGGAGACCACCTCATAAAACTGCCCAAGATGATCCAATTAGAGTTCGCATTCGTACCCAGATATATCACTGCGGCAACAAAGTCTCTGTCCCTCTTTCTTGGCATTTTGCGGCGTCTTACCTCTGCATCATCGCCGTTCGCAGCTTCTAATGCTATTTGTAAGAATTTCGCTACCGAACGGAATTGCTGAGATGCTTGCACATCCTCCAGGCAAAACACAGAAGTTGCATCTTCAACTTGTGTTCTGGCAGTTGTTTTGTGGTTTGTTTCTGTCTATACCACTAGCTTGGAGATGCCTCAGATGGTAGATACTCGAGTACAAGAAGCATCTCTCTTAATGGTAAAACATAACTTCCAATCGTGCGCATTCCAAATGCAACGTCGGCAGCGGTGGTGGCGGTATCTTTTAACAAAACAACAACAACGATGATAAATAAAAGTGTGGGATTGGCCGATGGTCGAGGCGATTAAGCACAAACACACACAGCGCAAATACATAGATACATTTGTATTCTAAAATGGAAGTCACAGCACGTATCTAATTCGTGTATTGACGGCGTCGGCTACTTAACATTCATGACGAGTGCGCACTTACTCCGCGTATACTTACGCTATGGTGAGAAAAAAAAAAAAAAAAAACCAAGAAAGATCCAAAGCTTGCCCTGATGACGAGAGCTGATTGTGTGGCGGTTCGCGTTTCGCGCAACGCACGCCTTATAATTTTGATTTCTTGATAAAATACCATCGTTGCCTGTAGCTGATGTTGTATCTATTTGCGCTGGTAAAACGATAATTATTGGTAATTAAAACCGCTCGCTACTGGACGCGCAGCTGAGGGTAGCATAGCGTTGACGGCATGCGATTGTGTCAATTGGCTGTTAGTTTTGAATACCTAACCTAGGCTTTTAGTAATTGCAGTGTGCGCGCGGACGACAACGATCGAGTGTATTGCATCGAAATTCTTAAAATGTTCACTTTTTTTTCTTAAGACAGATAAAAAGATAGATGTATACTTTCAGATAGATACATTGGTTTGTTAGTGTAAAATTGGAACTTGGCGTTGTCTGCGATTTAATGAGTAAATTGCTTAGAATGGCAAGTGGGTTGGTTACCATATTTGGGGTGGTGTTATGAGAGCGCGATGTGCGTGCTTAAGGTTGCTTGTAGGACGATGGCGCGTATTGCGTGAGAAGAATTTAAATGAGAATTGGATTTAGTTTGAAATTGGCGGTTTGTACAAATAATTACGATGACAGATGTTTGATAAGATATAAACGAGAAAAATGCGAAATGCGAATAGTAGTTGTTGAAGAATTACGCAATAAGTGAATGGGTTATTTAGATCGGCGAATAGATTACTGGATCGGTATTTGATTGATTATGGATCAACCCAGTCTCTGTCCCTTCATGTCCATATAAATGTTTTCTATCAAATTTCTATAGATGACTTCTAGCTTAGCTTTCTGACTGTCAACGCAAGGCTTCACTTTCGAAGTCGCAATAAACGGAAACTTTAAAACTTTGGAATTTTAAACAACTAAGATTCTTTCTTTCGAGCTAAAAAGTTAGGAAACATTTAAAATGGTTAAGCTCTGCGTATGTCAACATTTATCATACAGGGATTTATCTGCGAAGACTGTTTGGAATAATATACTTCCAGATAAGGGTAATCGAGCATTGCTGATTGTTTAAATTGAAATCGAATCCCACAAACTTTATGTTGTATCAACATTCACAAGAGTTGTATCGTAGCGATTATTTAGACCCAAGACATAAGCTGTGATTAGTGATAACTAAAAACTTTATTACCCAAAAGACCAGCGACAGGAGCACATTTTTTTATTGCCATACCGGGGTTTATCTGGGAAGCCTTTTTGTCTTATTTTATTCCCAGAGTCTCAATTTTTGTGCCTGCGATTTTTTAAAATTGTTAAGAAGACTTCAAAAGATGCTCCTCAAGCATATCCATACCTTGTTTTCGGAATACAATTGAAAATAACGGCTACAGCTTTTGACTATTGCATATCTCTCGAGCTTTTAAAAAAGCCTAAGAATGTTAACAAAAGCGCAGAATATCATTAGTGAAGGGGGAATAAGAAACCAATACAGACATCATCTTGATATCCGAAACGACGCTACATCACCTAAAATCTTTGACAACATACCAGAGGGAAAAAGAAAGAAAGGAAGACCTCATAGTCGACAGCGTGATCGGGTGAAGAAGATCTCAGAAGACTTTAAAACGAAATAGGAATTGCATGTTCCCGTATTTGTAGAAAAAAAACCGCATTCCGGAAATCATATCTAGTTAGATATCTTTAGCGGAACACTGTTGTCACTGGTTAAAACGGTCGATTGACCTATGAGAACTAAGCTTCATCAAAGATATATTACTGAGTTCCAGAACGCGGCCATTACTTCGCAAACACAAACGGTTAGATACATTTAGTTTTAATTTATATATTGCTCAATTAAAACCTAATATGTATTTATTTATCCAGATTATCATAATTTCGCAAACAAATTCATTCCTATATCTCGACTGAAGCGCACATTAAAACCTTTATTCCTTTTTTGTTAAATCCATTATCCTTTATTTTTAGTTCTGCATTTCGCAAAACTTATTTACTTTATGAGAATTCCTTAACCTTCAACTGACACAATGCCATTCTCAGAGTCCGCAATTTTCAAATACCAACATTAGTAGGCGTCTTCTTATAACTGCTAATAGAATACCCATACCTACAAACTACCACGACGTCCTTTCGCAAATGGAAACTGAGAACGACAGAGTGGCGTTTGGTGTCATTGTTCAAGACTGCCGCATAGCTCCAGTCAATGGCGGAAATAAACCCAAGACAATGGTCGTACACAAAGGAAATGCGCTGTAACTCGGCGATAAATCGATGTAGGTAATTTCTCCTTTAATCTCGTAACCTATTGAACATCTTTCTGCGCCTTGGCGGGCGGGAGTGAATTAGATTTCAATTTTGCATTATTCACGGCGCTATTATGCGCATTTGGAGAATATAATTGAATTCCAATATACTAATATTATGAGACCGACTCGTCACCCTAGCACTGGTTTAGATTTATATTTGCAAATGTTTGTTGTTGTTTTGAGTAGGTATGTCCATTCTTGGCAAACTCTCAATTTTTTTTTGTTTTTAATGCCGAACTTCCATGCGATGTGAATCAGAAAACAATAAACTCAAAAAAAAAGAAGGAAATCTCACAACTTGCACAACTGCATTTGGCATTATCGGGCATCAGATCTGACAATGCAGTAACACTGGTATTGTCGTCGTGTGTTCCGTGTTCGACTATAGGTATACCTCCATCGTTGTTTACCCTTGGTGGAACAGAGTCGCTCGGCGATGCCGCGCTTCAGAGCCAAACCGAACCGTTCATGGCAAGAGTCATATTTCATCTTTTCAGTACTTTTGGGCTCCTATCCCGGTGGAGTTGTAGTGTAGGCATTCGCCGTGTCGTAGCGTGTGAGTAACCTTTCGATGGAACAAATAGAGAGATAGGATAGGTTTTGTTATTGTATCGTGGTGAAAAGTCGAATCCAATGAAGTGGTGTAGGTGAGTGCTATTTGGGGTTTTCGTTTTTTTGACAACTGACAGTAATGGAAATATGTTAACATGTTTTCTGGCTTTTAGTTTAATCCTAAATGGGGGTTAGGCGTTTATCGATTGCAGTGCAGTTCTTTATATCGATTAATGTATTATCTTTAAATAATTTACCATATATAAAATGAAGTTGGGTGGATGACTCTATCGTTATTCATCATAATAAGTAGTAAAAACAGCATGATCAGATTTTAAACACTTCAAAACGTCTACTGCTTCAAGCAGTCACTATCCGATATAAAAATGGTGTTTATTTAAAGGTTTGGTTTTTGAACTAACAACACTGTTTCTGCAAACAGACAATTTAACATCTGAAAGATTTGTGGTTGGAAAGTTGTGCCATTTTGAAATGAAAAGATAAACACCGGAACAACGTTGCAAATTGTGTCCAAAGAAGACAAACAATACGAACAGGACATATTATTGCCGTTGTGAAGTGCAGTTTTGAGGAGAATCCGAGTATAGTGCACAGCGATTGGAGCTATGCCATCCACTTTTCGGAAGATTTGACGAAAAGATCCAGCTTGTGTAAGAGTTAAAACCGCGTGAACAAACGCGTCGTAGGTTCGGTAAATGGGTCGAAAACATCATTCAGTTCTCCGATGAGGCCCATATTTGGTTAAATGAATATGCAAACAAGCTAAATTGATGTGGAGAAAACCCAGAGACCCTAACATCCATTTGTTGTGCTTTATGGGCTGGTGGAATCATCCGTCAATAGTTCATAAACATGCTTTATTGCAGGAACCTTTGCTGAGCGCATAATTTCGCGTAATAGACCTGTGCACTGGCCTCTATGATCCTGTAATTTCACACCTTTAGATTAATTTCTTTTGGGGTATGTGAAGTACCTGTTCAATGCCGATAAACCAAAGGCATTTGACTATTTGGAAGTCAGAATTTGCCGTGTTTTTGCTGATATATGGCCCCAGCACGATAAAGTTATGGATAATTGGACTTCAGGATTACACTTCATTCGGGCTAGTCGTGGCGCGCATATGCCATCAATAATAACACTAATGGCATACAATTATCTATTAAACAAAGCAAATATAACAGACTTTAACAATACCTTTAAGTGTTTTCTTTCATATTGAGTTTGTATACCGCTAAAAACACCTCTTGCCTTACCCATCAACATAATATATGCCAAGGAAGTATATTGTAGCCCTGACGAGTTAACGTTAGGGTGCAGTGCGATTCATATATGGAGTCCGTAGATTGGACCACACACCTGAAAACTCCGGAAGTCTTATTGAATGGATTTTACAACGCTGTTTACAAGGGCGGACCTCTAGAAACAAAGAAATTAACTAAAATTGTGTTGCTTGAAGCGGAGTAATTTACAATTTAAATGCTTATTCAAACATATTCAAACAACTTTGACATTTTAGGTATTTCATGTGCGAAGATATGATGGTGCAGTGTTGGGAATCTTGTGATGCTCAAGATTCCTAATAAAGTACGCGCTACACCAGCTCATGTTCGAAACAGAAAACATAAAGTTCTACAAGGTGGGCCAAAAGAGATCACCCTATTGGAAGATGTTCTTATTTTTGCAAATGGCCGCCAATGTCAAGTCTGTTTTGACATTTGTGGACTAGACAGATGTCGAATACAAGTGAGCGATACACTCCCCAAGAACGCGGAATAATCGTGTCTATTTTTTTGCGTAACAATTCTGTAGTGTTTGCGCAGTGCGAATTCCGTCGCCGATTTTATCCTCAATCTCGAGGACGAAGTGGACGATTTTTCGACCAAATACATAATGAGCGATGAGGTTCATTTCCACCTCTGCGGTTACATGAACAAGCATAGCTATCGCTTCTAGGGCACCGAAAATCCACGCGTAATGCACGAGGAGCCATTACACCCGCTCAAAGTTACTGCATGGTGCGCTGTTCACGCTGGAGGAGATGACTCCATTTTTTTTTTTCGAAAATGCCGCTGATCAAACGACAACAGTGGACGGTGCGCGCTATAGGGCCATGTTAACCGAGTTTTTTCTGCCACAATTGGACGAATTAGGAGTGGGGGACATGTGGTTCTAACAGGTTGGAGCAACGGCACACACTACGCGAGCCACAACCGATATTCTGAAGGCGGCATTCCGTTCCATATTTTTTTTGTTTTTTGAAGTCCCGTGTTTACGTGAACAGGCCCGAGACCCTAGAAGGCCTCAAGGACAACATTCGACACGAGTGCGAGAATCTTTCGCCCAAAATTCTAGCTGAAGCGATGAAAAATGTCATTTGGCCGATATCATCTTCTCGACTTGACCAATACAATTTTAAAGGTTCAAATAAACATAAACAAAACACAGAATCGAAGTTTTTCCATAAAAAAAAAATGAGGGCCAAACAACATCGGATGACTTCCTTTGGCCCACCCTGTATTCTCTTTGTGATTAGTTATGAATCTTTGTTGTTGCGATTGAGTTTTTTTTTTAAATTTCCGTTAAAATAATATTTTAGTACATTTGAGGGATACTCTTGAAAATTGAAAATAGTCCCAAAAAGTCGCAGCATATAAAATATAATCGAATTTACCAATTCATGCTATCGGAAATATTTTTCATGTGGCATTTCCATGCAGGAGTCTAAAAAAGCGTCGCCTATAGTCCAAAATCTTTGCGGCTTGCTATAACTCTACTTTTGAAAGTCTTTTATTTTTTAACCGATCTAGGTGTCCCATAGACTAGAATATATTTGCGACACTATATGATACCGTCAAAAATATCAGTGGTACATTTTGACAGCTTGTAGATCGGTGACTCTCTAACCTTGCATATACAGATGACCCTATATGAACATGATAGGTAATCATTTTTGTTATACACTCATAAAGCTTGATTGTTGATAAAAGTTTCCGCTAATCATAATACGTGCAAAGTTAGCGCCAGCTTGTACTTTCTATTTGTACGACGGTATGCAATACTGATAGCTAATATTTGCTTCTGAAATATGTGTCATATGTATTTTTGATAGCAAGACATATCTTATCTACTTTGCACGGGTACGTATTTTTAACTCTATCGTTTATTATGAAAACAGAAATTTCATGGTTTAGGTGGCGTATGCGCAACATTCATCAACAACTTCTTACATCAGAAAGTCGGCTTTTGTTGGCGTGTTTCGTGAACTTGAGCTGATAAGAACAAAACAGCTTTCCTATCGCTAGATATTATAAAATGCTATCTGTAATCACAAACTATATCGATAGCCTTCACACAATGCTCTATATGATTTTATCCTAATAAACGTATTTGAATTCGAACTGAGTGCGAATGGCCTTTTAGCAAAAATGAATTTTATTCAAATGTTAAATGACGCTTACAATTCTCCTGTTGAATATCTCTTATGGTCTGGCTACTTACGTATTCAAAAAGCATTCGCTATTTAAATAAAAAGCACACCTTCGAAATGTTTCTAAATCTGTTGTTGGAACAAGAACTTTTTTTTTGTAAAATATTTTCCTATCATTCGCAGCAATCAGTGAGAGGGTATTCTCTTTAGAATAGCGACGATGCTTTGGCGCTAACCATGTTCCACTTCTCTTTTTGGAATATTAATTTTTTTGTTGTGTTCGTCTGTTCGACGTCTTGATGACGTTAATCACGAAAATAAAATCTAAAAAGAAGTTCCTCCCCAATTTGTTGTCTGTAGGTAGTTTGTTCGTGTAGATGCAGAGAACAAATTTATGTTTCCATACAGCCTAATCTGTTGACCTCCTGCGATTCTATCTACCAACGTTCGATGACAAAGTGCCTTGAAATTTGTTAGTGTGACAAACGACAGCATAAAATGAGAAGAGGAAGAGGAAAAGTGGAAAGATACAGAACAAAAAGATGTATTTACATAATCACTGAAGGGATAGGGTGACACAAAAACATAAAAATGTTTTTTTTTATTTAAAATTGATTTTCAATAATCAAGTCAAATTTTGTTAAGCATCGAGATAATTTGGAAATACGATCATCCGGAAATATTAAGTCAATAAATATAAACTAGTAATACGATACTTTTATGAAGTATTAAATGTGGGTGATATTTTTTGACGGTGGTATGATTTTTTTTTGTTTGAATACCCCTTCTGCTTCTCCTAAATTTGATGCATGATTTGTATCATTACGAGATGATGAAGATTGAAAACAAACTCGTATTAGCTGTTGTACGTCTGAAGAAATCGTTGAATTTTCGAATTAATATTGTTGAACAAACCTGTAAGTAAGAATTTTTCAGTTGTATGTTCAGGGAAAGTCTAAAAACAACAATTTATAAGAACCTCTAATGAAAGGTAGGACTGTTATCTTTTATAAACGTGGAAAAGAGAACAGTCAATGGAAGTGTCGCGTGACTCTGTAAGTAGCACCCGTCCACTTTGACCAAGCATGCTCGAGTATCTGAAAGAGCCGTGCATCCAAATGTTGTTTTCACTTAGTCTGAAAAAAAACCTCTTAAATTGCCACGTCATTTCTCGATTGTTGTCTAATGATATGAATCCGAAGCTTAATACACCAGCCCCTTTAAACAAGACTTCTTTCCCAGAAATGTCTATTCTACAAAATTGCGCTCCATACCAAAAGTGCAATAAATTCACGAGAATTCAAAAACTTCCACTAAACTGCTATTTATACATTCATTCAGTAAAACGACCTATTCCACAACCAAATGCACAAGCAATGCCACAAAGGAGGTGAATCCTCAATTTGTTAAACAAACATTTCCCAGCCGCACCAAATACACCCATTACCATACCAGCAATGCAATTCATCTTGGAAATGTTCCTTCGTGCCAGCGCAACGAGACAGAAATTCTCCACCTCATAGCTTCAGCAATGGAGTGTAGACGACTTCCTGCGGTCATGTGTTCGCTGCAGGTGATTTATGCAAAACTGCCTGTAAACACAATTGAAGCTTATGAAACTTGGAAATGCTTCCTGCAAGTGCACACTAGTACTAGTCAATAGCATTTGAAGCCAAAAAAAATCCTAACGCAGTTCATTAAATGACAAAACAAAGGAAGCACAGTCAAACTTCATCGGATTTAGTTGTGGCCCACCAGAATGGCATCTGAGCATCGCAGCTCGTCCCCACACCGCAGGAAAGCTTGCCTGCATTTCGCATCGATTGAGTACATCTTATCGCACGAAAACTCTGCCGCTGCGCTGTCAAGATAATAAATTTTGTAAGACAAAAAAATGCTGTGCATCAGCGTAGTGAAAGGAGAAAGTTTCCACTCTTTTCTGTGCCAATTTTCACGAGGTGCAGAGAAGAAAAATAAAAACACAAAACAAAAATCAAATTATCCATAACATAGTGGTTTTGGACTTTAACAGGATCTTATGCATATGCAATAGACTATGATCACGCTGTGGCACGTCCCGAGTGTAGCGAAAGGCGAAAAACTCAAGCCACCGAAGTGCTGTCTTTGGAGTCTGGTATGGACCAACAACGTTGTCAGTCAGTATCTAAAGAAAATGAAACGGAATGACTATTTCGACGAGCGGCGGAGCGCGCACAGAGCGCGCACTGTTGTCTGCAGTTGTTGCGGCTTCATCTGATTTCGGTTTCGAATTTAACAAGATAATTTTTTTTTTTTTTTAGTTTTATGGTCACGATGTGCGGGCTAACGTCTAAGTTGTGCAGCTTGTTGCATGTCTACTTCGGTAGTGATGGTGGTGCTGATGGTGGATAGTGCAACCGATTCGTATACCTATATTCGAAGTTTATGTTTGCCTCATGTTTGGTCTTCACCTAGGGATCGCAAATCGATGTGAAAGCACCAAGATGTGAAATCAAATGAACAAAGAAAAGATATGACTTGGGAAGGTGTAGATATTAGTGGAGGATTTTTTTTAAGAAAAGCTATTATTTATGTACTACTAGTTGAATGGGTTCCGTCAAAATGGGAGGTCGCTTTGAGACACATGTTATATTGCAAACGAAAGATGCTTAATTTAAATGAGAAACAAATTGTGAAAGTCACTAAAAAAGCATTAAATAGTTTATGGACGTTAACTAGTTAACAGCATCTTTTGATATTATTATGTATAGTTTACATTTAATTGAACTTTATATAAACCTGGTCAAAAAAAACTTCGCATACTGCATAGTACGTTTAAGTTGGTTATTACATATATAAAGAAGAGACACCAATTCTTCTGCTCTCAGACGTCGGACGCAGTAGAGGCTCTAGTTATAACTATCAAAGGACATCCACGTTTCCAAATTTCCTTGGGAAAGGACACATTGTTTTTTGATCAGAGCTAATGTCAATCCGAACACTTGCCTCAAAGATGCTAGGTCATTATTTGCCAAAGAGGTGGTAAAAGAGCAGCCTTCAAAAATTTCCCAATTTCTGCTCACATACCACAAACCATCAAAATCAATTCAACTTGTATCCATATCAGCTGTGTGTGTGTGCCTATCCGCATGTATATTAGTTTTACTAATTGCACATTTCTGGTCGGCTTTCATGGCGAATGACGTACAATTGAACAGATAATACTTCTAGCCGTTTCAATCATCGAGCTGTTTCGATTAGATACACCTAATAGTCATTTTAATCATCACAGCAACTATACAAAATGTTATCATTCGGCACCAATACACACACAGGCCTGCAAGTTGAAAACTAATCAATCGCTACACCACCCACTTAATTCAATTGACTAATACCATCAAACCATTGACGTAAATGCGGTACACGTTTGTTGCCTTGCTGTCACTGCACACCAAACAGAAAATACTTTTTTTCTTCTATCGTTTGCTTACCTCACTGTTTCCCTTAAAGGCTGTACACGTCAATTTCATTGATGGAATTAGGGTGGACCGTTACAAGTAAAGACGCGCGGGAGGGTTGTTTATTTAAATTGCTTATCGCAAAATGCGCTGGCGGGGTATCTCTTAAGTGACGTAAAAGATTGCAAATTTTTTGCTCGCGCTCTAGATATACACAAATTGGTGGCGGAGTCTCCTGCCATATCCACAGGAAGTGTCAGTGTAGGTGAAAGGCTTCTTCAACAACTTGAAGGGAAATGCGTCATCGGATGGATGATGGATTTTTATACGAACATCTAGTTGAATTGGAAATCACGCAATGGGGTTGTTACGACGAATTGAATTAGGTACGTAATCTGCCAAAAGGTTTTCTCATAAATTGCAAGTGTCCACCCTAAATAAGCCGTTAATCTGTGATGCACACTTAAATTAAAACGAAAAAACTAAACGATTTCTCTCTCTAACGATTTTTTAAAATCCCTTTGAGAAATATGAATGAATATTTGTGGGGGAAATTTATCTACACCCTGACCCTCTGACCCTTTCAACATATTCATAAGTGTTTGGTAGATTGTGCAAAAAAAAATGGGAGCACACATCAGTGGCGTAGGGTAAATTTTTGTGACGGGAAGCCAGGGCAACGTTTTTCAGTGTAAGCTCATGATATCAGTTCATAAAATTAACAACATTGACCTCCGGCAACTTGATTCAAGCTCAAATGAATAAGTTGACGTATTGATATGAAGCAGCAAAACTATATTAACGGGTTACGAGTTGTTTATCTATGTAAAACTTGTCGATTTTTTGCAAGTGCATTTCTATAGTTGGGTGGCCCTCGAAAAATCACTAGGTATCGGTTAATATAAAATCCACGCCACTGGCAAACATGCCTTCCTGGTCAACAAAAACGATTTGGATGGTGAATATTTTTGTTTGTATTTTTTGTTCGCGCATATGGATATAAAAAACGATGGTGGTGAAGTGCCGTTTAATTTATATTTTCCGGTGAAGAGTGTAGATACTAAAAAAAAGCTATCTTTGATGGAAA
Source organism: Rhingia rostrata (assembly GCA_949824845.1). Classification (NCBI taxonomy): domain Eukaryota; kingdom Metazoa; phylum Arthropoda; class Insecta; order Diptera; family Syrphidae; genus Rhingia; species Rhingia rostrata. The sequence goes on along the minus strand of OX463755.1, from coordinate 138,727,325 downwards.
AAAAAGAATCTTTCCACAAAAAAAATCCTTTAGTTATACAAACATGTAGAGATATACTCGTTGCAGTGATATGGTCTAAAGGGCTGATGTGTGGTTATTTTGGCTTGCCAAACCGAGAACGTAATCCGCTCTGTAGTAGTGAGGTGACCGTCAACGATGTGCGAATTGTAGTTGAGTCTAGAAGTTGTGGTGAAGTGGTCGAAAAGATACAGATACACAAATGGAAAGTTGTTAAAATTCCACACAGGATGTTGTTGTTTGAATGAGCGGACCTTTCTGTAGTGTGATGTTTTTCAACGGTTAAATGAATGATTCACGAGATTAGAAAAACGAAAAAATTAAGGAAACGTCGTACGCGGTGTGAAATATATTTTTTATTCTAGGACACACTGTAGGCTTAAAAGTTAAGGAAATATTTTTTTAGAAGAAATAACCATTGTGATAACTGGAAATTAAAATGGACAGAAATCATATGGTCAGATTTTTCGTTTTCGATTTTTCTTTAAATGATTTTTATAATTGCCCTATGGAAAGAAGTATTAGAGTGGAGTCATTTTTTGTATTTTCTCTCGCTTACATTTACACTGCTGCTCAACTGAATAGGTTCAACTTTTTGTTCACCTTACTGTTAACCTCTCTTTATATATATTGCAATGACACATCTTTGTTATAGTTATATAAATTGAAAGACCATCAACATACGCTTCGTTGGGGGAAACAAATTTAGTCTCAAAGCTTACCGTTAAGATGGATAATATATTTCATTCATAAAAAGAAGCATTTTTTTGGCTCATCTGAATAGGTTCAACAAACAAGGCTGCTTAAATAATGATCCTCTTTTCGAAGGTCATGAAAATAATAATTATAGCTGTTGGGGCGATCTAAAATTAAATTTTTTTTCATCTGAAAAGATAATTTGTTACCATTCAGACTTTAACGCCACGTTTAAAAAAAAATGGAGACGAATTTCTTTTGTGAAAGCGTTAAGGGATAGTTTTTTAAATTATCTTTCTCTTGAAATGTTATCATTTTTTATTACCCGTTTAACCGTAACCAGTCTACAATGTACACCTGTTTTTTTTCTTTATTTTTGACACAGAGTCATGGAAATTATAAGCAGTTCGGATGAGTGCACGTCTATCGGCTTTTGTTGTTGCTCTACAACTTCCACCTTTTATGTTCCTTCCATAATTTGCTATGTTTCGCAAATATTTGGGAACTAGATTTTGTCTTGTGTTAATTATTTTCGCAATGCGACGTTGCTTTAAGCCTAACTGTTTCCATGACGTTAACAGAGAAAACACAATCAGATTTATTAGTAAAACAAATGTTGAGTTCCAATGAACTATGCAGCATAAAGTAAAGTTTTTGCTTTTGAACCTATTCAGATGAGCCAAAAAAAAGATTATTTTTATGATTGCTTCTTCTCTCTAACATGTGAGAGATTTGTTCCCCCGAACTAAGTCTTGGTGATCTTTCAATTTATATATAACAAAGATGTATCAATGCAATATATATTAAGAGAGGTTAACAGTAGGGTGAAAAAAAAGTTGAACTTATTCATTTGAGCGGCAATGTATATATTTCTTTACACGAGAGCTTTATATCAAACGTTTATTGCCTACGAGTAGACCGACAACAGTTGTGAAATTTTTTTTGATTTTGGGTATATTTCCCACCAACATCAGTGCATTCTGAAATTAACATTTGTCACTTTTCATTTGAATTATAATAACAGGTTATTTCACGCCAGCAGTTTGAATTTGAATCCACCAACACTTGAAAATTGCATATACAGTCAGAAAATTGACACCAATAGAAATTGTAATTTTCATACCCCTCAGTATAAGCACCGGGTGCTAGTAAAACATTTATATATAGAATTCTGACAATTAATACTACTAAAATTATTTGACCGATTATCAGAATCTGATCTATATTCGGGGCTTTAGTTAATAGCAGCATTTAGTTCGTATCTTTCATTTAAATTTCTTATTTATCTATGATCATGTTTCGACCATGATTAACCATCTTTACCAAATCCACCCTATCCATCACATAGAGGGTGTCCGCCGGGAAGGTATACTACTTTGTTTTTTTCGCCATTTTGGTAAGCATTAGTCTTGTTCGTATTTGGCGGTCGTGAAGTAGACACGTGGCAAATTTATTATGGAAAAGTATTCGATAAACCAACTTGTTTAAGTCGTTAGAACATTTAATCAAAATCAATCATCGATTACTGTGACGATGAGAAAATTACGTGAAATTTTTGGGAGAAACAACGTGCCAACAAAACGCACTATTTATTGTGTAGTGAATAATTTCGAAGAAAGAGGGTCCCAAGCATGGACCACAACGTACTGCAAGATCGGCTGAAAACGTAACTGCTGCTCAAGGAAGTGTTCAAAACAATCCATCAACCTCAATTTGATGCCGTGCTCAGTAGCTTGGTCAAAGAACAACTTTGGCCACAATTATGCACAAGAATTTGCATTCGTTTCCCTTTCAGGTTCCGTTGACACAAGAGCTTCTTCCACAAGACCGTTTTCGCATCCGTACATATGCCAATAGGATGTTACAGCTAGCCCATGACAACATCGATTTCCATAAAAAAAAAATCATAATGAGTGACGAGGCACATTTTCATTTGCATGGATATTTGAATAAACAGAATAATCGGTTCTGGGCAATGGAAAACCCTCAAATTATTCATAAGTCTGGTGTGTAATTTGGTCAGGAGGAATCGTGGGACATTACTTCTTTGAAAATGAAAGCGGCGTAACGGTAACTGTAAATTGGAAGCGATATAGTGATATGATTGACAATTTTTTAACGCCACAACTGCAGGGTTTGGGCTTGATTAACATGTGGTATCAACAAGACGGTGCAACATCGCAAACATCCAGGATTACAATGGAATTACTGCTAGACCTCTTTCCACAACAAGTTATTTCAAGAAATGGTGATGTTGATTGGCTTCGGTCGCCTAATTTGACTGCTCCGGACTTATTTTTGTGGGGATATCTGAAAAGCAAGATTTATGCAAACAAACCAGAAACTCTTGAGCAACCCAAACAAAATATTCGTGATGAAATTAATGAAATACGTGAAATGTGTGAGAATGTAATGAAAAATGTACTCAAAACGGCTCGCATTTGTGAGACTAACAGAGGCGGGCATTTATCTTCACCAAGTCGATCGCTTAAAGTCTAGGAATGTAAACCGAGTTCCATCTGTAAAGTTGAGCGAGAAAATGAAAAACTCGACTTTATGTATATGGTACATTCCTCCAAAATTCGTTGGGTTGAAACATTTTTTTTCAGGGAGATTATATTGTTACCAAAATTTTGAACTATATGGATGCATTTTGTATGCTTTGCAATTGACTAACATTGAGAGAAACAAAAACAAACAATCTGCCATAATTTTGCTGGGTATCCCTTAAAATAACAATCTAGCATTAATACAAAGCTCACAATGTGTATGCTTCGCGTATCTAAAGAGTTTATCGCGTAAAATGCGTTAAGCTTGGAATCTTATGAATGAAATATTCAGAAGAACATCATTTGTCATAGTGTCTTTTAAAAAAATACATCTGTATTTCTTAAGCTATTTGGTTATTAAAAAAAAAAACATTATTCGTTATTTATTATTCATAGATTTTTTTTTTATTACACATTTACTAACACCTTCAGTAGAAAAATCAAATAAAAAATTGAAATAATACCCAACTAATTTAACAGTCAAACCTATATGAAAAACAAATGATAAACATGTGTAACCATTCAATTGAAAAACTAATGAAACAAAAAATATTCAAAGTTTCGCTGTCATTTATTCTTTTGATCCATCAATATGCCGATTCGGTTTTTTTTTCATTTTCAATTACCATCACAAAACCACAAAATTTATTCCAACCACGCATTTATTATCTCATTATTAATGACCCTCACATAATTCGATTTTGTGCTCAATTTTTTTTATGTTACCGACTAAACTAGTGTTACATCCAGTTTTTTATTTTTGTTGGTGTAATCAACACGTTGGATGCTTTGCCATGAATAACATTTTTTTTGGGCCTCTGAAGTTTTATTTTATGAATTCTGAATTAATTTATCAATATTGAAGGTGGCTCTGTTTGGCTAAACGATATATCCCCTTGAAAGGAGAGTGAAGGAATCAAAAATGAGAAATGCTTGTGGGATTTAATGTTGCAATAAATGACACCATCATATTTAATTTAAATTTAAAAAGAAATTGCTTTTTTTTTTACTTTTCTTTGGAGAATCATCTCCATAAATGTCCCATAAATATCATTTTCATTTTGCATAGTCAACAGTCTTCATTGAGAAATATTAACAATATTGTTGCATGCACGGAAAAAGTTTTTAGATTTTATTTGGAATAACGGCGGGTTATGTAGAATACCATGTTGGGTACAGAGAAGAGTTGGAGAAATAGAAATATTCGATAGTCGATAGATGTATTCGATAGGTCCAAAATGAAAACGTAACGGAAAATAAGGTCAGTCCGGAGAATACTTGGGTGGGAAGAAATGCTGTGCGATAAGGAAAGCTGTTTAGTAATGAAAATCGACTGCTGGAGAGTTTTCGAGCTGTACAAGACTCAACATACTGGCGCAAATAAATATAATTTTTGATTGAAATGAAAGAGAATGGATCTTATATTGATAAATGGAATACAATATCAGGTAAATGTTCGTCTCTGTTAGTTTCACAAAAGCGAGTCATTTTGAGCACATTTTTCATTACATTCTCACACATTTCACGCGGTATTTCATTAATTTCATAACGCATATTTTGTTTGAGTTGCTCAAGCGTTTCTGGTTTGTTTGCATAAACGTTGCTTTTCAGATATCCCTACAAAAATAAGTCCGGAGCAGTCAAATCAGGCGACCATGGAGGCCAGTCAACATCACCTTTTCTTGAAATAACTTGTTGTGGAAAAAGGTCTCGCAGTAATTCAATTGTAATCCTGGCTGTATGCGATGTGGCACCGTCTTGTTGATACTACATTATAATCAACCCCAAAGCATGCAGTTGTGGCGTTAAAAAGTATTCAATCCTATCACGATATCGCCTTCCATTCACAGTTACCGTAACGCCGTTTTTATTTTCCAAGAAGTAAGGTCCCACGATTCCTCCGGACCGAATTGCACACCAGACTGTAACTTTTAATGGATGCAAAGGTGACTGATGAATAATTTGATTGTTTTCCATTGCCCAGAACCGACTATTCTGTTTATTCACATATCCATTCAAATGAAAATGTGCCTCGTCACTCATTATGATTTTTTTTATGAAAATCGATGTTGTCATGGGCTAGCTGTAACATCCTATTGGCATATGTGCGGATGCGAAAATGGTCTTGTGGAAGAAGCTCTTGTGTCAACTGAACCTGAAAGGGAAACAAATGCAAATTCTTGTGCAAAATTGTGGCCAAAGTTGTTCTTTGACAAAGCTCCTGAGCACGGCGTCGAATTGAGGTTGATGGATTGTTTTGAACACTTCCTTGAGCAGCAGTAATGTTTTCAGCCACTACAGACCATCTTTATTCGAAATCATTCCCTATACGATAAACAGTGCGTTTTGTTGGCACGTTGTTTCTTCCAAAAATTTCACGTAACTTTCTCATCGTTACAGCAATCGATGATTGGTTTTGATAAATTGTTTTAACGATTAAAACACTTTGGTTTATCGAATATTTTTGCATAATAAATTTGCAACGTGTCTACTTCACGACTCCCAAATATGAACTGGCAATACTAATGTTTACCAAAAGGGCGGCAAAACAAAGTATACCTTCCCGGTGTACACCCTGTATAAACAAAAAATTATATGAATCATGTTTTCCCTTAAAGTACATTTGTGTAATAAATATACGTCAAGTAGTACATAGTTAGTTAACGCCGAAATCAGCTAAAAATAATGTTAGGCATAAACTCAGAGTGCCCGATAAGAGCCAATAAGTAAAAATAAAAATAAAAAACAAAAGCGATAAATTCGATGTAGGCATAGTAACGGGTGATCCAAGTAGAGATACTTTTTTCAATAGCCTTTTTTGACAGATCACGTGTGAGTCGTGTCATGCTGTCATGTTATTTTTGTTTAGTATTGTTTGGCATTTCATATTGGAAAGACTTTCGTGCACTTCGCTCAACTTATGGTCAACATAATCGGCCTACTGAGCGTACTATTCGCAACACCATAACCCATTTTGAGACCCAGCATTCATTATTGGATAATTTTCCACCGAATAGACCACGTCTAGCACGCTGTGAAGAAAATATAGCGGCCGTAGCTGAGAGTGTACACGATGACCGTAGAGAGTCGATTCGGCGCCGTTCGCAGCAACTCGGACTGACGTATGGAACGACTTGGCGCGTTTTACGTCAAGATCTTAAATTGAAAGCGTACAAAATACAGCTTGTGCAACAATTGAAGACGCTCGACCTTCCCAAGCGACATCGCTTCGCTCTATGGGCTCTTGAAAAGTTCCAAGAAGATCCGACGTTTTCGTTTCGTCTCATTCGCCAGTTACCAGTCGAAATGCTCGAACGAGTGATCGAAAATTGGACTCAACGGATGGACCATCTGCGACGTAGCAACGGCCAACATTTGATAGACACAATCTTCAAAAAATAAATGACAAAGAATGTTATTTCAAATGATAATAAACATTCTCCATTAAATTTGAATTTTCTGTGTTTTTTTCTTTAAAAAAGTAGGGAACCTCGAAATGGATCACCCTTTATTTAGTTGATATTTTAAGAAACAATGTTCGAACAAATTTCAAATATAAATAAAGGTTTTGACTTGACTTTATACATCGACCATTTATACAGTAGTCAGTCTCTTAATCGCTCAAAATCAAATTAACAAAGTTGCTTCTTATAATCATGTAGCGATAGTTCTTGAGTCAACCACAATGCAATCCCGAATGAAGGATTCGATTGTGTTGTTTCGTTCGCTACAGATCCACTGATAGCCTTTTTTTAATGTTATACCTCTTCCATTACATGTTCTTGCTGGAACTGCAATCATATAAATAGGCTTAATGTTTTGCAATTTGGATCATGTTCCAAATATGTGCAGAATATCATATTATTATTTATGTTAAGCAGTTTATAATAATGTGTTAACGTTCCTCGTTCATGCTCTTACTCATGACAATACAAATTAAATCGAAACAGCCAAAAAAAGAACTCTTATTGTTTTTTAGCAACATCATGTGAACAAATTTCATCATTTCCATTTAAAAAATATCTGAGGAGCTATGGTGTTAAATTCATAAAAATATCTATCCAAAAACAACTTAGGCTTAATTTTTTTTCAGATCAGTCTGTAAGAAATCTTTTTTTTTTGTCAAAAATTGATCTAAACTATGTACGTATTGTCAATTTTATTGAAATATCTATTTCGGAGGTTATTGAAACCATTGGTGATAATTTGGTCGTACAAATTGCAGAACAACTACCCCCATCCTGTAAGATAGTAAAGATGACTTTTGCCAATCAATTTAAAGAAAGGCAAACAAATGACAGAAGACACATACGAATGTTATTATTATGTAGAAAAAATAACACCATATAACATGTGATCGGTCACACCTCAATACCAAGCACGTGTCATTTCATTCGCTTACCAAAGAACGTATTCACTGTCAATGGTTTTTCCGTCCCTAACCGCCAACGCCTCTGCACACATGCACACATTTCAAATATTTAATTTCTGACAGGGTACGAAATGCCAATGATTTGCCTATTCGATCAATCCGTGCGAGTAGTTGATGAAAATCAGATTTTATATGTTTGCATGGCTCCTAATTATGCGGATATTTTTCTCAATAAATTTACAAATGCCAGGGTGCAAATACCACATACCTTATCCCGTGCTTTAATTCCGGTTTATCGATTTTTCACGCGCATGCAAATTGGAATAGCATGTCACCTAATAGTGCCCCCTCTTGGTCCGTGTTTCTGTCCGCTTTTAGCCACCCACACTGTAGATACGAATGCAGGGGCAGACACACCCTTTGACTAATTGAATGGCAATTATTTTGAAAGGCATTAGCAAAACAACACCACACATGGTTAATTAAAATGCAGCACCTAATGCATATGCGGAGAAGCACGTGTTCGTCGGCTTTACAGAGCCAGCCGCTTGATGTAACAAAAAGATAGAAGGAAATTTGCCGAAAGCTAGAAAATAGCATGTCTTGGAGAGACAGAGAATGTAAGTTTCCTTGGGGGTAACGAGTTTGTTTGAATATCGTAGTTCAGAACGATGAAAGTGGCAAAAGAGCTTGAGAAGCGATACAGGGTTGTAGTCAAATCTCGGCAATTTTGGCATCCAAGTGAGCTTATTGACATATCGAATATGTTGTTATTTTAGACTTTATTTTGGTCGTGTAATACTCAAGGCATTTATATGCGTTAGTATTATCTTTACACGAGAGCTCTTACTCGCAATCCGAATGTCATTCGTCTTTTGCTACAAGTTGGCTGACTAGTGGTGTGAAAGTTAATTTGATTTTGCGTATTGTTTTAAGTTTTTCACTAGTGCTTTCTGCGATTATCGTATATCTGCCACTTTGAATGAATTATCGCCGGGTTATGACATTTGAATTGTAATGATTATCGCTTGAAAGTCGTACCTATAAACTCACAAAACTATCACCTTTAAATGAATCGCGCGAGCTCTACAAGCTAATATAAACCCCAATGTAAAAAAATACAAATTAACCGTTGGTCATTTGTTAGTCGAACTGGTGAGTGCAAACATAGTGAGTCACGCAACACATTGCTTACTGAATAGCCATAAGCTAACAGGCTGATGTGTGACACGCTAAGCTCTCGTTTAAGAGCCTAAAACCTTCGATTTAGACGTTATCGCTGTAAATCCTTGATAGGTTCATGCTACAGATTCTTTCCGAGTCCAAACGGCTAACTTGAGATACGCTTTTCAAGACTTGTTAGATTTTTTAGTGTAAATCCACAACTGGTGTTGCTCCTGCATTATTCTGCGCAGCTGTTTATCGGACTAACCCCTGCGCTCTTATTAAAAAGTTACGCCAAAAATAAGCTTAGTAAAGTGAAAAGGATGAACAAAGATTAACTAAATCGGATTAAGAATTCAGTTCCTTATTCCTTCATTATTAAAGCATGGATAGGAAAGCCTTGTAACCAAATCATAGCCGTAGAGAGACTAATGCATCATCAGTTTGTAACTGCACACCTTTTTTTTATAAAAGAATAAATAAAATACAAATTTTTGGCGCAACAGGCTAGGGCCGAGCTTTCCCACAACCATTCATGTGTGCGTGTGTACTTCTGGCACGATGGCGGGACCTCCTATTTTATGACGAATATGAACGGCGAATTTGAGATAAGCTTCTCTTGAAAATTGATACTACTCGGATATGCCGTCGTATAAAAGAAACATATGAGAATTCTACATTCCTCTGTACTTATTGTTTAAAACCATTAATATCACAGGATAGCATTCAAAAAAACATCCCGAAATAGTTAACGTAATTCAAAATGTTGACATTTATCAACCGATTGACTTAAATAAAACAAATGAGAGAAAAAACACTGAATTGATTGGTTTGGCAAATGCCTTTTTTATTGCTGTTGCTCATGCGTTTAAAAATTTATTAGATGGCATATGTACTTAAATATGCCCTTATAATAGAAATAAGATCCTAATCTATAAATAATGAAAACAGAGACTTACAAGCTTAAACAATATATACCTATATATTGTTTTCTTTCTTAAGTTTACGTACGTATAAACCCCGCTTTCTTATATATACGTCACATTCATAATAATAATTAAAGTATCTACCAACATTGTAAGCAATTAGCAACACATGTTCATACATGCATATGCATCACAACGTAATGCGGTTGCCTTGTCGGTTTCTGCGCATTTGATTTAATTTTACTAGGAAACCCACCACTTAATTTACTTCTAGTTAAACAAAAAAAAAACATTTTGAATATAATTAGCAAATTTGTTTACATCTCGAGAAGATACAGAAAATTGTTTGATTCCTTAGAAAATAAAACGGATGAAAGATAGAAAATTGTATGTATCGTGTAAGTTAAATTTATATGGTGTGATGATTTGATGACACACACATGCTTTAGACGATGTCTAGTGAAATTTATTGGCAACTGTCAGTTTTGCAGAATTTTTCATTAATTTAGTGTAAATATATACAGACTGAAACTCAATGATAATATGCAAAATGTTTATATTTTGGGTGTTTTGAAATATTTAAAACATATTGTTTGGTGACAATGTTGCAGCAGGTCTAACAAATATATATAAAAAAAAAATTCAAATGAAACAAATTGAGCCGCAACAATGTGTTCAACTGTAAATACGCGAAGAAAATTGTCTTACTTTTTGTTTATCAAGAGACAACAAATAAACCATTCATCGAAAAATAATCAGTTTTTAAAAATCACACCCAACAGGATAGCAAGCAAAGTCTCGGTGACAATGTAGCAAATTTTTACCACATAATAGTGGTGCAGTGAGGTAAAGTGTTTGTGAATTTCCATGTAACGGGTTTTTGGAATAGAGACTAGAGATGACATTTTGTGGTCAAATCGGGCAACTCTAATGTCATTTTTGTTCAGTTTGGTTTGCCATTTCATCATGAGTGGTTCAGTTCGCGAAGTTTACAACAAGCTCCGTTCATTTTATGATCGACATAATCGTTCATCAGAGCAATTAATTCGGTTAACCATGGATCGTTTTTGCACTACGTTAACTCTATGTGATAATACGCATCCGCAGAGACGTCGAACAGTGCGCACAGAAGAAATAATTGCCGCTGTAGAGCAAAGTGGAAGAGTTCCCGAATGAATCGATTCGTCATCCTGCACAGCAATTGGAGCTTTTTCCATCAACTTTATGGAAGATCTTGGCTTACGACCTTACAAGATCCAGCTTATGCAAGAATTAAAGCCGATTTTCATCGCAGAATGTTGTTCAGTGCTGCTCATTTTTGGTTGAATGGCTACGTAAACAAGCAAAATACAGCATTTGGAGTGAAGAGAATTTACATCAGACACTTTAGACGCCATTACATCCACAAAAACTGATTGTTTGGTGTGCTCTGTGGGCTGGTGGAGTCATTGGGGCATACTTTTTCCGAAATGATGCTGGAGAGTCAGTTACCGTTAATGGAGACCGGTATATAGCCATGATAACCGACTATTTTGTTCCCGAATTGGATGGCATGAATGTGGATTAGATGTGGTTCCAAAAAGACGGCGCTATATGCCGCACAGCGAGTCACAATCGTTTTATTAAAGGAAACATTCGATGAGTGCATAATTTCGCGGAATGAACCTGTCAATTGGCCACCAAGATCGTGTGATTTGACACATTCTATGGCGATATGTGAAGTCGCTCGTCTACTCCAAGAAACCAGAAACGTTAGAGGACTTGGAAGCCAATGCTCGAAAAAGTTGTTGAAAATTGGACCTCTAGACTTGGCTTTATTCGAACCAGCCTTGGTGGCCACATACCCGAAATCATATTTAAACATTAATTGCGTAAAATTATCCTGCCAATAAAGCCAAATTGATGGACATCATATTGCGTTTTATTACAATTCGAAGATCTATACCTCTAAAAAAAAAACACCTGATGTATTTCACGGGCGCTATCCTGAGTACAAAGGAAATCTTTTATGTGTCAGAATTGAATCAATAACATATAGGTATACAGTTGAAGTCATTGCGTTTGGCCTACACCAAAGAATTTTATGCTCGCAAACAATTATAGACGTCCGCGAGTTATGAAGAGACCATACGCACGCACGTATTTTTATGAGGAAAAAGGTAAATCCTGGGACCTATTCTAAATGTTGCGTCAATAATTTAAATCTTTGTTGAAGAATGTGACAATAAATAATCTTTAAAAAAATGAAAATAATATTTGTTTAGTTTTGTTTATATATTTTGCGCGCACTTAAGTAGTTATGACCAATTAAATGTTTTACAACAGTACGAGGAAAGATTTTGGATGTGGTGGAGACTTATAATTCATGGGTGGTGTCCGTTCTAATTTCGGGGAGTCACAGTTTTTTTATGTTTCATTATATTTGCACAACTTTCAAGATGCTGTAAGCTTTTAGGAGCAACTACCGACCTTCTTTTTATTTCTTTGAATACAAGTTAAATGGATTTTGGCTGTGATCTCAACAGGCAAACAGATTACCATTACACCGCAACCACCCACAAATGTATGTAGTGAGGGGGAGTATTTGTGATTGTATACTACACTTTATTTCCGCCATTCCTTTGCAATAGTAGTCGGTATAAACCATGATGGTGTTTATCGTAGTCCAGAAACCTAGGCTTAAAGAAAAAGTAACTGTCAACAAATACACATATTATGGATGAATTTTAGGTTATCGCTTACAAGTCCAAAAAAAGACGAGAGTATCACAGGTAATTATTTTTTGCAGTTCGATATATTCCAGACAAATTTTTGAATATATGATGGAAAACTAAGGTCGAGTTGGCAGACCAGCGGGAATATACTTAAGTAGGTTATCGAGATAATAACAGCTGGTATATAATTTTGATCAAATTTTCACACTTCTTTATATCCTGGAAAAAAACCCAAGAAGTCCAAATCGACACCCACCACCTATTCATAGATTTCATTCGACAGCATTTATAGAGACGAAGTATACAGAGCCATATCTGGTTTTAGTGTACCGACCCAACTCGTCCGTTTGTGTAGGATGAAGATGGAGAACTCTCTCTGCTCCATCAGGGTCGGAAACGACGACCTCACCGACACATTCGATACCATAAAAAGGATTTAGGCAAGGCGATGCGCTGTCATGTGACTTCTTCAATTTGATTCTTGAGAGTGTTGTGCAAAACTCACGAGCCAACACCAGAAGCACAATTTTCCAAAAATCGGTACAGCTTCTAGCATACGTCGACGATATTGATATCATATGCGGCAAGGAAGCGGCAAAAACGTGTTGAGCAGTAAATGAGGGCAAGAAAAAATATATGCTGCACGAAAATATATGCTACACGAAAGGAAACACAACATCGACGAATTGGACGGAACGTCACCATTGACAGATATAACTTTGAGGTAGTACGGGACTTTGTCTATCTCGGCTCCGCTATTAACTCTGACAACAAAATCTTGGCAGAAATTAAACGAAGAATTACTCTTGCCAACCGCCGTTTCTTCAGGCTTAGAAGGCAATTCAGTAGTAAAGCCCTCACTCGAACTACTAAGGAGATCCTATATAAGACCCTGATCATCCCAGTCCTGCTCAAAAAAAGCATCTACTATGTGAAAGAATTCACAGTTCTGCATTACGTGGAAGAACTCATCTTGAAGGGTGTAAAATTGCTTAAGGCCGCTTCAAGTTATGTAGGAGAGGTGGAATCGAAGACCAAAGGGATGATGGATCTTTTTTGCAAATCCATCATGCATGCTCTTTCGAAAGGATCACATAGAAGATGCTATTAAATATATAGAAAACCATTAAGATAATCCAGATGAATCTAATTCACATGAAAGTGGATATCATAATAATAAACCTAAGATAAACGGTATATGGAGTATCCATAGAAGCAACTTGACAAACATAACAACCTGCGGCAAAATAAAGTCAAATGCCGACGCAATGCCAGACATTTGTACTTGATTTTATAACGGGTGATCCAAGTAGAGATACTTTTTTCAATAGCCTTTTTTGACAGATCACGTGCGAGTCGTGTCATGCTGTCATGTTATTTTTGTTTAGTATTATTTGGCATTTCATAATGGAAAGACTTACGCGTGAACAACGTTTACAAATTGTTCAACTTTATTATGAAAATTCACGTTCTGTGAGGAATGTGTTTCGTGCACTTCGCTTAACTTATGGTCAACATAATCGGCCTACTGAGCGTACTATTCGCAACACCATCACCCATTTTGAGACCCAGCATTCATTATTGGATAATATTCGACCGAATAGACCACGTCCAGCACGCTGTGAAGAAAATATAGCGACCGTAGCTGACGAAGACCGTAGAGAGTCGATTCGGCGCCGTTCGCAGCAACTCGGACTGACGTATGGGACGACTTGGCGCATTTTACGTCAAGATCTTAAATTGAAAGCGTACAAAATACAGCTTGTGCAAAAATTGAAGCCGCTCGACCTTCCCAAGCGACATCGCTTCGCTCTATGGGCTCTTGAAAAGTTCCAAGAAGATCCGACGTTTTGGAGCCAAATGTTGGTTAGCGATGAGGCCCATTTCTGGCTCAATGGGTATGTAAACAAATAAAGTTGGCGCATTTGGGACGAAGAGCAACCTGAAGAGATTGAAGAACTGCCACTTCATCCAGAAAAAACAACGGTTTGGTGTGGTTTGTGAGCCGGTGAAATCATCGGTCCATATTTCTTTAAAAATTATGCCGGTGCGAACGTAACCGTCAATAGTGACCGTTATCGTGCCATGATAACCGACTTTTTGATGCCTGAAATTGAAGATCGTGATCTCGGCGACATTTGGTTTCAGCAAGACGGCGCCACTTCCCACACATCGCATCAATCAATGGACTTATTGAGAGAACATTTCGGCGAGCACATAATTTCACGTTTTGGGCCGGTCGATTGGCCACCAAGATCGTGTGATATCACACCGTTAGACTTTTTCCTGTGAGGATATGTAAAGTCAAAAGCTTATGCCGACAAACCCGCTTCGATTCAGGCCTTGGAGGAAAACATCACGCGTGTCATTCGCCAGTTACCAGTCGAAATGCTCGAACGAGTGATCGAAAATTGGACTCAACGGATGGACCATCTGCGACGTAGCAACGGCCAACATTTGATAGACATAATCTTCAAAAAATAAATGCCAAAGAAGGTTCTTTCAAATGATAATAAACATTCTCCATTAAATTTGAATTTTCTGTGTTTTTTTCTTTAAAAAAGTAGGAAACCTCGAAATGGATCACCCTTTACAACCATGACCAAAAATAAAAAGATTTTCAACGATTATATTATGTTTGTACCTTACTGCGCGCTCGCATGTATCCATACAAAAAAAAAAAAACAAAGTATCTCTATAGGTCAAGAGATTAAAACTATGGCTTTTGATCCATTCTTCCCCTACAATACCACATGTCATGCCACATATACCCAGCATGACTATGCTTATTTAATATTTAATTCCCTTACTCGGTCACAAGGCAAATTTCCAACGGGCCACTGCAACAACTCGTTTTGTGGTAAAGCCCTCGAGAAAAATCTACAGAACGGCCTACACAAAGTCAGCAACAAAAAAGCAGTACAACAGGAATTTGTACGTGCTAAAAACAATTACGAATGTTTTAATATGTAATTTCAGGGCCGCAACAAAGCCCAAGGGAATTGGCATTCATCTGTATGCTCTTTGTCATTGGAGTCTTCCCCGACAGACGGACACTTCAGCACAAGATGTCAGACATCAGCCGGCAGTCAGTTTGGTTTTGCACATTTGCACACGACCGACCACGAGAGCTGAGCGTATGCAAGGTGTTTGCCAAGCAAGACAAGTATTCTCACCAGCACTACCGTTCTCGTCAACCTCCTCATTGTTCTTCTTTCATTATCATCGATGCGTACCTAGTTATACCATTAGCTAGTCCTTAAGGTAGATTTTCTTGTAAATCATTCTGTATTCGCACACAAGTGAGTATACCTTCTACTACTATGCCTTGGCAAGAGGATCTGGGAATCGAAGACTTGACAACGGATGCACTTCTGTATTCTGTTTTCACCGCGTAGCGATAGCAACATCCGAGGGCAGAATATGGTCAGGAGGACCGGTGTGCGGAATCACCCTGCGGAAAGAAGCAAACTCCTCTCATTGGGAATACACAAGGAGGACAGGTTTGGTTTCCATTCCATTCTTTTGCATGACTTTTGTTCTTTTGGCCGCGTGATGATTTCCTTAGCATTGGATAAAATCCGCGAGACTGCGATTTTCTCCAGAAATGCTCGTCGGAGTGTGTAGCCAGCTGCAACGCTTGCGAATTGCAAATTATTCACCGGGAAATGTAATTACTACGAAGAAGACGACAACGACGGAGACGAGAGAGAAATTCATTTTTCCCATATTTGGATACTTTGCATATAATTATAGGGTTTATCTGAGTTTTTTTTGTTTCCATATGGCAATCATATCTTCAAGGTTTGGAAACACAAAAAAAAAATGCATAAAAAGTCGTCTTGTCGCATTGGGATTGTATTTGCTTTTATCTTTCCGATTGATGTTTGGTACCTCACCATCTTTTTAAATGAATCAATCATTACGAGGATACCGAAATCAAGGTGGTGTTTTATTGGAATAAACTTGTAACTTGGAGTTTTGAGACTTGATCCTTGAACGAGCGTGCTGCCCTTGAACACGTTTGAGGGGTTTTCACGTGTGATAACAGCTAAGCAAACAATTCAAAAACATTTTAGACAATAAACATGTTTAAAAGTAGTCTCAGAGCGTTTTAGTGTCCCTGGAGTTAGAAATGTAAAGGGACTTCATAACCAATTGATGCTGTAAGCATCAATAAAACATTTTTTTGTTCAAACTGAGCAGGCCATTTGGTCACAGTGGATGGTAATCGTTTCATAGACATGTTCAAGTTATTTTTGGTTGCACAATTGGGTGAATTTAAAACTAAATGTCATATAGTTCCAGCAGGATGCAGCGAGAGCCACAACAAGCTTTCTAAAAAAAGCTTGTTCAGGTGGTCTGCTATCTGGTTTTTGGCGATTTGCAATTGTCCTGGTGGTACAGTATCCAGTTTTTGGTGATTTGCACTTTGTTCGGCATAGACTTATTTTTTGGGTGTTTAAATAATATCCCGAGTTTATTTGATCAAGCCAAGCACTCTGGCAGCACTAAAGATGAGTTGTGGTCTAAATGTTACACTCAAAACTGAGCTGGTATTTAGAGCTCAGGCTCATACAGGGCCCGAAATCTTCTGCAATGTATGTGTACATATGGACGAAAATATATAAAAAAAAAATTCTCATGACAGTTTTAGAATCTTGAATATTTGATTGTTTTTTAAAAGCGATATTTGCAGCAGCAAACTTTGGCTCACTAATCCATAGTACTATAATCCCTAATGGAATTAAGACGGTTGGAAAAATACAAAAAAACCTCAGCATTCGCTTTGGAACAAGGTGTGGAAAAAAGACCCTAAATTGCTAACCAGCCAGAAGCAATATAAAATAAAGCACCCAGGTCTTAGAATCATGCATGGTATTCTTGCCGCTCTTTTGACATTTCTCTTCAGTAAGGTTTGCCATTTCATGATGGAAAGATATACGATCCAACAACGAGTCGAAATTATTAAAATTTACGACCGAAATTCGGGGTCAGTGGCCTCAACGTTTAGAGCGCTACGTCCAATTTATGGTTGTCATAATCGTCCTAGCAGATCAACAATTGAGCGTCTAGTGGAAAAATTTGAATCCACAGGCACAGTACAAAATGTTCCCGTGCCAGTGAGACAAAGAAGTGTCCGTAGTGTCGAGAATGCTGCCTAAAGAAAGAAAGCCCAAATGTGTCTCTCACACTTCGTTCTCAAGCGTTGGGCATCTCTGTGACGTCGTTGTGGCGAATTTTGCGAAAAGATCATGGCCTACATCCTTACATGATTAAATTGACGCAAGAACTGAAGCCGCTTGACCTCTGGAATTGTATGTTCGTGAATTGGGCTGAGCAACAACTTCAAAATGATTCGGATTTTCATCGAAAAATCATCTTCAGCGATGAGGCTCATTTCTGGCTGAATGGCTTCGTCAATAAACGAAATATGCGGTATTGGTCAGGCAGCAATCCACACGTACTCCACGAGTCATCCTTGCATCCCGAAAAAATTACGGTTTGGTGTGGTTTATGGGCCGGCGGCGTCATTGGGCCGTATTTCTTCCGTGATGATCAAGACCGGGACGTTACTGTGAATGGGAATCGCTACCGTTCAATTTTAACCGAATTGGATGATATGGACTTGGAAGACATGTGGTTCCAACAGGACGGCGGCGCCACAAGCCACACATCGAATGCCACAATCAATTTATTGGAAACAAAGTTTGGAGACCTCGGTCGTGCGGTTTGACGCCGTTAGACTATTTCCTGGGGCTACGTCAAGTCTATGGTCTATGCCAACAAGCCAGCGACGATTAATGAACTTCGTACGAATATCGAACGTGAAATTGCAGCAGTATCGGCCGATTTATGCTTGAAAACCGTCGAAAATTGGGTTCAGCGTCTGGACTTCTGCAAGCGTGCCCTTAGTGGCCATGCAAAAGAAATCGAGTTCCATACATAAAGGCATCGAACGTACTTTCACAGGAATAAAGAATTTCATTGATATCCAATGGTATATTTAAAAAAAAACTTTTGTAGCACTCTTATTGAAAAAACCCTTTAGTATCTTTTGAAAATTACACATCGCTTGGCGCAACCATTAAAAAGCATCGTAATCACTGAACTACTCTGTGTGGTCAAGATCTAGGTGTGGAGAAAATATGCAAAAAGTAGCTAGCTATGGCAGAATTTTTTTTTTTTTGGTCTGGTTCTCAGTGCTTAAATCTAGCAACATTTAGATTTCATATGATTCGCAGTAATGTCTGAAACACGCCATAGAAAAAGCGTGTGTATTGTATTTGTGTCAAAAGTTTTAATTTTCAGTCCAAGTAATACCAAGTAAACTCTATACTTATGACCTATATATGTTTATGCAGTGATGCAACTTTTAAGATTGTCGATGAAATCCTACTCAATTTTGTCTGATTTTTTCGCTTATTATAGGAATGGTGACCAACGTTGGACCTAATTCTTTTTCTATGAAACTATGAATTATTTTGCTCATACAACCAAGAGACTGTCATAATCCCTCCAAATAATTATATTCTACTATGCTATGTTAAATGTGGCTCTAATTTAATTGTTACAAAAAGACCACCTCATGAAACTCAAGACTCTAGTGTAAATATGCAACATAAATTCGTCAGTAATTACGTCTAAGCCAGCAATGTGTACAAACAAAGACAAACGTCTACCGTCCGCAAAGCAATAAATAACAATTAAGAAAGAGCCACTCAAGAAAACCCTACGCACAGGATACATCCTTTGTGGCTGCAAAATAAAATTGCATCTTTTGTTTTGTTAGGAATTGTGTGTCTGTGCGTCTAATTTCCGGTGTCCGCTTTTTGGTGCAACCACATTACACAAAACAGGCTATGTAATTTTCCACCAAGCAGGTAACAACTGACTAATAAAAACGCAGGACTCAAAAGGCACCTGAATTTCTCATTCTTTTTTGGTCGGTTTCGCATCCTGATAGTGCGGGTTCTTCCACTTGGATTTTCAATGCAAATTACCCGAGATAATAAAATAATTGCTTCCTTCAAAAAAAAAAACATGACGACTGTTTTCGTCCTTTTTTCCGTGTTTGTTAGTGGTAACAAAAATTCAAAAGGTGGATCGTGCTATTCTGTTACCTGTATGGTGCCACAACGCCTGCAACAATGTATAGCATGCATAGTGTCCCTTTTAAAAGGAAATAATAACAGGGAATTGTATATCCTGATGGTAGATAGTGACCCATCATCATTCTGTTGTATTTTATATACATCGGTTTAAGGGATTGATGGCACCTGCTGTTGTTGTATTGAGATGTACAATTTGATGGTGGTAAAAATGGTCTGCGGGTAATTATTACACAAAATGTGTTAGAATAGCCTCTGAATCGAGTCCCTATTCAGAGGCTATTCCCTTTTTGGAACTAGAAATGGTATTTCAACTGAATTTTTTTTAAATTAATTTGAACTTGCAAAAATTCGATCTCGTTCTAGGAAAAACCTATTTCATTCTAAACTCTTACTGTATTTCACACTTTATTTAGTCTAAATTAAATAAAAATAGTTTTTGAATTAATGGTTTTGACTTCAATTTACTCGATTTGATAAAATCAGTTAAAGAAAGATATTTTTCCGAAACTGACAAATTTAAATTATTTGTATCATTACTTTAAGTACATTTAAGTCAACTAGACAATTTCAGTCATTCGAAGCTATTCGTTGTTAGTTATTTGAAGCGACTAGAATCAAATAGCAAATTTTTGAGATAACGAGTTCTCATAAGCCTGTGATTAAGAGTCTTCAAGCAACAATGTAAAGTCATCCAACAAGAAGTGTCATTGAATTTTGCGTTATTGTTGAAATATCAATATTTTATGACATTAGATAAGCTGTATTATTTTTGATAAGTTGTGCTAACTTTTGATAAGTTTCGATGACTTGTGATAAATAAACAAGTTCTTGCTGTTGAAATGATGAAAATTCAGAAACGATGCAGTTTTTCGTATTTCTAATTAAGCAAATGCTTGTTTATTGACATTATTGCGCACTTGATAACAAACTGCTTTATCTGGCAGAGCTAATACAAAAAGGACCTTGATGTGAATCTTATCGATAACTTTAAACTTTGCGGACTTCTTAGTGTTGTGAAGACTCCAACTCGTTGTCCTCCGACATGATCAGTTGGTAATATTGCTTGCAAAATTATCCTGGTGCGACCATCGTTTCAGTGAATAGATTGTGCAACTGAAATACGTTGACCAACTTACGAATTAATTTGATTGATAAAAGTCCAGAAGTTTATTGGTGAATTCAATTGAAACATAGGTCATGATCGATCTGCTATAAGTTAGCTAAGATAAGTATCAATAAGTTGCATTTGCTTGAAGATTTCAAGAGTCGGACATCAACATTTTGTTCTCCATTAGCCTAAGAGCGCCTTTGGTTACGTTAATTGTAAATAGCTCAATGGGTTTCATGCTCAATAGTGACTGCAGGGCTAAGCTAAGGCTAAGCTAAGGCTAAGCTACATGACTAAGCTTATATGTAAGAAACCCAATAAATCATATTCCATAAAAAAAACTGAACCGCAGATAGAATGGGCCCTTCGAAAGCAGTGCCGACCCATTTCACAGTGCTTGGTTGAGACTCTAAAGGGTTTTTTGGTGAAAAAATCGATAAGGTCACTGGAACTAATGTATTTATTCAAATCTATCTAGGCACTTTCTTAAAATTAATTCAGCCAAATTTTAGAAACGATTACACAAATATTTTATAATCGTAAATTTTCATTTACTTTTCTATAGCGAACACAATAAACAAGGAAGTATACAGTTTTATTTTAAATTTGCTTCACCTACAGAATGTCACTGCACATTCCACAGTCTTCAAATAGTCTATAGAACAACTTTGCAGATTCGTAAAAAATAAAAACCATTAAATTAATTAATTCTGCAAAAAAATCCATAAAAACAGTCCTAAACCACATTTATCTGCTAATTTCATTCAAAGATAACCATCTCCACATACGTTTTTATTTTTTTATTTCTAATTTAGCAAATGCTTGTTTATTGACATTATTCCGCACTTGATAACAAACTGCTTTACCCGGCAGCTAATACAAAAGGGACCTTGATGTATCTATATACGTTTATTAAAAAAAGATTCGCCGTCAATGCCAAGTGGAAAGTTTTTCTCTTTCAGTTTGTTTGTCGAAATTGTTGTTGTTGTTGTGTATTTGTCCCGAAAAAAAGAAACCATTTCAATCCCATGAGTCATATGCATTAAATTATTGTAAATTGTATCTTTTTATTGTTTGCATTCGGGTCTTTTTGTGCTTTTAATGTTATCACAAAGTTTGAAATAGAATTTATTAGTTAGTTGGAGTACGCTGTTGTTGTTTATCGAACCAATTTTAGGTATACTAGCAGACGGCGGTATGATAAGGCTTTGAATGAAGGTAATGGATTTTAGTGCTGTTGCAGATTTTTTTTTATTGATTTAAACGCAAGACACGCAATTCGCATATAAGTGCACGATTTTCGTCAATTGCTGGGAAGGGGAAAACACGTGAATTTCTATTGATGCAAATCCCAAGTAGATTCGACATGTGAAGTGGTCTACGAATGTGTGTGGTGGTGCTGGTTTGTGACTGAAATGCAGGCACTACTTGAAGTCATTTGTTGTGATTTACCTACGATTATAAGACTGGATTAAAGAATTTATTATTCGCACATGACACGTTTCTTGGTCGTTTGGTTTTATGAGCATGCTTTTGGAAAGAGCGTTGAGGGGCCGATAAGTTTCTGTTAGCTCAACATGTGGTTGCTGACAGGCAGATCATGAGACTTATGTTATTGGAAAACCACTTAGAATGGGTTTATCTAAGGCATTAGTATTCGCTTTGTCTTAGAGACAGTTTGAATGGTTTCGGTGGCTGAGTGAATAGTACGCTAGACTAAGAGCACAACGATTTTTTTACTGCCCCTCCCACCTTCTTCGAAAGCCTGAAAAACATCAAATGGGATCAAAGTTGTTTAAAAAAGCTTCAAAAATGTGATTTGAGCGTTAACTTGTAGGCCGCATTCGTGTCGCTGAAGATATAACTTCGAACAAAACATTAATGAAGAATTATCCGCTCTGATGATGACCAAACGAATATTGAAATAGGATATGTATTCGTTGGCAGATAGCATTTTGACATCAATCACAATAAGTTATGAAAAGAGGCCATAAGGTAAACTACAAGGAATTCAACTTTAGATGTCGGTACCAGTCCGGGTTGGGTTGTTTGACTGATTTTATATTGAAAGCGATCTTTTAATGAGTAGTTCACCAATTCAAACGGTAAAATTAAAGTTTAATGAGCGATTAAACAATTTTCTGAGAATTCTGAATTTTCAATCAACTTTGATAAACATGTCAAAATGTGTGCAGTATCTAAACATTGGTTTTTTGAATCAACGACTTTATACTAAAAGAAGTGACTTATTAGATGCAACTAAGATGAACTAGAAGAAAATTTAAAATTTAAAAAAAGTCGAAGCTGAAATCTTTTATATTAACAGTGATAATGAAATAAATACAGCGCGTCACTGTGACCGGAGATATTTAGGAGACGAGAAGTCTGGCGAGTTTATTTGACAAGGAACCTAATAGGATTCCCCAACCGATTGTAGGGTATGGTGTATATCATCTGTTTCAACCCACCCACAGCATGTCACAACCTGTTGGGAAGGCACTCTACAATATAAATGGCAACCACCATATCGGTCCAGATATCGAGATGGACAATATATCGGTACAAAAGGTGCCAATGCCCAGCAATATGTGCCAGTCGTAGAAAATAACTCAGTTCGTACAACGAGGGCATGTGGGACGCAACAACTACCCCTATAGCAAATAACGTCCACTATTGCTTCATATTCCAAAGTTCTTTTCACAAATGTAGTAAATGGTATTAATAGATGCAGTAAGATAAAATGAAGAACACCGGCTTTTCAGAATGAAGAAAAACGAGCAAGAAAAGCGCGCGATCGAGGATATTGAGAGGAACGATGTTCGCAAGTTTTACCAAAGCGTAAAACGTCAAAGCCAAGGATACAAGGCCCGAACAGAATCCTGGCGATGACAAAAAAACATTCCACTGTCAGGCAGAAAGAACAATATCTAAGCTCAAGCTTAATAAGGCTGCCGGAAATGACGGCCTTCCCGCCGAGCTTTACGAAGCTGGCGGAGATGACTTGGTAACTAGCATCCAACAACTCATAAGCCAAATCTGGTCGGAAGAAAGTATGCCTGAAGAATGGAACCTCAGCATCGTTTGCCCGATCCACAGAAAAGGAGACCTTCTGACCTCAAGATCGCCTACAAGATCATATCTGCCGTGATATGTGAACGGCTGAAACCGTTTGCCAACAACCTGATCGGCCCTTATCAGTGTAGTTTTAGGCCAGGAAAGTCCACAACCGATCAAATTTCTACACTTCGGCAGATCGTGAAAAAACCCAAGAAGTCCAAATCTATACCCACCTATTCATCGATTGCAAAGCCGCATACTACAGCATTTATAGAGGCCAACTATAAAGAGCCATGTCTAGTTTCGGTTTACCGTCCGTTTGTGTAGGATGACTATGGAGAATTCTCGCTGCTCTATCAGGGTCGGAAACGACCTCACCGATACATTCGATACCAAAAAATTCAAGTGACTTCTTCAATTTGATTCTTGAGAGGATTGTGCAAAACTCCCGAGCCAACACCAGAGGCACAATTTTCCAAAAACCGGTACAACGATTAGCATACGGCTACGATATTGACATCATTGGTAGGACCCAACGTGATGTCATAACAACGTTTGTAAGTACAGAGAAGGAAGTGGCAAAAATGGGTTTAGCAGTAAATGAGGGCAAGACGAAGAACCAAGAACTATACGAGCTGTACAGCGACATGCCCTTGGTCCAAAAACTCCACATTGGGCGTTTAAAATGACAAGGACATGTAGAACGAATTGACACTAATACTCCGGCTCGCAGAGTCTTTGATTCGAGGCCAGACGTCGGACGCAGTACTGGAAGACCTCGCCTTAAGTGACGCGCACAAGTAGAAACCGACCTCAACCAACTTGGAGTGCGCAACTGGAGGCATTCAGCTAAGGACCGGGCTAATTGGAGAGGCATGTTGGTGGAGTCCCAGGTTCATTCCGGATTGTAGCGCCACTTAAGTAAGTAAGATGAAATGCAAAGGATCCGTTTTTACTACGACGAAATGTAGAATGTAACCACTAACTCTATAGCACAGATTGTCCGCTTTTGGAATGGTATTTATAGTATCAAATTGGTAGTAGCCGACAATTTGATAATGTGCGATACTGAGGTATATATGTACAGTAGGCATAGATATTTTGTGTCAAAACGTTTCTAAAATTTCAATTTGAAAGTATATTTTGTCAGTAAAGGAGCTTAAATGTAATTCAGATAAATAATTATTTGGTAACAAATCCGATCCCAGCAAAGTACTCCTCCAGACAAAAGATATGAATAAAAAAATCAAATAAATCAAATGAATTTCGAGTCGACAAATTATTTGTTAAGTCGCAAGTAAGTATTATTTGTCGATGGTTGTCGATTTCCATTTTTACACATGACAACCAAAAATTGGATGAGGGGAGAGCTTTACAACGTATCTACTGTGTCATGTTATATAATTTTATATTTCTTATCTCTAGCAATTGCCAAAATACTCTCGAGGGATTCGTTTGGTTAGTAAAAGATACACACATACAACCAGCGAGTAATACTTTCATTTTATTTCATCTTAGTCGAATATTCTTCCGGTGTTGGTATAGTTTCCTCAATCCCTGGAGTATTGGTTAACAAAAACCATTTTTTGTCTATTTTTCTTGCGTCTTCTACTAGCAGAAATGACGTTTTTTTTGCTATTGGTATCCGTTTTGAGAACTACACCCAAGAGGAATGTATCTATGAGCGTTTTGTTTGTTTGTTTTTTTATTCAATATAACCCAGGAAAACCCTATGCGCATATATTTTCTTTATTTTTATCTTTCTTTTGAGAAAATGTTTAAGAATGTGAGGATGGCGAATTCCACTTGAGTAATTGCGGAATTAATAATACTAATGCAAATTTGTTGAGATCATTGAGGGATCGATGGGGATATTCCTAACTTAGTGAATCGTGTTATTTACGTTGAGCTACTTTGAAAACGTTGGGGTATATTAATGGTTTAGTAATTAGTGTCATAAAAAGATTTCTGAAAACAAGTGAAGACCTGTAGCGATTTTTATACAACGAATTGATATAATAGTTAGAAAGAACGCTAGTGACTTAAAGTGCAAATATGTTTGACAATCTGCGAACATCAATAAGGATCTCTGTTATATATCCCATAGAAAAGTAAATAAAGTACCAATGCCAAATAGTAGTGATCATGACATTCAGTAAGTGCTGAAGAATATATCATCAAGAGAATTTGAAAACATTTAAGCTGATCAGTGAAGATCAGTAAATATGCTAATTGTGAGGGTCATTGGAAGTATGTGCCCAAGTATTTGCCGACATCGGCATAGATTGATATATAGAATAATTTAACGACGTGGCACTGCCATTCATATTAATGATGGTGGATAATGATCCGACGAAGCTATTTGGTAGATACAATGAGGAATTTCACAAACTTGTTCTAATTCGTTCCACCCTACGTTTGCTGTTTAGTGCACCATTTTAGGGTGGGACTATAAAAGCCTTGTCTAATCACCTTCAAATTAGTTTTTATAAAAAAAAATTTCCGTGGGCTAGTGGAAATCTGAAAAGACACGTTGAGCACGTGTCCAAAGAAGTGTGGGACTTTAAGCCACTAAAACCACCACACATTTTGTATTTGTATTGCAAATAAGTATGCGACTCATCCAGCAATTTTTTTTTATCATGAGTAATGAATGTTTGGCAGGTTACTTTAATGTGAGAGTTCCTGCTTTTTCCGCAATTTATAGCACGGTTTGTTATTATCGGGCCAAATCTAAGGGCTTAGTTCTTTGAAGACGCCGCGATAAATTTGTTTCGTCAAGAATTTGGAGGACCGTGTTGTTAACGTGTTCCAATAATCGTTTTTTATGTCTGCGTGCAACATTTTTCGTTTCATCTTTAACCCAGATCTCTGCGTAGATCTTAATTCCTTATATAACATGGCGCATTGACGAATGATCTTAACATTATGTTTTCAAAAGTTTGTAAAATATTTAGATTCGTTTCACTGGTACAACCCCATAGTTGTATACCATATGTCCAGAACGGCTTTAGCACTTGCATGTATAATAGCAGCTTGTTATCAAGGTTAAGCTTCGAATATTTTCCGAGTAACCAGTACAGTTCTCTGTATTTATTATTAAGTTCTTCGCATTTCTTTTTTACATGCGACTTTCATTTTAATTTTGCATCGAGTGTCATTCCGAGATATTTATTTCGCTTCATTTGCAAAAGTGACTCGAACCGTATTGAGAAATTGTGGGAAATTGTTGTCCGTTTATACGAAAAATCATCATGAAGCAATCCGCCAGGACTTTGTAAATTCATTAACCTCGTTAAGAGCGCTTTGTAATTTCATATTTGTTTCCTCTATTATTGTGCCAACTGCTAGTATAGCTGTATCGTCAGCAAACGTGGCAGCTATAGTACCGTTTTTTTGTGGAATATCACGTGTAAATAGGAGGTACAAGAGTGGTCCAAGGACGCTACCTTGGGGTACTCCTGCCAATATTTCATTGAAATCAGATTATTCGTTTACAATTTTCACATATAAGAGTCCATGCTCAAGATACGACACGAGGATTTTATATAATTTTTCAGGCAAAACTTTTCTTAGCTTGCATCGAAGGCCTCTCTGCCAAACATTGCCAAACGCTTGCGGCACGTGAAGAAATACGGCTGAGCAAATTTTCTTTTCTTCGAAAGCTTTCTCAATTACATCAGTAATTCGATGAACTTGAATGTGTACTTCCTAACCCAAATTGATGGTCAGGTTGAAAAGTTTGAAAAGGCGTTTCTGATCAATAATGGGGTGTAAGCGACCGAGTAATATCCTCTCAAAAACTTTTGAAATTATTGGAAGAAGTGAAATAGGTCTGTAAGATTTTATTTCATTCGGTGATTTTCCCGGTTTGATAACCATAATCACTTCCCTGCGACTTTCCACTGTCTTGGTATGTATTCTAATCTAATTGCTGCATTAACAATGCAGATGAGTTTAGTGCTTTTGCGCAACATTTTAAGAAGTTCTCCTGTAAAAAGGTCGTAACCCGGAGCATTTTTAGGCTTTGATTTCTGTATTTCCCGTTTAAGCTCGGCAATACTTGAATATCTTAATATCTAAAACCATAGCTCACTATTTTGCGTTGTTGAGGAGTATTATTCCATTATAAATGATAATTAGTAATACCAAGTATCAAAGAAAAAGATTCTGGAAATTATAACGAGCACACATTTAACAAAATGAAATGCTTTTAGTTCGAAAACCACATATGCATACCCCAAATATATTTTTTTCATTGTAATCTTTCGCAGATTTACAAAATATGATAGTCCAATTTATGGTTGGTCGATGAAATAAAAAAGGGCTATTAATGAACACAAAGATTGGTATGCAGTATTTTCGTTCTTCATGGAATGAACGGGTTTTTAGAAAATAATCAAAGTAAGGAAATCCTGCAAGCGTTGAGCTGACAAAAAAAGCGATCTAAAAGAAATTTTATGACTACAAATATGACTCCTTAATGTTAAGTAGGATCGCTTTTAATTAGGTATTGTACGCAGTGATAATTTTAACATACTAATACAAAAATTAACTACCTACGATGAGTTTACATAAACTTAATTTGTGGAACTCTACAGTTGATTTTTCAACAGGACAATGCCCGAATTCACAACGCTCGTGTCGTCAAAGGCTTTGACGAAAATATGGAATTGTTGCCGTGGCCACCTTATTCCCCTGACCACAATATTATTGAAAATGTTTGGGGAGACCTGTGAAGAACTAATTGTCGCAATAAAACAAGCCTGGGAGAAGATTTCCCTGGATTAAAAAATAATTGTACGATTCACTAAGAAATAGAATTTTTGAAGTTATTTTAAAACATGGTGGTTGTAAAAAGTACTAAAAATATAAAAAATTAACTGAAAAAACAAACATAAAAGAGAAAAAAGTAAATTAAAAAGTTTATGTTTCATTTTTACAGTCATTTTACAGGTGCGTCTAATCAGGCGAACAACAAAAAACTGCACTTTTTCTTAGAGCATATGCAAGAAAGAGAAAAAATAACCGTTAACTTCCTCTCACCTACCATTTGTTTGTGTTTTTGTATTCAGAACTTAATGATCTTTCTAATAAAAGTAATTATTTGATTGTTGCTACACACACTTACAAACAAATTAAGTTTATGTAAAAATAAATCGGTGCGTTTAATCAAGTGATGAGCACTGCATGTATAATAAAATTCGACCCCTCGACTCAATACAATGGACATATATCTGCGTTTTTAATTTTAATTCGACCTCACCTCTCCTCTAAGATCTAGTCAATCAATCATAAACCCGTACATGTGATAGTTGTCCAATCGACAACGTTCCTTGCAAATAAAATAGTTCACTTTAAAAAAAAATGGTATGATTGTATGGAAAATGGAAAGGGGTGACTATAACAAGCTATAGGAAGCAGGCTGAATTTGTGTGTGTTAGGATATTACATTCTTTGAGTGAGTGCTAGTCAATCCTGAGGAAGCTTATTTCGGCAACTTATTCGATCAAACATTGTTTTTCTAGAATATTTTTGCAGTGCAGTATTTCCCACGCACGGATTTTTATCTTTTAATCTATGCCGAATTTAATCTTTAAGATCTTTGAGTTTTCTACAATATGTTGTGTTGGCAATTGCAGCATTTTTACTTATAATATAATGTATCACATTTCTAAGAATACTACTAAAATTAAAAAGCGCGTTCGAAGCTATCTTTAAAATTGACAGCATTTTTCAATAGGCCAAACATTATGAAATACCATCTATCTAACATGGAATCGGATAAAAAAACTTTCAATATTGAAAAGTATGGGAAAAGAAATATAATTATGTTGAGTCCTGAGGGCTTTCTTTAATATTTAATTCGAAAATACTAAATCATAGGACATTTTATTTTTAAAGCACATTTAACAATTAAGAAATACTTAACAAAATTCATCCTTCCCTCGCCATATTTGAAAAAATATTGCTGGTTATGCAATGCCTAGTAAAAATATTTTAAAATTCATTGTTTTACAAAGGAATTTTTTTTTAAATGTGGTCTTATAGTTAAAAGAGGAATGTTTTGTAGTTTTGATTGTTAGGTTTTAGAAATTGAAGTCAAATACTGCTAATTATCACTATGGCCTTTGGTTTTAAACATTTGAAAAAAAAAAAACGACCTACACCCACAAAATTTTTCCCCTGCTTCATACAAACTCCTAATTCGTCAAAATCGAGTTTCTTAAGTGAACGATTTTTTTAAAAATACGTTTTTTTTATATTCAAGCCACAAATTTCTTAAATTTTTTAATTTTAAAATATTTTTACTGTGCAATTTAATGAGTTAAAAAAAATACATATTTAATACTAAATACGAAAAACAAAATACAAACATTTCAAAACTGGTAATTTAATCCACATGTTGTATCCTTTTTGTGCGCTTCGTTGTGCCCATTAAAAGTATCCATAAAATAAAATAGAAATCAGTATCTCTATGAAATTCCACGCTGATGAGTATGCATCCGTTGTTCGTATTACGTTCGGAATTAGATTCCACTCTTCGTATATTCGACTTTAAGGCGAATTAGGCACAAACAGGAAAATAAAATTTATAAACATGTAATCACGAAATAATATTTACATTAACAATAACAACAACCGAACCGATGTTTTTTTTTTCTTTTCTTTTTCCCTCTTTTCTGCAAAATGCAATTTTCTGCTTTTTGGGACTTTTACATTGGAATCACTGTAATAGACGATAAAACGGATTAAGCCTAATCACTAATGATTTTCGCGCTATCATCTAATTATAAGCTTCCGGAGATTTATCGAAGGTTTATGTTTTTTTTTCTCGTTTTCCTTCTTCGCATTCAGTTCTAGAAAAAAAAATTAAATAAAAAACGGAATAATAAGAATGCATTATTAGAAAGATATTTTTGCGGTATGATGATGATGGCTTGAGTTGTACATTAATTCAATTATTCCCTATAGATACAAATGTGACTATATGTTGCTATTTCAAATCCAATTAACAGTTGAATAGTTTAAAATCCAATTTACGCATCAGAAAAATACTATTACTTTTGAGCACCCTATATGGTCCTTAATGACGCAATTCCAATTTCGTTATACTTTATGCACATAATCACTTATAGCATGTTTCGCAGGCATATCAACTTACTTCGTGGTGTGCACATATTCATACACATATTGCTAGTAACTGTGTACTTCTTCTTGGCAATAGCGTGAATGACTTTCTTGTGTGTCCTCCTTATAATTTGAAACGCTCGTGCGGTAAATGTAATGCGTAGCGGATGGAAGTGACGTCTTGGGTATTTGTCCACACAGTAGCATTATCTAACAACCCCTAACAATGTGTGTGAACAGAAGAGAGAGATACCGAACGAAGACAAGTAGGAAATACTTGCTATCCTTAATTTGATTTACTGCCTTATGTTTGCAAGTCTTTTTTTTTATCCGCTCCTTAAGAGGGTGCATATAATATATACGAAAATGCACGAGTATAGGTGGGATAAATATACGTGGTGAGAAACAGGAGAAAGGATCATTATAACACATCATAATTTTGTATACCTACGAGTCTATGTCGTAGTTAAATTCTAAAACGTGTTAAGCATTCTTGAGTGCATAAGTGTCGAATGCCAACTGGCTTGATTAAATCCCGAAGACCACGTTTACATGGGATGACTGTCAATTATTTAAAAAATTAACTTTTTACTCAATAAAGATTTCAGATGTATTAACATTGACAGTAGATGGGCTGTCATTTGACTCTTTTACACACAGAAGACCACGTTTACATGGGACGTACGGATTTTTTTTTTGACTGTAGTTAATATTTGAGGCATGAAATTCCATCAACACATTGGCCGTGTCCAGAACTCAGGTGAGTAATGCATTAAGATGTCTCAGATGAAGTTGTGTTATCTTTCGGTAAAATATTCCAATGAGAAAAGATCTTCATCTAAGGTATCTTACTAAATCTGAGAACCGGAACACAGTTCTAAAGATGGTACTAAAGATGGTCAGAATATTGATTTTTTTAACTTTGAAGAGAATTTGTAATTGAAAAATTAGGGAAGACTGGATCAAATAGCGTAAGAGTATTGGAGTGGCGGATAAGAATGACACATTTGTAGAAAATTTTGATATACAGCATACGCATTAAAGATCTGCGTCTCCTTTTTTAAAAAATTCAATTATAACAAGACCTATAAGACAGCGAAGATAGTTCGTGAAATCTCCGTGAGCGATATTGTTTACTTTCACCTGGATGACTTCGGTAATCTGAGAAATATGGGATTCTGAAGACCAAAATGTGATTAACAAAAAAAAAATGCATCCATAAGGCCGGAGGCAACATCGTACCATATATCTTCTAAAATGAGGCTGAACAATCAGTTCTGTTACTACACGGTGTCCGCCGGAAAGGTATACTACTTTGTTTGTTTATAATTTTTGATAAAATGAAAGAGAATGGATCTTATATTGATAAATGTTTTATTTATTGTCGGCAATTATTTATGGAATACAATATCAGGTACATGTCCGCCTCTGTTAGTCCCAAAATGCGAGCTCTTTTGAGCACATTTTGCATTATATTCTCACACATTTCACGCAGTATTTCATTAATTTCATCATAAATATTTTGTTTGAGTTCCTCAAGCGTTTCTGGTTTGTTTGCATAATGCTTGTTTTTCAGATAACCCGCCAAAAAAAAAGTTTGGAGCAGTCAAATCAGGCGACCTTAGAGGCCAATTAACATCACCATTTTTTGAAATAACTTGTTGTGGAAAGAGGTCTCGCAGTAATTCCATTGTAATCCTGGCTGTATGCGATGTGGCACCGTCTTACTGATACCACCTGTAAATCAAGCCCAAAACATGTTTTTTTCAATCATGTCATGACATCGCTCCTCATTCACAGTTACCGTTACGCCGTTTTCATTTTCAAAGAAGTAAGGTCCAATGATTCATCCAGACCAAATTGCACACCAGACTGTAACTTTTAATGGATGCAAAGGTGACTGATGAAGAATTTGAGGGTTTTCCATTGCCCAGAACCGACTATTCTATTTTGAAAATGTGCCTCGTCACTCATTATGATTTTTTGTATGAAAGTCGGGGTTTTCATGGGCTAGCTGTAACTTCCTACTCGAATATGAACTGTCAAGACTAATGTTTACCAAAATGGCGAAAAAAAAAGTAGTATACTTTCCCGGCGAACACTCTGTATTTATGGTGTTCGATATCTTCACAAATCGATCTGGACGACATTTGGTTTTAAGAAGACGGTGCCACATATCATAAAGTCAGAGAAACAACTTAACAAGAGACAGATGAGACATTTTCTGTTCGTGTACTTCAACTGCATCAATATATGGATGTAGTACAAAAGGCAAAAACATCCAGACTAAATAGGCCTGATCCCAAGAGAATACTCAAATTTCAGACTTCAGGTTCGAGGCGATTGTTCAGGTGGTGATTGTTCAGGTCGTCAAATATTTTTTTTTCTATTTAAAAATTTGTATTAAGAAATAAACAGTAATTGGCTGGAGAAAACTTCGTAAAAATAATTAAGCAAAAATGAATCGTGTGCACCCAAAGTGCATTTAAAAACTTAACCCAAGCTTTAGGATCACAAATGACAACCAACTTCTAATGAAAAGGTAGTTCATCGCCTTATTTAAACAAACCATGCATTCGTAGATATAGATTGATCGATCTCATCTATATGCAAATTACTAAACAAATTAATGGACGTCATCATCAATAAGCAACAAAGCCACCCAGTTGTTGGCGCTTTCAGTAAAACTAACGTCTTAATTGTCATAATTAATATAAATACATCTTTACTTTACTAAATTTATAAAAATATTTTGTGAAAATAAAAATATCTAATAGATTATCTAATTATCATAAACAATTTCTACAATGGCTTTAGTCGCACCCTTTTTCCCGCTGATTTTTCAAGAGTGAAATCATGACAAGATCTACTCGTATTTGTATCTTTTCCGTTTTAATCTCACATCATTGCGGTTGAACAGAAAGAAATAAGGAAAAAAAAGAATATCATTCATCTCGCGTGCATAACTTAATCGCGATCATTTATTAGTCAATTTTGTCACGATAAGCAACTCATTATACATATGTATCTGTGATGAGATTCTTTGATTATATGTCCCGCACCAGACTAGCCAGCTCTCGATCTCTTTTCACCTTTCATCTTTGAAAATCTTGTATTTGATTTTATATTTTTACGAGTGGAGAATTTTAGTTAAAAAGGAAATAGAAATTCCAAAAACAAAATTAAGAGCATGTCAAGACATTAGTAGATAAATAAAAAATACATCATAAAACAAATGGGAGAGGAAATTAATTTCATAATAAATATGTCATTTTACACATTCGAATGTGATCAGCCTTTAACACGTGCGGATTACATTAACGCCTGTGACATGGCAGGGCTTATGCATAATGGAGGAAATATGGTTAACCGATTCTGAAACATTTTGAAAGTTTAATACTAAACTGATGAATTTCATCAATTGAAATACACTGGGGATTTGATTTTGATGAAATAATCTCAGGAAGTACAGAAATATATTTTGTAAAATAGATATGTTGAATGAAATGTTTTTGACAATCACTTCAAAGCTTTGTTAAGTAGGAGTAGTCTTATGCACTTTAGGAATGACTATTTAATTCCATTAAAATGGATAGCTAATTCCTGATTGACAAGGGTTTAACGGCGATAGGTGTGGTTGTACAAAAAATTATATGATTTTTGACATAATTGGTCGAACTGGCAAGATGGCCTATAATATAAACGAGATATAAATATATATATATATATATATATATATATATATATATATATATAAACTGAAGTATTGTATGTGCAAAAAAAAGTATACATATATATACATATAACACTAGCTGTACCCTGCGCGCATTGCAACGGCACTAACTAAATTAAATTTGAAGGAAAGACATTACCCAAACATTCAATTCACTTTCAGTCATTTTATTGATTTTACAAAAATTGTGACATTGCGTCGTTGTGTTTGGCCGCACGCGTACTGACCCACTGATCATTTTTGTAGTTCTGTGCAATATTTTGAAAAACTTTTTGCACCAATTCTTCTATGCTTTCTGTGATCTTACAGAAGTTTGCTGTCGAGGTGATACATTTCGTGGATTCTTCAAAGAAAATAATCCAATGATGTCAAATCACACGATCTTGGTGCGGCCAATTGACAGGTGCATTCCGCGAAATTATGCGCTCATTGAATGTTTTCTTCAATAAATCGATTGTGACGTGCGCTGTGTGCCATGTAGCGCCGTTTTATTGGAACCACATCTCATCTACATTCGTGCCATATAATTCGGGAACAAAATAGTCGGTTATCGTGGCTATATACCGGTCTCTATTAAAGGTAACTGGCTCTCCAACATCAATTCGGAAGAAGTGTGGCCCAATGACTCCACCGGCCTATAGAGCACACCAAACAGTCAGTTTTTGTGGATGTAATGGCGTCTCAAGGGTCTCATATGGATTCTATTTACTCCAAATGCGGCAATTTTGCTTGTTGACGTAGCCATTCAACAAAAAAAAACTGAACAAAATTTTGCGATGCAAATCAGCATCGAGATCAATCTCATTTTCGGCCCATACACCATAATCACGACGCATTGCACGGTCTTGCCGCTTTAATTCTTGTACAAGCTGGATCTTGTAAGGTCGTAAGCCAAGATCTTTGCGCAAAATCTTCCATAAAGTTGATGAACAAAGCTCCAATTGCTGTGCACGGTGGCGAATCAATTCATTCGGCTCCTCTTCAACATTTTGCTCTACAGTGGCAATTGTTTCATCGGTACACACTGTTCGACATCTCTGCGGATGCGTATTATCACATAAATAGAGTAAACGTAGTGCGAAAACGATCCATGGTTAACCGAATTAATTGCTCTGATGGACGATTATGTCGATCATAAAATGGACGGAGCTTGCGGTAAACTTCGCGAACTGAACCATTATTTTCGAAATAAATATGCACGATTTGCAAGCATTGTCCATTTGTCAACCTGTTCATGATGAAATGACATTAGAGTTGCCTGATTTGACCACAAAATGTCAGTTTTAACTCTATTCGAAAAACCAACCTCTAAAAAAAAAACATCCTATAGTTGTACGCGCAAGTTGGTTTCAGAGTCAATTTCTGTAAATGACGCCATAAAACTGATGATTTGAGACATGCATTAGGTTTGTCAGCAGTTGTTGAACGTGGTGTAACCGGCAGTGTTTGTAGAAAATCACCAGACAATAAAATGAGTGCGGCACCGAAGATCCGTGCGTTTCCTCTCAAATCTCGCAGTGTATACGATCAAGCGCTTCCAATGCTTTCTTGTGAGACATTGTACATTCGTTCCATATGATAATTTGACACGTTTGGAGTACTTTGCCATTCCCGAGTTTTTGCTGATGTTACATGTTGATACATGATACATGTTGATGTCTGTGAAGTGCGACTCGGAATCGACTATCTCGGGTTCCGTCACAAACTTTTAGCAGCGTACAAACTAAATTCCTTTTTCAGAGCTAAGAGAAATTTTACACCATCCTAGCATCTTCATCTGTAAAAACGTCAAGTGCTACCTGGTTCTGGAATACTGTTACTTACTGGACTCTATCCAAAGACACACAATCCGCCTTATAGACGATTCTTCCCTTATTTCAAAACCGCAACCTTTGTCTCTATGATTGACAGCGGTGATGTTCTCAGCCGATCTGGCTTTTCTTTGCCCAACAAGTGCTGGTTACGATCTACTTTTGAATAAACGAGCACTCCGGTTAGGTAGTAAAATTTTTACATTTGTCATTTATCAGAATGTCAACATCGACCCGTCATTGGAGTTCCCTTATTTAAATGTCTTCTTGAATAGAGTTGCAGAATATTAGGTATTATATTCGACATACTAGGTCTATGCCCTAATTTTGATCGGAATTCATATGATTTTACCTTTTCATTCTGACCAAATCAAACCAAAACAAATTGTGTATATTTTTTGCTAGGTTTTCATACTGGCAATAAAACCTCCTTAATAAAACCATCAATTTAAAATGGAAATAAAGTCAAGAACAAATTTTATTTTCTCATGAAAATCAGCGTGTATATCTACTTCATCAGCTTCTAACTAAATCCCCATTTAAAATACGACCTCCAGCACCAATTTTTTCCACACACAAATACTCACACTGAATCAAACATAATGCACTTTTCTTAAAAATATGTTTTCTGTTTTTTTGGCTCGCTCTTTCACGCTTTATCCTGGCCAGAATGAACTGCGAACAGATAGGGGCAATATGCCAAAACAATTTCTCACTTTTGGCATATAGAGTACGGACTACACCCAGCTATGACCAACAGTAGCACCACCATCATCAATCGGTTCAAAATGACCGCATTAAAATAAAATAAAAATAAAAACACCATTCAACCGTATTTCATGTCGTAGATACTTTTAAAGAGCTATACAGAAACTTCGTATGTGAGATCAACAATTATTATCAATTCCGTTGTGTGAATATTCTAACGAACAAAAAAGCAAATTTCTCTCCCTAAGATAAAAATTTAACCATTCTGAGATACAAGATACTAGATAAAATATAAAATTGGCGCCTTTAAAGCGAAACAAATTTTACTGGTCTCGGACCAGTGTTACATAAGTTTATGCACGGTTGATGATTATACAAATGCACACACAACAATAGCATTCGGCGGCGATATGCTGCTCAGATTCATTGCGCGAACTTTAATAAACACCGCATTCTTGACTTCGTATACCAAGAGTGCGGCGGCCGGCGAGCGGGATCGCGTATCTTAACGCGATGAAAAATCATTTGCAAATGTTGTATCTGTAGGTTGATGGTGGGGTTTATTTTTTTTTATTCTTCAGCAGTGTTTAGTGAATGCACTGGTAATGGAAATGGTTGCCATGTTATTATGATTTATGGCGACTGAATGCGCTGCATTATTATTCGTATAAATAATTTATTGCTGTCGGAGTGTTCAAGAATAATAAGAAATACTAATTACGTTACGTATTTAGTGCCAAAGTTGTTGCCATTTTTTTAGTGAAATTATAGAAAAAACCGTTTGCTTGGGACGTTAAGATGCGAGTTATGAGGTACTGATTGGTTTGTAAATTTTTTGTATTTGAAGCTGGCGGGCGAAAATTTATTCATAATAATAGATGATTCAGATTGACCTGAAATTGATTAGGTAATTGATTGCAATTGAGGTGGATTCATGGCCAGTGCTCATATTAGCGGCGCCACTGGGTTAACTTCAATTATTTTTGGGTAGTGGGGGACGATGTAGAGACACACGTCGTTTCAACTTTGGAGAATTCGAAATCGATTGACTTACATGCGTTGAAATGAATATGTGTTAAAGCACTGTAGGCAAACGACTGCCGCTACTCTATTCGGAAAGCATTCAGGTGCCGCGTATGAATCTGCGATAGTGTAACTTAGAGAGAAGCTGACGCTGAAACTATTTATAGAAGAATCTCATGATCATGAAAACAAATATGTTAATACCAGAACACTCTTCAATACCCCGACACCAGCGGATGGACTAGATGAAATAAATGATGGAGACAAAACATTAAAATATTGAACAAGACACCCTTGTCTGTTACGAGCGCAATTTTTTTTTTAATCCTAGATCCTGATTGCGTGTACGGACTATGAAGGTGCGGATTCAATTCAACCGACATGAACCAAATCAAGAACTCTACTCGTCCACGGAACATACTGGAATCTTACCAAGATTCGACTGCAAGATATTTTATTTTAAATAATGAAATGAGCTGTCGGGAGACATATTTTGGAAACAAAGGAGGAATAAATCCACTCATGCATTTGCGAGTGCTAATTTCATTAATGGTCTGTTCCAAAGACGTTTGTGTTTAAACAAAACCTCCTCTCTAAAAGTTCGTTTCAAATGCCTGACCGTGACTGACCGTCTAACTGATTTCGAAAACCGAAATACAGAATCAAACTACCTGGCCAGACTGTTTGACCTATTGTGCATTTTTCAGACAAACCTCTATTTGGTAGACACACTCGTACCGATTATATCCTACATAAATTGCATCCTTTCACCAGTAGCGGGTTTAAGTGTCACCTAGATTTTTATCTCAAAATAACTGCAATTAAGCTAAATTCTCGCACATATCCATCTTCTGGCCTCCCCGAGCTTTGCATCCCCGGTAGCGAACAAAATATGGTAACTATTTGCACGGCAACGTGTGTACCGTGCGCAGGCAGTGTTTAGCCACAGCCAAACAGTAGCTGCAACAGCGACAAAACCAACTGCTACTAGATTTACGTGAGACAATCCAGGGGAAAAATGCAACCGCGCGACAACATTAAACAAGTTTGTGCGAGAGAATTGTATTCATTTGTAAGATACTTTTTTTTTTAGATACATAATTTTATTTTGTATCTTTTGCCAAACTGGCTGGCTAGGCAGTGCCTGTCCATTTTGGAATGGAATGTATCTTTCTTAATAATACACACACACATACCGATGTTAGGCGAATGCATAACTTATGTCATTAGGAAGCGTTTGCTCTCCGTTTGTCAGGCGTCCTCATTCCGCAACTGTCAGTGGCAATTTAAAAGATTGTTCCTAATGCAGGATGATATGTGTGCTAAACGTGTGCCAAACAATACATTTTGTCTGATGTGAACGAGGACTGACGAGACGAACATTAACCACAACGGTAGCACACAACAACAACACAGACATAGAGACAGACAACGACGAGGACGACATCTCTCCGAGCAAAGACGATGACAATTGACAAACAAAAACAGTGCGGTTGTACTGAATACTGAAGTTTCGGAGGCTGCAATATTATTAACATCAAGCGTTCGCGTAATTGCGTCTGTTTTGCATCCGAAATGAGAATTAAATAGACTTCGTACGAGAGTATATTAATGCGGTTTGGTGTTGATGTTAGGATGATGAGACAAATGATGATGTTGCCCTTCTATTCGATGTGTTGGAAGTTCTTTGGCTTCAGTTCGTTGTGTCGGAAGAAAACAGGCATCTATCGAATCACATCAACATCGTATCGCATCAGAGAAAGAAAGATGGATGAAGGGACGTGAAAACAACCTAATGAATGAATTATGAATGAATTTTGAGAAAGTGTTACAAACTGGTGATTTGTATCTGAAAGCGCGCGCGACAGTGAATGACGACGTGAAATTTATTCCGCTTGTCAGTGGTCGTGTCAGAAGTGCTTATCATTATGTTTATGTAATTATTTTAATCGGGTAATTATGAGCTCGGGAGTCGGAGTGAGTTGAAGTATGGAATTTGTTATGTCAGTTCTCACCTGAGTTGATGTGGTGAAAATGAAGATGTTTGGGAGGAAGTGTTAAATTGTTTGGAATTTAGTTTTCCGATGAGTTGGGTGGTGATCATTGAGTAAGATTTCTTTTGTAATTTGATTACATTCCAACATTTTGTTTTCTTGCTTAAAAGACGATGGCACACTTTCAAACCTCATACCTAGCATCTATTGAGCTTTTCGATTGTGCATGAAGTAGTGAACGGATCCATATCTTGATGACAGCTATTGGCATTAGGCGTATTTCAGTTACATATGTCAGAGATTTTCTTTGCTTCCTCAGCCGAAAACTACATTTTCAGCACAGGGCAACTTTTTCTGTCAAACAACTGTTTCCTTACTTCTTAGCTTAAAATATTGCTGATTTTACTTCATGATGCATAAAACCATCTGCCTCTTTTAGCAGAAAATGTGAAAAGATGGCTACAACCAATTTCAGGCTCAATATTTTTTACTCCGTTTTGCCAAGTATGGATTTTACGAAGGTTTCGGAGCAATCGTCTGTTTTGTTAGCTTCAGTGTAGTCGCGACTGCCCTTGCCGAATGTAATATAGAAAATTAAGAAATCTTTCACATTTTGATATACATATACCGTTTTCACAGAGAAATAAAAACTAAGTTTTGGAAGTATGAAGATGATTCGACAACTACTTGAAGCTCTCATACAGCAGAGCTATGGAGACAAACACCTACAGCAATGTAGAACTGGTCCGATAAACTTCATAATTAAAGTGTTGGTTGGAATATTTCTATTGAAATAATATTAAAACATTGAGGGCAGACGCATTACGAAAAGACAGACTGTGGAGACGAAGATTTAACTCACACTTTACCAATTCTACTCATAGAATGTTGATGATAGGCTGGGATATGTAGTGCAAATGGGTATTAATTCACCGAACAGCAGAGTCTTCGATTTTCATCTTGAAGGTAGACGCAGAAGATCGCGCCATATGTAAGTGTAGCGCACAACTAAAAACAGGCTTCAGTCATTTTGAAATACGCATCTAGAGGTATTAAGGTAAGCACCGGGCTAATTGTTGTTTATGGCCAGAAAATGCATTACTTTCGTGCCAGAATAACTTTTTTAGGAATTATTTACCAGAATGACGGAAATATCTTAAGAGTTTTTGGTAACATAATGATTTGGGATGTTCACAGTTGTAGATTTTTTGTCTGAGCCTTTGGCACAAACATTTCATCATATTCTGAAGATTGATCAGCAAAACGTGTGCGTTTGACATTGACAAGCTTTAAAAGGATTTATGGGTACGTTTATTTCAAAATTCGATTTTTGGTATATTGTTTTTGTAAAACCCAATACATACATCAAACAAAAAATGTTTTGATGCCGTAAAGGCTTCTTCAAGTTTAACGTCCTGCCAATGATGTTGTGCTCACCATGTTATTACCTAGCGTGTTAAGAAAAGTTGGGATGAGCTGTTTTTAAACTGCATGTATCATTTCATGTATACCATTTAAAAAAATATATTTCCTTCCTATATATATATCTCTGTTTAAAAAAAAATAATTTCTTAACAACAATTGACGTGACTTTTATCGCATATTAACCGTTTTTTTAAGCTATTTGCTTAGCAATAACTACCGCTTTGACGTCAAATGCTTTTTTAAGTGCAATAAAATATTTTATCACATAAAAAGATTTGCGAGTTTTTTTATGAATTATCGTTCTTTAAGCAATCGCAATTTGCACATAATCTATCGGAAACACGTGCTCTTAGATAATCAAGGTTTTATGTCTTTCGGAATGAAGGAATAACCATAAGCCATATATTTGAGTAGAGATTTGTACATTTTGAGCGCTTTAAAATATTAATATATATAGACAGAGTGTTCAAATGTTAAGCTATGATAGGTAGTATTACACAGGGAATATAAGATACGTCTAAAGCAAAAATCTCCAAATAAACAGATCAGAAACAAAAGCTTAAAGATCTCAAACACTAAATCCATTGACATCTTCAATAAGGGCATGTTTTTTTTAATTTTTGAGGTTGGCATTTTTTTTTAAATATATGAAATTTATTAATTGGGCATTTTGCGCTGGGGTATTATATTTGTTTTCCTATTAAAATGATTAATAAAATTCAGTTTTAATTTACAAATTAATTTTATTGCCAATGAACCAAATGTCCCCAAGTCAAATTCATTAAATCGTGGAAAAAATGCATCCACCATGTTGTCTAGAGTGGTCGTTATTTGTGTAGAGAACAAAAAACCTACAAGCATCATAAGGGGATGCTCTTATTGCTAAGGGTTACTGTTTCGCCTCACCAGAGAGAAATACAGGGCTGTTATTTCACCAAACTCTTAAAAATAAGAATGTTCACTAGGGTGATCGTTATTTGTATGGAGAAAACCTTCTTGAGCACCTTTTTATAAAGGTTATACATCTACATTAAACACGTTTAAAATAAGATTCGATTGATTCTTTTTTCGCAAATAATCTGGTTAGTCATTCCATAATGTGCAAAAAATTGTAGATAGGCCTAATCTTGATTGCGAACCTGCACCAAGTTATTTATTCAACTTCCCAGACATTTTCTGGTTGTTTTTGGGCAGCTAACCACTTCTAGGTTCAATAAAAAAAAATTGGTGAATATGTCCCTAATGTCCCTTTGCCGGCATTTCTTAGCAATACTAATCAAACCGATTACTATCTAGAAAATCACTTGCAAAAAAGGGACAGCAACAATACTCCACCTCGACACACAAAACGATAACCACAGGATACTTGCAATTAGATGTTTCTTTTCAACAAAAAGACAATAGCAACAATTAAGGAGGATAAATCCTAGCATAATCGCCTTAGGTTAATATAAAGCACATTCAACTTAGTATTACTGGCGTTAGGATCAAATTCGAAAATAAATTAAAATACAACCCACTACGTTGGACGTTATCAATAAGGATATAATAAATAGGAAGAGGATAAAGGATGAATATTTCCTTAATGGTTTTCCGATAGACAATTTAACTGTGCTTTTATGATTAAGAATCCACTCAGGGTGACCGATTGTTGTTGATGCCTAATCGAGGACACTCCTCTGTAAGGAAACGATGCTTGCCATTGATAGGCAAGTTAACCTGTTGCTAGATTAACGCAGCAAAAATGGACAGGAATCTGCTGGATACAGTGAATTTCGTATGGGGTTAATATTTTGTGAAGAAATTTTGTAATTTTAAACATTTAGGAACCCACCCACACGAACCCTTGGTTTAAATGAAGAGTGCCGAAAGATGTTCGTTTCTAGGTTAAGTTAGGTTTCAGTGGCTGCACGCGAGCACACTTAGATCATAAAGGTTATTTGTGGTACCACGTGGATCTTTCGACTTTCCTATATTCGTTCGCATTATTGAACTATTCAGAGCCAACTCTGTAGTGATTTCTGACATTGATTTTAGCCAGCTCACCTAGATTATCGAAAAAGTAGTCTACCAGATGAAGCTTTTGTTTTCTTAGAGAGCTGGACAAGAGCATATAACGGGTGTTTTTATTAGATGTTGATTTTTCGAATAGAGAAAAAACTGACATTTTGTGGTCAACTCGGGCAACTCTAATTTCATTTATGTTCAGTTTGGTTTGCCATTTCATAATGAACAGGTTGACAAATGAACAACGCTTGCAAATTGTTCAAATTTATTTCAAAAATAATGGTTCAGTTCGCGAAGTTTACCGCAAGCTCCGTCCATTTTATGGTCGACATAATCGTCTATCAGAGCAATTAATTCGGTTAACCATGGATCGTTTTCGCACTCGTACATAGAGTAAGTAATAATACGCACCCACAGACCCGTCGAACAGCGCGCAACGAAAAAAAAAACAATTGCCGCTGTAGATAAAAGTGTTGAAGAAGACCCGAATGAATCGATTCGCCACCGTGCACAGCAATTGGAGCTTTGTCCATAAACTTTATGGGAGATTTTGCGCAAAGATCTTGGCTTACGACCTTACAAGATCCAGCTTGTGCAAGAATTAAAGCCGAGAGACCATGCAATGCGTCGTAATTTTGGTGTATGGGCCGAAAATGAGATTAATCTCGATGCTGATTTTCATCGCAAAATTTTGTTTAGTGATGAGGCTAATTTTTAGTTGAATGGCTACGTTGACAAGTTGCGTCGTTTATAATTTTGTCTGTGATTTACATGTAGCGAGGGGCATACCTAACATATCTACTGGCGGTAGAATATCAAGAGTAGTGCCCATCTGCCTTGCAATTCCCTGGTATATCTCTGTGGCCCGGCACCCTTAAGAGATAGTCGGCATTCGTGGGCTGGTTTCAAATAGAACGAGATGGCTTCCAGGGATTTGATTGCCGCTGAAGATGTCAATGTAGTTCGTGGATTTTTCATTCCTTTTCATCCACGGCTAGACTTCTTTTATTGCCATGTTTCCGCCTGGTAAACGCTACAATCATCGGGAAGGTTAAAGTTAAGTTAAGCATCTCTGTTTTAGGCCCATCCGTATATATGTGAATCGAATTATTGGTTCCGATCGAATCCGACTCCTATTCATCATTGGAGTGCAGGGCTCTATTCTAACAGAGGCATTCGTCAAAATACTGTTGGCTCAAAAATTAGGAAAGGCGATTATTGGGCTTCCTCAGTCCTTCCGATCTTTTCGTAGCATGTTTTTTTTATGTAAGCGGCGATGTTTTCCGCAGATCTTGCGTTTCTCCGTCGTAAGGGTGAGGGTTAATTGTTTACTAAATCAGTATGCACCATACTGCGAATAGTGCTCTCGGTTGGACGATTATGGCAACCGTTAAATGGACGAAGTG
This sequence comes from Rhingia rostrata, assembly GCA_949824845.1. Classification (NCBI taxonomy): domain Eukaryota; kingdom Metazoa; phylum Arthropoda; class Insecta; order Diptera; family Syrphidae; genus Rhingia; species Rhingia rostrata. The sequence continues at coordinate 138,682,368 of OX463755.1, read as the reverse complement.
CCCATTTATCATTTCATGGCGTTGAACGCTATGTCCGCCTATGATGATTTGGCAAAACAGACTGAATAAGTCTCAACAAATATGACATAAATGTAGCTTTTACAACCGTGTTCCGGGTTTCCCTTTTTGTAAGATATCTTGATTAAGATTTGTCTTATTGGTCAATCGACTATTATAGCCACGTGAAATTGGAGGAGAAATGACTGACGAAACTGACTGGGCACTCGGGTATGAGTGAAGTGAAACAGCTGACTTTGCTTCGACATGTGAAAGAAACGTTTTTAATTTTAGCAAAATTACTCGATATTATAGGTTTAGTTATTTTTACTTTACTTTTACTGAAGAACAATTATTGTGCTCCGATAAAAAATGAATAAAAATCTAAAAATATGCAAACATGAATTTGCAAATATAAGGGTTGGCATTCGTTTGACATTTACATTGCCATTCAATAACGTTTTCCGCTCCACATCACCTTACCTTACGTTACGGCCGGAACAAGGCCTTTATCAACTGTCAAAGTTACGAAGTCCCTATTTGGAAAAGCCTTTATTTGCAAGTCAGTCGAACCTAGAGACATTTCTATGCATTAAATGGTATTAAACATCTACTGTAACGAATAAAAAAAGCTCGTCATAGTCCTTATAGATATCTGACTATATATATACAACTAGTTAGGACCAACTTGTCAACCATGCCTGCCGATAAATTTGTGACTTTTTCATTGCCCACTAATTTGAATAAAACATTCTCATTTGTAGCATAATATCCGAAACATACAAAACGCAACCAGCATTTTTCTTTGTTGTCTCGTAAAAATAAAATAACTCTCCAACATCATGAACCGCTAATGTGGAACTTGGCTTTTTATAGACACATTAACATATTGTAGGCGGAAATAGGGTTACCAAAGACATTTACTTACGATAAAACGAAAAATGAATACCAAGCAGCAAATCGAATAAAAAAAAGCATGTTTACAGGGTGGCTGTAAAAGTTTAAATTTATGCATCTTTTTTCGACACCTTTACCTGTCAATTATTCCCCCCATACCATTTAAAACCGATGACCGTCTCTCTACACACTCTCAAACCATCATCATATCATATTCCGCCCAACAATCAATTCGTCATCGATAAATCAATAAATTACCTTCAACAGATGTTTCCTCTTCGAAAATTGTAAACACGTTCTAATCCAATAACAAACAGAAAATATATTCAAAGTGCCGAAATGAATGACAAAATTTACATCCACGTGCTACTGACAGCACACCAATCTATGTACACTCGAAAAAATATCGCATTTAGATACGCACTGTTGCTGATTTCAAGTGGTTTCAAAGATACCACTCTCGAGCAAAAAAAAAAACACTGACGGCGCCAGCAATTAGCATTTGAATAATATCGATCGAATAACACTTAATCTTTGAACTTGTAATGCATCTAGATAATTATTGGCGATTTGAAATATGCTTTTTAAAACTTTAAGGCCTCGTTAATACGTAGTACCACAAAACACAACAACAACAATTAATGGCTTGCAGATACTATATGTTTTCACTTAATCTGAGATGGATGTATGTTGAGTGTGTCCCCGAAGGACAACAAAAGGATCGGTGTACACTACAAAAAAAAAACAAAAAAAAAACTGTTGCCCGTATTCGCGCGATGCACACCCGGCGCAGATGCTCGAAATTTCCCTTCGGATTAATGGATGTTTTCTTCTCTTTTTTTCACAAACGCGCACAAAAATTCAAAACAAAATACCGAGTCGATTTGTTGTCTCACAGATGGTAAATTTAAAAATCCGATCGCTGACAACACGGGAAGACTTAATTCATTTTTTTCCTTAGAATTTTATTTCAGATGTAAAATAATTCGCAAATAAATTAGATGCGGAAGAGTTGTACACATTTGAATGCACGATTCATGAAACGTTAATGTATCTAGTTGTTGGTATCCACAGTACGTTTACGATGAAATAGGCTACGCATTTACGAGAGGAGATGTGACGTGAAATGGGTATAATAATATAACGTAAAAATGAAAAACGCAAAACTGAAAAAATAACCGTTTTCAGTCAAACCGTCCGTATCACGATGTTTTCGTGTCGACAGGTAGAGCGAAACTGAATTATTTGTATCTGTGAATGGGAGCACGTAGTAGTAGAAGAAGTCGGCAACGGCACGTAAAAAAAAAAAAACACAAACGGACTTGCACACACAGCCAAGAGGGCGCATATCGGGAATGTATGTGTATGTCGGTTTGTATTCGTATATCTATGCGAAGGCTAACAGCTGGTGGTGTTGGGCGAATATCATGCTGGTGTATTTATTGGTGAGGAAGGTTGTGGTTGTGAAAGAAACTAGAATAAGTGTTGCCTTAGGAATTTGGTGAAAAGGTACAAGAGTTGTAGAAGATGATCGCTTCTTAAGGGAAATCCGTCACTAAGAATCGAGCAAGAACAAGGTTCACTTGAACTAAAGCATTTATTCAACTAACAACTGGATAATTCCCTGAAATTTCTGCTTGGGTAGATAAATAGTTATTGCAAGTTTCATTTTTTAATAAAACACAAAAAATCATCGTACTGAGGAAAACATTTTTAAAGATAATTTCCTTCAAATGTGTTTCCAATTTTTGACCACTCTTTCAAGCATATCGGCCGGTATTCTATGAATAACACGAGTTAAGTTGGTTTCCAAATCATCAATCGTTTCAGGTTTATCGACGTAAACAAGAGATTTCACATATCCCTAATGAAAGTAATCAAATTGAAGGGACCACCTCTTGAGATGATGCTTTCATCGCGCTCCATGCTGCCAAACCGCACCAAGCAATGCATTTTTGGGCACTGATAAACATCACATGCTGACTTGTAGAAAGGTTGTTATCCAAAGTGGCAATAAAACTTCTACCTTAGAATATTTCATTTCATTTTCTTCAGCATTTACATCAGCGATATGATAGCTAGTCTTATACTCAGGCAATTGAGTATGCGGACAATCTTATCGCGCCCAGAACAGCCAGTACGGAAGAGCTCAGCCGAACTCTTTTGCAGCGAGAATTCGACAAAATCCAGAAACACTGTGATGACTGGAAAGTTAAAAATCGCCTTTTTTTTTAAAATCTGAAACTATTGGCTCAAATTTATAGTCATTCGATGTTTAATGGTTTAACTCCACACTAGTTGTGAGCAACTTTTAATTAAAAGCTTGGTTTGATTTAATTTTAATAATAGACACCTTTTTGGGTGGCTATAAATAGTATATGCAAATGAACATATCTCTAAGAACTCTAAGTCAAACTTACCCAAAAAGTGACAGTACTGACAATCAAACAAAACCCATTTCAGTGAAACAATCTAAAAGCCAAACCTTTGAATGCAAGATTCATGAAACTTTAATGTATCTTTCTGTTGGTATCCACAGTAAGTTTACAATGAAATAGGCTTCACAAAAAAAAATAAAAAAATCGATCCTACACTTCTGGCTGGTCTTTTAATTTGCAGATGAATGCAGTCAATCATGTACTCCTATAATCTTAGGAGATCTGGGGATTTCATAAAAGTTAGTTAGTGCTTAGCTTTAGAATATTGTTCAAAAGATGATGCAAACTTAATGAAATGCGGCAATAGCAAATCAGTTTGCTTTAATGTTTTTTTTTATGGATTTTCCGGCTGTAGCCTGTGTCATTGCATAGAGCTCCTAAAAATGGACACAAATTATTTTTATGTCGTATGTTAGAAAGTGTTGACTTGATTTTCAACATCGACTTGATCAACATTTCTAGCGAAAAATGTTACAAGTACCTGCAACGCTATAGGAACAGGAAGCTCAAAATTATTTTAGGGAACATCAATATTGACATTTTCAATCTGGCACGGTGGTTTTGTTGAATCTACATTGAAGCGTAAGTACGTGATAATATCATTTCAAAGTGTACTTTAACCGACTATAAATTTGCGCCATTGCGTTTAGGAAATCTATCTATATTTTGGCAGACATGTAGATGCTGCTTTGGCGAGAGCTAGAGCCCTGACAAGAAGATTGTTAAGAAGACGCTGAGAGCGCGCATTTAAACCGGCATCATTCCGCCTGCAGCTATTCAGATATTGATAGTGGCGGCTCCGTTCCATTCAACTAACCATTCATGTGTGCGTGTGTACTTCTTGCACGATCCCGAACGTTTAAGTTTAGAAAAGCTTTTCTTGACAATTGGTACTTCTCGATGATTTGTCAGTTTATCACGAGATTAGGGCCAGTGAAAAATCATTTAGTTTTTGCTACGACTGGGAATAGAACCCAAACCTTCTGCGCGGCAGTTCATCACGCCACTGAGCCTGTCTGTTTACTTCAATCAATCGATAAAAAAAAGGAACTAAGGGAGAAATCAAAATTGATCATTAAATAAAACCTGCACAGTATTTCACAGCCGGGAATGAATTATCTGCCATTAAACTCGCTTTTCCACTCGTTTTGCGCCAATTCCAAACGACAAATTTGAGAACCTTCTCATGACGGTTTTATACTGTTGGCTGGTTGTCAGACTTTTCCAAAGTGGTTGGATAGTAAAACAGATGGGTGTTGTTACTTTCAGGATTATGACCAGGACCATTAGGCCATTGCACCCACCAAAATTAAGTAGGATTCTCATGACGGTTTTAAACTCTTGACTGGTTGACTGGTTGCCAGACTTTTCCAGAGAGGTGGGATAGTAAAAAAGATAGGTGTTGTTACTTTCGGGATTATGACCAGAACTACTAGGCCATTGCACCCACCAAAATTTGGTAGGATTAAAAGAAGTGCAAGCTACGAAGTGAACAAAAGATAAACATCAGAAGCGTACACAAATTGAAAGTACCATCGCCAGACCTCGGCAACACTGCAAACCACTTATGTCAACCATTCATTGAATGGCAAGAGGAGAACCAGCAGTGCGCTCAAGAAGGAAATCCTCTACCATTTGCCATCATTGGTGTACGAATGTTTGTACGTCATTGCAGTGGTGTCAGTGTTGTGTGTAAAGACTGCTTCGGCATTTCGGCAACCATCCGATGTGCTACGACTACGATTCGGCATTTCAATCCGACGTCTACCGAAGCGAAGCGTTCGGTTCATCTTCGGGAAATCAAGGCAAAATAAGAAAATGCCGAACACACCAACCCCTGCTGAGTTCTGCTGTCACTGCCACAAACAACGCAGTAAAGTGGTTTGGAAATGGGGACTCTCAAGAGAGTGGCAACACAATTCATGATGGTGCGGATGACGTATACGTAATCTTAATTTTGCCTCTATATCGTCATCTTGTCACGTAGAGATTCCTCGCTCACTTCCACCACCATTCGCACTTCTTGGGTGTACTGCTGCTGCCATGCCTATATGGGCCCGCAATTCGTCTGCAAAATAAAAACGTACACGGACCAGTCTCGTTAGCCATCGTTAGCGGAAGACGTGCAAGGGGGTGGGGGATATTGTATAACGAAAGTTATATGCATCGCAGATACAAATCTTCAAGTCTGCTCTTTGGGGTTGGTGGTGGTAGGTGGTACTAACTTCAGGAGAGTCAAAGTAGTCATACCCTCCTGGGTATATAATAGCCGTGGTGGACATCGTCATCGTATTAGTTAGTGGTGACACGGTTGTCATCCTAGAAAAATTAACAGACTGTATCTTACGAGTGTGTGTTGTGGTGTGTCTATGCATATGCGACTGGGATTAAATTTTCAACTCTTTCGATGCTGGAAGAGAGGAACGCTCCAGGAAATGTGCAACGAAGTTGTTTTCTGTTTTACTCCGCAGGTTCGCTTTCCATTAGCAACAAAAAGGAAGGAAATGTGTGCATGTGCAATGTATCTATGACTGTACGCGGCTTTTGTTGTTGGCTTCGGCGGTTTTCACAGTTTCTTGTAACTACCCGAGGTTATCGTACAAACAACGATGTAGTGTGAACAGAAGTTGTTTTTTTTTTCCTTCTTTGTCATAGATATGCACTTCGTCCTGAGGTACATGTGTATGCATCGTTGCTCTCACTAAAGGGTCAAAGAGGACAATCTATTTTGAATGCAGGTGTACAAGTACCATGGGAATACACGTACAACACATGATGGTATGTAGTTTATAGTTGGCTATTGTTTTGATGAAAGAGAAATTGTTTTAATCGGATATGGCTATGCTAATGCTGGATGGATGTTCATTATATAAACTGTTCTTGTCGTTTATTTCAGCGACCATTTTATTGTTCTGGTGAAGCTGAAATGTGGTGATTTTATTTGCAACAAGACAAACAACTTATTGATCTAAGGTCTGTAGGATGATGTGTCGTGTTCGTTTTTTTCTAACACTCCGTCTATTGATAGTTAAGCTGACAGCTTGCCCAGTCATTTTATTGAGTTTCCTTTGGCAAATCATCATGCTTGCACGATGTTTTGTTATTCAAAAACAAATACACATCCGCAACCGCAACCCAATAACAGCTAACCATCATATCAGCAAATGGTTCGCCATCTTTTATGTCGGTATGTTAATATTGAATAACTTTGACATTTATCAACGCATTGACTTGAGTAGACTTGTTTTTGAAACGTCAATTCAATACATCGCTTCACAACGAAACAACGCGCTGAAAAAGTGATGCTATAAGTTTACTCAACGTCTATATCGTCGAAAATATCGTGGCCAAGAAGCACCATCTGACAACACTATTCTTCATTTGGAGCTGAATTTTCTTGAACACGGGACACTAGGAGATCATCGACGTGCCCAAGACGTTGCAATGAACTTATTGAAGCGGTAAGAGAGAGTGTTGTCGAGAACCCACACGAATAGTATCCCCACCGCGCGTCAGTGTAACAGCCGTTGTTTTTTGAAGGATGATTTGCATTTATTTCGTATGAAGTGTAATCAACTCAAAGTTTACCGGCAGACCGTCTACGTCGATTGGAATAAAGCAAAACAGTCCCTCATAATTGACATTGACCATCAGAACCATTAGGTTGTATTAGGAAGAACTTAAACTTGTAAACCGAATTAATTGGTAAGACAACGAGATTGAGGGCTGCCATTGGCATTTTCATATCCATTCATTGCCACCAACTCCTTTCAAAGGACCTAAGTAACCCTTAAGTTTAAGTTGGTTGTTCGACAGGCTCAGTAACGCGATGGTTAAAGCGATGAACTACAGCGCAGTAGGTCTGGTTTCGATTCCTAGCCGTAGCAACACCTAAATGATTTTTTACTGGCCATCCTCTTGTAATGATCTGACTAATCATCCGAGTAGTATCAACTGTGATGAAAAGCTTATTTCAAATTTTCCGTTTGGAGTCGGTATAAATCAGAAGGCCCCGCCATCGTGTAAGAAGTACACACCCACACATAGTTGTGAGAAAGCTCGGCTTTGGGTACTAACGAGCCAGTTGCGCGAAAAAAATGTAAAAAAAAATGTTGTTGGTTGTTCACTTTGTCTAGTTCTAGGCCACCATTGACTTTTTCTTGGGTATTCTTCAGCTGGAGTTTGGATTTTGTTTAGTCAAATTTTGGTCGTAGGAGAATTGACATGATTTATGTATGAGTATTACCGGTTGGTGTGGTATTTAAAAACTAGTGCAACTAAATTTTAAAGGAGCGAATTAAATAAAAATACATCAAATCGGTTAGTTTTTTTAAGTTATAAAATAAACACATGTCGACATAAAATGGTGCAGCCTATATCTCCCAGAGCTAAGCTGAAAACATCCATCATTTGATTGCAGAGACTTTCAACGGGCTCGGCAGCCTAGTAAGTAAAGAAAGTAAACGATCACGAAAGCGTTAAACTGACAATTAAACCCTTAGTCGGGGCTGTCCAGAAACTTCATATGCATAAAGGAGTCATTGCCTCTTTTTCTCCACTTCCTTCCGAATGAGTGATGACACCGAAAGCCCCCTGTTTCCGAGCAGCTGGACATAGCAACAGTAGAAACATTTTGAATGTTGTCGCCGCGGGTAACCAAAGTGCCATGATAATCTATCCTACCATCATGCAAACACATTTAAGATACAAAATTATGTCCAGAGCGCGCGTGAATCGGACACAGTTAGTAGCGCAGAATAGGTTCACTTACATCTCTCAGCGGGACGATTGTAAACAGTGTGATATGCACTCAACCTTTGTATGGGAAGATGATGCAGATACTCATACATACATACATAGTATGTTTGCACTCAGATACGACTGCGGAAAATCTTGGAAATTTTTCTTGCAATTTGAAGCATGAAATGGGTTGAATATCATCCCGATGGATTCCTGGCAATTGCTGGCAATCCGTACAATAACGATGGTGACTCTGTTAAGAGCGAAGGGACGAATAAGAAAAATTTGGAATTTTGCTCAGTAGGACTTTATTCTGGGCACATCGGAGACCAACAAATTGTATTGTATTATGGCAATCTGAAAGTTTCGAATGAAGTGAAGAGCTAAATCGATATTGAAGGACCATTTGCCAGAAGGATTTGCTCAGATATGGAAAACCCTAAAGCCATTCCAGTTAATTTCGAATGTAACATGATGTTGGTCGTTGGTTTTAGCTGGAGTTGTTGTCAGAAGTATCATTGCGTTGGTCAATGCTATTTTATAACAAATCATTTTGAAGGAGAGATAGTGGGGAGGAACTACAACTATACACTTCCACTGACCTCTGCATTGTGATTTTGCAGCTTTTGACAACATACCGCAATTTTCCTAATGCATATAATACCATGTAGGGTTTGGAATTTACACTAAGCCTGGACAAGTGTGTTTGGACTAAGTAGGTGAGATGCGATGTGACATGTCTTTAGAAAAGAGGTAATATTTTCGCAAAGGGAAGGCAAAGTTATTAATTGAGTAATAATAAAGGTAAGCAGAGTGCTTCCCTTTCTCTCTTTTTCACTCCTGAAAATTCAGGGAGTATATAAGCTGTCGGCTAGTTGTTTTAAAAATAAAAAAAGTAGTAGCTCGTTGAAGTCCGTATCAGAAAGTGGTTAGGGCTTTATATTGCCGGCTACAAAATGGGGAATGTTTGTACGGTGGATGAATGCTGGTTTAATTTCAACACCTCAATCGATAGAAATGGGCTTATATGAATTCACGATACTGGTATATGTCAAATTTACAATTAGATTCAGAGAAGATACGTTAATCAGTAGCGTGGTCTTTTGAAAAACATTAGTTAGCAACGACAGTTAATATTTTTGAATGTCTTCTTCTGATTTTGGTCTTAAGTATGCATACCAGCAATTATTATTGGGACAAAGCATGTAGGCCCCTCCAATCGTCCATGAAATAATGCAGCATAAAAATGTTCAAATTCCCCTTAAGAAAAGTCTAAGCAACATGACTTAAGATTACCAGGCGATTATTCTTCATCAAAGCAGGATTCAAAGGTTGTTAAATTTATAGTGCCGATGTTGATTTTGAAATTATTGTCATTTCTTTTTATTATGATAATATTGGTATGGTTCAATTATGTATGCAACAAAATATCGGCCAAATGGGCGTCGCGACCTCCATCCGATGGTCCAAATTTCGGATGACGCTGATGCTTAATTGAGGCTCTATGCACTTAATGTGCCGAATTATCTCATCCTTAAGCTCTTGAATTGTTGCTGGCTTATCCGCGTACATCTTTTCATTCAAATAAACCAAGGAAATAAGTCCAACGGTATCAAATCACATGATCTTGGTGGCCAATTGACATCGCCACTACGTGATATAACACGGCCATTGAATTTGTCGCGCAGAAGAGCCATTGTTTCGTTAGCTGTGTGGCAAGTGGCACCGTCCTATTGAAACCACATATCATCCACATCCATATCTTCCAATTCGGGCCAAAAAACAATTTCGTTACCATCTCACGATAGCGAACACATTCCAGTAACTGCCTGACCGTCCTCATTTTGGAAAAAATACGGCCCGATGATGCCGCCAGCCCATAAACCGCACCAAATAGTATTCTTCCAAATCATATTCTTCGAAAATTGATTATTCACTGTTGCCTACTCTTGCCGCCATTCTGACCATTGACGACGCTTGAGATGGTCAAGAGGCTTTAGTTCTCGAGTCAATTGCACCTTGTAAGAGTGTAAATACAAGTCTTTATGCATAATGTTCATCAACTACGAGCGTGTCAATTCTGCAGTACGAGCTGTACGATCATGCACTGTTGTTTTCACATCTCCTACGGTTTGATCAAATTTTGCACGATTTGTACGCACATTTGGACAATTAAATTGACCGCCTTTATCACAAAGTGGACGATATGCATTTTGATATGAACGCCCATTTTCATAAAAAGCCTGAATAACTTTAACGCGTTGCTCGATTGTGTATCTTTCCATGGTTCAAATTGAGTTAGTCTGAAATTGAGAAATGTCAAATGGTTGTTCGATGAAAGTTTGATAAAATCTAGTAAAACGAAATGTCATATGAACCACATTTTTATATAGAACCTAAAAAAGGTATCTTATTACAAACGCGCTTACGCTTATTATTTTTACACAAATTTTCAAGAACGTGACGACGTTAGCATCTTGTAATTCTAAACTGGAATGTAATAGAATGTAAAAAAGTGCAAAAAAAAACAAAATAAAAGACACGCACGCCATAAGGCGCGAGATATCGCCTTTGTAAGGGAAAATCCGAATGCATAGTTGTAATGACAAATCTGATGTTAAACATGTGATACGATCAACGATCGAAATATTAATGACAAGTAGGTTGTGGTTATCGAACTGTTTCTGTTTGAGCGGAAAAATACAAAGGGCAGTAGTTTAAACGCAATTATGTTAATTTTGTAATATGTTATACAGTGTGGCCCAGAAAAATTAATAACTTTTTTATTCTCACTCACTCACTTACTATTTGTGTTGTAGTGGACAAATTTGAGCAATATGGGACTGTTGGATATGTCAGGGGTTGGGGAAAGCCTGATTTTGAACGATCAATCGAAAACATACAGGTCGTCGTACAAGTGTTGCAACTGATCCTGAAACATCGATTCGACGACGTTTAACACAGATAGGCATACCGCGTAGATTTAGAAAAAAAAACCTATACCCTTACATGATCCAGTTGGTTTAACAGCTCAATACTGGTGACCCAGAAAAAGGTCTGGAGTACTGCAGAACTGTTCTAAATATTTCCGAGAAAGACGAAAAATGTTTGGAAAATTTTATAATATCCGACGAGACACATTTTCATTTGAGCTGGTTTGTGAACAAGCAAAATTGAAGATTTTGGGGCACAAAAAAATCTCCATCAACGTCCCTTACACTCACTTCGTTCCTATTACTGTTTGGTGAGTAATAATCTCGCGTTCGATTTATGGGCAATATTTCTTTGAAAGTTATAGGAGTGCAAGCGTTACGGTCAATGCTTCTTTTCCCACTTATGCACATAACAATGTTGAGCTGTTTCGGTATCAGCAAGACAGAGCTACCACTCACGCCGCTCGTGACAATAGTGTTATCTCAAAAAACGGTGAATTTCAATGGCCGCAGTGATCGCCTGATCTGTCGGCTCCGGAACTCCCACACACTACACAGGAGCTGAAACTCAACATTCGTACAGATTACAAAAATCATTCAAATAAAACTGTATTCCATTAAATTTTATCTTTTCGATCATGTTGGGGATAAAACTCTAAAGTTTAAGTTTTTTGATACCACATTCAACAGTTGTTTTTGCAACGCGAATGAAGTATACGTTTTCAGTGAACAGAAGAGACTTAATCTATCTCCTTTTCAAATTGCCATTAAATACTTCCATCTATACAATTTACGTAGAATAAGGGCGTCCGTATATATTTACCAAAAAAAAATTAAGGCAAATGCCAACAATCATTGATAAATACTTCTAACTTCTCCTAGATGCGATGTCTGCATAATGCCTCTTTAAACACATTTTTTTAGTATCCACAAGATGGGTTTAGCAGTAAATGAGGCAAGACGAAGTATATGCTGTCAACACGAAAGGACACACAACATCGACGAATTGGGCAAAACGTCACCATTTACAGATATAAATTTAAGGTAGTACGGGAATTTATATATCTCGGCTCCGCTATTAACTCTGATAACAACATCTCGTCAGAAATTAAACGAAGAATTACTCTTGCCAACTGCTGTTTCTTCGGGCTAAGAAGGCAACTTAGAATTAAAGCCCTCACTCGAACTACTAACGAGATCTTATACAAGACCCTGATCATCCAAGTCCCGCTCTACTCCGCTGAAGCATGGACCGTCTCAAAAGCGGATATATTTTATATTTTATGTTTTATATTTTATATTTTATATTTTATATTTTATATTTTATATTTTATATTTTATATTTTATATTTTATATTTTATATTTTATATTTTATATTTTATATTTTATATTTTATATTTTATATTTTATATTTTATATTTTATATTTTATATTTTATATTTTATATTTTATATTTTATATTTTATATTTTATATTTTATATTTTATATTTTATATTTTATATTTTATATTTTATATTTTATATTTTATATTTTATATTTTATATTTTATATTTTATATTTTATATTTTATATTTTATATTTTATATTTTATATTTTATATTTTATATTTTATATTTTATATTTTATATTTTATATTTTATATTTTATATTTTATATTTTATATTTTATATTTTATATTTTATATTTTATATTTTATATTTTATATTTTATATTTTATATTTTATATTTTATATTTTATATTTTATATTTTATATTTTATATTTTATATTTTATATTTTATATTTTATATTTTATATTTTATATTTTATATTTTATATTTTATATTTTATATTTTATATTTTATATTTTATATTTTATATTTTATATTTTATATTTTATATTTTATATTTTATATTTTATATTTTATATTTTATATTTTATATTTTATATTTTATATTTTATATTTTATATTTTATATTTTATATTTTATATTTTATATTTTATATTTTATATTTTATATTTTATATTTTATATTTTATATTTTATATTTTATATTTTATATTTTATATTTTATATTTTATATTTTATATTTTATATTTTATATTTTATATTTTATATTTTATATTTTATATTTTATATTTTATATTTTATATTTTATATTTTATATTTTATATTTTATATTTTATATTTTATATTTTATATTTTATATTTTATATTTTATATTTTATATTTTATATTTTATATTTTATATTTTATATTTTATATTTTATATTTTATATTTTATATTTTATATTTTATATTTTATATTTTATATTTTATATTTTATATTTTATATTTTATATTTTATATTTTATATTTTATATTTTATATTTTATATTTTATATTTTATATTTTATATTTTATATTTTATATTTTATATTTTATATTTTATATTTTATATTTTATATTTTATATTTTATATTTTATATTTTATATTTTATATTTTATATTTTATATTTTATATTTTATATTTTATATTTTATATTTTATATTTTATATTTTATATTTTATATTTTATATTTTATATTTTATATTTTATATTTTATATTTTATATTTTATATTTTATATTTTATATTTTATATTTTATATTTTTATTGTGGAATAGACCGTTTGGTCGAATCGCTGTCGATATGAAAAAAACGTTTTCAATATGAGATAATGCCGATTTTCATGGATTTACAGATTGGACATGTTGATAATACAACGTAGCAAGTATAAATCCGCAATTTTGTTCCTGAATTTGAAAAATACCGAAGCACGTTGTCATGAAACAAATAAAAAACAGGAAACCTTATCAATTCCACGTTTGAGTTCATGCGATGTGAAGATTGATAAAGCTCTGGCGACGGTAAGAGCAGATAAATACATATCCCATTTGTACCACACCCATTTTCAGACTTTCTGGACACAGCAAAACGAAGACAAACGAAAAGTGAACCAGAAAACCACAATAAACCCTAGACAGATTTTGTACATCTCGGGCACCGCATCTCACACAAATACCACTGGAAAAAGGAAACTCACTTACCATCAACTAAACGGCAACCATCTTATTGTTGCAGCAGTTGGTGTCGTTCGTTACTTTTTTTTTTTGCTTTTTTTCATTTATCTATCCTATGATACACATTTGGTGATATGAAGAGAAAAGGACGACAAAAGAAAGAAGAAAAAAAAGTTAATTCGCTTGCATCCGGAATAAGACTTCTTCCAGATAATAGTATTTCACTTATGAAGTTGTTTCCGGTGTTGCGGTTTTAAGTGGTCGCTCGACTTATTGCTTCTTTTGCTTGGCCAACTGTTCTACACAGAACCGATGTCGTGGATACTCTTAAAGTTGAAAGTTTTCAAAAAGTTCCGCCTTATGTAGGCCAGATGTTTTATTGCATAAGGATACAAAAGGTTGACATGTTTTGCACTCGATACTTCTCTCAAGTGAATGTCCCCAACTAGGACATCCGCAAATCATAATAATTATATGGCTCCTCCTTCGTTATGTACTGTTTGTTATGTGCACTGCATTAAGTGAGGACGAATTACCTATTTTCTCAGACCAACGACGAAAATGTCTAGCCGGCAGAAATGCAGAGGAAAGTTTCATCTTTATGCTGCATATCTGTCTGGCTGTCTGTCTGGCTGTGTGTCGTGTATCTTCCTTCAACTTGTTTTTGTACAAAACGACCTAACGTTACAAAAATGTGTATGGCCAGGACGTTTCCCCCACCTCCTGTTAATCTCTTATCCATTTTTATACTTTCTACGTATTTTGGTGCATTTGGGATTGATTTTATCTGTTCCGACGGAGAGATATAGACCTAGAAAAGTTTCCTATATGTTCTCCAGCTCACTTTAATCAATATTTCCCAAACATACATGGGAAAGTTCCTAATGTGCGGAAACCCAAAATCGAATTCTGGAGAGCTGTTATCCTTGAATCAGGAGTTTTCTCTGAATTGAATCTTTGTTTAAACTTACCCAATACCAGGTGTTGGTGCTTGTGTTTTTCGGTTGGCTGGTGGAGTCTTGGCGGTGGTTGTACTTGGAAAATTCAATTTGTAGTAGCAATGACTTACCTGAAAGGAAAAGAGAAAAGGGTATGTGTGTTTAGTGATAAATCGAATTGAATGGGAACAGCAGTTTTTGGGATATGATAATGGATTCGAAGACCCATGACAATGAATCACTTGACGTCGGGTGCAAATATTTACAAGGAAAACACATTGCGAATAGATTTCATGACCCATTTGTCTGCCTAACTAGGGTTTAGATAGCCAGTCAGGTCGACAGAAGTCACGAGTCCTCTGAATCTTGGCGCCTACAATGAATATAAATGAGCGAAATGCAATGGGCCGATAATAATTTAACGACAAGAGGACCTTTTATGGTTAAATTGAGGACGTTGAGTTTTTGTGAATATGTTAGCACTATAAAATTCTATTGGCAATCGTATAAGCAAGCATTTCAACAGAAATCCTGCTAAAGCTACTCCATTTTCGGAGCTATAAATCTATAAAACAGTTTGTGGTGGCCAAGGGCCTTAGTGTAGGGCAGAAAGATACCATCATGCAGATCATAAATAAAACTTGTAGTTTGACAGGCGGGTCAATCTCAGAGTCATCAATACATTTGCAGAGTGATACATTAAGAGATATTGCAATGGTTGAAAATTGAAGATCCATTTCTAAAAAAAAAATTTTTTAGGACCTCATTGCTAAGAGTTTCCAGAGATAAAAGACAAAATTGAAAAAAATATTGTGTATCATTGGACATCATGGATAGCGTAGAGATTGAGTTAAATATCTTGAAATCAAATAACTGCATTTTAATAAAAATGTAGATGCTTGTCCACCCACTGCCAGCAGGGCTGGGGTAAGGGCTCAGAATATACCCGAGGAAAGGCATGCCTGTCGTAGATGGCGACTAAAATCCACTCCCCATATACCGAGTGTAAAGCGTACTCAATAACAAAAATGCAATGAGTAAAACTAGAAAAGTTAATTTCAACCCTCTTCGGAGGGCCACTCTGCTGATTTTGTGGAGAGCGAATTATTGCATTTATGCAACCTTTTCGGGAAAATTTCAATGGTAACAAGGCCACCTACATCTGGATCTCAAAAAAATATATGTGGCTGAAGGCTCGACCACACCAGAAGTGTCGGCCCACGAAAAACGAGACTCAATGAAAAATAAGAGCCTTAAGAACGTAAACGTTCGAAAAAGGCTTAACAATTTCGAACTGCTCTGCGAAGAGCTTCGGAAAGATATTCTCAACCTTATGGAAGAAAATATGGCTCTAAAGAGTTCATTAAGCCACCTTCAACATGAATAGATTGTATAAAGATATTAAGTGGAATGCCAATGGCATTTTGCACAAACTTGGTGAACATGAATTGTATATGCAAGAAAAAGATATCGAAATCTATTTTATATCCGAAACTTACGTAAAGAATTCGAACTTAAAGATATCGTGCTATCGTGCCGAATTTCATTCTATCGGAAAACCAACTTTCTGGCCAACTGATGTTACAAAAATACCGGATTTGATCGATTTCTTCATAGTAAAAGGTGTGCCGTCTAATCGAATCAAAGTTGAAGAATGCTTTGATCTTTTCTCTGACCATTCTTCGTACATTCTGACAACGAGCGAGTCAATAATTAGAATTGAAAACCCACCAAGATTAACAAACGGGATAACCAACTGGGAAGTCTTCAAAAACGATATTTTAAATAATATTCGACTGGGAGATCCCCATTGGAATTCGAAGTCGCGGTTGACTCCTTTATCGGTACCGTTCAAAAAGTAGCATGGAAAAATACTCCTCAACAACGCAAAATAGTGAGCAATAGTGATATCAAGTAACCATGGGAAAAAAGATTTGGTTAGATAAAATATAAAAGCTCGTAAAAGATGGCACCAAACTCGTTTGTGCCCTGCAAGATAAAACACATCTCAATCGCATGAGTAACTTGCTGTCATATTCGATTAAAAGCTTTAAAAACCATGAGTAACTTGCTGTCATATTCGATTAAAAGCTTTAAAAACCATGCAGTAGAAACTTGTATGCAAAGCCTTACCGCTGGAAAAGAATCGAATTATTCACTTTGGAAAGCAAATGAAGTCATAAAACGGTCAAAAAACGCTGTGCCACCAATTAGGGTAACTCAAGACGTTTGGGCAAAAAGCGATAAGGAACAAGGTGAAGTTTTTCCCGCACATCTTTAGGAAACATTTAAACCATTTGAAATACAGAAAGTAAAGCCTAAAAAAGCTCCGGGTTATGACCTGATTACAGGAGAACTTCTTAAAATTTATTTATTTATTCAAGCTAAGTACAGCTGAACTTAAGACTAAATTAACCTAACTAAATTCAATTATTAGAGGAAGGGTTAAGGAGTAGCGGTAGATGAGGTGGACATAATTGAGTTTCGTAGAGCAAGTTTGCTACAGTGAAAATCAAAGGAGCTATGCCCATTAGCCAGGCGTAATGTTCTAGTCACTGGTTCGTTGTTGCCGTAGTTGGTTCGGTGGAATTCGAGTCGGAAGAGGGGAACAGATCTTAGATTTCTGGAGTTGGCGTTAAGGGAAATTATTTCTGGCATAGCGGGGCAATCAATATTAGCTGTTAGAAGCTGATGTGCAAAAAGAATGTCGGCTATTTCACGACGCTTTTGTAGAGATTGAAGGTTTTTTTAATTTCAAACGATCCTCGTAGGGGGGTAAAACTGTCTACCCAGGGGAGACCGCATAGAGCAAAACGGATAAATCTGCGTTGGACACTCTCAATACGGAGGGAATGGGTATTGTGATAAGGCGACCATACTTGGCTAGCGTTTTCAAGGATAGGTCTTAAAAAAGTGAAAAGGAGAGATTTTGTGATATACGGGTTCGTGAATTCCTTAGACCAGCGTTTTACAAACCCAAGTGCGGCTGCGGAGTTGGCTCTGCTGATGATATTATCAATATGAGAGCGAATGTTAAGTTATCTTTCACGAATAACACACAGATCAAGCTTGAAAAGGTACGTTACAGCAGTATCAATAGTAATACTCGGATTTGCAAAAAGTTTAGCTATAATATTTTCAAGTGTGTGGAGTGTTATTAATATTGCCATAGAAAAAGGAGAGGTAAAGAGGTGGGTGAAAATTGTATAGTTTGGATAGAAGGTGATTGCTGTCAGAGACAACACAGTTGTAGTGTCAGATTAAAAGATTAAGTAAAGTTGTCGACCTAAATTGTTGGTAATGCCACTCAATGGATAGGCCCAGAATCGGAAGGACAATCAATGAAAAGTGTCTCCTTATTTGAGGAGGTATTCGAAGCGATAAAGTGGGACTCATCGTCAGATAGAGTCCATCGAAGATTAGGAAAGTTAAAGTCCCCTAAAATTAAGACAACATCATTGGTTTTTACAACATTGAGCAGATGATCAATCGCTTCTATGGCTAGCTGATATGATTGGGTGGGCTGGGAAGGTCGAATATAGCAGCAGAACATGTGGATGTTGCTCCCAGATTTACAAATTTTTTACTAAATGAACTAAAAATTCACTTCTTTCAATAATTTCAAAAGTTTAAAAAAGGATATTACTCGGTGGCTTACACTCCATTGTTAATAAGAAACGTCTTTTATCCAACCATCAACATGGATTTAGAAGTTAACATTCGACTGTGGACCAAGTTCATCATATTACTGATGTAATTGAGAAAATTTTCTCAGCCGTATTTCTTGACGTGTCAGAAGCTTTTGACAAGGTTTGGCATAGAGGGCTTCAATACAAATTTAAACAAGTTTTGTCTGAAAAATTATATAAAATCCTTGTCTCGTAATTGAGCTGACAGAAGAGACCTGCACAAGAAATTTGCACCTAAGTTGGGACGGGCTATACCTTCCAAACATTTATTACTTGTGATAAAAAAAAATGATAGGTAAGTCGCATACTTTGTTGCAACACAAATACAAAAAGAGTGGTGGTTAAAGTGAGTAAAAATCTCACACAACTGTGGGCACGTGATCATCGTATCTATGAAGATTTACACCAGTCCAAAGAAAAAAAGAAGACTGACTGCTTTTAAAGTCAACTTAATGCAAGGATGAAAGTCATTTTGTGTGTTAACCTATTTATAAAGAAATTAGCTTCATCACTTAACTTAATTTTGCGGGAAAAAAATGAATCCTAAGCTTACTTTCAAAGCCAACAACGAGCGAACATACAAGGTTGTCCATGGTCTCGTGTTTTCAACTCTTCCACCAACTAGATTGTATATGAATAGAGACCAAGATCTATTCAGAAAAATTGCCAAGTGGTGTACAGATTTAGGTCCGATTGTTGTGCGCGACGGAGAACCGATAAATTTGCGTCTCCGGGCACACTCACATCTGTGGCTTCTGTGCGGACAGTTCTTGTACAGGAAGACGCCTTTAGTTCGTGCAAGGTGTATTTGGTGAGAAGTTTGGTCTTTCATGAAGAACAAAAACGTACGAAATTCTTTTTTATATAAATTTTCTTATGCGGATTTAATCCAGAAGCGTCTTGAGACGCTAGCAGATGATTTTTGACTCTGTTTTTGAACACGAATAAAGCCATTAATTTCAAAGCATTGTCAACGAACAAATAAGTTGACTTGACACTACTTAATTTTCTTCCGGAAAATCAGAAATGTAACTACTTAACCCTAGAGTTTTTTATTCCAGGCCTTTGCCTCATAAATTTAAAGTTCTCAACATGACTACATCGAAAAGGAAATAATTACTCAAGATCTCATCGTATCATTTCGGCCTACAAGTAAATTGATTTTTTGTTAGATGACGTAAATTGAGCTTTTTTACAAATATTTAGTAAAGTGCATTCCAGTCCAGGTCCTATTTCACCCTTCCATCAATATAGGTTAATAGGTTTGATTTTTTCTAATATAAAGTAAAATTTTTCACCTCTTCCGAACTCGAATTAAACATCCAACGGGACAGTTCTCAATCCCATGATGGAATAATTAAATCTACAATTTTCAGCTCGTATCAAAATTAGATACAACAAACGGCAGACGGAATAAAATCCAACCATATAAAGCCGTATCGTGTTGGCAGGCCATAGAAATGC
The DNA here is from genome assembly GCA_949824845.1 of Rhingia rostrata. Classification (NCBI taxonomy): domain Eukaryota; kingdom Metazoa; phylum Arthropoda; class Insecta; order Diptera; family Syrphidae; genus Rhingia; species Rhingia rostrata. The sequence continues at coordinate 138,662,250 of OX463755.1, read as the reverse complement.
CCAAATCCATAACTGCATTCAAGGAACCCATCAAAACCATGGGCCGGTAGTGGAGTGGTAGTGTCATTAAATTATTCATTATGTACGAAACGAGCTCGAGGTGCCACAGTGCCGCCCACCACTCGTTTTTTCTTCAATTATGCACAAAGGATAACGAGTGGACAAATCGTTGCCGCCGCCAGAAGACGTAGAAGAAAGGACGAAGCAGTTTTGTTTTTGTCCCTTGGCTTGCACCGCCCACTAAATCGCCCACGGTATAAGCAGGTCAAGTCAGGAAATATGTGCGCTAGTTACATCCTGCAAGGATTGGCTCCCTTCTCGGTACAATATAGGGTAATTTGAAATTCCGAAGGTTTAGCGTCTCGCATGGTCCGGTTTGGACTGTTCTTGCATGTCTATCAGAGACGGCGTAACAAATTGTATATCGGGGTCACTCATTTTTGTATCTCGTATGGATATTTTCTTGAGCCTATTGTTCCTCTTATATTAAGTAGGTTACGTAGGACTAAAAGTGTTTCTTTCATTGGATGCCAACTTGCGTGGGTATTTGCAGTTGTTTGTGTTGATTTGTTCCGGTTTGATGGATGCACGAAACGGTTGGTTGGACGTATTTTATGTTTAACAGTCGAAAAGCCATTCCCACGAAGTCGTCACGGTTTGTAGGCCCCATTGATCACAACTTATCACAATCTCAAGGGATGACCAAGTGGTTCTAATCGTCTAATAGATATGTAAATAGATTGTCAAAACCATTTTTCGCCTTCTCTTCGACCTGACGATAAAGTGTGAGGAATGCGATATTGGGAGTTATGCTAGTGTTTTTTTTTTTTTCGTTTTTGTTAACGAACGACACGCATACATGCGTAATGATGCTAATGGATTTCAGTTAATGGATCTTTTGAGGTTGTCTGGGCGGAAAAACACAAAATTCTGGTTTGATAACTTAACTTGGAGGAATTTTGCGTAGCGGGTGGCTGCTTACGAAAACCTTGAGTGGTTAAGCATAGTGAAGAGTATTGTTCTATTAGTCGTGTATAGATACCGGTTTAAAGTAGTTATACGAGTATTTTGGTTTGTTAAACGTCAATTTGGCGTAACTTCATTTCTTTTCAAAAGTTCTATGGACTTCGTTTGGTTTAAAATTTGGTATGGGATGAGGCTAAGGTAGGTAATTTATTTTCGGGAGTAAGGCAGAGAAGGGTAAGGATAGTTGTTGCATTAAGTACATTTATCTTTATTGATTTTACTACAATGTCAGTCGAATTACAAAAATACTAGTGCAAAGCGGCAACCGTGCGATTTGGTCTACTACTTCCGGGTTAAAGGTGATTCTTAATATTCCACCTCTGCACCCATATTGGAAAATCAAACACCTGAACCCGGAGTCTCTATGGACATGCACAGATCCTGACATAGGGAACAGAGTATTAACTCAGATTAAATATAACTATCCTGGGACTTTGAAAAACATTTAACCCAATCTTTTCCGACCAGAGACGAATGTGACTAAATAAACTCCAGAAAAACAGGGGACACTCTACTTTACCGAATGTCAAAGACTATGTTCCCAAGTAAATTATGGAGGTACACTCTAGAAAATTAGAAAGGAAGTGGCGGACACAAGTAGAGAGCTATTTCATGCAACTTTCCAGGTGTGTTAATGTCAACACATGCTCAAACTATCTGAAAAAACGTATCCATAGATCAACCCAATTTCAGATATAACAACTTTAGAAACTCGAGTCAAATCAGTAAAATTTAACAACTTTGGTGAGTTCCCTCTAGATTAAATAAAATGCACTGAAAAGCCGGGTCTAAGTTTGCAACTCTACGTGCACCCACCCTAGCCTAGCCAAAACTAAGAAAACACTTATGAGAAGGCTACAGTCCGCTGTGCGGATCGTTTAATACCCAATACCATCCCAAACTTAAAATTAATATCCCCAAAATGTGGCTTTATTGCGATGAAATATAGAAAATGTCATTTGCACAACCCATTGTTCGAACAGTTTATCAAAATCTTTTATGGTTCGACATGAAACAACGTTTTTCGCCTAGTTAGCCTATGTATGAGGTAGCGTATACAAATTGTTTTTGTATGGAAACGCCAACAAAAAGTGGGCGTGGACGAAATGTTTGCATTAACATAACCCATGATTATGCATCAAACAATTTTACGAATATTTTAAAATTTTACCGAAAAACGTTTTTTACTGAAAACGCCCCCAAAAAGACGAAATATAGACGTAAGGACTGTTTAAATATGTTATTCAGTCACTTTTTATAAAAACATATGAGAAGGCTACAATACACTGTGCGGATTGAAATGAATGTCCGCAAAAAGTAGGCATGACTAAAAACTGAATGGAAATGAAATAAAGAAAATTACATTGTCACCACATCTTGTTCAGATATTACCTAAATCTTTTTTGGTTAGATAACAGCTACGTTTTTCTTTGGGGCAGGGTATTTAAATATTTTTTCTGAGAAAACGCCCCCAAAAAGAGGGCGTTGTTTAAAATTGTCATAACCAATGGATTTAGCATCAAAAGATTTCTCGATTTTTTTTAAATTTTACCGAAAAACGTTTTTTACTGAAAACACCCCCAGCAAATTGGCGTAGCAAAAAAAATTTATAAATAGATTTATAAAATTCCTTACGGTTTGACTAAAAACTATGTTTTTCTAAAAATGTGGCGTGGTAGTGGGTGGACTTCAAAAATATTTACACTTGTTCTGCTGGGAACAACGAGGAGCACGTGTACCATATTTCGTAATTCTAGATCAAAATTTTGGGCTAAAAAACGTGGGTAGACGCTGATAGCAACAAAGAGCACGTGTAACAAATTTCATTATTCTAGCTCTGAATTTAAGGCTCAAAAACTTGTGACGGACAGGCGGACGGACAGACATGGTTTAATCGACCAAATCGGCCAATTTATTTTTCTGTGTTACAAACTTATGCATCAAAACTAATATACCCCTATAGGGACATAAAGAAAAAAATTTGCATTATAACCACAATGGCACATACAATGCTTAAAACCTAGCTTTTCAATTATTTTGTGTGTTTAAAGAACATAAACCAAGCACGTCCACCCAAACAGCAAACGATGATTTGGAAACGATAAAAAAAACCTCAAAACGTAGAGTAGGACCAGTGTCATTTAATTGTTGGCCTAAAACGATTTATCCTATCGGGAGATGCTAAAACTTCTGCAAATGGTGGCAAATGTCAGTTTTGTGTTGACTTTTTTGAAGAAAACAGATGCAAAATATTTTACAAGCAAGTGGAAGGCTATACTTGTCAGGATATTCCTGAGTGTCGTGTCAGAAGAGGAACACGAGCTCTTGATTGCCCGAGAAATTCGGTGTCGTAGGTAAAGCTGACATGAAGGCCCCATTGTTATCGAATAGACGATGTGCCATCCAAGGTGTTTGTTAGTTTTAAGGCACATGAAAAGGTCAGCAAATCTGAATACAAATTCAAATCTTAAATGAAATTTTTGAAGGATTTCCGGGTTTGTAAGAACCCGGACTTTTTTTACTTTTTCCGATTTAATAAAAAAGGAAGCAATTCAGCAAATAAATATCGGGTAAGTTTCCAAAATAAAAATATATAGAAATTCTGATACTTTAAAAAAAAATCTTTAGAGCCCACAAAGCGTTCTACTAAGATGCTGTTAATCAAGACATAGGCACCTGCTAAATAACTGGACAAACAAAAAATGGAGCAACAAAATAGCAAGGAGCGAGTTGAAATCCTTACAACCTTAAAAACGGCTTGATGTTGGCGCCTCTCAGACGACTAGATATATCCAGAGTGAAAGTGGCTCACACAGGTACTATTGACTTAGTGGAACGCTTAACGGGTTCTAACGATTTCGACTCCCTCTCGTTTCCAGTCGACTGGATGTACCTTAAGCCAAAAAGATTATAAAGCCACACAGATGACGCATTGAGAACAAAAACAGAAACTTTTGCTCAACAGCTTCATGGTACGGGCGGGCGGTGTGCACATGAACATATGAGAATCGAGATAAAAATATATAGCGGGCCGCGATAGAACCATTTTTCTTGTATGCAGTGCGTCATCTGTATAGCTTTATAATCCTTGCTTAAGCGGAGCAATGAAATTGCATTAGGGAAACTTACTAAAGCTAAGGCCACGCACTGAGGGACATTGTGAACACGCAATGTTACTGAGCTTGCCGCTCAGTGCGTGGCTTCAGCCTTAGAAGAGGAAGTTGAAAAAAAATATGAAAATTATTGGAAATCAAACCGCAAATTTTCCTCAGACTTAAACTTCATTTAAATTAGTGGAGTTGTTTTGCAAAGTGGTCTGGATTAATTTCCAATATTCTAGCTTTGTAGACAATTGTCGTGTCCTTTTCCAAAATATTTTCACGCTCACTTTTTTAAGCTGTTTATTTAAATAATAAAAAGAAATAGAATATAGAGCGATTCGCATAGCGGTCTGTAGTTTTCCCATATGTTTCTATAAATATTAAGTGCTGATTTTTATTCATAGACCACAAAACCTCTATTCGTGTTTAAAAAGGTCATCTGAGGCGTATCTAAGGCGTGATTCTCGGCTTTTTAGTACTTTAAAGCAATAGACGCGGGCAGAACCAAAAATCTAGTAACACTAGGCAATTCGTAAACTCCGCACAACCTCTTCAACATGAGTTCAACTTTTATATAACTTTTATTTTTAATTCACCTGTCACCGCCGCACATTGAGTACAGCGCACCCTTACTGGAACCACATCGATCGAGACAAACAGATCCATGGCCTTAAAAATTACCTTCCCAACTGAATGCCTACCTTTCATTCCATCCAACCCACCACTCGTATCTTATACCTTCCAAAAATCACTACAATAATAATCCCTCCCCTGGGTATTAGATTTCCATTGAAAATCATTTTCATTCAAGTAGGTACACCCCAATCGAAGTGCTTGCCATATTTGAATGGCAGATACCTTCACGCCGTCAGAAAGTCAAATGCATAAACGTTGCGACGTTCAATAAACCATTCTTTTCACTCAACTCAACGACGGTACCCGGCTCCGCTGGTGCTGCCGCCCAATCGGCAACCGTTTGCCTCTGAATAAACCATGAGTCGATTTTGCATTCAATGAGCGCCAAGTGTTTGCCATATTAGCCACCAAGCAGTGCGCGTTCGCCTCGTATCTGTGTATCTGAAGATAGACGTATTCGATTCAACACGCTGGGATACGAAATTTAATAGAAAAATAAATCAAACACAATCTTCGTCGTAACTGAAAATTAATCACGCAACACTGGTTTGTGGATTTTGGCTTTAGGCCATCGCATCGGACCATTTTGAATGACCACCTCGGGACACGCATTGTGTCTTGCGTTGCGCTCGACCCACCACATCAGATTGAACTGCAAATGCAATCAATACAGCTCGCTTTGGTTCTTTATAGATAAACAGACAGATCGAGTTGGATTTGCACCTGGCAGTGCGCGGTGACGCTTTTGGCCGCCCCCAATCTGAGAGCGTTGAGTAGGTACTAGATGCATCTGCTACTCCCCCCCGAATATGGCTGGAGAACTTTCAATTTCGATTCAGGTTTTATGCATGAGATTGGATAATAAATTCAATTCATGTCGACGTCGACGTTGTCGTTGTCGCCTTTATCCCAACGATGTACGAGTAAGTCTGTGATGCAATAAGCCAGCGAGCGAAATCGATGGGAAAAGATGAGCGAGTGTGCTACAGGCAAAGGGTAACAGAACTCACACAACTTTTGCGCAAAAGTTTTATTATAACATCACATGACACGACAGATCAGTGCTTAAAGTAATGTCGAACTACGGCCCGACATAAGGATGAGCATATTTGGATGGGACTCCCATTTTGCAAGTGTAGATTTGTCTGAATGCGAGTGCCGTTACGTATGTCTCTGCATTCGCTCGGGGGTGATAGGGGACTGGGCGCACCCAGCATCCTGTAAGGATTTAGTAGGATTTTGTCTTTTGAACGTATAAATTCCTGTGGATGTCTTCACATATATTCATGCTAAGATACTTTAAGTATCTGTGGAATGGTTTTTCGGGGAACGGTAGATGGGATTGATGTGGCACATACCAGACTATCACATGTAGCTGCAGAGGCGTCAATGATAAGCGAGCTTTTCACGACGGAGATGTTATAATATCGTGTAATCCTTTATTGAAACAAGGAATGATTATTGAGTTTGTATGCGTCATAAGGGCAGATATGTAATTTGGAGTTATAAATCGCGAGATTTTGCTTTGCTTGCATTTCCATAGATATTTAAAATTAGTACCACTATGCGGAAGGGTTTGAAAGTCAATAGGTGGCCTATTTTAAATAAAAGAGGAATTGTGCACAAGGGGTCTGGTAGGACATCATTGAAGATGACAGGAACCAAAGTACCTCAGCACCACCTCGGTCAAAAATTTTAACCTGTCTTAGAACGGTATTACCGCGAATGGTGAAAGGAAAACCAGCGATATAAGTGGCCATGGCTCAGAGGAATGCGTAGTTGACTGCTAAGACTGCTATGGCTTTCCTTCTAAGTGTCTATCTGTCTCTCTCTCTCTGTTGTGTTAATGTCTTGTCTGTCCCAGCCGATGGCCTCAGTCGACAGTACTGTTATGTGTCTGTATTTCGCTGCATTCATGTGCGAAATACTGTGATGTCAATGTCAATGTCAAAACCAGCGATATTATACAGCGACCACATACCACGCTGCGGATTCGTTGGAAAAGAAAAAAACTATCACAACAAGAGTAATTGCCTTTAATGTGAGTAATTGACCCTGGATGTGATTGCCTCAAGGGCAAGGTTTTATAAGAGGTTTTTTTTTTTAGAGATATATAACTTTGAAATAGAATAAAACAAAGAAATTTACTTTCGCAAGATAATCTTCTGGCATTATTTAATATGATTTCCGGTATATGAGGAGGTCCATTATCTGGAGGTCCAATTTTCGATGACTTTTTCTAGCATTTGTGGCCATAGATCGGCAATAACACGGCGAATTTTGTCCTCCAAGTGGTCAATCGTTTCGGGCTTATCGGCGTAGACTACCGAATTCAATATCCCCACAGAAAATAGACAAGCGGCATTAAACGCACGATCTTGGAGGCCCATTCACAGGAACAAAACGCGAAATTATACCATCACCGAACGTTTTCTTCAACAAATCAATTGTGGCACGAGCTTTGTGACATGTCTTGTTGAAACCACAGGCTCCTGCACATGATGGAAATCATGGCTCTATAGTGGCCACCATTGACTGTAACGCTCTGGCCAGCATCGTTTTTAAAGAAATACGGACCAATTATTCCACCAACCCATAAAGCTCAACAAACAATTGAGGGTTATCATCACTCAACGGCAATCTTGTTTTGATCCCATTTACAAATCTATGCCTTGCTAGGTGATCCTGTGGCTTTAATATCCAATTCCTGTGCACGATGGCGTATAGACTGATTCGGGTCTTCCTCTACGCTACACTTTACAGCAGTAATGACTTCTTCTGTACGCACTCTACAACGCGACGATTCTGTAGATGCGTGTTAATTTATAGTAAACGTGATGCGAAAAAGTTCCATACATAATGGAATTAATTGCTCTTATGGACAATTATGTTGAACGGACATAGTGCGCGATATGTATTTCGAACACAACCATGATTTTCAAAATAAATTTGCACAATTTAAGAGCGTTGTTCAGAAGTCTATCTATGTTGAAATGGCAAACCAAACTAAAAATAAATCACTTGACAGCTGACAAAATGACAACCAGTTAAAATCGTGCTGCCAACTTAAAGTTCTATACCTCTAAAAAAAAAACCTTTTTAGCCTTATATGTGCAGACTTGGGGCGACTGCAAGATTAATTGTCCAATCATAAAAGAATTTTATTGCCTACTGCACGGAGCATGTACAGAGTATGACAAAAACAATCGATGGGTTAGTTAAATAGTAACGCCTTCCGACTTATCACTTATGTATTACTTTAGTGACTAACTGGTTAGTGAGTTGGACGTAAACGCGAAGGCATCTCTGATTTAAATCCCGAAATTAACAAGACCTAACGTGTTTTTAATGCCTACCTCTTGTGGAAGTCTTGTCCACACAAGTAAATCAAGCTTGGTTTATTTAATTTTTAATTACCCGATGTCTTATGTAGGATACCTCGTTTGGGACAACCACTACCAATACCTACAAAATGCAGACATAAACAAAAGTTCTTATCATCCGAAGCTCAGCTTCTACATTAGCATATCTCATGAAGGCATTCAAAACTGCATACCATCCAAATCGATGCTATCGTAAGTTTTCATCTCTTCAATAGCCCGAGCTGAAAATAACAATCCCTGACCTGAATATGTCCTCGAACGGTATTCTCCTACCCTGAATAACAAAAATGCGATTTTTTTTCGTTTGCATTGCTAACCAAATTAATGACAAACACGGGCTAGAGGAGAGCACATTCTCTGCATATAAGTCCATGTTACCCAATGACCTGCACAACATGTTCTACCAAAAATGTTATACAACAAGGTCGTCTGCTTGTGTTGGATGTATCTGCGATGTGCCTCGGGCGGATAAGTGTAAGTGTAATGTAATTTGCGGTTACACAGAATATCGAACAAACATGTGAGTGGGTAATTTTGGTCACAAACAACGGCTGAAAGCATCCAGATGCTCCGGTCAGATATGTAATGAAATTGATTCAACAAAACACGAAGCACGGTGGTTGGCGGATGAATAATTACCGTTTCCACTGATGTAGATTATAATTAGAGAGATTGATGGGTACTTGTGAAAAAAATGCACTTGTGGTGATATCGGGAAATTGCACATACTTGCAGATGACTCTAGGGTATATTGATGTAAAGATACTGATTTTGTTTTTTTTAATTACTAAGATCATTTTAGTGTCAAAACAGATGAAAAATAACGCAATAAAACGTAGACTGCCGATGTGCTTTGTTCGATGTTCGTACAACATCGGAACATTTTTCTTTTGGAGAGGATACCATGAGAGGGCCGTGTATGTTTCCTTAATAGAAGTTACTTACATTTTGGCATCTTTGATGCATATCGGGTAAATATATGATGCGTACATTCATCGACTGCTTAGGTTAAGATACTGTCACATGCTCAAATTATTAAAAATCAACAGACAAAAAAAAAACCGCCCGTGAATAGAATAATAGGACACATAACTGTGGCGAATCCAACAGTCTCGCTCAAACATCGACGCCTTCCGAGTACCTTGACTAGTTTTTTTTTAATTTTTTTACTCACAAATTCTCCCTATCTATTGGAATGAATAAGACATACTTTTACACTACATATATCTACGATGATAAGTGAGAAAAATTAACCAATTTTGGTTAAGTTTTTGTTAATTTTTTGTTGAAAACTGGTGTTTTATCCAAAAAGCAAGTACAAAATAATATTAGCGCTTGGTTTAGTTGATGCAAAGGTACAATAAATTATACGTTTTTTTTCACCAGAGTTAGCTAGCTATTCAAGTGTCAACACAACGTTGGAATTGCTATAGCAACATAGGGGTATAGTATGTTTCGCCAAAAAAGTTTGGCAAATTAACATTTGGCGATGTTTCATTTCGCCTTTTTTCTTTTAGCAATTTGTTGTTTCGCATTCTACGTTTTACGTTTCAATTTTTAAATAATAATTTGTCATATTATTTAAAAAACCGGAACGTAATATGCAAAACGTAGAATTATTTCGCAAGATTCATTTAGTTTTTTAATAGATAGCTTGATAGATAGCTTTTTGAGGTTTTGAATTTGTTGTATTAGGCATTCTTTCGTATCGCTTTTTCCTTGGCGTTTTATCTTTTTCTATTATTTTTTATTTGGCATTTTATTCTTTCGCTTCATTAAATTACATGCCTCGAAAATTCGCGAATAAAATAACTAAACTTCGTAGCGCTGCGAAGTAACTAAAAAGTGAAACATTATTTGTCGAATAAAAACACCTGGCCAAATATCAAACAATTTAATAAAAAAATGCAAAACAACTCATTGAAAATGAATTTTACTTAATAGTTTTGTAGCATTATCAGCTTGCACGAACCGAAAAAAAGGTGGTTAGTTATTCGATACAATATCAAGACAGATTGCTTTAGAAGGAAATCGGCATTAAACAGACGGAAAAGGTTAATACTTTATGCGGCCCGTATTTCCAGATATTCTGTATATAACAGGTGTTTTTTTTTAAATGTTGGTTTTTCGAATAGAGATAAAACTGACACTTTGTGGTCAAATTGGCAACTCTAATGTCATTTATGTTCAGTTTGGTTTGCTATTTCAACATGAACATGTTGACAAATGAACAACGCTTGCAAATCGTGCAAATTTATTTCGAAAATAATGGTTCAGTTCGCTAAGTTTACCGCAAGCTCCGTCCATTTTATGGTCGACGTAATCGTATATAAGAGCAATTAATTCGGTGATAATGCGCAGCCGCAGAGACGTCGAACAGTGCGCACCGAAGAACAATTGCCGCTATATAGTAAAGTGCTGAAGAGGACCCGAATGAAGCGATTCGCCACCGTGCACAGCAATTGGAGCTTTGTCCATCAACTTTATGGGAGATTTAGCGCAAAGATCTTGGCTTACGACCTTAGATTCGGCTTGTGCAAGAATTAAAGCCGCGAGACCATGCAGTGCAGTGAGATTGATCACAATGCTGATTTTCATCGCAAAGTTTTGTTCAGTGATGAGATTCATTTTTGGTTGAATGGCTACGTCAACAACACGTCAACATTGCCGCATTTGGAGTGAAGAGAATCCACTTGAAATCCTTGAGAACCCATTACATCTACAAAAACTGAATGTTTGATGTGCTCTGTATGCTGGTGGAGTCATTGGTATATACTTCTTCCGAAACTATGCAGCAGAGTCAGTTACCGTTAATGGAGACCGGTATAGAGCCATGATAACCAAATATTTTGTTCCCGGATTGGATGGTATGAATGTGGATGAGAAGTGGTAACAACAAGCAAGACGGCGCTACATGCCACACAGTACACGTCACAATCGATTTATTGAAGGAAACATTCGATGAGCGCATAACCATTGGATTATTTTCTTTTGGGATATGTGAAGTCGCTCGTCTACACCAACAAACCAGAAACGTTAGGGGACTTGGAAGCCTAGAAGAAAATTGGACTTCTTGACTTGGCTTTTTTCGAACCAGCCGCCGCGGCCACATGGCTGAAATCAATTTAATTTAATGGCATAAAATTATCCTTCCAATAAAGCCAAATGGATGGACATTAAATCGATTTTCTTGTGTTTTATTTCAATTAGAAGTTTTACACCTCTAAAAAAAACACCCTGTATTTACCATGAGCGAGAATAATCGAGCCCAGAATAATCGATCTACGGGAGCTTTATTACCACTAATTTATTCCGAAAGTTAGGAGCACAGTTTTCCAGCGTTATACGTTTGCCTGACTTTAGAGTGCATTAATACATTACATATCGACTGGGTTATGATTGATAGGCATCCTCATATAACTCGTTAATAGTCTTAGAGACAAAATGTAGATTTTATAAGAAGAATAAGAAGAAGAAAGAGAAAGAAGATAAGAGATAAGAACAAAGCATTCACAAAATATAAACTGACAGAAACATACAAATGTTGGGGATATTTATTTTAAGGATTGGATGGGATAGGGTATTCAACGATCCGCACAGCGAACTGTAGCCTTCTAATATGTTTTTTCTCGTTTTCCTTAAGAACACAATGTTCTTAATAAATGTTAGTAAAAAAATGATATACATATATTCAGTGGAATCGAGAATTAAAAACAACAGCAAAGTGTTTTGGGTTTTTTATGAATTCACAACGGAAAACTACAAAAATTCCTCTCCTCTTAAATTGCTGATGTAGATTGTGTTTTGCTGGATATACGTCTAATGGAAATTCCTTCCACTGTTTGCTTCTTTTCTGGAAAAAGAATTTTAGCATTGCGTTGCTGGTGTCGTTGTAATATGGACAGTGTTTCTATTAAGTTACACTGCGTATCTCTACGGATGTTAGCACATAAAAATATAGTTTTAAACATTTTAAAGGTGCATAGATCTTTATTTGGTTGGTATATAGAAAATAAAATTTATAAATATCTTGCTCAGACACTTTTTCAACATAGTTACTGTTTAAACAAAAACATCCCTTTTCATAAATTGTCCTTTCGGATATTCTCTTTGAGAGCATTCATTCCTTGTTCCCATAGACTTATGACTTTAAGCAACCACGAAGAAATTAGCCTGGAGCGGTTAATCGGGTAATCCTGCAAAAATCGCCAGAACGAGACGACGTGCAAACATTTCAAATTGCCAATTGTCACGCGATCGTTGTGTCCGGTTGCACTGTCTTGTTGGAATCACATGTTCTCCAGACCCAATTAATCAAAAAGGTGACGCAAAAGCTGTCATCTGAACTGAAAATTCGTTCGTGTTCACAAATGGCGTATTATTTTAAATCACATGGCGAATCAAGACCGGATCGTTTAATCCCCTTTCCCATCCCATCTCATCTCATCACATCCTTAAAACTAATTTTCCAAAAAGTTGGAGTGGCTAAAAGCTTTTATGTGTATGAAATATAAAAAAATGTCACAACACTTTGTTCAGACGGTTTATTAAAATCTTTTATGGCTCGACAAAACAAACCGCTTTTTTCTATTGTATAAGCTATTGGCCTGGGTTAAAATGATCTTTGCACGAAATATCCATGTTAACTTAACTCCCTTGAATTTTACCAAAACCCTAAAAATTGTAACCACGCGCAATTTGGCAGACAGGCAGACATCGCTTAATCGGCTCAACCAGTGATTCTGAGTCGATCCATATACTTTAAGGTATATCTAGCTACATTTTTTCTGTATGTTACAAACTATGTATCAAAACTAATATACTAATATAAACTATAATATATATGTACTCAATATCAACTCCTTTTGTAGGCACCTTTCATTTCAATGAATAAAGGTACCCGTAAACATATCAAAGAATGCAAGGTGACCAACCGATATTTATAGCCACGTGCGTGAACAGCATCAATTCTAATTATACACCACGGCAGGTAACGTAGCTCGTGGTGGTTCCATATTAGATCATCAGTCATCACCATTGCCGGCTCCCGATCAGCTGAATAAAATTACCTTAGTCAACGTCCAGCTGCTACATAAACCACTTGAAAACACCCAAGTCTATTTCAGATACCTGCCTGAAAGATTTTCATTCCCATTGTTATAATTCGTGTGATTACAATCAGCGAAGCGTAACCTTGTGCTTCGATAAAGATACACGTGTGCTATGGAACGCACATCATCAAAACTGCAGATGACGTTTTCTCAAACATCAAATGGAAATCATTTAAAGACAACAAAAGACGAGACCGTTGTAATGATGAACGGGAAGCGGCATCGTACAAATTGATGTACGCAAAACCTTTTCTTTTCATTATGCTAAATCACAAACACTAACACAATAGTGAATCAAGGATAACCAATATAAAAGTGTTTCATCGTTATCTTGTTCTACTTAGCGGCAGATGTTTTTATTCCAATATAATGATGTTATTGCGCCTTTCATATATTTTCAGCAGAGACAAGGACGTTACTTACGACAAATACTGGAGAGATGGCGTAAGGAGAATATTGCGTTTAGCACAGAGTTGGATTGGAGTTTTTTTTAACTCATACAAGGCGCTTGAGACGATATTAGGTAATAATATAGAAAAGGATCAATCTGATATTATACACCTCGTTTCCACAGAAATTAAAGATACTTTTGATATTTTTATAAGTAGATGTCATTTCAAGTGGACGTACTTCTTTGGTACCAAAATTACACTTACAAACATCGGAATTTAAATGTTGTTTCGTGGTAAAACTATGAACCAAAAATAAAATTGTTGTATATTGTCATTTAAATGTTTCGAATCACACAAAGCTACTAATCAGCGGAGTCCTTAGAGAACACAGCCTCTTAGGCCTACATGCGAAAAGACTAGCCCTCTATAGCAATGACTTCTGCAAAAGCTACCTGGACAATGAGGAGTGTACTCCTTACCTTCTTGGAGCTTGTACAGCGCTCTCTAAACAAAAGAAAACACTATCTAGGCGACTTCTTCTTTGGCAATCTAGGCAACGTGGCTAATATTAATTTCAGAAACCTCCTCCGCTTCATAGTTAGCTCGGAATGGTTCACTTAACAAAATGAGTTTTACACACAACGTATCCTCTTGGCCTACATGTGCACGTGCATCGCCTGCAAACACTTTAACCTAACCAAACCTAGCAAAATGTCAGCGATACTTCTGCTCACCTTGTACGTTTACTAGGGAAAATAAAATAACATCGTTAAGAATGGACTCCGCATTCATATCAGTCCACTCCGTTAACATTAAATTGCATCTTTTGTATATGCATTAATAAAAAAAATCGAACTAGAGGCCTCATTATCAATCCAAACATTATTACACTCTAAATAGCGGTTCTGGCAATTATGTCCGTCTGTCGGTTTCTAAGCACAGACGAGGGTCTTAAGGATGAATTTTCAACTGTAATCAACGTACCAAGTCTATACTCCACCACTGTCAAACATGAACTGTCAGTCTGTCAATAGCTACTAAAATGTCGACTATACAAGTACTTAGCCTGTACTTGGAGATTTACTAAAAATTATTACTCACACATGTTACAAGAACAAATCTATCGACAAAAAAAATTATCTCGAGATATATATCTACAAAAAACACGCAGCAAACTATGTCCCAACATGGATTTTTATCAAATTGAAACCAGATTCTTGTTAAACAACAAAATCGCAAAAACAAAACACACGCACAACAGTGATTGGGCACAGCAATTAACGGTGTAACGCAAGACACAATCAAGGAGTGCCTACACAGTCAAATACTTTAAATTGTTACTAATTGATTTTCGCATTTGAATTTATTACCGTAAACATGCAGTAAGGTACTGCATGTGGGTAAAACTAGATTTTAGCATGTTAAATCTCATGTTTTTTGATTTCGGATTTTAGTTTTGAGTTTTTTTTTCGTTGCTGTTATTTTGCAAACAACTCTATTTGCTGTGAACTTTTGCAGGCAATAAATGCACGCACGATTTTACGCATTTTCCTCAAGTATGTATGTAACAAGTCTTAATGAAATCTTGACAGAATCGTGTGTCAAATAACTTGACAGCACATTTTCGAATATTTGTCCTCTAATTTTGTGTGCTAAGCTAATTGATGGAGACGAAAAAAAATGTCCTCGCCCTGTAAATGGAAGCGTTCAAGAACTCATAGATTGATCCACTTTTTAAAATCTGAAAAAAAATATTTTATCCATTTGTCTGAGTTGTCTTAGTTGACAAGGATATAATTCAAAATTGTTTAGTCAAAATGCTTTCAGTTTTACTCATTTAGTTTCCATTGGCTTTGTAATAGGACTTCCTGAAATTCTGTTTCTTATTTGAAATGAATGGCAAAAGGATAAAAATCTAAATTGAGAGGATAAAAACTAATTCTCAGGTTACAGTTCCACTGCGGTAATTATTAGATGAATGAAAAGTACACTGTCTACCTCATAAAGGCAATGCGATGGGTAAATGATGAACGTATTTTTTTGTATTAAGGAATGCAAAGAGCTAATTAATTAAGACGAACAAAATCCTCGGGGGATGACATAGAGATGACTTAATATTTTAACTATGAAATGCTGTTTTCCATGGCAAAAGGAATACAACAAAATAATATGAGAGGCGGTTGAAGTTCAATTATAATTAAATAGAGTTCTGTATAGAGTCAATTAAAACGAAATGTACTTTAAAAGGTCAAATCTAATTTAATTTTGCGCAACGCTTTCGAAGTTTTTTACATTAATGTATAAGGAACATTTTTTAATAATTAGTAGAGTCACAATTTTTGTGGTTGCTTCACTTCACTAACTAGACATGAGATATTTTATAATCGCCCGTGCTTTAAGCTTGCATGATTGATAACTTAGCTAATAGAAGTGGGGATAGCAATATCTAAACTTAAGCGTAACAAGGTTGCCGGAAGTGACAGCTTTCCCACCGAGCTCTACAAAATCGGCGGAGATAATTTGATAAGTATTATTGACATTGCTCCATATTTGCTCTGACAAGATATTAAAGTGAACTATATTGACAGGGAATGCACTAAAATAAGTCGACTAAAATCTCAACTCAACAAGAATAATCGAAGACCGACAGTGGACAAAGTAAAATTTAGTTCGAAAGAATTCATAAAAATATTATTTTTCGCACTTAAAATTTATTTTCTTTATATCCGCCGGTTGCTGCAGTCAAAAAATGCCAGATGCTGATGACAATTATTTCGAATTGATTTCGAACTAATCGAGATGGCTTCCAGGGATTTAATTGCCACTTGACTGACGCTGAAGATGTCAATACACTTCTTGGATATTACATTCCTTTTCAGCCAGGACAAGGCTTCTTTGATTACCATTTCCGCCTGGAAAACGCTACAATGATCGGGAAGGCAAAAGATATGCTTAAGTTATGCATCTCGAAAAAAACACTTAACCCGACTCCCGATTCTGGAAATATGAATCGAGTTATTGGTTCCGATCGAATCTGACTGTCATTCAAGGGCACTGGGAATGGTTGTTCTGAAGTTATGAAACGTCTCAAACCAAGTTCCTTTTTCAGAGCTAAGAGATGAGTTACACCACCCCAGCTTGTTCATATCTACAGCCCAATTTCAACCAGATCTTGAATATAGTCCTCATGTTTGGACTTCGGCCTGAAAGACACTGGCGTGTCCCTTATACAGGGTGTCCGCCGGGAAGGTATACTACTTTGTTTGTTTATAATTTTTGATTAAATGAAAGAGAATGGATCTGATATTGATAAAATTTTTATTTAATGTCGGGAATTATGTATGAAATACAATATCAGGTAAATGTCAGTCTCTGTTGTTCTCACCAATGCGAGCACATTTTTCATTACATTCTCACACATTTCATGCGGTATTTCATTAATTTCATAACGCATATTTTGTTTGAGTTGCTCAAGCGTTTCTGGTTTGTTTGCATAAACCTTGCTTTTCAGATATCCCTACAAAAAGAAGTCCGGAGCAGTCAAATCAGGCGAACATGGAGGCCAATCAACATCACCATTTCTTGAAATTACTTGTTGTTGTTGTAGTCCTGGCTGTATGCGATGTGGCACTGTCTTGTTGATACCACGTATTAATCAAACCACAAAGAATGTATTTGTGGCGTTAAAAACGTTTTTAATCATATCACGATCGATATCGCTCCCCATTCACAGTTACCGCTACGCCGTTTTCATTTTCAAAGAAGTAAGGTCCAATGATTCCTCCTGACCAAATTGCACACCAGACTGAAACTTTTAATGGATGCAAAGTTGACTGATGAATTATTTGAGGGTTTTCCATTGCCCAGAACCGACTATTCTGTTTATTCACATATCCATTCACATGAAAATGTGCCTCGTCACGCATTATGATTTATTCATGAAAATCGGGTTTGTCATGGGCTAGCTGTAACATCCTATTGGCATATGTACGGCGGCGTAAATGGTCTTGTGGAATAAGCTCTTGTGTCAACTGAATCTTAAATGGAAACAAATGCAAATCCTTTTTTAAGACCAAGCTCCTGAGCACGGGGTTGATGGATTGTTTTGAACACTACCTTGAGCAGCAGTAATGTTTTCAGCCGATCTTGCAGTACGTTGTGGTCCAATAATGCGTTTTGTTGGCACATTATTTCTCATCGTCATAGTAATCGATGATTGATTTTGATAAAATGTTTTAACGCTTCAAACACGTTGGTTTATTGAATATTTGGCCATAATAAATTTTTCACGACAGTCAAATATGAACTGTAAAGACTAATGTTTACCAAAATGGTGGCAAAACAAAGTAGTAATTGATTGTTTTCTTACTTGAAATCTGCAACTATTGGTTCAGCGAAGACCTAAAGGTGATCTGTGTTCTTTATTACAATGTTTATTACAAGTACTTAGCTTAGAGAAATCATTGAGTCACTATAACTCACTTAAAAAAAAAATTTAAAAAAATAAATAACGTTTCATTTTAAAATGAAATGTACGAAATGATTTGAACGAAAATAGTTACTACAGTTAATTAGTTATTTATAAATATCGCGTTTTCAGATTTAAATTAAACATTTGTCAACATTTTCGAGTTTTTTCATGCAACCCATTTTATTCGTTGAAAATTTATTCTTGAAAATTTATTTATCTCAGCTAACCTAATGTCACGCAGGTACTTTTGATCTAACTCAACAAACTTTATTAGTTTCTTAGATGATTTAGTTGGTATCGTCCTTACTGTGAATACATAAACTTACCAAAAATAAATTGAGAAGTTAATTAGAACGTTTAACTTACCTGAAAATAAAGTAAAAAGCAAACGATTAGAAAATAGATATATAAGTGTAAAACAATTATAAAAATATTTACATAGTGCGATAAAACTTATTATTATCTAGAACCTCTAATAATCGTGTACGAATCACAACACCAAGCTACTTAAAACGGAATCAGTTAAATTGACTGTAACGTGCATAATAGTGCGATTAAAGTCGACATTACATTACAAAGGCCACTTGTAAAATCATTTTTCATTGCAAAAGGCGCACCTAGTAGAAATATTTTTTTTTTTTAATTTTAATTATACGGAATCATAAAAGAAACGAAACTTGAAAACCCACATCATGTTACTCACATATTGCCTCATATAAGTTGAAAAAAACCTTTACTCGCAAGCATATGGTAAAATAGTTAACATATATTGTATTAAACAATTAAATAATTTACTGTTAAAAAAAAAATAAACCCCAAAGACTAATCAAACAATTGCGAGCAATATATTACTTTAAGATCGTCTCTTCACACGCCGCCCGTTCGAACATGAGGGAGAAACTGATCAGTGAAGTCGTGCAGAGTGCCGCATGACAAAATACTTCCAATAAAAAGCAATTGGCACCGAAACCCTAGTTTAAGTATCCTTTAGTATTAAAATGAATGAATGGTTATGGGAAAAAAGCCAGGCGCTGTTCATTAAAGAGCTGGTTGGGCCAAACATTTGTTATTTATTTGATAAGGCGAAGGACTCTATCAATTTGTGATTTAATTCTGGATGGAACATATGAAATAAAAATTTGGCATTAGCGGGACATAGCAAATTTATATTTTCTGCCAAAAAGTAATGGACCTACAGTTTACCGCTAATTCCGAACGGAAAATTTGAAAAGATTCTCATGAGTGTTTTATATTCTCAGACTTTCGCAAGAGATGGGTACGCAAAAAACATAGGAGTTGACACTTTCGTGATTGAATCAAAGACCACGCGCTCAGTAGCACCCACATACGCCTATAGACCATGATCAGTTGTAAAGCGAACATATGTTCGCTAACATAGTTTACAACACTAGGTTTCTCAACTTTGAATCTATTAATTATCCATTCAGTCCAACCGACAACCAAATCGATCAATAGGCACACATCGACTGGCCATTTGCTCGTTGCAGTCAAATGTAGAGCTCTACTATACCTATGAAGGGTATAACGATAAGCACACAAAATGGGAGTTAAAGATCCTGGGATTGGAATCATTGGCTGTGTTCCGGATTTCAGAGCTTCATATATATCTTACTAAGATCTAAGATACCTTACTAAATGTGAAATCGGGAACGCGTCCATTATTGCAAAAACATGAAAAAAATAGTGTCAATACCAATACCAAAACCAACTACTAACTACATAACTGCCTAACCTGTTTAAAAATTGCTCTATCCCTTAATAACTAATGCATAAGCGAACACACCAATTAAAAGTCATTCCATAAAGGTCTTCTACCCCACCCTATCACTAATAAAACATATATCGAATCAAAAGCTATAGAAAAGGATTAAGTCCTTATTGCCCCTGTCGAGTTGATCATTTTATTAGTCCCCACAGTAATTAGTTCGGAGCCTAGCTAATTTATTAACGCTCTGCCCACACCCAATTCAATTTATGCTTCCGCACAATCAACGAGTGACATTCCAACTTTGGACGGGGCTACCCTACGCAGACATGCTCCTACTTTATGGACGATGAGTTCAAGGGAATTAATTCATTCATCTCTGGCCCTCGTCGCAACGCCCGCCCTTACGAACATGAATACTAATCGAAATTAATTTACTTACAACCTGCCTCCCTCTAGCAGTCCTCATCCTCGTTCTTCTGGTTTTCTTCATTTTTATCGACGAATCAAATAAAACTAAAATCACACGGACTAATGGGGAAGCGCGAAGTCTAATTGGCACGTGTGACATTGCATTATCCACTTTACGGCCTTAACAAGAAAACGCCACGCGTACTCCCTTCAAGGCACGTTTCATCGATATCTATGTATATGAGTGGTAGTCGCTTTGATGATGGCCACTGCTCTACCGTAACTTGATCCATACAAAGGAGTGTAGGTTAATCCGTATTAAAGTGGATGAGGGGTAAACAAAAATGGTAGCTCAAGTCCCCAATCGCTTAATACCACTAAAAGCGCAAGTATCCTATTTAGGTGGCAACTTTTCCATCGCACCGCGTCATGTATTGACGATCCTATGGTTTGAATTCTGGTGCAAACGCTCAACTCGACCGCAATGGTCAACGGAAAAGGATTAAAAAACGTTTTTAATGCCCTGACCGTGCGTTGTGTCGCCGTTGTCGTCATCATCGTTTAACGCGCTCAGAGGTGGGAAATTGCACGCTCATTAGCAGGTGAAAATTATCGTGTTGCGTATTTTGTTACACGGAAGCCACTGTTGTGGGTAATTGCTGAATATGAGTTGCGCATACGTTACGAAGGCAGCCCATAGTGATGGATGCTAACGGATATGGAGGTGGCAAGAATATACTTAAGTAGAAGTTTATGCGACGACTGGCAGTTTTGTTTGGGTCTGCCTTGAGAGGTAATGACTGATGGATTGAAGGGCACACAGTCGGTTGCAATTTGTTTAACACGCTATTTGAGTGTTAGGTGCTAGTGGTTACGGTGGGCACAATATAGTTATTTATTGGGTCTTGATATGCTGTCCTTAGGATATAGTAAGAATTTCATATTAGTATCAACTAATAATTGACCAAGTTTGGATTATTTGATTATAAATAACCGTTGTTACCAGTCATCTATGGAAGTACGCATTTCTGCTTATCAAACACTTCAGCTTCAGTAATTTGACGTTGAATTGACGATGTCTAGTGAAAGCTAAACAGATTCGGCGTTAATAAAAAAAAAATTAAACATACATTTTTGGCGCAACTGGCTCGTAAGTACTCAGGGCCGAGCTTTCTCATAACCATTCATGTGTACTTGTGTACTTCTTGCACGATGGCGCGACCTACTGTTTTTATGCCGACTCCGAACGGCGAATTTGAGATAAGCTTTTCTTGACAATTGATACTACCTTCTCAAATGATTTGTCAGTTCATCACGAGAGGAGGGCCGGCCAGTGAAAAATCATTTAGGTGTTGCTACGGTTGGGAATCGAACCCAGATCTTCAGATCGCTGCAGTTCATCGCACTAACCGTTCGCGCCACAGCTTTATAGAAACTCTACCAATATATAAAACGCATAGCTAAATCTAAGTAAACTCAATTTTTTGACTTAATATACTACACTTTCCTTCATTAAATTGTCAAACCAACCTTTTTTATTTATATATTTTTTTCAATTACCAATTTTCCAATTATGCGAAACTAATGACGCCTACTACACAATTTTATCACTAAGTTATGACTAAGATGCAACTTTCTGTACATTAAATAATAATCTGTGAACTAACTGTACTATGTGGTGTAAATTTATTTATTATTAAAGGATTTTTTTTTAAATTGTGGAGGTTTTCATTTAAGGTGTAGCTATACTTGGGGGACATGAATATTCGCTTCTATCGGTAGCTTCGAATTTTATTTGGTACGGAATACAAGGTTGGTTGAAAATTCAAATAGGGTGGATCTCGCACAACATTATTGCAATATCTAACCTTTTAACAGAAGAATGAATGGCGTTGTTTTTTCTGGATAACATTGCAATATTCAAAATGGCGACATGGTTTTGTCAAGCGTTTGGTCATTAATGGATGGGTTTACTTTTATTTATTTGGCAAATATCGTTTCTTCAAGACCACCCAAAACAAAATAAAAATAAGAACAACGACGTTCGTACCTGCACCTGGAGTTTTAGAACACTTGACAGAAAAGGTGACTTCGAACAACAAACTGAAGAAATAAGAAACTACAAAGAAGTCATTACTGGCATCCAAGATATTCGATAAGATGAAGAAATTGCAATTGTATGAAAGCAAACTGTGATCAAAATTAGCGACCATTATCCATTGAAGACATCACGAACGCGTTGTGACAATCTGCATCATTGGATTTCTTTCGCTGCCGCCTTTAGAATGGCAAATTTTCCTTAGTGTTAGTACCTGTTTTGGTTCAGATCGTATCTGTTGTCCTAAAGATTTTACTTAGATTATTTAGATAAGTCACGAAAATTGATGTGATCTACGGCATTTCACTTTCGTCATGACAGATCCTGTACGCAGTTTCCTAGGGATTTATGTCTGTTTCATCTAACAGCTACTTAAAGCTGCTACTTTTAAAGTTTTCTATAGCCTATGAAAAGTTTTCCCGTTCCTAATGGTTTCAAGCTATTTATTGAAATCCGGTCACCCCCTGGAGCGTTGCACTATTCTCCTGTTACTCAAAAAAGTCGAAGGGCTTTGATGTCATCGCTTCACCATTAACAAGGTGAACCATGTTTACTAGGCTTCCTTTTTGGCAAGCAGATGTCATCAGTTCTGTAAAATGTAGGTCTAGACTCTCAGCCATGCCCGGTCTCAGTTCAGTTTTTTTTATAAGTTCCTCGAACACTTCTTTGTCGATGGCAGTGTCCATCGACTTCGGGCCGGTGCAGCAAACGTAACAAGCATTCATTGTCATTCTGGCCCTTGCACCATTTTATGGACCTCGCGAAATTTCCTCCTTTATGGTTATCGAGTTTTTATACTCTTGCTTCTGTTACTAGATCATCCAGTAACTTCAGATATTCACAGATTTGCTGAAAGGTATGGTTTCTACCGCGAGCCGCTTTTAATGTTTGGTCATTTATCCAGGTAGGTCCACACACAGCTTTTATATTTGTCGATATGAAAACAACTTGCAAAAGGTATTTCAATAAAAAAAAATTTATCGAATTCGAGACTTATTCACACGGTACATGAAAAACTCATTACACATATTTCGGACTCAGACCATCATTAGTCTTGTCAACTCACTGATTTTCATGTACACTTACTGAATAATTTCAAGAAGTTAAAGGTACATCTAGGCTCAACAGATTGTTAAACAGAAATTAAAGGTATAGCTAGGCTCAACAGATTGTTAAAGCGATTTATATGTGATTTATCCACTTGGTCGACTTTTACGACATGAGCTTTTTCTAAGGAGCTGTGGTATTCTAAGCCCGTCAAGTTAAATTCCTCATAAAACCACCCAATTAGAAAATTTAAAACAAAAAACCTTTAAAACTAAATCTTTTGTTGAAAGCTAAATTTTTATAGCACTTCTTATGACAGTTGTGTGCACATGTGTGTGAGTATCTGTAGTAATACATTTTTTTCTTAGTAATAAAACTCGAAGCTAATATGCCGTTAATTTAGACGCACGCACATATCACACATCCACCTCCCACTGCGATCGTTCAACATTCGAATGGGAAACCGAATGGTAGCACCATCACCACCTCATCATCATCGTTCAAAACACACCGCACACTCGTCTATATCGGCCACCATGTGCAGCGGTAACTTTATGGCCAGTAAAATGTTCTCATTACCGGTGGTTTGCACATTCGTTATTCGCAAATTAACACCGCGCAAATTAAATATTCGCTTCGATTCCATTTGAAACGCATGGTTTTTTGTCGTAGAGGTGGATTGTTTTGAGGAGTACTTTGGCCGGAAAATGAGGACCAATTTGAGTTTGTTCGCGGAAGTATTTATAGCCCACAGTTGGTTTTGTGGAAACAGTTGTTGGCTTTACATCTGTTGAATAGCCAGCTGAATGGAGCACATGACACACTATATTTGCATTCAATATGCAACCTTCTTAAAAAATTCAGAAAACAGCTTGAGTAGGCTCTGCCGAATTTAGAAAACCTATTGAAACACTCAGAATGAGCTACATACTGGTTTATTGAACGTACTGCGAAAATATATTTTAACTTGTGACTGTTATTTCCCCGACTTATTTAGGATGATGAGTAAGCTAACATGAGTTAAGGAGCCAAAAATCTGCAAAGCGATCCGATCGAAGCCAGGTGCAGCTTAAGCAAGTGCAAGTGAGGACCCCAAGAGTTCCGTGGACTTCATATACGGATATCGGGGCATATTTTTTTTATCAACTCTTCTTCATTTCGAATCGATTTAAGAGTCAACGAAAACCTTATCTAACGAAGGAACGTCTCACTGAATTAAAAAAAAAGATAGGATTAGCATAGCGAAAACCATTAATTGATATTGAGGGTCTTGCAAGCCTTACGAACAATGCAGTCTTTCATTATCCGTTTAAATAATGACTCCGACTCCGAAAAAATCAGAGATAAGCATGACTTTTCTGTCACTAGTAATAACACATATACTTTGTTTGTTCTGTTACACTATGGTTTGGTTGGCTTATAAATATTTTTAACTCATCTATAGTTTTCAGCACTGACTTGCAGTTCTTTAAACTTCCATGCGGATTCGGGGGTATGTAGATAAAGAAACATTTTCTTTTAAACTACCCTTTTTAAAACGTTCAACCTTTGACCTTAGACCAGTTGAATTCTTCTGCTCGTCCTTCACCATGACTTAGCTGGCGACACTGTCTACACACTTGGAATAGTAATGGCCGCTTCCAAATTAGATTTATTACCATACAACCGAATGACTTGATACGACAGCAATAAACACAAATGTCATGTGACACAATCTTGTTAGTGCAACATTTAAGAGTGGTGCAGCACACGCACAATACAGCATTCCGTAGGATGGCACGACCGGGCCGGTGCAAAAGCGCACTCCGCTCACTGGCTAGAGTCGTGACATTAATTTCTCCAATAGATGAAGCTGGCGGGCAATGCGATTTTTTTTTTATTAAATCACATTAACGAATGGATGTATAAACACACTGAAATGCTTATCTGAACTGTATATCTACGCTTGTGGGAATGTAAATCAGTTTCCACCAGCAGTTCGTTTCATGTTCAACAAATGATTGTTTGGTCCTTGAGAGTGATTCGTTTCGTGTTGCGTAGGTATGACTGGCGGATTGTTTTATTAGTGAAAAAAACATAAACAGGCAAACATCTATTCTAGATTGTGTTTAGCATGCACTATAAGGTATCCGCATTCTAGAAGAGCGATTATTTCTATTTTCTGCAACACGGATGTATTATGCATAAGTACAAATCGTATGATGTTAGATACTTTTTTATGGTTCTTCTTGATAGCTGGTAGAAACCTTAGCCAATTTGTGGAAAGAAAACTATGTTTATGGAGGCATTAGTATCCTTTTTTCATTAATACAAGTTGTGGATGGAGGGATAACCCTTGTCAAGACTTTTTAATTCATCAAATTCGTTTGAGCTTAAAACTCACATCCTACACAGGTTTATTTCAAAATTCGATGGATCTACAGTAGGTTTTTTTATAGGGTTTGATTTTTCGACGTTAAGCACGTTGAGTTCACACAACTAACAACTATTATCACTATTTCGTAGCGATGATTCGGTATGAAGCGAGTCATGATTGAAATAAATAAAAAACTCAGTTGAAGTCGTTTTTTAAATGAGCGTGCATGATCTGGCACAGCTGATATCTGCAGTTATGAATTGCTTGGGACTTAAAAATGACCATCTTGCTTGATGATATGTATCTTTAGGATCCCATTAAGCGAAATACTTTGGAGGAGGACGCTCATGCCGTCGATAGCAATGTGTATAGTGCCATAATTACATAGACGACGCGTATCGTACAAAGCTTCTAACATCTAAAACCCAACGAATCGCATGCGAAGTATATTGTGCAATCGGTACACTCTCATCATCACGTTCCTTCAACATAGAAACTGATTTTGGCCTACCGGGTCCGTCGGAATAGTTTTTAAAATTGTATTCTGCCCTTCGCGCCTTTTTCCCGGCATTGAGTGACTGAAACAACACGGACAGACAAAGCCATAAAAGACCCAGTGGAGTTCTTCTATAAGCTCCGTTGACATCGACTGGACGTGTCTGCGGAACATTTTGGTGAAATACATGAAAATATTCCCTTAAAAGGTGCATACAGTTAATATTATGGCTACTTATCGTGAATCGCATTTAACCTACTTTGTAAATCAAATGGAGAAAACGTCCGTTGCATCAGAGAAATGTATGCAGTTTGTCAGGATGGATCATGACAACAATAGGGCAGTGCGTTCATTGACCACGAAATATGACCATAACCAAATAATAAAACTTCTACGGTACGGTCTAACCATACAGGTCAAAACCAACTAAGAAACCACTGACTCGTCAAGCTTAGCCAATCTATCAATGCCTTATAGAAGAATCTTCTTTCACTTTAGTTCAGCGAAGACGCATGGAAAATCTTTCTATTTATTTTGAATACTTCTGCGAATTTGAGTAGAGTGATCTAGTAGTACTTTTTGCTTATAAGGAAGGGGTCCCTGGTACAAAATACGAGGGTATATAACACCTTTTTTCACTGAGCTCCCTCTTGGCAAATTTTTTTTATCAAATGTGCTGTTCTCAATCGGTTCCAAATATAAAGCTTTGCTGCCTGCAGTCATTTATGTTTTTTCGGTCATCGTTTTCACCAACGATCAACAAAAGTTGTAGGCGAGATCACTTTGGCAGAAGTGTCATGAACATTTTTTTAAATTTGAACTTATCTGGTATTAGTTGTGTTAGCAATTCATTTCTATTTCTGTTAAAATCGATTAACACAAAACGTACACCCAAAATGCATTCAACCAATTCCGACTCTGATTAGACTTTTAACGATGTCCCTAATTAAGGACCAACATAATGACAGTGCTTGCACCTGTGCTTACCCTTAAACATTCTCTCCTACTTTCTATATCCAATAGTCAACAACCTTGACCCGAATGACAAACATCAGTACCTAAACCATTCCAAATACCGCACAAGATGCGCAGACCACACCGGGTTGCAAAACCTCCACCCATTCGGTGTCTCTGTACTGTCCCTACCATCGTGTTCGAATATAGCATTTCTCACTTTGACATCACCGCAAATTAAAACACAAATACACGTTTAAATTACACCCCGGCTGCAGATATGTAATTAGTTCGTTTTGCCGCCTACGGCACAGTTCCAGTCAAGTGCACAACGTTTGAAATGTTTGACAATTCAATATGTGGGCCATGCAGCAGCCTGCAGAGAGATGGGTACCAATTATATTCGGATGAAACCAGTTCGTTGAAGCCCTGTAATTAGGCACACTCCACCTGTCCTCGCAGTAAAACATCTTCCCGCGAACCAAACGAGCTCAACCACTTAGTAGTGTAGACTTCTGTTCCGGCGCATCAATCGTGACACTGCCCACCCATGGAAGCACCTTTCGCCGCGCCAATAAGTGATTGATGACGGTTTGACGAGAAATAATTAATTTTAGGTCAAAACACCTGGACGTGATCATTACACGCTGGCATTAGCGCCGCAGTCCAAGCCAATGATTATGCAAAGTGATGCGAACACTCCGCCCTCTCAACGTGTCTTCGGGCCGCTCAAGGACATCCGATACTTCTACTTTTCACACTTTGATGGGATGGATACAAATTTAATTGTCTGGCGGTTGCACATGCGATTGATGGTGGTGGCTGTCCTCCCTGCCTCCCACTTACCCGCGGCGAGCTGATTCTCATTTGAGTCTCAGTTGAACGGAATTGTCTTGTTGGCATGAAGTGCCACAAACGTGAGAACGTCGGGTCGCAATTACGCGCGCGTCGAGAAATTAAATTCAAAGAAACGGCAAACGTGCTAATAATTCGCGCGCGCGATTTTTAATTAAGATTATGACGCGAGGCAATCTATGCAGTCATTCAAGTGTAGTGATTCATTAAAATGGTTAAAATGTGGAATTGCGAAGTTTATTTTTTGTATGTGCTTATGTAAGGCTTTGATTTGAGTGATGGGGGCGAGCGAGGGTTGGGGATTTAATCGATTTAATGTGCGATGTCAAAATATTGAAAGCGACCGAAGTAGGGTGATGTCAACGACGGAGGAACTTGATATCTTTCAGCTTTCTTATCAAAATGTTGAAAGTCTTATGAAACATATATATGAAACAGTGGTATGCACACAACGTTGCATTGAGTAAGCCTTTTAGGAAGGTACAATCCTGAAACAATATCTTACGCTAAGGACATCAAATACATCCGACACAATCCGCACCGATGCAAATATCTTTGACATCCAACATTATGCGCTCACGCTCCAAACAAGGGAAAAAAACTGTTTAATCTTTGGAGATCTTTGGCTTTTTTCCTTTGTATCTTTTATTTAAGGCACTTTTCAGCATGAACAGGTTCATCCGTTTAGAAATTACGGTAGAAGCTTATAGGCGATGTTGAGGAGAACTACTACGATAGAGAATGCTCCCTGCTCATCAATGTCGGCAACTACCTCATCGAAACATACGATGCCAAAAAGGGTTTATTCAATGCGACGTTACTAGCATAAGGCTTCTTTAACATCATTCTTGGGAGGATTGTACAACGCTCTCGAGCCAACAGCACAGGCAAAGTTTCCCTAAAATTCTGACACCCATTAACGCGTGCCGACTCCGAATTCTAAATTTGAGAAGCTTCTCATGACAGTTTTATACTCTTGAATGTGTTACGACCTTCGTAAATGTCAAGCTCTGACGGTAAAGATAATTTCGACGAAGACGGTAATATTGACGATCCAAAATTTATTTGTTTGGAAGATAAACAATTGATTGATCATTGTTTGATAAAAAAAGAATTTAGAGATTAATCAAGAGTCAAGTTCAGCTTTAGCATCATTTGCTTCTGTTGCTGCTTAGGAATTAAACGACAGAGTAAATTTGGCATAAAAATCCGATAATATTGTGCCTTCACGCTTTAGAAAACGTAAACGTGACTCGAATGGCACTGAATTATAAGATGAAGGTGGCTCGTATCGTTCGGGCACGGTAAAATTAATTGGTGCCCGGAATACCTAAAAAAATGATGCTTAGGAATGTAAATTGGAGAAAAAAATATATGCAGCTGCGTTTTAACCGCTTTTCATGGGCTAAATAAATGATGAAGTAAAAGCTTCGAAAACCATTTGATTTCCCAGAATACTTTGTGAT
The DNA here is from genome assembly GCA_949824845.1 of Rhingia rostrata. Classification (NCBI taxonomy): domain Eukaryota; kingdom Metazoa; phylum Arthropoda; class Insecta; order Diptera; family Syrphidae; genus Rhingia; species Rhingia rostrata. The sequence continues at coordinate 138,632,721 of OX463755.1, read as the reverse complement.
TGATGAATTCATGAAATATCTGGTTGCTAAAATAAGTTTTCATGCGTGTCATTGTAGAAAATTGAAACTCGATTTGCTACCAACAAAAAGGGGGTTCGACAATTCTTCCGAACCATTTGTTTACAATAAACAAAAAGTTTGAAAAATTATCGGAATCATGTGGTTAATGTCATGGGTCACAATTACAAGATTGAGATTCGATTCGAACAAATACGTCAGTTTATACAAATAAAAAAGTTTGGATTAAAACTGGAGGGATAGTGAAAAGCAGTAAGTGCCTTAATTGCACTTGACATCGAGCGACTGAGACGACGATATTGACATCGTTGGTAGGACTCAACGTGATGTCATAGCCACGTTTGCTAGTATAGAGAAGGAAGCGGCAAAAATGGTTAAGCAGTAAATTCTGACAACATGAAAGGACACACAACATTGGACAGAACGTCACCATTGACAAATTTAACTTTGAGGAAGTACGAGACTTTGTCTATCTTGGCTCCGCTATTAACTCTGACGACGACATCTCATCACAAATTAAACGAAGAATTACTCTTGCCAACCGCAGTTTCTGTTTCTTCTGGCTAAGAAGGCAATTCAGTAGTAAAGCTCTCACTCGGACTACTAAGGAGGATCCTGTATAAGATCTCCTGCTCTACGGAGATGAAGCATGGACCGTCTCAAAAGCGGATGAAGAAATCCTTGGTCGATTTGAGAGGAAAACTCTTTGAAAAATCATCGCTCCCATTTGCTTGACGGGCTATGGAGACGAAGAATCAACCAAGAACTATAAGATTTGTAAAGCGACATGCCCCTGGTCAAAAAACTCTGCATTGGACGTTTAAGATGGCTAGGACATGTAGAACAAATGTACACCAATACTCGGCAAGCAGAGTCTTCGATTCCTAGCCATACGTCGGACGCTGTAGAGGAAGACCCCGCCTTAAGGGGCGCGCACAAGTAGAAACCAACCTCAACAAACTTGGGGTGCGCAACTGGAGGCAGTTAGCTAAGGACCGGGCTTATTGGAGAGACATGTTGGTTGAGGCCCAGGTTCGTTCCGGCATGTAGCGCCATTTAAGTTATTATCGAGCGATTGAACCCAGTTCTTGCATTTCAATAACAATTCGATAATGATCCCTAATGGTCCGTCTGCATACCACAAGTTGCATCGAGATACACCATTATAAACCCATTTCTATGAAGGTTTTAAGTCTGTGGTAATGGTTTAACAAATCCGTTGTTATTGGGATACGCAGACGGCAGCTCTACCGTAATCCTATCAATTCTACTACGGCAACTAGTGCTCAAAATGTTTAAGCAAATGGAGCAAATATTTGGTACATTCGAACGAAAAATTCTCATCGTATTTTAGATTCCCTATGGAGGGAAGGCGAAAGAAGAAGAAGGTACAGCCACTCAAAACACGTCGACTACATTCGCTCGGCTACATCGAACAATAATAAACAATAAACAATTATAATGAATATTCAAACTCCAGCCACAAAAGTTCGAAGAGACAAGGAAGGTTGAACCTCTGGTTTGAATATTAGGCAATCGCGGATGCCATAGAACTTGAACTGAAGCAATTTGTATAGGATCGAAGCACAAATCAACAATTCAACCACAAAGTCGTTGTTCTTTGCTTCTAATCAACGTTAATGCAATATAGAACTATACAAGGTGCGCCATCTTTTAAATTGGTATTTAAACATTGAATAACTTTGATAGGGGCCTACCTATATTAGTTTTGATACATACTTTGTAACATAGAGACATAATTTTGTTAAATATATGGATCTACTGAGAATCACTAGCTGATTCATTAATTTATAGGCCTTAAATTTCGAGCCAAGATAATGAAAGTTGGTACATGCGTACCTTGCCCGGTTTGTTTGAACAATTGTTAACATTTTCAAAATCCGCTCACTACCATGCCCACATTTGGAAAGATTTCTGAGCAAGTTATTTAGACAATCTTAATATCTATATTTGGCCCATAATATCTATATTTGTTTTTTTCCAAGTTTTCCGTAAAAACGATTCTCGGTAAAATTTTAACAAAATTCGAAAGCAGATTTTAGCCTTCCCATATGTTTGTGTTGTAATTTTAAAAAGTGTACGCCAACAAGCCTCAGACCACTGATGTGTCCAAGTCAAAAATTCGTGCCAAAACCATTGAAAGCATAATTTCAGATTCGTCCTTAACGCATCTGTATTAGTATATACGGATTTTATATAATAAATGAAAGAAAAAGGCATTGCTTCTGTTGCTGCTTAGGAATTAAACGACAGAGTAAATTTGGCATAAAAATCCGATAATATTGTGCCTTCACGCTTTAGAAAACGTAAACGTGACTCGAATGGCACTGAATTATAAGATGAAGGTGGCTCGTATCGTTCGGGCACGATAAAATTAATTGGTGCCCGGAATACCTAAAAAAATGATGCTTAGGAATGTAAATTGGAGAAAAAAATATATGCAGCTGCGTTTTAACCGCTTTTCATGGGCTAAATAAATGATGAAGTAAAAGCTTTGAAAACCATTTGATTTCCCAGAATACTTTGTGATTGATGAATTCATGAAATATCTGGTTGCTAAAATAAGTTTTCATGCGTGTCATTGTAGAAAATTGAAACTCGATTTGCTACCAACAAAAAGGGGGTTCGACAATTCTTCCGAACCATTTGTATACAATAAACAAAAAGTTTGAAAAATTATCGGAATCATGTGGTTAATGTCATGGGTCACAATTACAAGATTGAGATTCGATTCGAACAAATACGTCAGTTTATACAAATAAAAAAGTTTGGATTAAAACTGGAGGGATAGTGAAAAGCAGTAAGTGCCTTAATTGCACTTGACATCGAGCGACTGAGACGACGATATTGACATCGTTGGTAGGACTCAACGTGATGTCATAGCCACGTTTGCTAGTATAGAGAAGGAAGCGGCAAAAATGGTTAAGCAGTAAATTCTGACAACATGAAAGGACACACAACATTGGACAGAACGTCACCATTGACAAATTTAACTTTGAGGAAGTACGAGACTTTGTCTATCTTGGCTCCGCTATTAACTCTGACGACGACATCTCATCACAAATTAAACGAAGAATTACTCTTGCCAACCGCAGTTTCTGTTTCTTCTGGCTAAGAAGGCAATTCAGTAGTAAAGCTCTCACTCGAACTACTAAGGAGGATCCTGTATAAGATCTCCTGCTCTACGGAGATGAAGCATGGACCGTCTCAAAAGCGGATGAAGAAATCCTTGGTCGATTTGAGAGGAAAACTCTTTGAAAAATCATCGCTCCCATTTGCTTGACGGGCTATGGAGACGAAGAATCAACCAAGAACTATAAGATTTGTAAAGCGACATGCCCCTGGTCAAAAAACTCTGCATTGGACGTTTAAGATGGCTAGGACATGTAGAACAAATGTACACCAATACTCGGCAAGCAGAGTCTTCGATTCCTAGCCATACGTCGGACGCTGGCTTTTGGCTTTTTTCCTTTGTATCTTTTATTTAAGGCACTTTTCAGCATGAACAGGTTCATCCGTTTAGAAATTACGGTAGAAGCTTATAGGCGATGTTGAGGAGAACTACTACGATAGAGAATGCTCCCTGCTCATCAATGTCGGCAACTACCTCATCGAAACATACATTGCCAAAAAGGGTTTATTCAATGCGACGTTACTAGCATAAGGCTTCTTTAACATCATTCTTGGGAGGATTGTACAACGCTCTCGAGCCAACAGCACAGGCAAAGTTTCCCTAAAATTCTGACACCCATTAACGCGTGCCGACTCCGAATTCTAAATTTGAGAAGCTTCTCATGACAGTTTTATACTCTTGAATGTGTTACGACCTTCGTAAATGTCAAGCTCTGACGGTAAAGATAATTTCGACGAAGACGGTAATATTGACGATCCAAAATTTATTTGTTTGGAAGATAAACAATTGATTGATCATTGTTTGATAAAAAAAGAATTTAGAGATTAATCAAGAGTCAAGTTCAGCTTTAGCATCATTTGCTTCTGTTGCTGCTTAGGAATTAAACGACAGAGTAAATTTGGCATAAAAATCCGATAATATTGTGCCTTCACGCTTTAGAAAACGTAAACGTGACTCGAATGGCACTGAATTATAAGATGAAGGTGGCTCGTATCGTTCGGGCACGGTAAAATTAATTGGTGCCCGGAATACCTAAAAAAATGATGCTTAGGAATGTAAATTGGAGAAAAAAATATATGCAGCTGCGTTTTAACCGCTTTTCATGGGCTAAATAAATGATGAAGTAAAAGCTTTGAAAACCATTTGATTTCCCAGAATACTTTGTGATTGATGAATTCATGAAATATCTGGTTGCTAAAATAAGTTTTCATGCGTGTCATTGTAGAAAATTGAAACTCGATTTGCTACCAACAAAAAGGGGGTTCGACAATTCTTCCGAACCATTTGTATACAATAAACAAAAAGTTTGAAAAATTATCGGAATCATGTGGTTAATGTCATGGGTCACAATTACAAGATTGAGATTCGATTCGAACAAATACGTCAGTTTATACAAATAAAAAAGTTTGGATTAAAACTGGAGGGATAGTGAAAAGCAGTAAGTGCCTTAATTGCACTTGACATCGAGCGACTGAGACGACGATATTGACATCGTTGGTAGGACTCAACGTGATGTCATAGCCACGTTTGCTAGTATAGAGAAGGAAGCGGCAAAAATGGTTAAGCAGTAAATTCTGACAACATGAAAGGACACACAACATTGGACAGAACGTCACCATTGACAAATTTAACTTTGAGGAAGTACGAGACTTTGTCTATCTTGGCTCCGCTATTAACTCTGACGACGACATCTCATCACAAATTAAACGAAGAATTACTCTTGCCAACCGCAGTTTCTGTTTCTTCTGGCTAAGAAGGCAATTCAGTAGTAAAGCTCTCACTCGAACTACTAAGGAGGATCCTGTATAAGATCTCCTGCTCTACGGAGATGAAGCATGGACCGTCTCAAAAGCGGATGAAGAAATCCTTGGTCGATTTGAGAGGAAAACTCTTTGAAAAATCATCGCTCCCATTTGCTTGACGGGCTATGGAGACGAAGAATCAACCAAGAACTATAAGATTTGTAAAGCGACATGCCCCTGGTCAAAAAACTCTGCATTGGACGTTTAAGATGGCTAGGACATGTAGAACAAATGTACACCAATACTCGGCAAGCAGAGTCTTCGATTCCTAGCCATACGTCGGACGCTGTAGAGGAAGACCCCGCCTTAAGGGGCGCGCACAAGTAGAAACCAACCTCAACAAACTTGGGGTGCGCAACTGGAGGCAGTTAGCTAAGGACCGGGCTTATTGGAGAGACATGTTGGTTGAGGCCCAGGTTCGTTCCGGCATGTAGCGCCATTTAAGTTATTATCGAGCGATTGAACCCAGTTCTTGCATTTCAATAACAATTCGATAATGATCCCTAATGGTCCGTCTGCATACCACAAGTTGCATCGAGATACACCATTATAAACCCATTTCTATGAAGGTTTTAAGTCTGTGGTAATGTTTTAACAAATCCGTTGTTATTGGGATACGCAGACGGCAGCTCTACCGTAATCCTATCAATTCTACTACGGCAACTAGTGCTCAAAATGTTTAAGCAAATGGAGCAAATATTTGGTACATTCGAACGAAAAATTCTCATCGTATTTTAGATTCCCTATGGAGGGAAGGCGAAAGAAGAAGAAGGTACAGCCACTCAAAACACGTCGACTACATTCGCTCGGCTACATCGAACAATAATAAACAATAAACAATAAACAATTATAATGAATATTCAAACTCCAGCCACAAAAGTTCGAAGAGACAAGGAAGGTTGAACCTCTGGTTTGAATATTAGGCAATCGCGGATGCCATAGAACTTGAACTGAAGCAATTTGTATAGGATCGAAGCACAAATCAACAATTCAACCACAAAGTCGTTGTTCTTTGCTTCTAATCAACGTTAATGCAATATAGAACTATACAAGGTGCGCCATCTTTTAAATTGGTATTTAAACATTGAATAACTTTGATAGGGGCCTACCTATATTAGTTTTGATACATACTTTGTAACATAGAGACATAATTTTGTTAAATATATGGATCTACTGAGAATCACTAGCTGATTCATTAATTTATAGGCCTTAAATTTCGAGCCAAGATAATGAAAGTTGGTACATGCGTACCTTGCCCGGTTTGTTTGAACAATTGTTAACATTTTCAAAATCCGCTCACTACCATGCCCACATTTGGAAAGATTTCTGAGCAAGTTATTTAGACAATCTTAATATCTATATTTGGCCCATAATATCTATATTTGTTTTTTTCCAAGTTTTCCGTAAAAACGATTCTCGGTAAAATTTTAACAAAATTCGAAAGCAGATTTTAGCCTTCCCATATGTTTGTGTTGTAATTTTAAAAAGTGTACGCCAACAAGCCTCAGACCACTGATGTGTCCAAGTCAAAAATTCGTGCCAAAACCATTGAAAGCATAATTTCAGATTCGTCCTTAACGCATCTGTATTAGTATATACGGATTTTATATAATAAATGAAAGAAAAAGGCATTAGAGAGTCAACGCACCCATCATCGGCAGGTTGGCATAAATACCTATGGAATTGGTAAAATCGTCTACAACAGACAAATTGTCTTCAAAAATGACCAACTGACCAAATCGACAATTTCAACCGGATCGAGGCATTATTTGTCTTCTGGACTAACAAAAGCTTTTGAAAGGTACTACTACGAGGGAATAAATAAAGGTTAAAGGATTATGTATTTGAAAACAACAAACCTCTCTTCACCTACTTCCGTTGGCACCGGCTTATATAACAAATCTTAAGGCTGTTATGCAAATGTTCCCTAATCATTTAGAAACGTTCAATTCGCCATACCTACTTTCATCATTTACCCAAAGTTGTGCAATTTCAGTTTGTCATTAGTTTGCTTTCGTTTGCACAAAGAAGACGAGGAGACCTACCCAAGGCGCAAAACTTACATAAGATGAAATCATTGACTCATTCTGTTCGTTGTTTCCAATTCCATTGTATGGTGAAATAAAATGACTGCCTGACTAGATAGTGATGATCTAATTATTTTGCATGCCCAAGCTCAATGACATCAGGTCGACAGCGTCGAAGACGATACAGAGAAATAAGGCTCACTATTCATAAGACGACGTGATTGAATCATAAGGGAAAAACTCAATAAACACAAAATGTGCTATATCGCGCACAACCCCTCCAGCAGGGGGTGGCTAACGTGCGAGGTACATTTGTCCTTGTGCCGGCAAAGCATTGAATTTTTAAGCCATACACATAATCTAACCTAAATAAGCACGTCATGGGAATGTCTTCTGCACATGAATTGAATATTACTTCCTCATTCAAGTCTGAAAATGAGGAGGGAGGCTTCAGCCTTTAGGCTAGATTCAGGGATTCATTTTGGTAAGCACTGTGGGCGTAAGTGAATAGTGAACGAAAAGTAACAATGAACAATGGGGGCGGTTTTCTATTTTTCTTCGCATTACAGCACTTGAGTTGATAAGAGAGAAGGCAGGACTGGAGAGATTGACTTGTTGTGGTGTATGGTCTATTTTTAAAATAGTCAACAGTTTCAAGGCTTTTTTTTGGATTGATGGGGTGTTAGGATGCGGTGTATAGCATATCTATATGAACAGTGCGAAGGAGGTTTAGATGTTATGATTTTTAAAGGCTTGGATTGTATTCATCTGGGGGACATTTTTAAATTCTTTCATATTAATGTAATGGTGGCAGAGAGTAACGATTTAATGACTCAAATGCATATACCTTAAATCATTTGTAAAAGCTTATGTTTTTGGGTCAAAATAAGTAAATTTTAAGTCGATTTTGAATCGCAAATTTGAAAAGTTTTGTAAGCAGATTTGGTATGCAACCTAGCGCACCACAGCACAATATAAACGATCAAATTAGAAATTTTACCCGACACCTAATGAGTCCTATTTCCTTTGGATTACCAACAAGGAGTGATATTTAGACTCCGAAGTTATTCCGAAAACAAAAAACTCTGTACAATATTAGAATCTAGAGGACAAAATCTTTCGTGTTAAACACGTACACGAATATATAATGTTTAAGGATATAAAGAGTGGGGGTTACTCAAGTAGGCGTCCTCGGGCCGATAGTCTTCCTTCTTTATACTCGCGATGTACCACAAAAAGAATTCACATTACATCTATATGTACACGCTTAGCAAAATACTAACTCCCCACTGTTTTCTGAACTAATGCGTTACTGGTTTAGCCATCTACTCTGATGGAGTAGATGGTTAGGGATTACATTTGAAAAGGTTTTATTCGATTACTGGATTGCGTCTGCCACAACAGTCAATTTAATTTGTTTTCCAAATTGGCCAAATTTCCCAAAAAATAAGTTTTTCGGAAAGCTTAAGTATAAACTACTATATGGTTAGAGTCTTCATCATCTTCTTCTTCAAGTAGAGCAATCTTTCGGAGTGAACCTCGGCCTCAGTAAGTCGGTCTGTATCTAGCTGAATCCAATTGCGCACTTGAAATTGGTGAGGTCAGCTTCAAGTTGTGAGCGCAACTTGAAGCGAGATCATCAAATACTTCGTCTACCATCTAGCTCGGATCATTAGTGTCGATTCGATTTACATGGCCTCTTTTATCTCAAATGTGGCTTTTTAGCCAAATGTGGCTTTTTAAAGGTTTAATAAAGATCGTGGTTGAATATTAGTCTCCATAGTAGATACATCTAGGGCTGAAAACACAAGAGATAACACAAACACACACCAAAGAAAACAATGCAAAACACACGTTTTTGACTATCGAATCAAAAATGTTTTGTTTGGTCCGGTGTGTTTTCAGCCTAAGTCATTCTAAGGTTTCTGCTTTTAATCTGCTTTTGATACGCTTCGCAAAGTAGGACTGGGCGGATAAGGGGGGATTAATTGCTAAAATAGCCCTCTTATAATATGTATCGAAAATTTCGGTGATGTCTTTGCGAACCCTGATGGAGCAGAGATAATTCCTTGTCGTTATCCTGCACAGGCAGTAAACGAAAACTAGACATGGTTCAGTATAGTTTGTCTCGATAAATGCTGTCGTGGGTGGTGACTATTGATTTGGAAATTTTGTTTTTTAGGAACTGATGACTATTGAAGATTAGATCTGTTTCATTTTCCCAAAATCAGATTGATAAGTTTGTTGGCGAACGGTCTTAGGCGATCACATTCTAACAGATATGATCTTGTAGGCGATGTTGAGGAAACGTATGCCTCTGTAGTTAGCGCCGTTCGAAGCGTTTCCATTTTTGTGGTTCACGCAAACGATGCTGAGGTTCCATCTTTGAGGCATACTTTCATATGACCAAATTTTACTTTTGAGTTGGTGAATGTTACCAAGCAAATCATCTTCACCGGCTTTATAAGCCCCGACAGCCCCTTTAAGCTTATGTTTTTTTATTGTTTGTCGCAACATGATTCTATTTGAGCCTGGTATCCATGGCTTTGATAGTTTACACTTTGTTAATACATAAATACATACGAACATCATTCCTGAGGAGGCAAATCTCTATATTTTCCATCGCACTTTTTTTTTTTTTTTTTTTTTTGAAAAGTCAGGATTCTTCCCTTCTTCTTTGCGTATAAAGCTCAATGGCAGCTCTCGTTTTTATCTGCAGATGTGCCTTTTAACCCTCGTTAAATAAACTAATAATTTGTTCCTGGTAAGCGTGAGAAACCTACCACATCAATTGCGGCTGACCTAATGATTTTTTGAAATCGTCGCCATTGCTCTTCGACATTTGATGCTGGTGGGATGGTTAAGGGCTTGGTGGTATCTTGCGATTACAGTCTTTCGAACTTATTTTTTCAAATTATTTCTTATTTGTTCAGGCGTCGTGGATATCCTCATTGTTACCTTCGCTGCAACAAGGTAGTGGTCCGAGTCGATGCTAGCCCCTCGGAATGTTCGGACATCTCAAATACTGAATGTATGCCTCTTGTCTATCATAGTGTAATTGTTTCGATTGAACATTCGTTTATCTAAAGATCGTCATCCCTCTTATGGATATCGATATAGTTTCGTTCTGGAAGGAAGCTAACTAGCCTTAGTACTTTGACAGACGTGGGATTGTGTAGGCTGTGTTTTCCGACTTCAAATCTCCCTGTCACCAAATTTTTTATCCATTAATGTGAGGCCTCAACCAATATGCTATTTGTCTTTATTTGCCTACTCCAAGTGGTTAAGGTTGGTTCCTTTTGAGCGCGCTCTACTGCGTCTAACTTGAAATATTCGAAAATAGAAAACACCCTCTTTCACATGTATCATTGATTCATCTTATTAAGACACCATTTACCGATAAACCGAACGCTTACGTCATGTTTAGGAAGCATAGACGTATTGATACGATCCGTGTCAAATAAACAAACAAATCGCTGCTAATTTCAGACATAATTGAGAAACCCTTTTAAAAAAGTGGTACTTAGTTTGACATAAAAAAATTCAGCTGAAACTTGGTACTTAAACGCGTTGCACTTACACACGGGTACCTTCAAACATATTAGGAATTCTCTTCCTAACCGTTCATTCACGAAATGTAAGCCATATGTTCTTAAGCATCCTCGTACGGACCTCCCACAGGTGTGGATTCGCAATGAAAACTATTTCTCTATCATCTGCGAACAAAAAAAAGGGACTAGTGACAAGCTTTCACCACATCGTCAAATTAATATTTTCTACTTTTCGTTTTTTTTTTTTTTTTCGTCTTGTCACCATCCTTATCTTTGAGGAGGCCCTCAACAGCCCTTCACATGGAACAGTAGTTGTGACAGTTATCACTTAAGCACCGTGAAATCCCAAATGAAAATTCACGTACACCCACTGGCAGCAGTCATCACTGTCTGCCACCCATTACGTTATGCCATCAGCCCTTTCACAGAATACCCGCACTGAATTCGGATCGGGGAGAGTAAATTCCAAGGTATCATCCTTCGTGCATCACTGTTCCAACGTTAAGCCGACTGACGCTTGAGTATGAGCACGAGAACTGCGCACCCATTGAAAAGGTGAAAGGTATAAAATGTTCATTACGCGGTGTTGGCAGGTGACTCATGAGAAGGGTCTTTATATTTTTACATCCGATAAGGCCCTTAAGTGGATATTGTATCGTGTGAGCCACTGTTAATTGGAGGATTGGTCAAGTAGTCCGGTTTGTTTTTTTTTTTTTTGATGAGACCGCATTCATGGTTCACTTGAAAGCTATGATGGCACAACATAAGCCCCCACTTCAGTGTGCAAATCCTCACGGGGTTATATTGCCATAGTCAATTCACTCACACACTCATCACTCCACCCACACAAATGAATGGATGAGTGCTAATTGTAGCTATTTTACATTTTTTGGCCTTTAAAATTCCAAGTGCGGGAAAGTGCTGACAGCGTTGGTGCCGGTTGGCAACTCTTAAGGAATCCTTTACTCATCAACACCTATTTGGGGTTTTATTTTCTTTTTTCATTTCTTTACGAGTGGGCGAATGAATGCAAAGCACTTTGATTACACGGATGGAGACACGAGCATATGGGGGTATGGTGGCGATAGAATTATAATGGCGGAGAAATTCACATGTGTGTGTGCAACCCCCCGAGAGCGTGTTAAGTGAGCACATTAAATAAGTTTCGCTGAAAGGCTTTGAAAAGATAAACAATTGAATGCGAGTAAATAAAGTTTGGAGCGAACTAATTACGGCGGAGATTTAATTTATTCTTGACTCGGAGAAAATTACAAAGAACAACGTGTGGTAAGCTGATGCATTTTAAGCTATTGTCCTTGGTTAGTGCTGTACAAGCTAATTGGGTTCGAAGTGGAAGGGGTGTGGATGACATTCGTTGGAGTAATATTTCGAGTGTAGATGTTAAGAAGATTTGGAGGACTTACTCAATTTTGTATCATAGGACGCTTGAGAATAGATTGATAAGCTGTCATGGCCTCGACCAATATGGCTTTTCAATCAGCCCTCTCCCTAGCTAACTTTCTCGTCTCCATAGCCCGTCAGTTCTCTAGTTGCCCATTTCTTGAGGTCGGTTTCTACATGTCCGCGTCGCTTAAGACCCTCACCTTCCTCCACTTTCCGTCAACGCAAACGAAACCGAATAATTTTTCAAATATGTTTTCTCTTGGAGATAGCGGAAACATTTTGTTATGTCGTCTTTTCCCTCCGTTTGATTTAATGCTTCCAAATCGCAATGCTGTCCTCTTTCATCAAAGCGAATCCCAAATCTAAAGCCATTATCCATGGCACCTGCTCGTCAAAGCCGAAAAATGTCCATACTCGGTAACGACGTCGCTAAAAACGTAGCGAAATATATTTCAGTCTTTTGAACTTGCCTCAATATTGTGAACTCTATAAATTTGCTTAAACATCGTTTGGAATATATCTGGCTTTACACTCATTTATTGCTATTATAAGAGGAAATGCAGTTGCATTTTGGCCGTTCAAATATTAAACGTAATACTCGACGTGTCATGAATTCTTATCAATCTACCCTCAAGCTCACCACAGTCTTACTTTATGTCAGTGAAGCATAAAGCGTACCAACAGCGGATGAAGTGATAATTGAGCGTTTTGAGGAAAAAATTCTTCAGTCGCGTTTATGTTGTGGGGCTATGGAGACGAAGTTTCAATCGATACCTTATCGAGCTACACAGCGATATAGACCTTTAAAAACTTCGCATTGGACTTTTAAGACGGATAGTTCATGTAAAAGGAAGATAAGCCAACACTCCGGCTTGTTGAGTCTTTGGAGGCAGCTAGGGACCGTGGCTAATTGCAGGAGGCCCATTTGTTGGAACCAAGGTTCGTAAGTAAATAAAACCTAGAATGGATGGTCTACATCTTACGAGACGTCGTACTTGAAATTGGTCCGTCCTAGACCTCAAATGTTGCAGAATTAAGTCACAAGTACGGTGTAGGGATTGTTGGCGTTATAGTTGATTTTGTGATTGGAGTTGTTTTTGTGTTGTTAGTGATAGTGTCAGTGGTGGCTTTGATTTTGCTGTCGTTTTCACAATGGATAATCTACTACAGAGATTCGAATGCGCAATAAGCACACCTTTGTTACAGGATGTGCTATCATGATGTGCTATCATGATATTTAATACCCACCCCTTTTGGTTTGACCCATCTGCTGAACTCCGAAATGCTTTCGAATCTCTTATCGACTCTAAAAGCTTAATCATACATTCTTAAAATATTCTCAGAACAACCGCAGTAATTAATCATTTTAATCACGAAGATTAAAATAATCTCAAGGCTCATCCATGAGACCTTGACCCTTGCCAAGGTGGGGGATGCTATACATTTTTCGACGTCTACACCCTTGGCATTGTTCTTTTCATTATCTTAGCGAAAATAATATCATCGCCCCTCCCCCCAAAGTGCAGCCGATAAAATTTCTATTGTTTCCTTGCCTTCGGCTTGTACTTGCAATTGTTGCAGTACTATTCAGTGGTTGAAGCGCGTATTATTAGCGATTATGTTTTGCTGTTGTTCTGATTGAGAAAAAAGGAAAAGAAAATCCGCGTGGATGTGAAACTATATGATTCGCGCCTTAAATTGATTACAAACATTAGTAATGTTGAGAGCCTTTATTAAGATAACCAAGTCAGGATATTCATTTTCTTATTTTCAGATACATCCAGGGTGGCAAAATATAACAACGTGTAAGCCTCTTAAAAAGCAAAACAACAAAAGGACCAAGAAAGGCTTTCTTCAAATAAAGCTGAGCGATACACATGCATGTGTGTAGTGATGTATGTGTACATGCATATTGCCTCCAATTTAAAGAAGTAAATTCGTTACGGAAGACGAACTTCATGTTTCCAATCCACGTTATGTGAATTTTTGGAAGGTTGCCAGCAACATTTTGCCCTGTACATTCCATTTATCCTTTACAAGTCTCGTTTTTTTTGTGCCTTTTGCCTTCATTTTATTTTCTGCGCTAGTGTAGGTAAATGGTGGAGGACACTACACCATGCAATATATATGTATGGGACACAACGAGAGAGGCACATCTCCCTACAACCTTCTCGAAAACCTACTTGAAATCTTTTCCTTCTTTTTTAGCTTTTTTTTAAAAGCACAAACAAGGGTATGACTCGACTCCGTAAAATGTGAGTGTGTGAGTGGGGGATTTTTTTTGTCTGCACTTTAAATAATTTCATGGTTACTTATTCTGGAACAGTAATTAATTTTTGGCCAAGAGTGGCTTGAACATAAGAACATCTCGGTGAAGACTATTTAGATCCATGGAATTTTTTGAAATTCGGTATGCTACTGACATAGGATCTCGAGGGGTACTGTGCAAAGTTCTTTAATCATTTTTAGGAAGGCTTTTTAAGCTATGTAATATTTTAGAGCTAATGAGTACTGTGGAACACAGTAAATATGAGATTTCTGTTGTGTTGTTGCTAGCTCAATCACAGGTTAGTGCATCACCATTATCTCATTCAGCAGTCATTTGGTTTTCTTCCGAAGCTTCCCAAATCAGACATTCTTAGTATATTACTGGGGTGGCTCGCAGAGATTGAGAAAAGAACGCCAGAATACGCGGGAGCTTAATGTCTATTCACTAGTTCTACTTCTACGAATGGGTCTTTTGTTGTGAATGGACCCATGCGATGCCATAGAACTGAGCATTCATCCCGCGTGCAGAACTTGGAACAAATACTTCGTATGATTGGTTAGCGTTACTTAAGATTTCGCTTTTTACTTCAGTTCCCGTATCATTGTTGGCACAAGCAATTAAAGATGTGTCCTTGCTTTTGCTCGACTGTAGTGCAGAGGTTGGATTACTCTGGTTACGCTGTTGACGTGGAAATTTCTACAAAAAGAAAACACTCGAGAATGCATTTACATCAGCGGGTTTAGTCAACTCTGACTTTAAAAGATGCTTTCTGCGTAATGCTTGGTCGGCAGCAGGCAGTCATGATCAATGACCTTCAGAACCTGAAAATCCAACGTAAAATAAATAGAGAGAGTAAGATAAAGGTCCACTCAACGAGGACTTGCAGGTCGCAAACGAACCCTCGATGACGAACGGATTACGAACACTCATCGACCCCAACATGATGATGGCGGGTGAGAGGACGATCCCTGGATACTACAGCCCAATTAATCATTTGCGCCATAGTTATATGGCCAAAAATGGTTTGATTCAAGGAGTAGACGTTCTCTTCATTTTCACCCAAAGAGGGAGCACCGAAGTAAAGAGACTTCGGAACTTTGACAGTTGATAGCTGCCATATTTTTGAAGCAACATCTGTCAAGTTGACTGTGATTTATTCAGTCTGTTTTGCCAAACACCATGGACGGGTATTATGTTCGGCCAACGTTCCGCGCGCAGATTTTACGGTCACCATGATCGTCCTACCGAGAGGACTATTCGCAGTGTGGTTGATAAATTTCAATTTACAATAAACCTACTAGCAAACGTCAACGAAACGCATGATCTGCTAAAAATATCGATACTGTCCGTGAGTGTGTGTGTAGGAGAATCCGAGGCAGCCGATTTCGCGTTGCTCAAAGGAACTGGGCCTTTCACAGACCAAAACTTGGCGTAGCCTGCACGAACAAAAACGAACAAAAACAAAGTGTGCTTCATGTACTCTGGAGCAGTTGGAAACTGACTGATTTTCAGCGAGAAATCATCTTCCGCGATGATGCCCATTTCCGGATGAAAAGGAACGTCAACAAACAAGATTGTCGAATTTGGGACGATACCAATCCACATGAGATCGAAAGAGCATATATCCGAAAGTCACTGTTTGGTGTGGATTTCGGACTGGCGGCGTACTCAGTCTATATTCTTTTTGGGAACGACGTTGACCAGGCCATCACCGACAAAGGCGAGCGCTACAGATCGACGATTACCAACTTCTTTTGCCCTGAATGTGGTTTCAGCAGGACTGCGCTGCATTTGGCATTGTCATCTCATCAATGAACTGCGATCATCATCTCATGGATGATATTAACTGGCCACCGACATCATGCAATTTGACCCCATGAAGACATTTTCTTGTGGGAGTATCTGAAGTCGCAGCTCTATGCGACTAAGCGACAAATCACTGCGGCCCTCAAATCCAACATAACCCATGCCATCGGTCATTCAGTCTAATTTAGAATGACTTTAGACTTATGTATATATCTAGCATGTGAATAGCGCACCTTGGGCACTTTAGATCGTTACATAACGCTATCATTTCCTAACGATTCCTGTCTACGAATGATCCTGATTAGTATAGAGATGGTGCTTATCGATTCCCAAAAGTCAAAATTGCCAAGATGAGGCGTCAAGCCTGTATACACCTTCGTACGCCCTAGCGATGGATATCTCCTCAGGATTAGAACATATTTGAGCGACTATTATACTGGTTATGACTTATGATCGCAGTTCATTGATAAGTTTCCATGAACTAGGGGCTCAAGTTCATGGAAAATGAGGTCCATAACTTTACAGAATACAATCTTCCTCAGATACTAAGAAAAAAATTCTTTCGCAATACAGACCGTCTTGTAGACCTTTACAATAATTTTGGTATTTTCCTATTCAAAACTGCACTCAGGCCAACGATTTAACCGGAAAACGAGTCAATAAGCAGAACCACCATCAGTACCCAAATTAATACCCACGGTAAAACGACACCTCCTCTAACTACATTTGAACACTTTGTAGAATAATTATTGAGCTGGCAGCGCAAATAGGGCAAACAAAGTGTGTTGTCCTTATAAATGGATTCCAACGTCAAATTTCCACTCTGCCACGTTATCACCTCAACACATCGCCTGCTCTAATTTATTTCCACCATGCACCAAGCCCCCGCGCCTTTTTTATATCGCACTCCATTTTTAAAATCCAACTTTTGGATCGCACCCTCCGGTTCTGTAGTTTGTGTGTGGACAGAACTTTGAGTTCCCCACTTGCATTTGTGTATGCAGTTCAAACCCGCCATCCATGTGACCTGGGTCAACTAGCACCAAGGATAATTACGTTGAGTTCTGAGGGATGGTGTGTTGCACCCCTTTCAGATGAGGGTGAGGATTGCATCGTTATCCGCGCTCAGCTCGTATGTATGTTCCGCGTCCTTGTTAAGTGGGAGGGAGTTTGGCAGATCCGGTGTAAAGAATTAACGGGAATTGCATATTGGAATAGCAAATAAACCAACAAATTCTTTTGGCCAAGAGCTCAATGACAAACAGTGAAACTTTATCGCTGGCTTGAGTGTATCTTTGTGTTTTTTTTGTGAGCACTGCAGGGGAGCACAACAAGGACGAGAAATAAAATTCGATTCACTGCGTGACGAGGTCATAGTGTTATTAGCTTTTCCGTACGAAATTGGGTCAACGTGGGGATGAATGCATATCTGCAAACGCATTCAGATACCTCGAGGGCGGGGTGGTGGTCCTACAAATAATGGACAATATTGCAGGGAACAGCATGACACTGGTTAGGTCGAGAGAACGGAGTACCTACTCGGTCGGTTCAAGGCAAAGCGGAGTTCGATATGTGTAGGTATCCATATACGTAAGGACGGATGGAAGAACTGGCTATGGAGCACCTGTATGATTGTCAGTATATGGCTAGCACAAACAGGACGGCGTGGAATGATGATAATTTATTCAGATACTGTTTGCTCAGCAACGTCCGTCCAGTGCTGTAAGTATGTGGACGGACGCCTAGGCTCTTTATTCGCACATAGTGATATGGAAGGGTCTGCTTTGTTTGTAAGTTTTTCAATTAATATTTTAGACAAATGGGTGCAAGGGATGGAGCAAAACTTTTAATGATGATATCGTTTGAATTTATACGAGTTGTTGCATTCAATTTCTGCTCAAGTCGAAGGAATAATTGTTATGCCTGGAATGGGGACACAAGGTAAATATTAACATTTCCAAAGTTTTCTGGCTTCACTTGGAATCTTTCACTGCTAATCTCTGACCTACATCAGTCTGAATGGTTGGGGCTTTGGGGTTCTAATTGGATAGGGTGGGAATTACTACTCAAGAAGGTTAACAACGCGACAAGACAACAACAAATATGCTAATAATCGGTGCAACAGTAAGGACCCAGAAGTTAGTTTTTTCATCATACTTAAGATATAAGGCTAATCTGGATTATAAAATTGACTAGGTGTAAATGATTAGGTATTGTAGAACAAGAGTAGAATCTGTTTGGCTCTAACTTGGCAATGCCCAGTGGTTGTAACTCTGACTACACATCAAGTGCTTATTTTTAACCTCCAAGTGGTAACAATCGATACTGGTCGCATCCAACCGGATTTGGCATGCTAAACGATAAGCGCGAGTGTTGATAACACGACGAAAAACAGAATGGCACGGAATGAATACACGGACTGCTGTCCAAGGCGAACCTTGACAAACTGCTTCGACATATTCGGACAACAGGTTGTCTAGGAATTTCAAGAGTTAGCCAGGCCCCTTGAACAGAGATGGTGGCGGATGAACCGAAAGGCCAACGACAGCGCTCAAATCTAGTAAATTGAAACTGGCCCTCCAGGTTGGGGGTTTTGCTTTGGGTTAAATACCCAACCATTGAAAAAAATGTCGGTTACGCAACCAATTGCCTCGGAAAGGACTGATTTTATTGTTGACGACCCGGCTAAACGAAAAAAGGATAACGACGTTCGTATCTGCACCTGGAATGTTAGAACATTAAACAGGAGAGGTGCAAGCGAACAACTAACGGAAGCCCTAAACTGCTCCAAAGCAAACATTACTGCATCCAGAAAATACGATGGGATGGGCTGGACAAAAAGAGGATGAAAAATTGTGACATCTACTATGGACCGTGTTTTAGTGAGCACAATCAGCGACCTTTCGGATGCGGGCATTAGCGAACGCATTGTAACTGTCCACACGAAGGCCAAAGCCTTATATGCGCTCACGCCCCAAAGGAGGAAAAAAAATCGTGCTGGGAGATTTTAACGCTAAGGTAGGAAGAGACATCTTTAGCAGTATTTTAGGAAAACATAGCCTATACGGCAACACATCTGGTAACATACTTAGGCTATTGAATTCGCTACGGAACGAAATGCCACTATAGCCAGCGCACGATTTCCTCACCTCGATATCCGAAGGGGACATGGCGATCTCCAGATCAACGAACGTTAACCAAATTGTTCACATTGCAATAGACAAGAGACACGCATCCAGTATTTTGGATTTCCGAACCTTATTGTAGCCAAGGTAAGAATGCGGATATCCACCCCGCCACAACAGTCCAGAAATAGTGTGAAAAAATTTACCACCAGCATCGAATTCCAAAAACAATGGCAACGATGCCAACAAGCCATTAGACCACCCGCAACTGATGTGTAAGGTTTCTCGCGCACACCAGCAAGAAACCCCTGGTTTGATGAGGATTGACGAGAGATGCTCAAGAACGAGGTCTATAAGGCTAAGCTGCAGGTGAAGAAGGGAAGAACACCGGCTTTTCAGAAATTAAAATGAGCAAGAAAAGCGAGCGATCGAGGATATAGAGAGGTGCCACTCAAGGAACGATGTTCACAAGTTTTACAAAAGTGTAAAACGTCAAAGCCAAGAATACAATCTCGAACAGAGTCCTTTCGATATGAACAAGGAAATATCGTATCGTATCGTTGGTCCAAAATAATGGACAGTTTTTTTGTTGCCCTCGTACACAACCATTTTCTCGTAGCAAAGCTCGTCCAACGAGAAGAACCATCGCATTGTACGGAAAGAGACTAATACAACCGGAGATATCCTGGATCTGCTAGGAAGAATTAAGTCCAAAGACTCCCCGCTGTGCTATCAGCCTATCACCAATTGGCACAGCCACCTAGTAGGTAGTTGAATTACCGCAGCATTATAAAAGATATAGTCAATTCGACCATTGGGTATCAGTAACCTAAAAAATAAGGCCCATAGGATAACGTTTACAAGTACCTAACCGAGGTGATAGAAGGCTCTACAATACCAAACCCGAGCCGTGCGGGAAGTATCCGAGCCACAAGGTGGTAAGAGAAAAACAAAGACTCGCAGCAACTTGCCCTAGACCTAAGAAGAAAAAAAGCCGCCTTTGCATATTTAGATACCATCATTAGGGCCAGGGACCCGTTAAGTAAGAAGTAAGGTTTAGAATTGCATATTTCCAGTAATCGCGAGGAGCCTCCTGTGGAATATCTACTCTCGAGCTAACCAACAAAATTATATCTACATGTAGCAACAAAGATAAACGCAGTCCCCAAATTTAATAATGTAATTTTTATGAATTAATTTAATTATTTATGTAAATATGATAAAACGAAATATTATCTAAATCCAAATCTGTTAGAGTTAAGCTCGGTAGATAAATAAATAAATAAATAAATAAATAAAAAAAATAAATAAAAAGATAAACGCAGTCCCCAAATTTAAGGAAATTAAAGGCAAAAAGACAATTCTACAAAAAAAAAAGCCAAGCTGGCTTCAAAGTGTGAATGCAGGTAATAAATAAATGGCAATCAAGTCGCAGACGCGGGCGGGACTACTAGATCCTAAATGGGCATAAAGTCGGAAGAGTTAAAGGGCAGTAAGCCCCTTCATCACTAGTCAACGAAGACCTAAAGCTCCTTCCCAGTATTGAAGAAGTGAATGCAGCCATCTGAAAGCTGAAGAATAAGAATAACAAGGTAGCCGGTTGTGTTTAATTGCTAGCGGAACTCATCAAATATGGAGGCAATGATTTGGCAGTCCAACTTTATGTCGCCGATTTCGGCCAACAACAACAAACTGCCAAAACATTAACCATTCCGAACGAAGATTTTTTCGCAAGCTGCATATGAGCTTTAAAAGTTAAAAACCAGTCGAATACATTGGATCGGCTACATTGAGCGAATAAAGAATAATGCTTCACCCAAGGGAATCTGCGAAACCGAGCATTCAGTTTCAAGACCAGAGGAGTGACAGAGTATCCGGTTTATCGATCAAGACCTCGCTTAGACTGAATGACCTTACTCAGGATCGAAGAAGATGAAAATCTGCCTTTTCATAGGTAGATCCCAACAAAAGAGACTTTAATAAGTAAAAAGTAAGATTTAGAAATATTGGTTATGTTTGAGATGACAACATTTTTAAAGGTTTACCCTTAAAGTGATGGCGATGAAACTGTCCTATGTAATATCAACTCTAGAGTCCGATTTAACCTAACCAACTTCAACCTTTGAATAACGCAACTATACGCCATTTTAAGTATGTTACCTGTACTTGTTTTGCTAGACATATGAAACATTTAATTCTAAAGAAAGGATATGTCACAAATGTCCTGTTTACCTAACATTTGTTTTAAAAAAAAACTCATTTCGCCTTTATCGTGTATCATTTTAAAATCCATTTCAACAGTTACGTCACATTTAAAAAAAAAAAGAAAACAAAACCCGATAATGCCACGATGCAAATTTTTGAGATAAATTCCTCCTCGCTCGCATCTGGCTCTTGTGCTGCAGGACCTACAGAATCACCACCCAATTGGTATGGCTGTACAAGTGTGCACCATGCAAAATATGTTTGGGTGACGGAATTATGTAGATGTGTGATGTATCTTTTTTGCATTTGTAGTTGGTGCCCCGGTACGGATGCATGGTTTGATTTCGGGTTGATGTTTGAAGAGTTTTATATTTTTTAGGTCAACCCCAACATGGCTATAGAGAAAGGTATCCTTATTGATTAAATTTTGTTCAATCTTTTATTTATTTTTTTATATTCATCACAATTGAGGGGATATCTTGTTAAAATCGGGAAACAACAAAATAAAAGGATCAAATGGGTAGTAGGTACTGAAATTTAAACCTGTTTATGGGATTTTCAAATGAAAACAAAAACAATACACACCGAACAACATATGCAGCTATCTCTAATTTGGTATCCTTTGGTTAAGGTTTTTTTTGAAAATATTTTTGTTCTCCTGAGGTGTTTAGTAGCACTGTAATCCACGTGTGCTTTTGTGATGAATATATTTAACGTTCAATCCCATGACATGAAAGGGAGCCGAATATCTGAAAAAGCCGTTGAAGTGATTTAGATATAAAAAAAATTGTATTCTCACTCTCTCATGAAATCTCACTCTCTCACTGACACTCTCACATTTCACATTCACTCGGTGGTGTCGCGTTTGAATTTGAAAATGTTTCCGGTTCCGTTTTGTTAGAAAATTCTCGAGAAAACACACCACCTACACTCTGCACACACTCTTCTTCATCGCATCATCAGTTGTTGTCCTTCAAGCGTGCGACGGTGCAAATGACAAGCCAACATACACTTCCGCCACATAAGGTGGGTGGCGACGGGCCACTGTAAAAAGGATAAACCGACGACGGATCTCCTTACACCATAAAAGATGCGAACAACAACACTGCAACCAGACAGTTTTCTCGATAAATTTCGCAATATCGATGCGAGCAAACTTTACATATGTGCCGCCCAAATTAAGTCCATTCAAAGAAATAAAATAAACGATACCTCACGACTGTCAAAATCCGAGTGTACTACGTCGCCGTATTTCAATGGACGCGTCATTTATTATTATTTCATTACACTCACACACACTAAACGCTCCTCGTAGTTTGATTTTTTTTTTTGCGTTTTATCTTGTATATATAGACTGCGTACTTTTAGTTCCGAGCGGTTGCGATGAATGCAAAGTGCGCACTAAAAGTCGATGGAAAAGTTCTACATAACATTCCGCTTTTTAGTATCTCTGTGTGACACACCAGCACTCAGAATCTGAGTGTGAGGTATATATACCCCATTCAGTGGTGTATGACGTACTCGTAGATATAATCATTATTACATTTTTTTGGTTTATTGCTCGATTCACTACTTCCTGATGGATGAGAAAATACTCTTATTAAATCTGGAAATGGATGTTCATGGGATTTCATGGCATCGAAAATGCTTGCCACTTAGAAATTTACAAACAAAATTCAACAATTTTCTATGACTATGGCAACACTAACGTACTTTGCTACCCTCTAACAGAATGTTTCTAAGGAAAATAACAGAATATACCCACTCAGAGGGAATTGCCCAAACCACCCAACGCAACCTAAGCCACATCTATATCCACATTCCACATCCAGCAAACATCAAATATCTGAAGATACCACTCTCTGTATCTAGCTCTTCTATGCTCTTCGAGGTGAGTACTGAGAAGTGAGAACGTGAGAAGTGAGAACTGACAATGACAACTGCGAAACTGGTAGATGATACAACATACAAATAATAAAAAAAAATTCGCACACAGATGCACTGGACGAGCACGAGGCGGTAAATGGCGCACCTACAAAATGAGAATTTGCACTGAACTCTCTCAATTTCTGACTCTCTGCGTCATATCGCAACAGTAGGATGAAGGTGGGGGAATGTATCTGTGAATTGTTTTTTTTTTGTTATGAAGTGCTTGCCGGCAATGGTTTTATTATCTGCATTCTACAAACGGCTATGTGTTGGAGAAAATGGTTTTAATGGTAGGTAAGGTACTGTTGCTTTGAGGGTGTACAGAGTTGCCGTGATCGAGAAAATTGATTTCTAAATAAAATATCTGAAATCCTACAAAGAAAATACAAGAAAATACACACTTATGCTAGGTACTTTACAAGGTTTATAAAGGCTGCATAAGGTAAATGCATTAACATAGCCTTTTAGTAAAAATGTTGTATAACTCAGTATAAAATGTTAGTGGACAACCTACATGAGCTGCTTCGACATATTCAGACAACAGATCACTTAAGAATCTCAAGGGTACTCAGCCCCTTGAACAGAGGTGGTGTCGGAAGAGTCGAAAAGCCAAAGAGTATGACGATTTGCAAGTCCGAAAGGTTAATGGCAGCGATCAATCCCGTAGTGGGTTCTGATGGCCCCGTGTCCTATGGGTATGAAATAAATTACAGTTGGAAATTGTTTTTTTCCCGACGACACTGAAAACTACCAACCACCCGATAGATAAATTATAGAAATAAATAAAGCGGGGGAGATGATTGGTAGAACCCCAGCATCGTTTGTCCGATCCACAAAAAAGATATTCTCTAGACTGCCCCAACTGCAGAGGCATAAGTCTCCTTAACACAAGATCCTATCTGCCGTAATAAATAATAGAAACCGTTTACCAACATACTGATCGGCCCTTATCAGCAACTTAAGCAGATCTTGGAAAAAACCCAAGAAGTCGAAATCCACCTCCTATTCATTGATTTTAAAGCCGCATACGTGTCATAGCCACGTTTTCTAACATAGAGAAGAAAGCGACAATAATGGGTTTAGCTATAAATGAGGGTAAGACTAAGTATATGCTGTCAACACGAAAGGACACACAACATCGACGATTTGGTCAGAACGTCACCATTGACAGATATAACTTTGAGGCAGTAAGGAGCTTTGTCTACCCCGGCTCCGTTATTAACTCTGACAACAACATCTTGTCAGAAATTTAACAAAGAATAAATCTTGCCAACGCTGTTTCTTTTTCTATTAAAGCCATCACTCGAACTACTAAGGAGATCCTAAACAAGTCCCTGATCATCATAGTCCTTCTCTACAGCTCTGAAGCATGGACCGTATCGAAAGTGGATGAAGATTGAAGAAACCTTTGGTCGTTTTAAAAGAAAAAATCTAAGGGCCCGTTTGCGTTGACGGGCTATGGAAACGAAGATTCAACATGGAGCTATACAAACTGTGTAGTGACATATCGCTAGTTAAAAAAAAAAAAACAAACATATGAGAAGGCTCAATCCGAAATCCTACCCCAAAATGTCGGCTTTGTGGCGATGAAATATAGAAAGTGTCATTGTCACAACATATTGTTCAGACAGTTTATTAAAATCTTTTATGGTTCGAAAAAACAACCTTTTTATCCTGGTTATGGTATGGGGAAGTGCAAATGGTTATTGTATGAAAACGGCAAAAAGGGGCGTGGGTTAAAAAGGGTGGAAAAACAAAATTCTTAAAATTTTATTTTTAAACCGCTGAAAGTGTAACCCACTGTAGAAGTTATAAATGTAAATATCAACTAAATGATAATGACGGGCTATAGTCAACCCACTTGAGATATATTAAGCATTTCCAAGCCCATTGAGGCTATAAGGAATACATTCAACTATACACAGATTGTTTTCAATATTAAACATCGTCTCAGGCGTCTTTCCATCATGGTTCGCCCTTATATTCGAAATTGTATCTTATCTGCATAATTTTATGGGCCCCCAAAAAGACGTGGTAATGTCGCACTTCAAGCTCAGAGATGGCATTCATTATTAGGCGGCATCTGCGCTAGAAGCGAATCTATTTGTTTACGTGACGTTAAATAAGCGTTTTGTTAAATTAGCCATAAAGTGTATGCTCATACATTTCATTAGATTGCCACGGATATATTGAAATATGAATTCTGATCAACGGGCACGGCGTACAAAGCACCAACAACAAAAACGTTCTTAATGGCATTGAAATAGAAAACAAAATCGATGCGATATAGAGCAACACGAACCGGAATCCACAAGCTATCGGATGTGTAAATAAACAATTTTGTAAATTGGATTTTTGTTTGTGGACTTTGTAGTGATGACGATTTGGAAGGGGGTGGGGGTTGTTTAGTGGAAGTAAAGGAAGTCATTCTAGGTGATGACGTGTCGTTTTAAAAATAAACACCTAGTGGAATTTGCAATGCGATATTGGCTGACAGTATTCGTTGTGACGCAATTCATTTGACGTGGTCAGTAGTTGAGAATAGTAGACCCATCAAAACAATGAAAACGGGGGTGTTTGTTAGGGTTAGTAAATAAGACCGTTCTATTTGGTGTTTTGAATAGAACAACATATGTTTGAGATTCAGGTGTTTTAGGAAGAGTGTAGCCACTTTACAGCGTTAACTTTGACAATGTAGCGTTGGGTAAACATCAAATGTGCTTTCATTCACTAAACGGCGGTAACCATCCCATAGTGGCCTCATCCAATCGTATTGAATTGACTAACTTCTAAGTGCAAGTGTTGAACGCAGAAATAAAATAGCAACACTTTAAAAAAAGCCTTGTCACAACGACTAGCGTGGAATATCCAGGTGCTGTCTTCAGATCGAAACATATGCCTAGACCTTTAGGTTGGAGGGTTGTGCTTGGGGTTACGTGGACAAAAAACTGTATTGAAAAACTGAATAAATGACGATGTCGTAGTAGGACGGAACATTACTGTCATTCTGGATAGATTAGAATGAGATTGGCTTGACAGAAGAAGAGAAGGAGCTTCATACTTTGTAGGGCTAACATCGACTCGGACCACTGCTTTGTTGCAGCCAAGGTAAGAATGTGAAAATACATCACGCCACAACAACGGCAAAAATACTATGACGAAATTTATTGTCAAAAAACTGCAATTACATTACCTTTGAATACAAGGTGCGTTTTATGTTCCAGGTCGATGTTTTTTTTTTCAATAACATTTTAATGGACGTTTTGGTAGAGCTTCCGCTGAAGTAATAATTAAACATAATATGTATAGAGCTTGAGAATTAAGGGTTATATCAGCTGTGACTATTTTTTTTTTTTGGGTTCGACTACCACGCAAAAATGTTGGGTCCGGTTCCCAGTTGTAGCGACACGATATCCATAAGAACGGTTAGAACTGATTAAAAGCGCGCCATCAAATATATAAAAAAGGTGGCACTCCGGAAAACATGTCTTTTATTTTAACGCGTCAAAACTTGGGATACACAAGCGGAATCCTGTGGAGATAAAAAGGCGATTGCAATTAATCTCCCGCTGGGAAGCGGAAAGAACAAACTAGCCAAAGAGACGTCCAATTTTCTTTTGTTAAAAATATATATATTAATGGAGAATTTAGGTTTCAGGAAAAAAAAGTAGGTAATCTTTCATTACAACAACGGTAGGATAACACACAATCGAGTAACAAATGAGTAGGAATATTCTTGGACCAGACTCAACTTCAAAAAAAACCTAAGTAATCTAAAAGGAATCTGAAGGCTAATGTAAAACATTGAGGGACAATGACTGTGATACCACATGTTCATTGTCATAATATGTAAGGAGTCGTAATGAACAAGAATTAACTATGTGCATAGGAAAGAACTTTAATTTAGGGGCAGTGGCTTAGTGGAAAGTTCGTTAGACTACTAAGCAAACGTGATAAAACCTATGTTTTTTTCAGTGTGAAAGTCTGATAAATCGTCGAGAGTAACACTATCATAAGAGGCTTATATGGGTAATGCCAGATATTTTATATCAGAGTATGATTTGTAGATATAAAGATCAAAAATAATATTGATAGCTGGACATATGACTATCGGGCTAGAGACAAACATAACAGCGTCAGTATATATGTTTTATGGCGGAAATCCAGACTACTGTCTTGCCTATATGAGAAACGAGACTAAAATAAAATGACAAAGACGTTGGATCATATCACCAAGAAGTCGGTGTGAGACAAACATAAAAGAGAGGAACTGTTACATAGGGTACCAATCTATCATCATTGTGATGATAAATAACAATTAACACATGCTGTATCGGAAGGCAGAAGGTATGAAGGTGTCAGAAGTTCATTTGAGATGAATATAGGAACTGGGTTATACCACTCAGGATGGTAATGTTCATGCTATCCACAAATGGCCCCATGAACCATCTTCCGTCAAGCTCACTGCCGATTTAAGACCACCTGACACTATAATTTATTGCCTTAACATGTATTACAGTTGGGGGTTATAGAGAGTATTCATAAAAACATCACTAGATATACCTCTCACCTGGGCAATGGCATGACCTGATTTGTGGGTTAGTGACTTTTCTATCGTGGAAAAATAAAATGTCTGTCATTGACGGTCAATACAGGGTCTCCATACCTGGATTTTCAATTAATTTGTGTGTGCGATGTTGTATTTTTGCCACAAAGAATGAGACCTAAAGTTAAATGCCGGTTCCGAACCACAAATTTGAGAAGCTTATTATGGAAGTTTTATATCTTAGGTGTAAAATAACTTTCGGAATTTGAACCAGGGACCCGTACTTAGTAGTCCACTAGGCCGTTATGCCACTTTACCTACTTTAGTTAGTAGCACCTTTTTTGCTGGACTTCAATGATCGTTAAGAAACAGTTGCCAATATTTCTCAACATATTATATGAGATGAGTTATACAGGGTTAAGTATCACGGTGTAGGTTTAGATGTAATTTGAGTTAGATCTAGCATAAAATATTGTGAAACCTCGCGTTGTTGGATGCTGCTGTGTAGAGCTAATGGCTCTATGCAATCAGAATAAGGTCCAAATAATCTGCAAGCTTGGAAATAAAGGGATTATAACGTTACGGCGGCTTCCTCAATCAACAAAGATTTACTTATATGGTCTAGATCATCCGCTTGTGTAAAAATTTGTGCTGGAGTTACTATCTCTTTCGGACCGAACCATAAACCCACTGGTTAAAATTAAAAAGAAGGCATAAATGCCATTTATTAAGAAGAAAAAATAAGGCTTTAAGCATTAAAATAACACTGTACAACCATAAGCATTTTAAAAATTTCTGACAACGAATAGAATAGAAAGTACTGAAGAACCTCTCGACGCGGGCAAACCAAGCAGGTCCCAGTTAAAAACGTCAACGTCTTCAACTGTAATATTTGAGTTCAATTTGAACTTTTCGGTGTCATTCATATATTTAATCATTACTCTGATGGTCTTGAGTCCTTCATTTGCAGAAAAGACGGCGTTGAACTTTTTCACCACAGCTTCAGCAACTAGTCATTTTGCATTTCGCAATTGCTCATCGATATCCTTTAAAATAATAACATTACGATATGCATCACCAGTTTTTTGCGAACTTTTGAATATATGCTCGTTTTGGTCCACTAAAAATCCAAAATTGGTTTGGATGTATGGCAGCTAAGCCTGAACTGATGAATATGACTATAATGGTAGAAAAAGTTTATGTTGTCAAAGAGATAAAATTATAACCATTCATAACCTTTCATTACTTTTCACGAACGGGTATCAGCAAGTGTCTTGCGGGCCTACGCCAGTTTAACGGCTTATCCGAGCGCCAAAACCATAAAACCTGGCCTGACATAACCATTGAATCAGTTGAGTTTTCAAAATCAAATTTGAAGAAAATCCATTCAGCCCTATAACCTCCAACTGCTTTGCACTGGCCAAAAGTCTCACAGCTTTACGAGACCCAAATTTTCGAGCTTCTCCATTATCAGGATGTTAAGTTTGACTATAATTTGGAGTTACCATTTTTTCATGCCGCCAGTACTAAAGAAAGTGAGCTACATAGTGTAAGATATGTTCCCATCATCATCGTATTTCATTGTTTGTTTTAATCTATACAATTATTGACAAATAAAATACTTTATTTGTTACTATTTGATCCGGGTATAATATCAATCCCAATGATTTAAGAGCGATTTTTGAGAAATGTTCTTATGAAATTATTTCGTAAACTGCCATCTAAAATTGCAAAATGATAAATGTTTCAAAACTTATCATTTAAAGTCTGAAATTTCGCATTTCGTGTCGCAAAAATGTCAACTAAAACGCTATTCCCTAAAAAACATAAAAACGTATTTCATCAACTCGTTGTATCTGGAGCTTGCTTTCAAAATATTTGATAATTAACTACAGAGATACTCGTCATAAACTTCTACATGGTAACCTAAAAGTGAAACCCCTCCGTTGTGTATTTTTACATTTCGCCTTAAGTCAACCATCTCCATTTATCAACACCCTTGCACCATCATTTATCAAAAAATATGTCACACCAGAAACAAAATTTGTATCTCGACATATGCAGTACATCCTCATCTCAATATAGATGATCGTCTGTCCCACAGCAATTAGCATGTACAATTTGCAGTTCAATATTTGGAAAATCCAGCTTCCGGCATGCGAGTCCTTCATGCAGGAGTATTGATTTTATCGTTCTACACACCCACCGCTCTCAGATGTTCAAGTTTCCGTTTTAATTCAATTGCTTCTGCTTCAGGCCAAACTGGTAGATTAAATGGATCCGCAGCTAAAAGGATTGCAGATACCGAGTTAGCAAATTCACACATGAGCCTTGTTACCTCTACGGTATTTAATTTAAAATGTTCTCTGTATGATTTGCAATAATATTAGTGTACCTAGGGCTAGCTCGTATAATGGAAAAGTCTTCCAACAATGGGGTGTCGGTTTTAACCCGTTTTTGTCGCCCCCCATAACGACCCTGACCTTTATGGCCCATGCAAACTTTCTCACACACACACACACAATAACAAACGATAACCATGACCATCGTAATGACATTTTAAAACACTCTACACGCTCCAACCTCGGTCAATATTGCCTGATTTACTTCAATCGTTTTGCTGTTGTGACCCCTTGTTGGCATGTTTGTTGTTGTTGTATACGCCAAAGGGGGGCTGTGTGTGCCGTGCTTGTACTGTCACTGTGGCTCAATTTCCCCAACCGACGAAAGGTGATTTATTTGATTGCACTTTTATGCTTGGGGTTGTTTGCCATTGTGACGTGACGCAATGATGTATTGGCTTTGAGGTCATAAATCTGCTTAATGTTTTAGAATATAATTTCATTGGTGTGGTGTGTAGAGCATTTTATTCGGTGTTGAAAACGCGTCGGGCTAAATTTTGATTTATTTCTTGCACCGCCGAGTCGTAAAAGTGTTAATTGAGTAGGGACAGGACGAAAATATTCCCACAAACAGGGCGAAGAAGTGAGTTTCTGAATCATGAGAATCGGCAAAAAAAAGTGCTCAAAGAAGAGTAGATGACGGTAGGAAAAAGGGATTTTCTGAAGTACATAAACCATTTACCTTTTTAAGAAAGTCGTGGAGCAGGACGAGCTTGGTTCTTTTTATATTTCAAATGCGCTTGAAACGATTTCTTTGTAAAGAGGAATGGACAGGACTACAAGAAACTTCAACTGTTGAAGAATAATGGCGACATTGACAACGGGCCATTAGAAAGGCCCCTGGGTTTATCAACATGAAACCCCAAATTAAGAATTACAGAATATACTCGCAGCCAAAAATTAAGTCGGTAAATCAACCCTGCAAGCGAAGACGGGAACTATTGTGAGAGTTCAAAAGAAGGACGAATAAGCACTAGCTTCTCTACTAACTTGCTATCAAAGATTATAAAGTCGTACAGATGACGCACTGCATACAAGAAAAAATGTTTTTATGGCGGGTCGTTCTGGCACAGCTCGCCATGTATTTTGATTTCGTTTCTCATGTGTGTACCGCCCGCCCGCACCATGAAGCTGGTGTGGTAAAGTCTCTGTTTTTTGTTCTCAATGCGTCTTCTCTATGGCTTTATAATCTTAGTTACTATTTAAGTTGCGCTACAAGTTGGTTGAGGTCGGTTTCTACTTATGCGCGCCATTTATCGCGAGGTCTGCCTCTTCTGCGTCCGACGTCTGTCTAGGAATCGAAGACTCTGCGAGCCGGAGTATTGCTGCCCATTCGTTGTTCATATCATAACCATCTTAAACGTCCAATGCGGAGTTTTTTGACAAGGGGCATGTCGCTGTAAGGCTCGAGTAGTTCTTGGTTGAGTCTTCGTCTACATAGCTCTCCAATGCAAACGGACCGAAGATTTTTCGAAGAATTCTCCACTCAAATCGACCAAGGATTTCTTCATCCACTATTGACACGGTCCATGCTTCAGCGCCATAAAGCAGGACTGGATGATCAGGGCCTTACATAGGATCTGCTAAGTATTTAGTTCGAGTGAGTTCGACAGCGGTTGGCGGGAGTAGTTCTTCGTTAAATTTCTGACTTCGATGGAGTAGCGAGAATTCTCCATCATCATCCTGCACAGCCGGACGAGTTTCAGGCCTACTTTCATCCGACCAGTTTTGGATTATGAGTTGGTTGATGTTACTTACCAAGTCATTCCGGAAGCCTTATTAACCTCGAGTTTAGATATTGCTATCCTCAGTTAACTTAGGAAGGTTGGTTGGTTGTTTTCGCATTGGAAGATTGTAAAAAATAAACAAAAAACAATGGCAGCTCTCGTCTTCACCTGCAGCTCGGCCTTTTAGGCATCGTTCCGCTTCCACTAGTTGTTCGCTTGAACCTCTCCTGTTTAATGTTCTCACATTCCATGTGCAGATACGAACGTCGCTGCCGTCTTTTCGCTTAGCAGTGTAGTCAACAATAAAATCATTCCTTTCCGAAGCAGCTCATCTATGTTCGGGTGGGATAGCAGGCCGGGTATTCGGTGCCATTCTTTCCAGGATGTTTATAGTGATGTGGTGTTTCGTCTTGTTATTAACACTCGCCTTTATCGTTTAGCAAGTCAAATGCGGTTGGATGAGATCAGCAACCATTTTAAGGTAAACTTCCATTTTGCCACTGGGCATTGACAAGTTAAGACCGATCATAGTCTACCCTCGTTCTACAACTTTTCAGGAGTTGAAATAACAATAAAACATTTAAGTGTTGATAAAACTTAAGTCTCCGGTTTCGGTGAAGCATACATTCGCGTATGTTTGACAATCTGTCAGCTGTTTAATTTTATAAAAGCGAAAAGTGAGCGACAAAATATTTAAAGAAATTTGTCTTGTTGCGTTCTTGTCGTTTTTTTCTAGAACACGACTTTGTAGTAATACACAAAATAATTTTATTTATTATTTTAGTCCCGATTTTACGGTGGGGTTTCCATTTTCGTACAAGAACTTTAGAAGAAATTCAACCACACTTTTTTAATGGCGGTGAAACCTGATAAAACTTAAGCCCTAACTTAAGATCTGAGTTTTACTTAACAAAGCTGCGACTGTCACTGTTAAACGGGGCATTAGTAAGTTCATTGCCACACACATACACATTTTTGGAGGTGTTTTTTTTACGCTTGGGAATCGAACCCAGACCTTCTGGGTGTCAGTTCTTCGCACTTACCATCGCGCCACTGAGCCCCTTTTACCACAGATACTTTCAATTTAAATTCCGCCCTAATTTAACCACCACCACATGACCCACCCTAATAAGCAGATGTTAGCAGATCAAAACATAAGCCACATAAATATAAAATATCCATCTGCAAAAATCTCAACACCATTAGAGTTCATAAATCAGAGAAAATCTTCATCCGGCCGGAAGCCACAGCTACACATCCTTTTGCAAAAAAATAAACCAAATTTGTTTGTCTACAATCGATACATACGTATGTCATTCCTTCTCGGTCCTGTTTGGCTATGGACGAGGACGAGTAGCTCTCTTCTGGATAAATAAATTTGTATGTGTTTAGTGAGTCCTTGTCTTGTGCGTCCCACATACGCCACAGAGAACGGGAACAATTTTATTATTCCTAATAAAGTATTAACCAGGCTCATAGATCACAGATAACTGTGTTATTGTCGATTCTGTGTAATCATGTTGAGTTCAAATTACCGTTATATGTTTATGTGATTATGACAAGATGTGGTAATTGCTGTTGATTCAAGATTATGAAACGGTAAGTGTCTCATCAGAGAGAACAATCTGTTGAGTGAAGATTTACCCAAATATATCGAGTTAAGGTGATGGTATTGGATGTCGAAAGGATTTATTTGTGTTTGGCATTCATTGGGTAAGGGTGTGGGGAATTTTGTATTTTTGATGTTAAGATGCTTTGAAAGGGTGCTCTGATATATCTATGAAAAGGGTTCTCAATAAACAACAAAATTTTTAAAAGGTCGATTATTGGGTGAGCGGGTGCAATTTTGATAACAATATAGATGTGGTCCTAACGTCTCGATAGTATCTGATGGTTAAAGGTTAGGTAAGGAAAACGTTGGTCGAGAATATTCAGATAAAATCATATAAAAACGCATCACCTTATCGGTGAATAGTAGTAGAACGTAGTATTGGTAACTTCCAACAGGTAATCTGAATCGCTTGTCTTTGACCGTTGCCTCATTTAGATATGTTTTATGTACCACACCAAATACGGCAATCCAAATCGATGCCGAGAAAATGGATATTGAGATCCTATAGTTTATCCAAGAATTAATGTCAGTACAAGGAAGATAGGATATTTGCCTTTTATGAGCTTATTTTCAATGCACACGGACAGAGCTAGCACCCAGCAGTAATGACGAATTGTGATTTTATGATCATTCTGCCCACGGCTATCGGGCAAGCAAGTCATAGGGTGGCTGTGGTTAAATCTGCAAATAATTACAACAACAAGTGTACACAAAGTTCAGTGGCTTCGGTTGTGTTTCAGTGGTAATATGTAATTGATGCCACCTACAGGCACCATTGTTGGAAAAAAAAAAGCTTACCCATAAGCACTGTACTGACTTGTTTTGTTGGATAAGGTATAGTCGTGCACGTACAACACTCGCTTTAAATGACTTCCCTAGCTTTTAAGTTAATCGATCGATACAATACGTTTTAATCGTTCGTGGAATGGTACGTCGGCCAAAGCGGTATATGTACTTAAATGACAAAAAACAAACTTACCGCTCACAAAAATGTTTGCATTTAGAATTGAATTTACTTCACTTACCTGAAAAAAGGAGAGAAACATATTAGTTTCAGAGTTTTAATTAAAAACAAACAAATATTTGAAGGCAACAAAATATCCCGTTTCAACGATTTGCAGAATACTGTGCGATTTGCAAGAATACTGTGCGATTTGCATGAATACTTATAAGTCATGCACTTAAAAACGTAAATTTGCTCCTAAAATGAGAAATATGCAATTAAATATCCGTAGGTGAAACACAATTTCTTACCTAAGAGAGCGGAGTTTTTTGTAATTTGCCGTTACTAACATCAGCTACACTCTTTTTGCTAAATGAGTACAGCTGGTTATATTGGACGTATTATGAAAAAATATTATCAATGTTATAAGCTGCGAAGTAAGAAAATCGTTTTTTGACAATCAAAATTCTCCTCTGTTTTTTATCTCCCTGATTCAGCAGAGATTCGTAAGTATAACCAAAGAGTATAAAACTACAGAGAGTACGCATCAGAGCTAAAAATGTTGTAGCCGTTTCAGACGCGATCGGTAAGTGCGAAGGGTAAATTTCGTCGATCGTATGCGTCGGCTATGCTGTTTTTTTGATGCTGGGATAGCATGTGAGCACTAGGCTATCAATATTAGTACCCCAAATAGAAAATTTTCGTTGTAAGATATGCGCACTCTATGTAGTTCTATACTCTTTGGTAGAGCTTACCTATTAAATACCTCGGTAAATAACCTTTTCCATAGCTGTGTAATCTTTTTACGAAAGACATAAGAAACTATTTAAGAAAGAAAACTACAATCCGCTGCATGAATCGTTCAATACTCTATCCCATTCAATTACATCCTTATTCAGAATCGTTATCAAAATTATTTGTAGATTGAACAAAATGTACGCTTTAGTCTGACAGTGGGTGTCAGCGAATCAAGAAGAGCGTTATGGAGTCGTGAACAAAGCACTTTTATACCAAATGTCACTATAGCGGGTGATCCAATAAGAAGTCTTTTTTTCAAAAGTTTGTCTGTCTGAAGTTTGGGATCAGTATGCATTGCCATTTTATGACAAATAGACTTAGGCCGCGCCGGAACAAAGCTTACTAATTATGAAGTTTGCGGGTTTATAAAAAATTGAAGATTGATTAATATTTTTATCGAAGAATTGTTTACAGCGTTGAAGTTCGTTTTCGGTTACAGCAAAAAAAAAAAGGTAAAATAGCAGCATTTGGGTTAATATACAGACAGGAAATCCAACAGCTACCAATGCAAACCCGACAAAATGCACTGCTTACTGCGGTTTATGAGCAGGAGGCGTCATCGGACCATATTTCTTTAAAAATGCGGAAGGAGCGCATCAATTAATGTCAGTACAGGGAATGTCAATAGAGATTGCTAGAGAGCAATGATGAATGCATTTTTGGTGCCGAAAATTAAAGATATTAGTGTAGCTGGCTTATGGTTTCAACAGGATGCCGCTACATGCCACACATCGATCGCTTTATTGAGTTCGATAAAAACCTCAAAACTATAACATAACTCGTGCTAATCATGGAATACCGGCCGATATGCTTCAACGACTGCTCAAAAATTGGACCTACAGAATGGACCATTTTAAAGTTATTGGCGGGCAAAATTTGAAGAGAACTATCTTTAAACATTATCAAACTAACATCTAAAATAAAGGTTTTCCTCGATAAATGTTTTGTGTTTTGTTTAAGAAACAAAAAAGTCAATGCGCTCTTGTTGAATCACCTTTTATTATATCCCTATAGCAATTGCTAATTGCTATGGGACAGAGTATGACAATATATAGTTTTTTTTAGGCAAAAATAACCTTAAGTGTTTTTTTCAGTTGACAAGCTGTTAAATGAAATACTGCGTTTTCGTCCTCTATTAAAATGATTTGTAGAGGGATCGCAAAAGGAGTGCCAATGAATTTCATTAAGGTGCTTCCATGACTATCTCGTGATGATCTGACAAATAATCTGAGTAGTATCAACTGTCCAGAAAAGCTTATCTCAAATACGCCGTTCGCAGTCGGCATATAACAGAAGGTCCCGCCATCGTGCAAGAAGTACACACGCACATATAAATGTTTTTGAAAAAACCTGAGCCCTAGGTACTAACGAGCCTGCTGCACCAAAAAATGTTTGAATTTGCTTCCATGACTAAGAATATTATACAGAACTTTAGCTAACAGTTCATTGCACTAAACTCCACTAACATATGGTCATTACACATAGGCAACTATAAAATCCAGGTGTACGAATTTAAGATCTTAAAATTTTCCATCGACTTTGGATGGGCTCAGTCCCAAGCCCAATTACGCATGTTACGAATGGTTACAAAACGACGAACTCTATATGCAGCTGTTTTAAAAACTGGCAGATCGTATTATAACGATCTACAAGACCTGGTTCCGATCATCCTCATCTGCAACAGATCGGGCTTGAGCGACTATATCTATGGGACTTTTCTTACTTCTAAGATGTCGCAGATTTGAAAATGGAGGTTGTGTCATGTAGCTGCAATGAAACATCTGAAACAACTGTGATTCTTCGAAGATGATTGCGTTCCTCCAAATCCATATGATCTCTATTTTGAGATGTACGAGGATCGACTATGGCTGTACAACCTAACGTTTTATTTGATCGCGTACCTAGGAAAGGTATTTTTTACTTACATCTATTTGGAATTACAGATTTTCTAATAGGAATAGCATCAATACGTCAATTAAGGTGTTTTTGTTATTTTTGAATGTGTCTGTACCCATCATTAGGTTCGAATCTTACCTACCAAAGCTAATCAACTAAAAACAGAGTAGAGTATGACTTGGTTAATCAAAGTCTTATTAAGGGTTTGAGTAAAACTTCAATACCATCTTATTAGCCCAAAAAAAAAACCAATATCCTTCCTTTCATTCATATCAAGAAGTCTTTGTTAATTGGCAACCTCAAGGCTAATGCGGAGTTTTTGTTAAGGTCATCTTGATGTGAGGTATGATTTAAGCCACACGATTAAATCTAGCGTCATAAGAACGTAAAAACGCGCTCAAATGTTAAACTATCTTGCAACGGCGATGTAATCGGATTTTCCACAGTCGCATCGCCTCATTACCATGCAAAGACAATTTCCCACCCAATTTCCCAGAAGATTATTCTTTTCCCGGACACCTCCCCTACAACATTTACATCACATGCACATAATCTTTCACTTATGCGGCGCGGAAATCGTTACCAATAAATTACCTGCTACTAGCATTTACCATTTAATAGTAAATGGTTTCGCAGAATAGTCAATTGAGTCCCCTTAGACTGGGATACCACAGCATACCATTCATCATTCAAAGGTTGTCATCGTCATAAGCATTCAGTTATCAGCGCTCATCGCATTTATTCACCGCACGCATCCCATGCAATAAATAATGTTTTACGCCACTCCGCGTTCCCCATGCGGGGACGACCGCTTATAAAGTATTAAAAGCTTGCGATTAGCCCATCAATCTGCATGTCGGCCTGACTCACATATGCAGATACTATTGCAGGGGCGGGCGCGCCCCACACAAGGAGGACAGATCATCCTGAAATTGGCTCATCCAGTTCACATCGGATGACAGTTGGTCCGATGCGTTGTGCGAAGGACTGTCAGCATTCAGTCAATTTGCGAAACGTTGCGTCAAATATGCCACTCAGTGGGGGTAAGTAATTCCTTAAAATCCATGCTAATCCGCTGCGTGGTATTCCAGCAGCAACAGGACGAGACAACAGATACACCCGTCGTCTTTGTATGTCTTTTTATAAGCACTGCCCAGCCAGTGCAGGGTAAATCAATAATCGACGCAATACATTCGTGCGTTGTCCCCAACATTTTCACTTAAGGGATGTTGGGGGTGGCGGCATGATTGGTTTTATGTTTTCATTATGCTGCTAGGCTGCTTCATGCTACCCGTGCGGTGGCGCTGCGGTGCCACGGGTAAGCCTAAGCATTTACCTACCTGTAGAGGGATATTTTTCTCTCTAGATTTCCTTTTTTTCAATTTTCCCTGTTTTTTTTTCTTGTGTGCCAAGACTCGGATGAGTGGCGCCTCACGAAATAATCGATATGCTTGGTAGGTTTTATGTGGTGATAGGTGTAGCGGTAGCGGTGAATGCGGCGCAGATAATGAGAGTATATCGGGGTTGACTCACGCCTTGGTGGGAGGAATGTGATTTTCCAAATGACTTGTTCGCCCCCGCATTTTCCATTTCGCTTTGAGTGCTTTCCTGCCTTTTTGTTTTGCGCGCGTTTTGGTGTGTTTAGAGCTCCTTTGATTTCGAATTCAATAAAAACTCAATGAGATATTTATCGATTCGTTAAGTAAATAATTACCAGCTAATGGGGAGGAAAAGTGCAGGGGTGGGTCTGCATTGATATGATCATTGGCATTATGGCATCTCGACGGACGTAGATTTATTGTATTTTCGCTTAGCAAAGATGGCTGGACAGTGCACACATTCGTGCAAAATGATGTAAAGTGTTCCCCCGTTGTGGGGTTTAAGTGGCTGTATAGTAATTTAAAGTTTTATTAAATCCCTAACAGGCTTCAAGTGAAGTTGTTTAAAGATTTCGTCGAAATTTAACTAAATTGGTTTGGAAAAGGTCGAAATAATGCAGCGACATTATATGCCGTTGCATGTTTTACTAGTACGGTGTAGACTACCGAAAAAGAAGGCCTAGAGGGCACGGAAGTTAAACGAAAGCATTGGGCACCAAAAAAACACTTTGTCAGGAGTTAGTTGAAGAAAGATGGTTCCAAAGCCCTGTGCCAATTGAGTTAAAATTTGGGTTAAATGTTATCCATTTTGACGGTTTTGTATGTGTCAACTGGATTAAAAGGAATTCTTTTCGATAACATTCATTTTCCATTGAAAGTGAAAAAAAAATCGGCCCTAGCGAGGTATCCGTCGGAGCGGAAAATTCTCCGATTTTGTACGATTCGGAGGATTTTAGCTTCGAGGTATTCTTCCGAAAAGCTGTACGGAATATTATTTCTCCAACATTTTGTAACGCACCCTGGCGAATTGCGTTGATGTGCTTTCAGATGCATTTTTTGTGCAATTTTTGACAGCTAAGTACTATTCCTCCGACACAAATTCTCCGCGGAATTTATTTACGAATTGTAGTGAAGTGATTTTTCTCCGATGACACATACCTCGAATGGAAGTTAAGCCTCCGACGAAGTATGCGTTGCGGCAAATTGTCCGCTCCGATGGATACCTCACTAGGACGGAATACAAAAACCCATAATTATTTATCCATTTTCCGTTTTTTATTTATACTAGTTAACTGTTGAATGAACTTTTCTCAAAATATACAGCAAAATAAATAGAACAATAACATTTTCGTAACAAAAAGATTTTCAAAATTAAAAAAATCATAACAAATTCTGATATTGGATTTTGGCGTAGTAACCTGCAATCTCTCAATCCACAGAAGGTATACCAAACGTCAAAAAATTAGCCACTGGATATATTAGCGAGCTTCTGAAGAGGTTAACAATATGAAGTCTATATTTACTATATTAATGTCAAAGATATTATATACTGGCTAAAATTTCAACCCAATAGGCACATGGCTTAAAGCACCTTCCTATACCAATTAAAATCCTAAAGTGGCAAAAAGACCAAGATGGTCGAAACGATTGTACGAACATTTCAGTGATACGCTAGACATTCTATGTGAAAAAAAACAGTTCGTTATGGTTATGACAGCCAGTAATCCAATGGGAACGGCTTGATCGACTCATTATGATACCTTAATCGTTGGATTTCTGATGCTCTTTTTTATTATCTCATTTCTTGTGAACATTTTACAATTATTACAATTCGGTGACTGCAGCGCGTAAGTGTAAAAGATTATGCAATATTCGAGGTTTTCGCTTCTTAAATGATGCTCAAGGATACCTCTTGTTTGAAAATGGGTCAAAAAGTTTGAACTTCCAAGATCATCAAGAATGTTAATAAGTAGAGGCTTGATTTTGTATACCAGAAAATTGAGTGCTTTTGAAACTATTTTTAAAATCGTATTTTTGGATAAACCTAATTTTGATCTTAATGGATACGTGAATAAATCGAACTGCCGATACTAGAGTGCAAAGAATCCGAAACGCATTCAACCGCCTAAAGTGACAGCATGGGATGTGGAATTATCAGCCCTTACGTTTTTGAAGATGAAAGCGTAATGTGGATCTGTTAAACCCTTTCTTAGGGCCCAGTTATAGCTACCATTGAATAACTTCATTGGAACACAACACATGATGGAATTGAAATGTCACCCATAACTTCTTATAGGAATTATTGGAAAATTCCGTTTCAGTTCGGTGGAATGTCAATCATTACTTCACTAAAATAAATGTTGATCAGTGAAAAATAAGAAATGATTTTCTGCGAAAACTATAATAAAAAATTTAAATATTTTTGGAAAATCATGTTCTAAAATTCATAATCTTTGTTTTGACACCAACTCGCCAAAGATTGAATTTATGAAAAGAGCCACAAGAAGTTAAAGAAAATTTCCAATGAGGGTTTTCATGATAGCTATAACTGAGCCCTTAATGCCTGAATTGAAAAACTTTTCTGGCTGTAAGCAAGGATTATGGTTCCAGAAGGACGGAGTAAACGCGTCATACGTCCAATACAAATAAGTCTAACATTTCTAGGAGGTTTAATCACTACGCCACAATATGATGCGTTACCACAATAAGAAACGGAATTTGCATTCGAACCAACTCTGTTTAAACTGTGATAACGAGGAGTTGCCTATTGGTTAATCCCACCCAACTAACCATTCCACGGGCATTCATGCGGAGGATTTTGGTGATATAGAAGATACTGCCTTAGAAAGTGGAGACAGTATATCTCCAGATAGGAATTGAAAGTAAAACGCATCTAATCTACGATTACGCCATCTTGAATTTCAACAACAAACAAGCCGATTAGTGTCAACATTCATTCAATATTAATGACAAGGCCCATAACCACATCTGTGGATACCTCAAAAATCAAAATGCATTATTGCTTTCCATGCTAAAATCAAAATTATTAGTCAACCCTGGGTAACAGCAGCCTATTTTCCAACAGGGACGCTACAAAAGTTGAGCGACAGGGACAGCAAACGACGCCATATTTCTTTCGTTTTTCGTTTTTTCGACATTTCTCTTCAGTAAGGTTTGCCATTTCATGATGGAAAGATATACGATCCAACAACGAGTCGAAATTATTAAAATTTACAACCGAAATTCGGAGTCAGTGGCCTCAACGTTAAGAGCGCTACGTCCAATTTATGGTCGTCATAATCGTCCTAGCAGATCAACAATTGAGAGTCTAGAGGAAAAATTTGAATCTTTGAGACAAAGAAGTGCCCGTAGTGTCGAGAATATTGCTGCCGCTGAGGCTTCAGTTGAAGAAAGTCTCTCACACGTCGTTCTCAAACGTTGGGAATCTCTGTGACGTCGTTGTGGCGAATTTTGCGAAAAGATCTTGGCCTACATATTTACAAGATTGAATTGACGCAAGAACTGAAGCCGCTTGACCACCAGAAGCGTCGTATCTTCGTGAATTGGGCTGAGTAACAACTTGAAAATTATTCGGATTTTCATCGAAAAATCATCTTCAGCGATGAGGCTCATTTCTGGCTGAATGGCTTCGTCAATAAACAAAATATG
Source organism: Rhingia rostrata (assembly GCA_949824845.1). Taxonomy (NCBI): domain Eukaryota; kingdom Metazoa; phylum Arthropoda; class Insecta; order Diptera; family Syrphidae; genus Rhingia; species Rhingia rostrata. Next base: position 138,590,459 of record OX463755.1, on the reverse strand, counting down.
CGGTGTTGGTCAGGCAGCAATCCACACGTACTCCATTGGTCATCATTGCATCCCGAAAAAATTACGGAGAACGTGTTATCTCACGAAATGGTTCAGTAGGTTGGCCGCCTCGGTCGTGCGATTTGACACCGTTAGACTATTTCCTGTGGGGCTATGTCAAGTCTTTGGTCTATGCCAACAAGCCAGCGACGATTGATGAATTTCGTACGAAAATCGAACGTGAAATTGCAACAGTATCGCCCGAATTATGGTTGAAAACCGTCGAAAATTGGGTTCAGCGTCTGGACTTCTGCAAACGTGCCCGTGGTGGCCATGCAAAAGATATCGAGTTCCATACATAATGGCATCAAACGTACTTTCACAGGAATAAAAAATTTCATTGATATCCAAAACAGTTTTTGTTTTATTTAAAAAAACGTTTGTAGCGCTCTTAATGAAAAACCCTTTTTAATCAGACAGTGGCACACCACAGGGTGTCGTAATTTCTTCTCCGTTGTGGTTACTCGGCATGAATAAACTGCTATTCCGAATAGATGTGATCTTAAAATCAGGGCAGTTTCTTTCATTCTATCCTAACTATTAAATATGAAAGGTGGGTAGAAATACAATAAATTTAAACATGTAATATTCATTACATAGCGGGTGCTTTTTTAGATGTTGGTTTTTCGAATAGAGATAAAACTGACATTTTGTGGTCAACTCGGGCAACTCCAATATCATTTATGTTCAGTTTGGTTGGCATTTCGAAAATAATGGTTCAGTTCGCGAAGTTTACCGCGAGCTCCGTCCATTTTATGGTCGACATAATCGTCCATCAGAGCAATTAATTCGGTAAACCATGGATTCGCACTACGTTTACTCTATTTGATTATACGCATCCGCAGAGATGTCGAACAGTGCGCACCGAAGAAACAATAGCCGCTGTAGAGCAAAGTGTTGAAGAGGACCCAAATGAAGTGATTCGCCACCGTGCACAGCAATTGGAGCTTTGTCCATTCACTTTATGGGATATTTTTCAAGATCTTGGCTTACGACCTTACAAGATCCAGCTTGTGCAAGAACTAAAGCCGCGAGACCATGCAATGCATCGTGATTTTAGTGTATTGGCTGAAAATAAGATTGATCTCGATGCTGATTTTCATCGCAAAATGTTGTTCATTGCTACTACGTAAACAAGCAAAATACCGCATTTGGAGTAAAGAGAATCCACATGAGACCCTTGAGACGCCATTACATCCACAAGAACTGACTGTTTTTTTGTGCTCTATGGGTTGGTAGAGTCATTGGGCCATACTTCTCCCGAAATGATGCTGGAGAGTCAGTTACCGTTAATGGATTTTTCGATTTTTTGAAGGAAACATTCGATGAGCTCTTAATTTCGCGGAATGCACCTCTCAATTGGCCACCAATATCGTGCGATTTGACACTATTGGATTATTTTCTTTCGGGGTATGTGAAGTCGCTCGTCTACGCCAACAAACCAGAAACGTTGGGGAAGTTGGAAGCCAACCTTCGTGGCGTTATTGCCGAAATACGGCCCCAAATTCTCGAAAAGTGGTTGAAAATTGGACCTCTAGACTTGGCTTTATTCTAACCAGCCGCGGGACCACATGCACGAAATCATATTTAAACATTAATGGCATAAAATTATCCTTTACTATGATGAGGATTTGTCGTGGGAAGCCGACTTATGTAAAAAAAATCATTGCTTACATTTCTTATCGGAAGCCTAATATGTGTACCCGTACCTACCAACGATACTGAGGGCTGCGAAGAACAACCCTTTTGCCATGCTTCAGCCCTCACGCAAAATAAAAGAACTCGGACGTCTAGCTCAGAAAATCGAAGCCTTGCTACAATTAAAGCATAAAAGAAATCCACAAGAGGGCAAAGCAGGTATCAGTTTATTTCACGGCTGGAACGCAGATTGAATAACATAGCAATGGCGACCTTGGGCCTCAACCAAAAAGCGTCACTAATTAGCCTGTTTTAAGCTAACAGCCGAGTAGCGCACTTCAAGCTGGTTGAGGTCGCTTTGTATTTGTGCGCGAACAATCTTTTTTTTTAATTTTTTGTTTCAGAGTTCAGTGGGCAATATTTTAATTTTCCCAATCTAAAATTTCCTACTCATAGGAAAACATATAAACCCTTTTAAGATTTTTGTCCAAGAATTCACCATCCTTAAAGACAATTTCAAAGCAAAAAATCAATAAAAACCAAACAGGTACCTACATCAAAAAGATGTTCATAAAACGATATCGTCGTGTCCTTTTTGTACTATAACATAAAATTTAGTCGATATTCTCCTGGGAAATTTTCATTTCCGCCATTCCTTCAGGAACAAGTCCCATAGAATTTTATTTTATTCATGCTTGGCAGCTATACCGCTATACTCACGATTCCGAAGTCCTTCTTATATCGTGTCGAGTTCTTGAAGTATGTACCTGCACCAGTATAGGTAAGTACACAATTTCCATCAATGGAAGTCATCAGCTCGTACTTGGAGGATGTAATTTTGTGCCTATTGGAAATGTTCCCATCTGGCCTGTTAGTGCTCTTCTCCCTCTATATCTCTCTCTTTTTATCTGTCGTCCTGCCATAATTTCTAATGCCCTCAATACATAGCATGTACTCACGAGGATTTGCTTAAAAGGTAAACGACATCAATGGAGGACGAAGAAATATCATTGCATATGCGATTCGTTTTGCATACCTATATTCTGTGTATTGCCCACAAGGCAAATAGATGCACACAGACAAAAAAAAAAAGAAGAAGGAATCGCGGCCAGTGAAAAACTAGAACGTGGAATATAGTTGTTATTTTGAATGTTGAACTAGATCGTAAGGCTATGGATGTGAGAAATTTCGCCATGAGAAAGAAAGTCTACATCCATACGATACAAAATCGTTTAGCTGCCACGAAACAGTTATATTTTGGTGGAGAAATGTTGGATGAAAGTTGAACAACTTTTATTGGTAGGATATGTTAGAAGAGTGGTTTGCTTTGCCGTTTCGGTAGCTCTCGGTGGAAGATATAAAAAGTTTTAATATGTTTGCATTTACTCAAATGTATGTGACTCAATACAATGTTCAGGACCCGTTTCACGCTTTTAGTCAAGGGGTTTTGTTTGTTTTTTGTATGAAGTCTTTGTAGCTCTGAAAATAATGAGCGCATTTTATTATAAAGTTTCTGGATCTCCAGAAATAATGAGCGAATTAGAAGATAAGTGTTTGGAGTGTCTAGTGTGAAGCCAATAATATTTTGGAGTTCATAGGGCGTCAAATTCGTTTGCGGACTATCTGCAGAGCTTTGCTTGTATGGTTTAACCAACTCATTTCAAGCAACTTGAATTTCTTCTGAAGTTTTCTTCCCCATTAAAAACGATATGACTATGCCAGTGGACTATGATATATTTATTTGAACAAATTCTTTCTACACTTTTCCTATTTTCTTCAGCTCAATTTTTACTTTAAGTCGCTATTTCACAACATTAGCAATCCATTGCGACTCTATTTGATGTCTAAAGGGTATTGACTCGCTATAATTTTTTAGTGTAGTCTGCAAATTCACATAAAAATCTAGATAACGAATTAAAGGGTGGATCTTAAAGTTACTTTTGAAAACACTTTTTTTAACTAAACACAACATATCCTTATGGTTTGTAAATTGAAAGACGCGAATAGATGGGCTAGCTGGGGCATCGTGCATTTTGAAAACACTGCAAGAAGCCGCCGAATGGACACTGCAAACCGGATAGAGTATACTCCATCCAACAGCATAAAAAAAAAAAATTGACGGATTCTATTACCATCAGAGCAGAGGTTTTCGTCATCAGGCCATCGTTTTATGACAGATCTACTTGTTGAGTCTCTGGTGGTCAAAGGTAGACTTGAAATTGATATTAACTAAGCCATATGCTCACAGACTTCTGGATGTCCAGACAGCGGCCATAACGTGCCACTTCTTCACCGAATCCAGTGATAAAGTATATGCGATCAACGAACCAATGGGCATTGCCAAGTTAAAGCCAATCAGAGTCTACCCTCGTTCTACAACACCCAATCATCAGTCGGCACACACCCTTGGACAAAATGTCACTCCTAATAGCAATAATTTTAACAGTTTAAGATTTCATCTACCTTGGAGTCAACAATAACTCCACGAAAGCTGACCTTATGAAGCCGATGCCTCTTTGGTTTAGCAAAACAAATGTAACAAAAATTCTCATCTAACACAGAAGTCCCAAAAAGGTTAAGGTCTTATGTCTCGCCTAAAAACGCTTATTATCTATGCATTTGTATCGAGAAAATGACACTTCTTTATATGCTGGGAATATGTAATAGTAGATTTTTAAATGCAGTTTTAAAGATGTTTTGTTCTAAATTTATTTTATCTCATCTTTTACAAACAAAATCTTCCTGAAATGAAAATACCTAACTCAATTTGTGACCTATGTAAGTCAAAGTTGAGTTCGATATAAGCAAAAATAAATCATATATATGAACCTTTCGCCATCTTCTCTCTGAACACATTCGCGGCACGTTTTTATTGGAAGGCTCTCATCCCCCTCATTACAATGTCACATATAGTCCAGTCCCTACAGCTAATGACTGTCACATTCCTCACCCTGATGGAGTCCTGATAAAGCCATTTATTTGCTCCTTCGACTTTAAGTAGAGATAAGAAGCCATTAGCCCAACTGCAACGTGGTATACAGATAAAATATCCAACTGAACGTTGGTCGCATATTGATTATTATTAGTTCGTACCCCCTAGTAGGTGGAGACGCTAGCGAAGCAACTTTTCATCCGCATCACCCAGATGTCATTTATAGGCGCCAAACTTTTTTCTGAGTTGTTTTTGAAGTGAAAACTTCCGAACATACGATGTATACACTTTATCTCACTTTATCTGGATCTTAAGAAGTGGTTACGGTCATTTTGTGCTTAGATGTTTGAGCCCGATAAAGACAACCTGCCTACTTGGTGGTAAGGGGGGGAGTGGATTAAAACTTTATTTTGCTTACCGAAGTCTTGGCGCTCTTTTGAGGTGGTATACGGAAGTTGTATACGTTCCTCTAAATTGTATAACGTCTCTAGATAAACATTTACTCTGTCTGTAGATACTCGTACATTAAGGGGACAATCGGATCGAACGGCTGAAGTTCTCGAGTTGAGTCTCTGTGTGGAAAAGTTGTGAGTTTTATAATTGGAACACTTGAACTAAGAACGAGAACGTTTTCGATTAAGTTAGCCCCCAAGAACTAACTAATTGTTGCGAGTCATGTAGTCTTGCTGCACGTAGACGGGCGTATCGAAAGTTTTCCTTTTATTTTTAGCTTGTTGCCTGCCTTATGAAATTTTGTGCTTATGGGGTCAGTTGTTTCATAGTTGTGTTGGTATAACATAACTGAATTCATTATTCATTAAAAAGTTAACACATAGTTAGTTGAACGAAATAGCTTGTCAAAGATTGGTTATTCATATTGAAATGTGATTGGTAGATAATGGATAAAATGTTCTTGTCGTCTGGAGTCTCAAATTTCTTAGGTTCATGTTTAAGATTAAGTCAGTGCCAAATAGAAAGAGACTGGTTTTAAGGCGGAGATAATGCGAAAAATGAGCTTTATACCTGAACACTGCTGTTATTGAACCAAACGGATGATTTTGAGGTGTTAATCAGAAACCACACATGGCTCTTTATAGTTTGTAAATGCTGAAATATGAGGCTTTGAACTCGATGCACTGGTTGGTTGGTATCGTTTTTAAATTCTTTTTATTTTATTTCAGGATTTGCCAAAGTGTGATTATTTGATCAGCTGTCGACCTTCCACAATTATAAGGGCCGATCAGATTCTTTGTAAATGCTTTTGGGCGTCCAATTTATGCGCAAGACAGAATCCTGTTGAAATCAACGAATTGACAGAACGTTCCCATTGACAAATATAACTTTTATGTAATACGGAGCTTTGTCCAGCTCGGCCCCGCTATGAGCTATAAAATAAAACGAAAAATTACTCTTGCCAATCTATGATGCTTTGAGCTACGAAGGCAGTGTAATAGTAAGTACATCACTTCAACTCCTGGATGGAGACGATGATTCAACCAAAAACTGTACGAGATGTATAGACGCAGTAGAGGAAGTAATTTAAAGTCATTTTTATATAATGTCATTTAATTCTCAGGAACGGATCCAAGAAGCCTCTCACATGTGTTCCTCGGAGGATCGAAGCTTGTCTCGGAGATTTTTTGCACAATTTTCCAAAACCTCTATTATTGGGAGGGAATACATGTAAATACTTAAAAAACGACCTCTATCATTAAAATCGTGAATTACAAGTGCAAGGCATATATATTTTCAATTCCCCTGTCAGTGTATTCCTTAAAAATAGCTATGACTCAGATTGATAATAGCCTAGCTTTAAATCAACTCAAATGTATGCATAAGGCTATATGACATCAAGATACAGCTAAAACATATAAACCCCCCAGTCTATTGTCACAACAAGCTCATTCTGAATAATACATCAGCCAACCGGTGAACCGCAACGCCAATATGTTCGGTTTATTAAGGATTAACCAGTACAACGCCCGCAAATTGTGGCACGATATTATTGACAAAATTCCCCTTTGTTTGACAGTTAAACATTTCCCACGATATCATTGTTCGCCTCAGCCCAATGGACGGTTGGTAGCGTTTGCATGTGGATATGCCAAACGTCAAAATATTTTAATTTTTGTTTTGGAGGGGCAGTGCAAGTGCAGATAGTGTCGCATAAATTGATTTAATTAAACTTACTGACAGCCCAGCGTCCGCAAATTTCATTGTTCCTTAAACGCCATTAAGGTTTAAATAGAACGATTTGCATACGCCCTATTCTATCTAATGGATGAATGAGCAAGAGTTTGCACCGCTTCCTGCAGAATACACATGAGGATGGGGCTGGCAAAGGGGGCTTTGGGTTTCATTCAATATTTGCAAACATATATCGAACGTTTTTAATTGACTTTGCTGGAAAATCTAATTAAAATTTTGGTACGCGGATCTGGTGTGCGAGATGGAGGTTAGACAGCCATGTGCTTGGAAAAGGGAGCAATCGTTAAAAATGATTTGCGGTGAATAATTTGATTTTAAATGGATTTTTCCGGGTGCCCAGGATGGCGGGATTTGTGGTTTTGTATTAGTACACATTGTGGTTTCTGACTTTTGCAAAATTTGAGCTTTTGCGATGGGGGATGATTATTATATATGAGTTTAGGTTAGAAAAAGTTAAAGTTAAGGGTGCAGGCGTACAATTGGACCAGTAAGGTTCGTTGTGATACCACATTTATCATTCGTGTTTCCTCGATTTTTTATCGGTGCGAAGCATCCAGAGTTTCCAATAATCCAATATAAAGATTACCGACATTGTCAAAGAAGAAGTCACCATGGGAAAGTCTTCTTTTATTGGCGACCGTCGCACAGGAACAGCAATTGTTGTTGGTGCTTTTCTGTTGCTACTCATCCAGGCAGCTTTTACAGTAGTCATTGCGGATGAGCCCCAGTACTATGATCTTTGTGATCTTCTCAGCTTAATCAAGCTGAAATTTGGTCAACATTGCCTGTCCCTTCATATCCAGAAAAGTTAGAGATCTCTGTCGACTCTTTTTTTTCTATCAGTTAAGGTGAACCTATAACGCTACAGGAGAGTCTTGAGATGTTTATTGAATCTGCTATTTATTGTTGTAGACTGAACATTAATGAAATACGTTGTTAGAAAGTTCGTTCCAATATTATCTTGTTTTGTACCAAAAATAGGGCCTAAGGGGAGGTATATCAAGAAAGCGTGGCAGCTCATTCGCCTTTCATTACACCTCAGTTAGAACAAGGCTTCTTTAATTGCTATGATTTCCGCCTGATAACGTTTCAAGTCCACATGTGGCGTCCAATTTTTAGAGTACAGAGAGACGATTTTGTAATAGTTCTATAAGGGCTATCAAGGTACTTCCCTGACATTGACACGTCATCGGCGAAGGCGACCACCTTGCAGCCTTAGCATTTTAGATTAACTAGTAGCTCATTGAAAACGTGTGTGGGTTGCTACAGCTTACAAATATACTTGAGGATGAGAAGCCCAGACTACCTGTAAATAGCTGGTTTATTAACTCCCAACGATTCATTGACATTCAAATCTGAAAGTGCATCAGTGATTGCATCCGCTTTGACACTTAAGGCGAGGTCTTCCTCTACTGCGTCCGACGCCTGGTTGGGAATCGAAGACGCTGCTCGCCGGTGCATTGGTGTCGATCCGTTCTACATGTCCTAGCCATCTTAAACGTCCAATGCGTAGTTTTTTTGACTAGGGGCATGTCGCTGTACAGCTCGTATATTTCTTGGTTGCATCTTCGTCTCCATAGCCAGTCAACGCAAACGGGCCGAAGATTTTTTCTCTCGAATCTACCAAGAATTTCTTCATCCGTTTTTGATACATTTCAAGCCTCAGCGTCGTAGAGCAGGACTGGGATGATCAGGGTCTTACATAGTATCGCCTTATTAGTTCGAGTGAGGTCTTTACTACTAAAATGCCTTCCGCCCGAAGAAACAGCGGTTGGCAAGAGTAATTCTTCGTTAAATTTCTAACGATATGTTGTTGTCAGAGTTAATAGCGGAGCCGAGGTAAGTCCCGTAATACCTCAAAGTTATATCTGTCAATGGTGAAGTTCTGTCCAATTCGTCGATGTTGTGAGCCCTTTCATGTTGACAGCATATACTTAGTCTTACCCTCATTTATAGCTAACCCCATTATTGCCGCTTCGTTCTCTATACTAGCAAACGTGTCTATGACATCACGTTGAGGATATATAGTACCTATTTTTTGGAAAATTGTGCCTCAGGACTATGCCTCTGTAGTTGGCGCAGTTAAGATAATCTCCTTTTTGGTAGATCGGGAAAAAGATACTGAGGTTCCATTCTTCAGGCATACTTTCTTCCGACCAGATTCGGCTTATGAGTAGATGGATGTTATTTAGCAAGTCATCTCCGCCGGCTTTATAAAGCTCAGCGGGAAGGCAGTCATTTCAGGCAGCCTTATTAAGCTTGAATTTAGATACTGCAATCCTCACTTCACTCAGGTCGAGTGGTTGGCAGCTTTCACTGTCGTTGCCAATATTGAATGGTTCGTTCTGCCTGACAGCGGAATGTTGTTCGTCATCGCCGTTTAAAAGTCTGCAGCAGTGGTTCTTCCATATCCTCAGCATCGACAGTGTCTCAACTACGATATTTCCTTGTTCATCTCGACAGCACTCTGTTCGAGCTTTGTATCCTTGGCTTTGACGGTTACACTTTGGTGAAACTTGTGAACATCATTCCTGGAGTGGCACCTCTCTGTATCCTGGATGGCACGCTTTTTTTTCCTCTTTTTTCTTCTTTCTGAAAAGCCGGTGTTCTTCCCTTCTTCTACTCACTTTGGAAGTTGCTCATAGGTTTTGTCAAGGAGCTCGTAGAAGCAATCCTTAGCTATACATTTTTCCTCCGTCAAGGCGTGAGCGCATATAAGGCCTATTTTGATATATATTACCTTGATTCGGGTTGTTATAATGCGTTCGCTCTTGTCTTGGAAACATAATACTTCTTACCTAAGTCGGGCACTCCACATCCGAATAGTAGCTGTTTCTGCTCACTATAACACCGTCCCTAGTAGATTTCACAGTTATTCATCTTCTTTTTTCCCCAGCACAATCCATCGTATTTCCTGGATGACAGTAATGTCTGCTTTGTAGCAGTTTAGGACTTGCACCTCTCCTCTTTTCCTTTAGCATTGTCGCCAACAATCAAATCAGTCCTTTCCGAGGCTATTGGTTGCTTCGTTTAGCAAGTCAAATTTGGTTTGATGGTTACCACTTGGAGGTTAAAATAAGCACATTTGATGTGAAGTCGGAGTTACAACCACTTGGCATTGCCAAGTTAAAGTTGATCAGAGTCTACCCTCGTTCTACAACACCTGTCACAGTATAGTCTTTTGCTCTTAGTGAATTTTTCAATGATGCGTACGAGTGCGTGTCTCAACCTCCTTCAGGTTAGTATTCATCGCAGGCTTTGAACAAGTTTCCAAAGTTTTTTTTTTTATAAAAAAAGAGTATAGACTTATCGTGAGCTTTTTCCTGCTTTGGAAATGAATACAACTGCTATTTCCGTGGATGTGCACTAACCGCAGAAAACTTTTCATGATGGTTAGTAGAATATCAAGGTTGTGTTGACCCAAGTACTTGGTTGATTCTATAAATTATAGACTTATGGCACTATACCCATTGCAGGGTCAATGTAAGCTCGGTTTTTTTAAGCTTTTGCGCCTTGTTAACACTTAGCTGAACATTTGGAGTAGCTCTTTTGTTAAATAGGCCCCTTGCAGCTTGAACTTGTTCGAAATACAAATCCGCGAAATAACTGGATTCAGTTAATCGGTTAAGGTGACTTGTGGTAAGTGGCAATCGCATTCAAAAATATCAATACCTATGTATGTAGGTGATAGTCACAGCTACTTTTAGCTGTTTCAGCTTATCTATTGATTGTAAAAAAATTCAGGAAAACGTGACTGTCACTTGGCACAAATCAGATTTATTAATCGTTTTGTGAATTTTGCTAAAAAACGAGAAGAAATTTTGAGCATGGCTGCTTAAACAAATTTTATCTCTACATAATATTCAAATGTCCTTCAATTCACCGCCAGTATGTGAAATCATAAACACACACATCACGGTATCTAAACATCCACCATTCACACATGTAAATGATTGCCCAATAAAGTCTATTATTTCAATCGCGTATGGCCACTGAAAATTCAATAACTACCGACACTCTGACGTAAACTCCATTAATTCGAAAATAGATCGAAGGATAGCTCCTTGAAACGGCAGCTGTCATCGACATCTTTCACTCGAAAACCACTTGCGTTGGCTTTCAGAATGACTGAGTAGTAATCAAGTCGTGTGTGTGTCCGCACCCATATTGTCGCAAATTGATGTCTATGTATGTAATACATCCATCAAATATTGAAGAAATTCCTAACGTTGCCCTTAAAGTGTCGACAACCTCACATTACTCCCCCTGCCCACTAAAGCCCCCGCGAACTAATCGAGACCAAAGAACAAAGTATTTCACTTACCGCTCATGTCATGATGTTGTTGTTGTTGTTGCTGCTGCTGTTGTTGTTGTTGCACATTGGGTGGTGCACAGAATGCACTTGAACCTCCTCCTGCTGTCATGGATAAAGTTGGATGCGGTGCCTGATAGCCACCACCATAGCGACCGGGTGATTCGCATCGACCCTGCGACATTGAAGTCGGTGGTGGAGGCTGTTGCTGTCCGTGATAGTGATGGGCGCTGGGCGCCTGTGATGGCGGAGGCACCGGCGCTGCCTGATGTCCGCCGTAGTGATGCATTTGTGATGCATGATCTGTAGAATGTGGATGCATTGACATGGCTGACGGCGACATGTGATGGTGATACGAATAATGTGAATGCTCTGACGGGTCATGATGGCTCAAGTCATTGGGTTGGTAAATGTTTGGATGATTAATTGATTCAACTGAGTGTGGTCCACCAGCGGTAGGAGTTGGTGAAGCTGAACGAGCTGAAAATATAAAAATAAAGTGTGTATAAGCTAACGAGATAAATAAACTCCATAGGTGGCATCAAGGAAGATAGGATTTGAAAGAGTTTGAGTAGTGGGTCTTCAATGATTTATTTTAGAATTGTCTCACTAAAAGCTTATTTAAAAAGCTTATACAGCTTAAGCTTAAAGTTTCTTAACTGATTAGACAAAGCTAAAGGGGCAATGGACTAGGTGTTGTTTCCTTTGTATGATGGTACTGTAATCGTAGCAGAAACGTTTCATGATTCTTGTGGAATAAAAAATTATAGACTTCAAGGAAAGACCGAACTTTTTAAATTGTAGTATGTCTTAAGGACCTGAACAAATCACCTACATGGAGCAGTAAAAGAAAGCAAAGCATGACTATATTAAAGCTATGTAATACAGCTGAATACAGCATAGATGTTGATAATGTTAAATTAAAACTAGTCAGAGCCTTAAAAAAAAGCTTGTCACCTTAAGAAAAATTAGTAGCCTAAGGACCAGCTGCATCAGGACATATCCAGCTTTCTAATGGATATTTGACCCCCAAGAATCAATAATTCATATTTTTGTTGTGAGCCTTAGTTGGCCACGGAGGTATCTTCGAAGCTGGAGAGAAAGGATCGGCACGCTCGCAATTGCTCGTATAAGATCGTCGGATGAAGGTAGTTATTGCCCTCTCTCCAGACATTCCAGCTCAACAAACATATTTGTTTTGTGCCAAAAATACAAAAAAAAAGAAGAAAACATAAAGAAAGCTAATCTAGCCAGACCTCGGACGGACTAAAAGGACCCTAAAATGGAAAGGACAGAAAATAGAAAAAGCGGAAAAGAAAATACCAAACGCCTATGCCAACACCACTGTAAAAGGCTGCGAAAAATCGCTGATCTAAAAACTATATCACAAGACTACAACTTACCTTCAGACCCTGCAGCGGCACCTGGCGGTCGCATGCTCGACAACGCACCTAACGGTGTATAGGACTTTGGCGGCTCAACAGAGCCCGGCCTGAGAACACGTTCCTCTGTAACGCTCGATTGCACACGATATTGCATTTTGCAGTAGGCTTCTTGACTAGATCCAGTGCTGGGATTCACGTACACCCCTGTTATGGTTACATCTGTATCCTGAACAATGACCAAGCTCGACGATGTGGGACGCGTTGTCTCCTTTGAGTCTTTGATCGACTCCTTACAGTCGTCGTGTTCATTTGTGTCGACACACTCGGAGATGTCTACTTTGATTTCTTTTGCGTCCTTTATATCTTTTGTGTCTGGAGTCGTCGTCGTCGTCGTGGCTGGCGGAGGCGCCGGCTGCACTGCAGCTTGTTGTTTCTTTGATTTTTTACTCACATGTTTCTCTTCTTCGGGGAAACTCTCAAAACTGCTACAATCTGAGGCGAAATTCCTATCAAGATGCCGCTCCACTTCATAGGTGGCAGCGACTATTGCACTTGCGTTAAGACTAGCCATGCGCTTGCGCGCCAAGATTCCCTTGTAATCGCCGATTAACTCTTCCTTCAGTTCGCGTTTGCGTTTCTTCTTTGGCTCCGGAGCCGGTTTCTCTGCAGGCGGGTTCATTGACTTTTTCTTCTCGTCGTGATCACTGGACTCTGAGCTGCCGTCATCGGAGGCGGCATTTTTCACTTTAACCGGCTTCTTAGGTTTTACTGGCTTCTTCGGTTTAATAGGCTTCTCCTCGGATTTTTCCTTCTCCTTTTTCTCTTTCTTCGCCTGCATAGCCCTGAGTTTTTGTAACTTTTTCTTCTTCAGGCGCAACTTCTCAATCAGGATTACTTCGTTGTCGGTATCACTTTCGAATTCCCAATGTTTGCCCATTCCTCGGCCAGGAACGTTGCGTAATTCACGTTTTGTCTCCACTTCAACTTCCTCCTCCTTCTCCACCGCCTCGGCACTTTCCTCTGGTGGTTCTACTTTTAGCTCGTCGATTTTTTTGGTTTCCTTAACGAGCGGCGGTTCCTTTTTGATCGCTAACTTGACGTCTTTGTCGTCATCTGAGCTGCTTCCGGAATTTAGGGTGCGAATTTTCGGCATCACTTGGACCGTTTTAGATAGACCCAATTCGTATGCCGTGCGAGATTCATTTTCATAGAGACATTGGACTTTTGCCAGGGCATTCAGTGACGCCATTCGGTGCCGCTTTTGCCCAAATGTGCTGAGTTTTTGTTCATCTTCGGAATCATTTGTTGAGCTAGACTCTGCCTCAGTGCTGGACGGAGGTGGGGCCTTCACCTTTGCTGGTTTTCGAGCGGCCGCTTTTACGGGCTTCTTTTCAGCCTTAAGAGATGTTTTCTCCTTTTTCTCTACCTTTGACTCAGGTTTCGAGTCGGGTTTCGCGTCCAGTTTCGACTCAGGTTTGGTTGCAATTAACTCGCGATCTGTTTGATCTTCTTTTAGCTTCTTTTTTGCTACCTGCAGAGGCTTGTCATCGTCATCAGAGAACTCGCGCAACTTTTTGAGGGTAGGGAGTTCCATTTTTATGTTTTCTTCACTTTCTGAGCCAGATTTGAAGTCATAGATATCGTTTTTCTTCTCGTCGCCTGAGGTCTTGGTAGGTGGCTTCTTAACGGTAGGCTTGCTATCTGCCTTTTTTATTGGCTTCGCTGGTGGTTTACTCTTTACAGGGGCCATCTTGTATTTATTTTGTAACCGCTGGCGTATAGTAAGAACTTTTCCAGTTTTATTTGGGGTATCTGGTGGACTTTCAACAATCTTGTCTTCTTCGGAAGGTTTTTGAGTTTCAGTAAAAGGTATATTTGTTAAGTCTGGTTCTTCAGGTACGTCCGATGGAATTTCAGAGCTTGGGGTTGAATGTACCTTGCTCTCATCTTCATTGCACTTTCCCTTTGTTGCTTTGGTGGCTTGCTTAGTCTTTTTAGGCGTTATCAAGGCTTTATGCAGTGGCTTATCTTTAGCTTTTTCAGGCTCAACCTGAGACTCTATTTCAATGGCTTGCTGAGCAGCCTTTGTAGGCTTTGTCAGCTTCTTTTTGTCATGATCTGCTTCGTCTTTTGTCTTCTCAGGGATCTCTTCATCTTTACCAACTAAGGCTACTTGAGGCGGTGGCTGCACCACTTCGTCTTTCTTCTCATCTTTAGGCTCTTCAGACTTCTTCTTATTTCGACTTGCCTCTAGCTTTGCCTTTTTCGCTGCGATTTTCTTCTTGGTTTCTATGAGCGGTTCATCGACTTTTAGTTCCGTCACTGTCTCCGATGTAAGGGTCTCAGGAAGATCTTGCATTTTGCCATCTTCAATTTGGGGTTGATCTTTCTTAGGAGCACCGTCCACTGTCTTGGTTTCGACATGTTTTGTATCTACAGGCTCCGAAGGAACACTTGTCAAATTTGCAGATGATGAGTTCGTAGAAGTAGAACTTTTCTTTTCCACCGACTCCTTCTTCGGCAAGGGCTTGGCAATCGCGTTATGGTTGCTTACTTTTACTGCAGCCGCTCTCGACTTAGTCTTAACATTTTCCGAAATAGAAGACTTGAGAACTTCGATTATTATCTTTTCTTCTGGAGGAAGAATATTTGCGAAACCACTGATTTGGATGTCGAGACTCTTCAGCATTTTGCTGATTGCCTTTGTTTTGCCATCTTTGTTTGCCTGCTTCGCATCAGCTTCAAGCTCGGTATTTGCTTCTGGTAGTTTTTTTTCATCCGCAGACTGGGCGGACGTGGAAGGTTCACTGTCCCCTTTCTTAGATTTTGAGCTTGATCTAGGCTTTGTATCTTTTAAGTCGTCAATTACGCATTTTTCCTTTGAGATTCGTTTTTTAATGGGAAGAGTTTTTTTCGAGGCAGTTTTAGCAGCCACTTTCGGTGGCTTCCTAGTTGTCGCAGGGGCACTGGTCCCTGTTTTATTTGCTGAAAGTCGTGTTTTCACCTGGCCGGGCCGTTGCTGTCGGTCGACGGCAGTATTGCGTTTTTTAGCACCCATTCTCTGAAATCAAGAAGAAAACAGAAAATAACGTTAGGCTATCGTATGGTATATACTATTAGTTAACAATAAGCTATAATGTCTATGTAAAACCATGTCACAATTCGTTCTAAATATGATGATATACAAAAAGATGAATCTAACAGAGAGCCGCTTGCGAGTATGTATTATGTAGCTTCCTTTCCTTCAAGCATGATATACAGTTGGCATAGAACAACGACGGGCCCATCGTAAATAAACAACTTTTTCCAACCTTCAGGTCAATTTACCAATCCCAAAAAGCTTATAACTTGCATTTGCTTGGAATTGTGTTACAATATGCATTACGGTGAAAAAAAATAAGGGCAATTGTGATAATACTAGGATTTTTGGATTTCGTTAGAAACGTGTTACGGTATCTGATAGGGCTACAGTTCGAAATGATCCTGAGCCTTAGATTTCGCTGTTTCTTATTAATAAAGCGCAACACAGTTTCCATCTACCTTTTGCCGGCCCACCCTATCATAATTCCTGAATAGAAGAAATGTCTGCTTATAAGCTTAGTGCTTAGTCTGACAGCACATTTCAAGTTAAGCGTTCTTACATTTCCGATGCAGGTAAGAAAGTCATTGCATTTTTTCCCTATTTAGCCTGGTCGTCAACAATAGAGTCTCGTTTTTTGTAGCAAAATATTTTATACGATTTTTCGCGATTGTGTAAAGTTAATCCAAAGTATTACCTATAACCTGAAGGGAAACGCCCATGTTTTGATCTGAGAACAGCATTCCGGCGTTTTCCAAGTTAAATCCGCACAATGTCTACCTACGCTCTAGAACACTCAACCATCGGATAGCGTTGTAGGGACAACATGATAGTCTTAATTTTCGACTCTCGAGTATTAAGGGAATGGATTGACAATCTACGGTGCCTTGCAATTTGTCGACGAACTTATCTATTGTTCTATTGGTTTACCAGATATCCTAGACCGGTGCATAGTTATCCCTTTAACATCGTCTGACTGAACCCTTATTTAATTTAGAATAATTGGTCCTTCTATTTCTAAAATTACATCAGCAACGGCCTAAAGGGGAACTTAACTAACATTGAATGACAAAATGATCAACATGATCAACAATACTATTTGAACAACTGGGCACTTAGGAATTCCAAGTGTGTCAAAGTACGTCAACGCAAGACGTTTTTTGTTTCAAAGACGCATTAGCGAGCGCATTGTAATCATTCGCAACAAGTCAAAATTCGACAATTTCGAGCCTTATCACACTACGATTTCTTATTTATTCCGATTTTTTGAATACTTCTTTGCGCTGAAGCAAATACTGTGTAAAAACGGTCGTTTTAAAAGAAAAAATTCCGGAAAATCTGGTCCTTTCATGAGAAGGTCTAAATCTTCATAATAGTTATGTACAAATCTACATAATAGTAATGTAATGTTCATGTTAAAAATGAGAATCATGCTGCTCTTTAGCCCTTACTCCACGATTCTTGCTCTAAAATAGAAAATAAACTAAAGACCTACTTAAACAATCCAATACTAACTCACTGAATCCTATCTGCATCGCCAATCAAAAGCGTGTCATTCAAGGCTGAAACGGCTACGATTTATCATAGCCTCAGTGTTTTCTCGATTTATTCCATATATGACACGTTCTGTGCAAACCAATACATCAATTGCACACCTTTCTAAGACGGTTTGTACCGGCAGGACTTTATCTATTTAAAGATTACAGTCCAATACTGGCCAGAAGGTTTACGCTCATTTTCCATTTAAAATAATTTGCAATAGCATCGCTGAACTTTCATTTGAAATAGGTTACTCCATAGTTGCTCGTTCCGGCTTACATAGTTGTCAAAACTTGTGCCAAAGCCTCAGTTAACGTGGTTGCCAGTCGCGTCCTTTGTACCCGCCCCTCTATTATTCTCATTTCGTTTGAAAATTCTTTCACTTGTCATATTTGATATGCACTTTGTTGGTCCTTAGAAACCACAGAACCTTTGTGAAAGTTGGTTGGATGGTTTTACGAGGACATATCATCCACAAACGAGTATTCTATGCTTCGTTAAATTTCATTGAGTTCATGGGACCTGACATGTTCTCCTTTTTTGTTGCTAAAAAGTCGACCGCATTTGAATAATAAAGTGAATATGCTTCCTATAGGACTCTACACACTCCAATGCCGCCCTCTAGTGCTTGAATTACCCGTTGAAAAAGTAACCAACATAGAAAACAATGCTAGCTCCAATGGATATATGTAAACACGTGGATTATGAAAATTCAGGAAAGCGGGAGGCGTATGTGTAACATCGCATCACAGTCAGTTGAACGACACTCCACAAAAAAAAATTACTAAAACGAACACCTTTAAACAAGCAAATTATCCTTAGTCCTGACACAGTTTTATAGCCTGCGTTCGGTAATGCTTCAACGAGCCAGCAATATATGGCGCATCCATATATGGTATGTGCGACATGCCGGATGTTGAGTGCATATAAAATTCGCGGCATTTGGAGCTTCACCACAAAGTCGGCAGGGGATGTTTGTAGGATAAAGGGAGCGAACCTACCCACGAGTAATGCTGTAACTTAATATCGGTTGCGCGGGAAATGTGTGAGAGTGTGTGTCTATGTGGGTGTGTATTTTATTGTTTTCGCAATATTTGGCGGTAAACTTTATTGCTCATAAATAACATGTTGCACACAGGAGAAACGTATGCTAGTGTGCAAGGACTTGTAAATATCTTGTGTTGATATTAAAAACACCTATGCATGCACACACACACAGGTATGCATGGATAATTTTGCTGTCGAGAGTAACATCACGCGTTTATAACAACAAATTGCCAAGTGTGTTGACTCATTTCTCGCTGCGGAATGTTTTCCTCTTAACACATTTTATGCAAAGAGATGATGAAATATTATGGAGTGGATATCCGGGTTGTTGTTTAGATATATTCTGTCAGAATTTAGCTTTAACTAACTTTAAATGAGTAAAAATAAAGAAGCTGGTAGAATCGTATGATTTTTATATTGGCAAAAGAAGTTCATTTGCATTTGCATAAAACTCATATCTTATCTGTCATAAATAGACGGATTACTGG
The DNA here is from genome assembly GCA_949824845.1 of Rhingia rostrata. Lineage (NCBI taxonomy): Eukaryota > Metazoa > Arthropoda > Insecta > Diptera > Syrphidae > Rhingia > Rhingia rostrata. Next base: position 138,571,792 of record OX463755.1, on the reverse strand, counting down.
CTGGTGTCATATAATAACGAACATTTTAGCGCCATCTATGTGTCACTTGTAAAAATTGGAAGATGATATTTATTTATCCGAATAATAGATCAACAGCATCAATCGCGTGTCATTGTGTCAAAAAATAATTTATAGATCCTCTTAGATATTGTCAGCGAGATATATCTGGCGGATGATCACGTTACATGTTTACGGAAGTCGATCATCCGGATCAAAAATCTTTAATTTTTGACGTAGCGCTGTAACAGATAACATGTGCAATTTTGAACAGTTTTGGCGGCATATTTGCATCACAAACAATATCGTTCGAAGCCACAACGAAAGTGTCTTGCTGTGTGGACAGAGAACTTATGGATGCATTGTCAGAAGAAACATATGAGAAGGCAAAAATCCTCTGTGCGGATCGTTAATATCATATCCCATTCCATCTTTTAAAACTAATATCACCAAAATGTGGGCTTTATGTCGATGAAATATAGAAAAGGTCACTGTCACAACATATTGTTCAGACAGTTTATCAAAAACTAAATATTTAAGGCACATAAACTGGTGACGTACGGACGGGCAGACATGGTTAAATCGACTCAGCTAGCGGTTCTGAGTCGATCCATATACCTTGAGGTTTAACTAGCTAAATGTTTTCTCTATGTTACAAACTGTGTATCAAAACTAATATACCCCTATGGGATAGGGTATAAAAAGGAAGGAAGATGAAAATAAAGAAAATAGAAATGAGTGAAAAAAAACATATAAGGGGTATTCATGCAACTTCGGAATGGAAATTCGTTGGAAAAGTAGGACGTGGTGAATGAACTGTCAAAGTTTGTATGGAAAATATTTCACAAAAATATCGGATATTTAACACACGAATTGGGTTGAAAACTGAGATGGTGAACGTCACTTGCAAACATCAAGTTGCGCTTTACTAAAAACAAAAAAAATTATACAAAGGAAGTATTACAAAAGGAAATATTTTAATTAGTAAAATATCAAGTGAAATAAGATTTTAACAGCCATGACCTCGACTTGTTGCACAATTCCTGGATTTCAATATTTTAACTTTAAACTAACCCTGATCATCCAGTAAGATTTTCATAAAGTCAGATTTTTGATCGAACATACCCTGATAAAGTGCATTTGCTATTAATTCACAATTAAGATTGAGCACAACTTCTTTCGCGGTCATTTCTAATTATTTTTGTCTGACGTTTATGAACATTCAGTGACTACTTAAAATTGTCCTTATACAGGTCTGCACCTGTTCTGCAGAATGAGTGTGTTCATTAATGCAACAAAGAAGAAAGACGATTGGACCCTACCTGTAGCTGTTGGCGGAAAGTGCAGTTTTAGGACAAAATGAAACGGCTTTGCAGGATTGAGAAAGAGAGTCATGCGATCCCATTAGCGATGTCAGACAATTTGACGGTCATCTAAACTAGTCATCCGGATGACCCTAAGATGGTTGGGTTTTGTAGAAAGAGGGTAGACTCTGATTGGCTTTAACTTGGCAATGCCCAGTGTTGTAACTCTGACCACACCACAAGTGCTTATTTTTACCTCCCAGTGGTAACCATCGGGTACTGGTCTCAACCAACCGGATTTGACTTGCTAAACGATAAGCGCGAGTGTTGATAACACGACGAAAAACAGCAGCACTATAAACAGCCAGGTCAGAATGGCATGGAATGAATACTCGGCCTGCTGTCCCAGTTGAACCTAGACAAGCTGCTTCGACATATTCGGACAACAGGTTGTCTAGGAATTTCAAGGTTAATCTGGCCCCTTGAACAGAGCTGGTGGTGGATGAACCGAAAGGCCAACGGCAGCGCTCAAGCCCGTAGTGGATACTGATGGCCCCGTGTCCTATGGGTATCTAATAAATTGGAACTGGCCCTCCAGGTTAAGGGTTGTGCTTTGGGTTAACTACCCAATCAAGGAAAATCTAACGGTTACGAAGCAACCAAAAGCCTCGGAAAGGACTGATTTTATTGTTGACGACACGGCTAAACGAAAAAAGGACAACGACGTTCGTATCTGCACCTGGAATGTGAGAACATTAAACAGGAGAGGTGCAAGCGAACAACTAGCGGAAGCCCTAAACTGCTACAAAGCAGACATTACTGCCATCCAGGAAATACGATGGGATGGGCCGGGCAAAAAGAGGATGAAAAACTGTGACATCTACTACGTACCGTGTTATAGTGAGCTGAAACAGCGACTATTCGGATGCGGATTTGTTATAAGTGCCAGACTTAGGCAAGAAGTCTTATGTTTCCAAGACATTAGCGAACGCATTGTAACGATCCGCATCAAGGCCAAATTCGCCAACATTAGCCTTATATGCGCTCACGCCCCAACGGAGGAAAAAGATGATATAGCTAAGGACTGCTTCTATGAGTTCCTTGACAAAACCTATAAGCGACTACCGAAGTACGATGTTAAAATCGTGCTGGGAGATTTTAACGCAAAGGTAGGAAGAGAAGACATCTTTAGCAGTATTGTCGGAAACCATAGCCAACACGACAACACGTCTGGTAACGGACTTAGGCTAATTGACTTCGCTACGGAACGAAATGCCACTATAGCCAGCACACGGTTTCCTCACCTCGATATCCATAAGGGGACATGGCGGTCTCCAGATAAAGGAACAGTCAATCAAATTGATCACATAGCGATAGACAAGCGCCACGCATCCAGTATTTTGGATGTCCGAACATTCCGAGGAGCTAACATCGACTCGGACCACTACCTTGTTGTAGCCAAGGTTAGAATGCGGATATCCACTACGCCACAACAATCCAGAAATACTGTAAAAAAAAATTTAATGTCGAAAGACTGCAACGCGTATCCCTAAACCTCTCGATTAACACCATACCACCAACATCGAATGTCGAAGAACTAAGGCAACGATGCCCACAAGCCATTAGATCATCCGCAACTGATGTGCTAGGTTTCTCGCGCCCACCAGCAAGAAACCTCTGGTTTGATGAGGAATACCGACAGATGCTCACAGCCAAGAACGAGGCCTACAAGGCTAAGTTGCAGGTGAAGACGAGAGCTGCCGTTGAGCTCTATAGGCAGAGAAGAAGCGAAGAACACCGGCTTTTTAGAAAGAAGAAAAAAGAGGAAGACAAGCGTGCGATCGAGGATATAGAGAGGTGCCACTCCAGGAAATATGTTCGCAAGTTTTACCAAAGTGTAAAACGTCAAAGCCAAGGATACAAGGCTCGAACAGAATCCTGTCGAGATGAACAAGGAAATATCGTAGTTGAGACACAGTCGATGCTGGAGGATATGGAAGAATCACTTCTGCAGACTGTTAAACGGCGATGACGAACAACATTCCGCTGTCAGGTAGAACGAACCATTCAATATTGGCAACGACAGTGAAAGCTGCCAACCACTCGACCTGAGTGAAGTGAGGATAGCAATATCTAAAATGAAGCTAAATAAGGCTGCCGGAAATGACGATCTTCCCGCCGAGCTTTATAAAGCCGGCGGAGATGACTTGGTAAGTAACATCCACCAACTCATAAGCCGAATCTGGTCGGAAGAAAGTATACCTGAAGAATGGAACCTCAGCATCGTTTGCCCGATCCACAAAAAAGGAGACCCTCTAAACTGCGCCAACTACAGAGGCATTAGTCTCCTCAACATCGCATACCAAATTCTATCTGCCGTAATATGTGAACGCCTGAAACCGTTTACCAACAACCTGATCGGCCCTTATCAGTGTGGTTTTAGGCCAGGAGAGTCCACAACCGATCAAATCATCACACTTCGGCAGATCCTGGAAAAAACCCAAGAAGTCCAAATCAATACCCACCTACTTTTTATCGATTTCAAAGCCGCATACGACAGCATTTAGAGACCGCCCAAACTCGTCCGTTTGTGTCGGATGACGATGGAGAATTCTCGCTGCTCCATCAGGGTCGGAAACGACCTCACTGACACATTCGATACCAAAAAAGGATTTAGGCAAGGCGATGCGCTGTCATGTGACTTCTTCAATCTTATTCTTGAGAGGATTGTGCAAAACTCACAAGCCAACACCAGCGGCACAATTTTCTAAAAATCTATACAACTACTACCATACGCCGACGATATTGACAACATTGGTAGGACCCAACGTGATGTCATAGCCCCGTTTGGTAGTATAGAGAAGGAAGCGGCAAAAATGAGGGCAAGACGAAGTATATGCTGTCAACACGAAAGGACACACAACATCGACGAATTGGACAGAACATCACCATTGACAGATATAACTTTGAGGTAGTACGGGACTTTATCTATCTCGGTTCGGCTATTAACTCTGACAACAACATCTCGTCAGAAATTGAGCGAAGAATTTCTCTTGCCAACCGCTGTTTCTTCGGGCTAAGAAGGCATTTCAGAAGTAATGCCCTCACTCGAACTACTAAGGAGATCTTATATAAGACCCTGATCATCCTAGTCCTGCTCTACGGCGCTGAAGCATGTACCGTCTCAAAAGCGGATGAAGAAATCCTTGGTCGATTTGAGAGGAAAATTCCTCGAAACATTTTCGGTCCCGTTTGCGTTGACGGGCTATGGAGATGAAGATTCAACCAAGAACTATACAAGCTGTACAGCGATATGCCCCTGGTCAAAAAAGCTCCGCATTGGACATTTAAGATGGCTAGGACATGTAGAACGAATGGACACCAATACTCCGGCTCGCAGAGTCTTCGATTCCCAACCAGACGTCAGACGCAGTAGAGGAAGACCTCGCCTTAAGTGGCGCGCACAAGTAGAAACCGACCTTGGAGTGCGCAACTGGAGGCAGTTAGCTAAAAACCGGGCATGTTGGTTTAGGCCCAGGTTCATTCCGGACTGTAGCGCCACTTAAGTAAGTAAGTAGTATGACCCTAATAATATCTATGAACATAGTCAACTATTTGGTTGAAAACACATGCTCAAAAATGGCACTCAGATTTGCAACATTACAGTTCTAGCGTTAATCAATTTCAACATATTGAAGAGAGATGTAGGACATTAAGGTCATTAAGGAAACACAGATAAATTCTGACTGTTTAAACTTATCTTTAATGTCCTGACTTCGAACTAGATGTACGTAAGATGTAAGATCTGACTTAGCACCCCAAGAAAAAAATTCGGATAGAATCTCGAACTTAATTAAATGTCACATTTAATGCTCATCAACATTTAGTAAATAAATCCTTTTTGAACTACTGGGGAGATCCAATATAAGATCCTGATTATATAAGACCAGCTTTCATCAAAAGAGATAGAAGTTAATTGGTTCGGTAGAGCAAAAATTGTACTTTTCAAATAAAATAATAAACTAAGATATCCTTTCTTATACCATTTGCAGTTTCTAGTTAAAGCATCGTCATTAATATTGCATCCCGACGTATTACCTTACAAATTGAGTTGCACGTTACATAACCTTATAGGAGTATAAGGAACATTAGCACACCGCTTGGCAAACATTTTTATGCACACATATGTACGAACAACTCCTTCCATCAAACAAAACAGAAAACAAAAAAACACGAATAACAAATACGGATGACACTTTGACAGCTGGTCCGGTGTTAGTGCTCGATGACAGGAAAATGAATAAACTTCGTCGCCTGTATTCAACCACCCGCTCCCCCACTGATAAAGATAATCCAACAGCAGACTAAAGAAGACAACAACAACAACATACCAACAAAAAAAAAGCATTCCAACCAGATGATATGTATATGCTTGTGCACATGTTTTACCACTACCAACATCTTTTTCCTATGGATTCGTAAAGGCAACTGGTAGTGGTGTTTCAATGAGAAAAAACCGAAACACAAAACAAACACAACTAAAGGCAAAAATCAATAAAATGAAAACGGAACAAAAAGAATACGTAAAGAGAACAAGGAACGCAAAGCTATAGTTCTCTTTGACACCAATACACAAAACAAAAGTCATTCCGTTATGGCTCGGTGTGAAATGTTTATGTTCAACGCCGTTTTTGTTTATTTTAAAAGTTTTATTGTTTGTGCCAAACAAATAACTGGGGACAGTAAATATTTTCAAATAATTTCTTAAAAAAAAATCTTTAGAAAAATAAATAAAACATAATATAACTGAAAGTTCACACGTTAACAAAGCAAAGCTACACAATAAGTTATGAGATGCATTAGCTTCTGTACATTGCCAATAGGTTAAACAGACAGTTGACACATCAAATGTTAAAGGCATTGAATATTGCACAACCATTTTCACTTGGTGAGAGTTAAGGACATATTTCCGTTGTATCAGAAAAGATTTGTTTATTAAATTAAAAAAACAATGAACGATTTATCTGTTTGTTTGGTATTGCTCTCCACAGATGAAATCAGAGATATCCGATAGCTCACTAAATGGAACTGGACTAGACTAAAAGTTGGTTACATGATGGGTTTACTTCTTATTCGAGCAACAAAAGTAGACGTCATAATGTGAATTGTATAGATAAGCGATTTGACAGCCGAACGTTCGATTAGGTTAAGGCGGATTTGGTCCAAGTAGACCCTTGGGATATGACAGAGATCGTTCGTCTTCCTCAATACGTCTATCTGAACCCTACCGTGTTTCTTAAGAAGCTGAGGAAGTTGTTTAAAAATATTAACGTAGGGCATTAAGGTTCAAAAATAATTAATTTCCGATGTTGTCATATTTTCTGTGGTGAAGACGAGAGCTGCCGTTGAGCTCTATAGGCAGAGAAGAAGGGAAGAACACCGGCTTTTCAGAAAGAAGAAAAAAGAGCAAGAAAACGCGTGATCGAGGATATAGAGAGGTGTCACTCCAGGAACGATGTTCACAAGTTTTACCAAAGTGTAAACGTCAAAGCCATGGATACAAAGCTCGAACAGAATCATGTCGAGATGAACAAGAAAATATCGTAGTTGAGACACAGTCGATGATGAGTATATGGAAGAGTCACGTCTGCAGACTATTAAACGGCGATGACGAAGAAAATTCCGCTGTCAGGCTGAGCGAACCATTCAATATTGACAACGACAGCGAAAACTGCCAACCGTCCGACCTGAGTGAAGTGAGGATAGCAATATCTAAACTGAAGCTAATAAGGCTGCCGGAAATGACGGCCTTTCCGCCGAGCTTTATAAAGTCGGCGGAGATGACTGGGTAAGTTACATCCACCAACTCATAAGCCAAATCTGGTCGGAAGAAAGTATACCTGAAGAATGGAACCTCAGCATCGTTTGCCCGATCCACAAATTAGGAGACTCTCTAAACTGCGCTCACTACAGAGGCATAAGTCTCCTCAACATCGCCTACAAGATCCTGTCTGCCGTAATATGTGAACGCCTGAAACCATTTACCAACAACCTGATCGGCCCTTATCAGTGTGGTTTTAGTCCAGGAAAGTGTGAAGATTTGATCGGTTGTGGATCAAATCTTCACATTCGGCAGATCCTTGAAAATAACCTAAGAAGTTCAAATCGATACCCACCACATATTCTACGACAGCATTTATAGAGACGAACTATACAGAGCCATGTCTAGTTTTGGTTTACCGCCCAAACTCGTCCGTTTGTGTAGGATAACGATGGAGAATTCACGCTGCTTCATCAGGGTCGAAAACGACCTCACCGACACATTCGATACCAAAAAGGATTTAGGCAAGGCGATGCGCTGTCATGTGACTTCTTCAATTTGATTCTTGAGAGGATTGTGCAAAACTCACGAGCCTACACCAGACGCACAATTTTCCAAAAATCTGCACAACTATTTACTAGCATACGCCGACCATTTTGACATCATTGGTAGGACCCAACGTGATGTCATAGCCACGTTTGCTAGTATAGAGAAGGAAGCGTCAAAAATGGATTTAGCAGTAAACGAGGGCAAGACGAAGTATATGCTGTCAACACGAAAGGACACACAACATCGACGAATTGGACAGGACGTCACCATTGCAGATATAACTTTGAGGTAGTACGGGACTTTATCTATCTCGGCTCCGCTATTAATTCTGACAACATCTCGTCAGAAATTAAACGAAGAATTACTCTTGCCAACCGCTGTTTCTTCGGCCTAAGAAGGCAATTCAGTAGTAAAGCCCTCACTCGAACTACTAAGGAGATCTTATATAAGACCCTGATCATCCCAGTCCTACTCTACGGCGCTGATTCATGGACCGTCTCAAAAGCGGATGAAGAAATCCTTGGATTTGAGAGCAAAATTCTTCCAAAAATCTTGGTCCCGTTTGCGTTGACGGGCTATGGAGACGACGATTCAACCAAGAACTATACGAGCTGTAAAGCGACATGTCCCTGGTCAAAAAAGCTCCGCATTGGACGTTTAAGATGGCTAGGACATGTAGAACGAATGGACACCAATACTCCGGCTCGCAGTCTTCGATTCCCAACCAGACGTCCAACGCAGTAGAGGAAAACCTCGCCTTAAAAGGCGCCTCACAATTAAAAACCGACCTCAACCAACTTGGAGTGCGCAACTGGAGGCAGTTAGCTAAGGACCGGGCTGATTGAAGAGGCACGTTGGTTGAGGCCCAGGTTCATTACGGACTGTAGCGCCACTTAAGTAGAACGGTAAGTAGACTATTAATTCGCAAACTCCCTAGGGAGTGCAGAAGCTCTGTCCTCATTATTGCCCAGCCACAAAAAATCCAGAGTGCTGTCTTTCGGTGTCTGTTTCATCGCTATTCGATATAGCCGTGGTAAAGCGGAGAGTTCTAAAGCATTGTCGACGTCCTCAAAGTCGATTAGACGTTTTTCACGGGCGACACCATGGCTACTACGGGGATACCATTTATTTCTTGGACTAACCCTAGCGAGTCAATATAAAGAAATGCTTCTACCTAAATACTCCATTTGTATATCATTAGGGCGGAAAGCCCCAAAGATCAGGCTGTTGCACTACCCATTTCCCTTGAGACGTGCCTTTGAATAACTTAAATTAGAAAATTGTCATATCTATTCGGCTAAGCCCCATCTTGTTAGACTTTGTATACAGGACAGCCGTAAGCGAAGATTGCTCAAATGACTATCGCTTTTGTGTTAAGTTCACTACTTTGAAACAGTCGTCTTGTCATAGCGTAAGCCACCTTGACCATAGCCAGGGAACGATTTTTGTCATTTTTAAGGGGATTCTTAATAGAATTTTTTTTTCTGCAAATTTATGTTGATAGATATCATATAAGTAATACACCAATAAACTTTCGTCAATTGGAAATTACGATTTACTGTTGTTATATACAGTATAAAAGTATACCTTTACACACAGTTAAGCCAACGAAATCAGAAATTGTTAGGACAAAACCAGCTTACTAACTTGCACTTCGTGACGGTACGAGTTTATATGAATGTATACGTACAAGAGGTTATATTTTTTTAAACATAGAAGTGTTACCAAATAAAAATCGGTTGTGTAAATAAAGACCTACAAAAAATTATACAATAGATAAACAAAAATCAAGTTCAATTGAACTCAATGAAGACGATGTAAACCAAGTTGACAAGGAGGAACAGGCAAATCAGAAGAATCCATGCAACAGACATCACAATTGGGTCAGATGTATCATGGCCACAACATTTAACCTCTATTTCCAAATCAGCTGTGTCCAAAGTGTCAACACCAGCCCAGCTTCATTTTTGTATAAAGCCCTCTTGATTTCGTGCATATACACGCGACGACATCTTTATCGAGCAACTATTGATTGACTGATGTAAGTTTATCGGCATAGACTAGTGACTTAACATACATTAAGAAAGCTAGCTAAAGGTGTGAAAACACAACATCGTGGTGGCTAGTTCATAAGTCAATTTCGCGAAATTATGGTCTTAGCAAATGTTTAACGCAATAAGTTGATGGTGTCGCGCGACGTATAATGCGCCATCTTGTTGAAACCAAAGCTCTGTCACGTCAATGCCATTCACCTGAGGTACAACTCATGTTTCTATATCGCTTTCCATTGACTTTAAAACACTTATAGTCCTTAAAGAAATGTGTGCCGATGCTTCCAATAGCTTATCAACCACATCAAACAGTGAGTTTTAATAGTTGTAAGGGCATCATGGCAAAGAATTCTGGATTTTTGTACACTACAAAATCGGGGATTTCGCTTGTTTACATATCTATTTATCCAAAAATTGGTCTCATTTGAGAACAAAATTTTGCATTGAAAATGAGATCCAAGCTGAAAAATGTTTTCGGCTCATTGACCTAACCTACGACGCGTATAAAGGGCCAAACCCACCAAGCAACCGAAACTATGTTTTTTTTTTAATTGTCTGTTGAGTTTTGACATTTCATTACAATCGAAAATAGAACAGAAACAGAAAAAAAAATTACTTTGACCACAAAAACGTGTGGCAAGTGACGTTTACATACTTTGATGGAATTTTCAAACAGAAAAAAAAGTTGCAAGTTCCGGTACCTACGAAGAAATACAAAGCTGCAAAATAAAAAAGTCAAATTTCGGCAAGGAAAAAACGAATAAAATCAATTTATATTAAAAAAATTTTTTAAGAAATGGAAAAAGATCATATTAGCATGGTTTATTGATCTTTTATTTATGAAGTATTTTTAGCTGAAAAACCCAGCGAATTGAAAGAAATTAGCAGTTTAAAAAAAAAGAAAAACAAAGTCTCGTTTGTTTTTTTTTTTTCATTTTCTGTTTGTTTTGGGAATTTTATTCCCACCGAAAATTGTACAAAAACAGAAACAACATACAAAAAATGTAGAAAAAGTGGCGTCTACAAACTTCGGCAAACAGAATTTACAACGATGAAAAAAAAAATTGCGAGCAAAATGAATGAATGAAGTAAAATAAAATCATTTTATATGATAAAAAAAAGATTTTAACAAATAAAAATAAATTAGAGCGGTGTGGTTTATCGATATCTCTTATTTAAGAACTAGTTCTGACTAAAAAAAACCAGCGAAGTGGAACAAATTTGCAGTTTTAAAAAAAAGAAAAACAAAGTTTCGGTTTCGGTTGTTTAGTGGGTTTGGATTAACAATATCTTATAAGCTTCTTAACCAATAGATTTCCGTTAAATTTTTCACAAAATAGATAAGCAAAGCTCCACTGGCATACATATATTTTAGCTGCCTTTTTGTACAATTCGTCTCTGCGTGCTGATCATTTATATATTTTTAAATATTGTCGCTCACTTTTAGTTTAAAAGTTATTCAAGAAAATTTTATTTTTGGGTTATAATTTCATCCATTATAATTTCATACAAATTGTGTGTAGTTTGGCATATCATTTTTTTCTGCTGCGGTGTACGCAGCATTGCCATGTTGAGAAAAAAATACCAATAAAAATATTTTAACAAAAAAAATTGGCGACTAAGGCTCCTGCCTGACGTCTTTACATACTCTGAGCGGAGCAACGAAGTTGCGCGAGCGTGGACTATCCCCAGAAAGAGAGTTAAAACCCTTTTTTCCCTCGAAGCGGGCCACCTAGAGTTGACTTATGCGCATGCCTGGCGACTTTCCATACTCTGAGCGGAGCAACGAAGTTGCGTGAGGGTGAAAGAGATATAAAATCCTTTGATTTTTATGTTTCCATTTTTTTCCATTTTGGGAAATTTGTAGTATATATTTTTTTTTATCTGACAATGCTGCATTGCAACGTTTTCTTCTTATTTATCACTCAGCTATGTGTGGACTGTCAAAAGTTGGTTGATTTCCATAGGGATTTTCCAAAATGTTATTGCTTTATAACTTTTGAAATAATTGTGAGCGACAATTTTTAAAAACACATAAATGATCAGCACGCAGAGACAAACCGATTAAAAAAAAAAGTGCAAACGTGAAAGGCAGCTAAAGTGAATATGTTCCGCTCCACTGAACACTGAACTCCAAAATGGTAAAAAATTCTTTTGTTCGGACTGTTTGTCGTCTTTTGTGATACCGGATACGTTTTATCCACGTGGTGCGAAAGCAATTAACTTGCTCAGATGAGCGATTCTGTCGACCGTAGTAGTACGGACGTAGGATCGTGCGCTACGTCCGTTTTACGAAATCACCATGGTATTCCAAACAAGTTTGCACAATTCATACGGGTTTTTCTAGCTTTGATGTCGTCAAATTTCAAAAAGTACTAAACCACTTACCACAAATCAACTTTCAACTGTCAAATTGACAAACTGTAGAAAAAGTGTTGCCAGTTTAAAAACCAAACTTGTAAAAAAAAACATGAACACAAAAAAAACATTTTCCGTACAAATTCAATAAATTTAAGGTTCTAGGTTCGTCTTACGTGAGAAATGTGAAATTAAATCAAAATATTAGCCGCAACTCAGTATACAAATAAAATGGTTGATTTCTATAGGGATTTTTTCAATTTTGATTGTTTAATGACTTTTTAAATAATTGAGAGCAACGATTTAAAAAAAATGCTAAATTATCAGCATAAAATAGTGAGTAGAATAAAAAAAAGTGAGTTTGGGTTTGTCCCAAAGATTCTACAAACGGACTAATGTCTTCCATAATGCTTTTGTATAGCACATACAATTTTTAACATGAATAGGTACGTTAAAAAGTAAAAGTTTATAAAAACAGTAGGTAGGTAGGTACTAATGAACTTTCTGTCTTCTTTAAAAATAAACATTTATTTTTATATTTATGAACACCTTATATTTTGTGAACTGCCAAGAGCCCGGAGATTACATTTTTGATGAAATTTACTTATAATAGTGAAAATCTTTCCAAAAATAGACGCGAAATAAAGCAATCGGATATGGCCTTGTTGCTTAGTTCTCCCTCTTTATTATTTTTTTTTTGTTTCTCCCCCAATTATACACGTGCATATAGTGCATGTGCGCACGCATCCCATTCAAATTGAAAACACTCGATACAAATGTCTGTTTGTGTGCAATGCAAATGTGTGCGACTTCTCTTTTGAAAACAAATGTACATTTGGTGGAAGTGAAACAGTCGTGAATTCCAATAAATTCCAATTGGAAGATTCAAGATTTGAGAATCTTCTCTCATTGTAAACATTTCCCAATTCCAATTGCGTTTGAAACTGAATTCCCTTTTCACCTTCTACCTACTACGGGGATGTGTCTAAATTCTAATCAAAAAATATTTTCTCTTAACAGCTACATTTAGGAATTATAAAACAAAAAAAAAATAAAAAAAACAATTTGGAAGTGGAATGGAATATGAGGAATTTCAGAGATCATTGCTCTTTGCAATTTTCATCCAAGTAAAGAAAAAAAAGAAAACAACTGCTGCAAGAGATACACAGAGAATATGTGGATGTGAGAGAGAAACGAAAATGATAACGATGACTCAAAAAAAAAACAAATGACATGGATGCAATGAAAGCTAATAGATACACAGAGATACAATTTATAATCACACTTACTAATAGTTTCTCTTTGCGTTCCTTTGTCTTATGCACTTTTGTAAAATAGTGAATCCTTTTCTGTTTGTGCTTGAATTACCCTTTCAGATAAGGGCATGAGTGGCTCCCCATTTTCCTAAAAGGGATCTTTGCCATTCCCCTTTGTAATTTCTTCTTGTGTTATCCATCACATATTCAAAAACTAAACGATTTCCAATTTTTCACACATAACACACGAAGGTGCAGTGCATTCACATAATATTTGTGTTGGAACAGTAACACACGTATACACACAATAATATTTTGCTATAAACTTTGATTTGTTGTTGGAAACACTAATTATATTTTTTTAATTAATTTGAATTTCCTTTCGACATTAACACATTCCACAAACAAACACCACTACACATACTCGCACGCACGTAGCAATTCGAACAAAAATTATAAACTTGAGCCAATTGCTTCGACGAGAAAAAAAAATCTCACAAGAAAGTATTTCAATACAAGCTGGGTAATTATTATGCTAGGCAGAGTTGGATTACATCAACGGATAACTAATATTACGCGTTTTTATAGCTTTCTCAATGCGTTTGCTGCCTCTACACACCGCGCGGATAATCAAACAAATTAAAACACATCCATCAATATTGCACTTCCCCCGTCTATGATAAGACACTGGACATTGCCACCACTGACACAGAGTGTAATTAGTTTTCGCAGATACACTAAATCTCACGGAAAATATGCAAAGATACGTATGTATCTATGCGTTCGACATGAACCGAAATAATAACAAGAATACTGCTATATATTCTAGCACATACACGGTGTAATTGTTGTATCTCCGCGAAGCGGCAATCTTCACTATTTTCGAGTAAAAAAGATTCACACAAAGTAAGTACACAGCAATACCGCTCAGCACGGTCCGTCCTTGTCTAGCGCAATTGCTTTCAGTGCAAATGAGAGGCGAAGGTGTTTTGGTTTTCACTTCTCTTGTTATGTTTATGCCATTCGCGAGTTTGTGTTTAGTTTAGCTGTGTGCGTTTGTCACAGAGCGAAAATTGCAATTCTTATAAGAGAACAAGGCCGAAAAAAACGCACCGTTTTAATTGTTTTTCCAAGCTAAAACCCACAAGCCAAGAGGGTGGTACCGCTGCAGATCCAAGGATACATCTTGTGTTCCCATTTAAAACCCTCTTTTCGAATGGAAATTCATTCAATGAAATAAAATGCCAACAATGCTAGATGCTTTTATACAGAATTAAAAAAAAAGCTTTATAATTCACTATAAACAAGAAAATTATGCAGCTCTCAGAAACACTTGGTTTTCGAACGATCTCTCAAACGTCACTGGATTGGATTTGAGATTTACATGAATTGGAAAGATAATGTTGAAATGTTTGAGGGAGTGCGCGGCGGCGGTGTACACAGGCTACAACCAGAGAACATAAAAATTCACACAGTACGGTAAGGTACTTGAATAAAAATACGTATAGGCTAGGCAGGCACGGCACAGTTGCTGCATACATAGATACACAAATCGGTTGTTTCGTTTACGTTGCTGCTTCTTCTGGTACGGATGGCGAGAGCGAGTGAGAGAGGGATTAAGTAGAATACGAAAATACATTCCAATTGGAATGTTTTGTTCCTTTATGGGACTGGAATGGAACATCAATATTTTTGCATAGTAAAGTAATTCATGAACTGCAGGGAATGCATTTACTTCTGTTGGATGGTAAAGTAAACAGCGCAAGATAAACTGAAGACTGAATTGAAAAATCTTATTGCGGAATTATCGTTTCTGCTGATTTCACACAAAAGAACGGCCTTCGATTGCATATTTTACTAGTAGAAACTACCTGCAGTCAGATGTGAAATTTGTTTATTGTTCCGATTCCGACTGGTGTCACCCCGACGAAGCCATCTAGTTGTGATATTTGGTAGTCAAAATATTATGAAAATTAAGCATACTATGAGTACCCATTTTGAATTTAATGATAATAATCTACGTTACTAATCAAACGCAAATCGACAATAATTAGTTACCTGGTTAGCTTATATCGTACAGTTTTATAGAAACTCTATCAATCATCACTACTTTATGATTTAGATGTGACTTTCTGTACATTATGTAATAACCTGTGAATTAGCGCTATTCTGTGATGTAAATTTATATATGTATTGGTAAAGGATTTTTCAAAAGTGTGGAGGCTATCAGTCAAGTTGTAGCTAAAAATGATTTTTAGTAACGCCTCTAACTAACTGATAAGAGTACTTTGCGACAATTTCCCTGTCTAATGAATAAATAAAAATATAACAGCTTAGCATTTGAACGCAATTAGCTTTAATGTTTGTCATCATTTAAAAATATCGGACTCACCATAAGCTCCGACGCTCATTCACAACGACATTGCAACTGTCAGCTCTTTGCACAAAGCCAATCGGCTTGTTGCACATTTCGCAGGCAGTCACACGCTATCAGATTGTGTCCAGTCTCATCCTGTACTGGAGAACGTAGATCAATCGCTTTCGTACACGTGCAACTTCCCGACCGTAATGAAGTGAGGATAGCAATATCATAATTGCATTATAAAGTCGGCTGGGATGATTTGTTAAGTAAAATTTAAAACTCTTAAGCTTAATGTATGCCTGAAGAATGGAACCTCAGCATTGTTTCCCCGATCCTTCTTAGTGATAGTAATATACGTAAGAATTACTCCCAACTGTCTTTCCCTGTTTTTTCACACCACGATCTTTTCCTTGCCACTTTAGACATACCACTGAAATTATCTAATACCCCTGAAATCATACAATACTAGGATTTTAACAGAATTAACTACTTATATGTACTTAATGAATGTCTCTCTCTAGATTGGACCGTATTTTTATTACCCCAGATGTAGACGATCAAGTAGAGATTTTCAATATGATTACAATTCATCTGTGTGATAATTATGTACCAAAGAAAATGTGTGTTACAAATCATGGTCCTTGTCCTTGGATTTCCAATGAAATTAAAAGCTGCTCTATGCGTGCAAGAGATCACGTGTATCGTCGATGGAGAAGATTTCAAATCCCAGAAATCATTATTGAGTTCAAAAGGATTAGAAACAGAGTAACCGCAATGATTAAGAGAGCTAAGTGATTATATTTTACTTAATTCTAACCGTTCTTCATCTTTTCTGTGGAATCAGATTTAAAAAAATGGGGGTGTGCAATAAAAACAACTTAAAGACTGATAACTTGTCACTTGTACCTGATGTGTCTTGTCCTTAGTCCAAAAAATATCTTTGTAAATACATCTGACGACGCCTTTCTGTTTGATATTGTCGAATGTCGATTCGTTTACTGTTAAAAAGGTAATTATGTCTATAAAGTCTGAAAGCACTGGCATGGACTCCATTCACCCAAAGTTCATAAAAATAATGCTACCACATATCCTTAAGTATATTACGTTTACTTTTAATCCCATCATAATGTCTTCATCCTACCCACATCAGTGGAAACAGGCTAAATTTATACCGATCGCCAAAAACAAAAATGAATATCTTCCAATCGCCATCCTTCCTTTTCTATCTAAAGCGTTCGAATATATAATCTGTGATCAAATCAAAGTTTATATTGAGTCAAAAAAATTGTTAACACCTATGCAGTCAGGGTACCGTTCGGGACACAGCTGTGTTACTGCCATGTTAAAAGTGACCGATGATATACGCGAGGCTATCGACCGAGATGAAGTAACTCTAGTTACTTTAGTTGACTTTTCAAAAGGTTTCGATTCTGTTTGTCCTAATATACTTAATAGAAAACTTGTATCTTATTTCAATTTTTCTCATCTCTCCGCTAATTTGATTATGTCATACTTAACGAAAAGAGTCCAATCTGTCTTTCAGATCAATGGTCAACAATTGGTCCTTTGTTATTCTCTATGTTTATTAATGACTTACCACTTGTTATTCGTAATTGTCTATTTCATATATATGCTGACGATGTGCAATTCTACATTAATTTCCCCATTGGTTTGAGGGAAGATGCAGTCGAAAAAATGAATGAGGACCTCAAATCGTTGACCAAGTGGTCTACTGATAAGACGAAATCGATTGCTATCGAAGTCGAAATGGTTTCCAAAATTAAACCTTTAATAAAGTTACATTTTCACAGTCCCCTCGTTCACATGGTATCCGACCAAATGCTAACATGCACAATATCACGTAGACAATTTTTCATTTATGCCATTCGCCTTTATAATGAACTTCCTCTTAGTATAAGAACCATAAATAATGTATTTCTTATTGTACAGCAAATTTATATTTAAATAAACACAAATACAAAATGTGAAAGGTTTCTACAAAGCCCCCGAGCCAACAACATCTCGTCAGTAAGTCTAGGAAAAATTGTCGATTCTGTTTCCGTTTGGCGAGCTTATCAGACGAAGACTTAACAAAGAACTTTATACGAGCTGAACTGCGGCATACCCCTAGCCAAAAAGTCCTATTGGACGTTTAAAATGTCAAAGACACGTAGAGCGAATGTAGGGTCTTCGATTCCAAGCCAGACGTCGGAATCAGAAGAGGAAAACCTCGCTTTCAAAGGTGCGCACACATGTAAAACCGTCTTCAACCAACTTCAAGTGCGCAGCTGGATGCAGTAAGCTAAAGTATATTTCTACCTTAGCCTTAGCCAGTTTCTAACTGGGCACGGCCACTTTAGAGGATATAAACACAAACATGGTCATAATGAATAACTTACCTTTGGATGTACAATATTTATTTTTCCAGTGCCCTCATTTTGATATGGAGCAAAAAGAAACGCTTATACATCTAGTGCTTAACCACTTCTTCTCATCGATCTTGATATTGGGCACGGTGAAATAAGTTGCCAGATGTGGTGTCGTTTAGGCTGTATTTTCCTACAATATACTGCTAACGGTGTCCTCTTTTCCTACCTTTGCGTTAAAATATCCCAGACGGGCTCAGTTGGTTAGTGGTTAGCGATGGTTAGTGCGATGAACTGCCGTGCAGAAGGTCTGGATTCGATTCCGAGCCGTAGCAACACCTCAATAATTTATAATGATTTTTCACCGGCCTTCCTTTCGTGATGATCTGACAAATCATCCGAGTAGTATCAATTGTCATGAAAAGCTTATCTCAACTTAGCCGTTCGGATTCGACATAA
The DNA here is from genome assembly GCA_949824845.1 of Rhingia rostrata. NCBI lineage: Eukaryota > Metazoa > Arthropoda > Insecta > Diptera > Syrphidae > Rhingia > Rhingia rostrata. The sequence goes on along the minus strand of OX463755.1, from coordinate 138,553,269 downwards.
AACAGGGGGACCCGCCATCGTGCTAAGAAGTACACACGCACACATGAATGGTTGTGAGAAAAAAGCTAGGCCCTGGGTACTAACGAGCCTGTTGCGCCATACATTTTTTTTTCGCACCATTATAACATCGTACCTTGGTATTCGATCATATGTTTTGTCCAGGAGTGAGGGTGCATTTACATAGTTTACGTTGCAAAATTTAACATTGATGCGGGTTGTTACTTGTTTCAAAATATTTGCTAGTGTCTTCAAAGATTACGCCTAAATCTGGCATTTATAACAACTCCATAATCCATATCCAAACAGTCGCGCTGTTTCTGATCAAAATAACACGGACTTTAGTAACAGAAACATGGCCATAATTAATAACCTACCTTTAGATGCATATCATGTATTTTTCTAGTGCCCTCATTCCACAAGAGGAATTCGTTTATATCTATCTATTCGTTATATCAAGTTCATACGGGCAGACTCAGTCGAACCCTTTCAACAAATTCATGTATAAAGAATTAACCTGCATGTATTCACAAGATTCGTAAAGGTCCATTTCCAGTAACAAACCAATCCCGGGAGGGTCATTCCTTAACTTTGAAAACGGTAGAGAACAAATGAGCAAACGCTCAATAATCTTCAGTGATTTGACGATTATTGTTTTACGGGAGGCAAACAAAGTGATATCGCCGACAGAAAAAACGTCATTTGATCATACGTGATGTACCGTCGAAATTCTGTCGTCAACGATAATTACTTTACGGAATCAGGGCCCAGTATTCAAAGATTGTATGTACATATATGTATATTAAAAATAATGCAGTAAAGTGTAAACGTAAGGAGTTTATCCAAAACATAATAATAAATGATTAAGATTGATTTTATGTTTTAAGAAATCGATAGATGCTCGCTCAATATTTACCCAATATTTATTCATTTCACAATTTAGAAGAACTCAAAAAATTTGCTTGAGAAGTTACAAAAGGTCTTAATTTTGAACTTATTTTTTCGACTTTTGACCATCCTTGTTTTTATTTTTCAACTGATAATACACAAAGATGCATGCTATTACGGCATATGTTGCTTTAGCCACCTGAAAGAAGTTTAAATAAAATATTGCAAATTAAGATTAATAATATTGTTATTAAGAAATTACATTTGCACGCCCGCGTTGTGTATGGCTGTTAAATATTTTATCCATTTTGTCAGATATTACGCTTAAAAAAATATTTTTCAAATTTTGTTTTTATACAATGTTACAGTATTAAAAACAGAAATGCCAGAATCAAAGTCATAGCCTATTTTGGAATGTAAAAATAAAGATACCTATGTAGTAAAGTTTTCGTTTTAGGAACCCGCACGGGACAGACTTTGGTTAAAATTAGATCATACAGGTTGTCCCAAAATCGGTGAGTGATAGTATACAAATGGTGGCAAATTGCGATTTGTAAAGCAAACATTAACTCCATAATCAGCCAAAAACGATGCCTACAGGGCTGCTATTGCGCTTAATAGACAAACAAGGATGGAAGTACTTACACCTCTTTTCAGAAAGAAAAAAACAGACCAAGGAAACTACGCGGTCGAATATATAGAGAGCTGCCACTCCAGGAAGGATGTTGGTTGGTATTACCAAAGGGTAAGACGTGAAAACGCGAACAGAATCCTGTCGACATGAACAATTAAAGACCTTAGTTGAGACACTCGATACAGAGAATATCAGCTAGTCTGCCGGAAATGATGGATTTTCTGCCGGCAGAGATAATTTGGTCAGCAAATACACCAACTTTATTAGCAAATGTTGGTCGGATTAGATACTTAAACCCTCTCAAACTACAAAGTCGTAAGTCTTTTCAACATGGCCTATGAAAACCTTTCACCTGATATCTAATCGGCCCTTATCAGAGTGGTTTTACGCCAGATAAGTCCATAGCGGATCAAAAATGCATACTTCGGCGTACATATAGAAGAAAAAAAAAAACAAAGAAGGGCGTGAAGAACCTACCACCTATTCATCGACAGCATTTAAAGTTTTGTAATAAAAAAATGAAAGCATATAAAAATAAGTGAATATATAATATTAATCTGATTTTATTTTGTATATACTTGTATGTTATTGTTCTGTGGTCAAATTGAATGCATTCGTTTGTAATATACCCTGAATTAGTTTGCAATCTCCAACAATTACATATCCTTAATAATTCTTGATACATATAATTTATTTATTTCAAAATTCATAAGCATATATGACTAGTCAGTCTTCTGATTCATTTTTTTTTAATTCCATATTCTTAGTTGCGATTCTGAAAAAAGAGGAGTATGTTAATATAAATTTTAATGACTTACTATTTACTACCACAAACTAGTAAACTAATTCCAAGGATTCCAATATTCATTTCAGTGATTGAGATAGGAGTTAATGTTATTTTAGTTATATAATCGTAAGGATTACCAACCATAATGTCAACTGTCATTCATGACCCTTTGTTTCTGTGAAAGCGTTAAAATAGGCCGTTGTTATGCAGAACGAATGTTGTATTCGAAACCCTAATTTTGGAAATGATTGTTTTTAATGGATGCCCCTCTTTGATGTCGGTTGGGTGCTCCCGCAACAAGCTTGATCGAGTCCATCTCCATGGTGTTAAGCTTATGGTTGTCAATAAAAGGTGTACATATGAAACCAAATGTATGTACTTTTACCCGAAAACCGGCGAAGTGTTGATTGATTTTCGCTTTGTATTAATATTTATTTGTATTAATGTTCCGGAGAGCGTCTTTTTATCGAAATATATGTGCATCATTTTTTTAAAGCATGTTTTCAGCCGCAAAGTAAAATTAAGAAGATCAGATTCCTAACCACACAACGTATCAATGTGAGAACGGTGCGTATGACTCGTATTTCCAATTTCAGTCAAGTCAAGAGTCCAGACTCTAGTGAACAGACTCAATTCATTTTTAAAATACAAATTGTTTAGACTCATGGTTACTTAAAGCACGAAACTGTGTCAACGTATACTAGGGAAGTAAGAATTAGTTTGACATCCTGTAAACAGGTACATAAAATTCTCGTGTCGCGACGTTCGTTTACGCTAGTCTTCCAAACCGCTTAGCATATTAAATTTTGTAAATGTGTATTATTTGGTCCGACTTAAAAGATTGTTTTTATATTGATATAAGTGATCGTTAACATTTTGTTATTGCAAATTGAAAGTCTAAGGAAAGTGCTGTGACAGTCAGGGAGTGAGCCCATTGTGGAATAAGATTTCGGGATTCATTGACGAATCTAAATATTAATTTAATACAAGACAACGTCTGTCAGGTCAGATAGTATTTATTATTATTATTATAGTTTTAGTATGTAATAAATTACAATATTTATTATCATTTTTAATAGCCCTATCTGCTAGGGCTTTCGGCAAGAGAATTTTTATATATTTATTAATATCAGCACCTTTTCTTGCGCCCACACAAAATGAAGCACTTGGTTTTAAGTTGGACAAGCACAAAAAAAAGGTGCTAAACTAAATGACACAATTCACCTGTCAAAGCAAAAGATTTATACTTGTCAGTACGAACTGTCAGTCAGTTTACTTATTTCTTGTTTAAAAAAATCATACACCCATTTTTAAAGTATAAGGTCGTTTATATTGAGGCCCTAGCTTGTTATTACAACTATTCATGTGCGCATGGATAACTTCTTTCACGATGGCGTGGCATCCTTTATTCTTAATTGTATGGCCACAATAAAAAAACATTTAGATGTTGGCTACAGTTGGAAATCGAATACAGAAGCCCAGATCATGGCGCTAGTAGCAACATTTTGTTTACTAATTTTTGCAATAATTAAAAATCAGTAAGAATTAGTAAAAATAATACTGAACGGGAACAGACCTCTTATTCGGTTGATTCACAAATGTCAAAATCGAATTGCCATTCAACATGATTTGTAGTAGGTCTGTTTCCGTACCTTTGGTAGGTGCACGACCGGGTCGTACGCAACTTTCCTTTTCACAGCGAGTTGGGCGTTAGATCAAATCCCAAGCATGAGAGAAGTTGGCGATATTCATAAATTGTCCAAAATATACAATTGGTAACAGATATTTCGATTATTGATGCTAAAAATGATATAAATAATGTCAAATTGTGATTAAACGAACGTTTATTCCGGAATTTGAAGGAATCGGTGTCCGTTATTCCGTTATTGGCCAAAACTAAAAATTCCGTTTAGGGATAGTTGGGCCAAAAATACTTATGTGGAATTGTTGCAAGCAGTAAAAGTAGTACATAAACTAAATTTGATTCAATTTGACAAAATATTTTGCGAGAAATTGCCAATTTTCTTTTTAAGGCCTGGATGCGAAAATCCGTTATATGGATTTTCACGAAAAAACTGGGTATACAGTTTTGTTGGAACTAATATGCTTATAGGATATATGAAGATTAATCAAAATCGTTAGAACCATTTTCGAGAAAATTGTTGTTATGTATAATTTTTATATGGAAGGTACCGGTATTAACATGGCTGAAAGCAAACAAAAAAAGGCCTAGAATTATGACCAAAAAAACACTGGATACGAAGAAAATCGGTCAAGTCGTTTAGGCTGGAGAGACCAGTACGTACAGACGGACCGACGAACCGAAGGAAGGATTTCCAAAAAGCACTTTTTTGGGTTTCGCTGTCATCGTTATGTTAGAGTCCATCAAAATCTTGAGGTCGAAAATTTTAACGAAAACAATATCTTTCTCTTTGTAAGAGAATGTAAAAAATTAGTAAGTGGGTGTAAAATGATACAAAATTACTGTAAAATCATTCGTGTGGCTAAAAACGGACAAATATCATAAAAAAAACCTTTGGAAACAAACTACTAACTGATACCAACTGACAGCTTACTGACGACTCCTCCCAACAGAAATTTCTGGAGTGAATTTATTTTGCAAATTTTTATGGTGGGGCAGTTTTTTCGTCCCACATTTGCTTCCTCTTTTACAAATGTTTGCGCATGTAAATGGGAAATGCACTAAATGCAAATCGGTAAAATTCAGTAAATTTGTTGGATGTATCTCCCCCGAATAGTATTCAACCAATATCGAACATCTTTAATTCTAGGACGGGATAAATTGTGTATGCTTTTGCTTACATAAATTATACAAAGTTGGTGGTAACGCAAGCCGAGCTGTTGAGAGTACAACATAAAAGAGAACGACTGAACAATTTGAAATGATAATTTGTAAAATAAAACATAACTACCTGTTTTGAAAGCCAGAGTTCTCTAACTTTACTTTGTTTTTGAAAAATAAAGAAAACAACTTATAGCACTGGGCCTCTATTACATAAAATGAAACGAGCCGCATGTAAACGATAGTTACGACAAAGTGCGAAGAGAAATATTTATGACAGCTCAACGAAAGCTATACGACTGCCCAATGCCAGTCGTAAGAAATTACGAATATCGTAAAACCTAGAACGATAATCGTTTAATGTAATCGAATTTCAACGAGAAGTGTTTTCAACGAAATCCGTATTTATCATCATATATTTATATGATTTTCGTTTTATTTAAGGATATTTTGTTTAGAAAATTGTCCGTTTTGCCTTTAAACCTATTCTTTTTATACATTACATTATCGAAAAACGTACGATGGTACAAGGAACTTCGAGTATCGGCAACATGCGGACCATGTGAACATATCCTACAAATGAGCACATGCTAATTCTTTATCTACTCCCTTTCGGACCTTATTATAACTCAGGTAGCTGTTCACTACCTTTTCGGATCTGTCATACAAAAAAATCAAGGATCAGATCTCCTTCTAAAATGCCTGTAAATGGATTAAATAATCAATATTACACTTAGTTACAACAAAGGACACACGAAACACGAGATTGACATGACATACAAAAAAATCAAGGATCAGATCTCCTTCTAAAATGCCTGTAAATGGATTAAATAATCAATATTACACTTAGTTACAACAAAGGACACACGAAACACGAGATTTGGTATAAAAACAACAGACCTTAGCGCTTCTTCTCGTTCGAACAAAAAAATACCTTACTTACTAATTCATTGTATCCACCGAATTGACTATTTGGGGAAAATACACTTCTAATGTCCGAGTCGTGAATATTTTTTTTTACCGCTGAAGGCCGAGCGCAGTAATTGTTATATAACTTCTGAGGGAATGTAACGGGTGTTTTTTTAGACGTTGGTTTTTCGAATAGAGATAAAACTGACATTTTGTGGTCAAATCGGGCAACTCTAATGTCTTTTATGTTCAGTTTTGTTTGCTATTTCGTCATGAACAGGCTGACAAATGAACAACGCTTACAAATTGTGCAAATTTTTTTCGAAAATAATGGTCAGTTGGCGAAGTTTAACCCAAGCTCCGTCCATTTTATGGTCGACATAATCGTCCATCAGAGCAATTAATTCGGTCAACCATTGATCGTTTTCGCACTACGTTTACTCTATGTGATTATACGCATTCGCAGAGACGTCGAACAGTGCGCACCGAAGAAACAATTGCCGCTGTAGAGAAAAGTGTTGAAGAGGACCCGAATAATTTGATTCGCCACCGTGCACAGCAATTGCAGCTTTGTCCATCAACTTTATGGAAGATTTTGCGCAAAGATCTTGGCTTACGACCTTACAAGAACTAAAGCCGCGTGACCATGCAATGCGTCGTGATTTTGGTGTATGGGCCGAAAATGAGATATTGATCTCGATGCTGATTTTCATCTCAAAATTTTGTTCAGTGACGAGGCTCATTTTTGTTTAAATGGCTACGTCAACAAGCAAAATTGTCGCATTTGGAGTGAAGAGAATCCACATGACACCTTCTAGACGCCATTGCATCCACAAAAACTGACTGTTTGGTGTGCCTTATGGGCTGGTGGAGTCATTGGGCAATACTTATTCCGAAATGATGCTGGAGAGTCAGTTACCGGCAATGGAGACAGGTATAGAGCCATGATAACCGACTATTATGTTCCTGAATTGGATGGCATGAATGTGGATTAGATGTGGTTCCAAAAAGACGGCGCTATATGTCGCACAGCGAGTCGAAATCGATTTATTGAAGGAAACTTTCGATGAGCGCATAACTTCGAGATATGGACCTGTCAATTGGCCACCAAGATCGTTCGATTTGACAGCATTGGATTATTTTCTTTGGGGATATGTGAAATCGGTCGTCTACGCCAACAAACCAGAAGCGTTAGGGGAGTTGGAAGCAAATATTCGTGGCGTTATTGCCGACATACGGCCCCAAATGCTAGAAAAAGTGGTTGAAAATTTGACCTTAATTTATTTTATGGCTTTATTCGAACCAGTCGCGGCGGTCACATGCCCGAAATCATATTTAAACATTAATGGCATAAAATTATCCTTCCAAAAAGCCAAATTGATGGACATTAAAACGATTTTCTTGTGTATTATTTCGATTTAAAGTTCTATACCTCTAAAAAAAAACACCCGATAATAAATGTTTTTAACCCCCTGATATGTAGAATTGCAGATACATAGAAAACATTGTGAAGCAGTAGAATTGCAGCTTTGTCCATCAACTTTATGGAAGATTTTGCGCAAAGATCTTGGCTTACGACCTTACAAGAACTAAAGCCGCGTGACCATGCAATGCGTCGTGATTTTGGTGTATGGGCCGAAAATGAGATATTGATCTCGATGCTGATTTTCATCTCAAAATTTTGTTCAGTGACGAGGCTCATTTTTGTTTAAATGGCTACGTCAACAAGCAAAATTGTCGCATTTGGAGTGAAGAGAATCCACATGACACCTTCTAGACGCCATTGCATCCACAAAAACTGACTGTTTGGTGTGCCTTATGGGCTGGTGGAGTCATTGGGCAATACTTATTCCGAAATGATGCTGGAGAGTCAGTTACCGGCAATGGAGACAGGTATAGAGCCATGATTACCGACTATTTTGTTCCCAAATTGGATGGCATGAATGTGGATTAGATATGGTTCCAAAAAGACGGCGCTATATGTCGCACAGCGAGTCACAATCGATTTATTGAAGGAAACTTTCGATGAGCGCATAACTTCGAGAAATGGACCTGTCAATTGGCCACCAAGATCGTTCGATTTGACACCATTGGATTATTTTCTTTGGGGATATGTGAAATCGGTCGTCTACGCCAACAAACCAGAAGCGTTAGGGGAGTTGGAAGCAAACATTCGTGGCGTTATTGCCGACATACGGCCCCAAATGCTAGAAAAAGTGGTTGAAAATTTGACCTTAATTTATTTTATGGCTTTATTCGAACCAGTCGCGGCGGTCACATGCCCGAAATCATATTTAAACATTAATGACATAAAATTATCCTTCCAAAAAGCCAAATTGATGGACATTAAAACGATTTTCTTGTGTATTATTTCGATTTAAAGTTCTATACCTCTAAAAAAAAAACCCCCGATAATAAATGTTTTTAACCCCCTGATATGTAGAATTGCAGATACATAGAAAACATTGTGAAGCAGTAGAAGATTTAGCTACTTGACTAGTCTACATCTGTATAGGATTTAGGGCAACAACACATTCTTACAAAACATAAACGCTCGTACACTTCTACTAGAATTATCAACATCCAACATCTAAAAAAACCTAAGAAAAGATTAAAATTTAGAAAAAAATCAAACAAAATAAATATTTTTGTATATGTATATATGTTTTTTTATTTCTAAAATTAAACAATAATAAATAGAAAATGAACTTAGGAATAAGCAATTTAATTTAATGACGAATAAAGTAACAAAACGAGTTCATTACAATCGTACTTTGTTTTGTTTAATATTTTTAATTTTTGTTTCACATTTTCATTTTAATACTACAATTTTCATTTCAAGTCTTCCAATAGTGAATGTTAGGTTATTTTCGTTAATGTGATCATTTTGCTGTTGCGAAATTGACATGTACTACATCTACAATTTTGTGAGATAGATTTTTAAAGCGTTTTTTTTTTGTTCGCAATTCTTTTTTTCTTTTTTTGTTAGTTAAAGAGAAAAATAATAATAAACAATTAAATAATAATTATATTTTGAAAACGTAGCTATAAATTAATTTGATAAATGCTAGTGAGATTTTTTGCTTAAATAAATATATGGGGAAATAAATATTAGATTCACTCCAATTTATTTTTTATTTTTTTTGGGAAAAATCAAGAGAGACGAGGAATTAATCTTTGGAATTATATTTCGAAAATTAAATTCGATTTTCTTTATTAAATGACTAAACCAAACCATACTTGCTAAAATTGAAAAAAAAAGCAATTGGCTAATATAAATCAAAATGTATCTATTACATGTAAATACATAATATTATAATAAAATTAAAGAAAACCATCAAGTAATTCACTTAAAATTTATTTTAGTGTTCATTTTGCTTCATAAATTTGTTTGTTTTGTCTGTCAATCAATTAGGTTTTTCTGTAGTGAATAACTTCATAAGGAAAAATATAATTCTATTTTTCAGTAACATTTATCTTTACATCTATATTTCTATTTCTACTGTTTAGTAAATGTATAACTATGTGTTTGTTTGTTTTCTTATAAATTGATGAAACTAAATCGAAAATAAAATAATTAAAGGAGGAACTACATCAATTCTGTCATGATATTCCAGTTGTTTATGTATAACGTTAGTTTGTCTTTTTATTCATGTTTTCTTCTTATTATTTTTTTTGTATTTGTATGCAAATAGTTAGTTTTTTTCAGTTAACTTTAGTTTGCGGATAACTATAGTTGGTGGTGAAATTATAGGAAATCAACAAGTTAATGAGAACAAGAATACTACTTTTGGGATCAACAATAATTTGTTTTATGTGTTTTTCTCTAAATTCTAAACAAATATGTTTATTGGGCAAACCTTTAACTGGGGTATTGTTTCATCCACATTTCATTGAACGAATGCGCTGAAAAGAAATTTAAAATGTTTTAATTTATAAACTATATTGACATTTGTGTTGTGAATAACAAATTAGTTTTCCTCATTTCCTGTCTGCATCAGATTTCCACCAGCCCACGGAAAGCAAATCCACGATTCACAGCTGTAAGCAACACCTTATGATTTGTCACTGGACTTCCTCAATTCGTATCAATTCGTATCAATTCGGCATAAAACAGGTGGTCCCGCTACCGGGCAAGAAGTACATACAAGAATGGTTGTGTGAAAAAGCTAGGTCCTGGGTACTAATGAGCCTGTTGCGCCAAACAACATTTTTATTTTATTTTACGCATCCATTGAATTTTAACGCCCTATCATATAGGGGTATATTAGTAACATACTGACAAAATTAAGGTACACATAGCGTAAAGAATGGGGATCGACTTAGAATCGACAGTGATAGTCGATTAAGCATGTCTGTCTGTTCGTCATTTGTATGTCACCGATTTTTAGGTCAAACATATTGAGCTAGAGTAGTGACATTAGGGTTTATAGCTCGCCGTCCATTCCTCCAGTATAAATGTAAACATTTTAAAAATCCGTCGTTTTTAGACAAAACGGTAGAAATTAAAAAAAAATTACCAGAGCTTGATATTTATAAAATATTAATATCTATATTTCATCCCTATAAAATCCATATATCAAAGAAAACCTAATGATTTATTAGTCTAACATCGTTACCTGTTGCCGTTTTCTCCTAACCCACATGAGGTATTTTGCTTTTCCATTTTGTGATTAAAATCTACTAGCACAATTTTTACATCGTACTCTAGATAGGCTTTGATCTGGATATCGTACAACTCTTCTGTGTATATTTCCAAAATCATCAGTGTTTACATATTAGGCTTCTGATGGAAAATGTTATCTGATGATTATCACATTCTGGCAACCACTTACCGTTTTTAAAACAATGTCATATAGGGGTATATATTAGTAACATACTGACAAAATTAAGGTACACATAGCGTAAAGAATGGGGATCGACTTAGAATCGACAGTGATAGTCGATTAAGCATGTCTGTCTGTTCGTCATTTGTATGTCACCGATTTTTAGGTCAAACATATTGAGCTAGAGTAGTGACATTAGGGTTTATAGCTCGCCGTCCATTCCTCCAGTATAAATGTAAACATTTTAAAAATCCGTCGTTTTTAGACAAAACGGTAGAAATTAAAAAAAAATTACCAGAGCTTGATATTTATAAAATATTAATATCTATATTTCATCCCTATAAAATCCATATATCAAAGAAAACCTAATGATTTATTAGTCTAACATCGTTACCTGTTGCCGTTTTCTCCTAACCCACATGAGGTATTTTGCTTTTCCATTTTGTGATTAAAATCTACTAGCACAATTTTTACATCGTACTCTAGATAGGCTTTGATCTGGATATCGTACAACTCTTCTGTGTATATTTCCAAAATCATCAGTGTTTACATATTAGGCTTCTGATGGAAAATGTTATCTGATGATTATCACATTCTGGCAACCACTTACCGTTTTTAAAACAATGATTTTGGACGAATCCGCATCACAGTATGTAATAAATCTCGCATACTGGTCTTTATTATACCTCTGAACCTACCCGTCGTACTTTTTAGATCGCTTTAATAAATTTCCTATGGCACATGAGAACACATTTAATTTATTGAGTAGCGTCCGAATTGCATGATCTACACCTTTGTGTCAGGTGCAGATGCGTAGATAGCTTTCCAAAGGTATTCCTATTCCATGCCTGCACGGTGCAAAAATACAACATAAACTAGAACGCATAACCATTCAGAGCAATGAAATTTGCATTGTAGAAACGAAAGGCTCTTCAGAATACCAGAACAATAAAGCTCAACCGTAGCAAACTCCATGAATTAGCTTGAACTCTGCTTATACCCCTTTAACGATTTTATATATAAATATTTATTAGTTATATATAAATATATAGATACTAAGGAGACCCTATATAACCCTGATCATCCCAGTCCTGCTCTCCGGCGTTGAAGCAAGGGCCGTCTCAAAAGTGGATGAAGAAATCCATGATCGATTTGAGAGGAAAATTCTTCGAAAAATCTTCTTATGGAGACGAAGATTCAACCAAGAACGAGCTGAACAGCTACATGCCTCTGGTCAAAAAACTCCGCATTGGACGTTTAAGATGGCTAGGACATGTAAAACGAATGGACACCAATACTCCGGCTCGCAGAGTCTTCGATTCCCAGCCAGGCGTCGGACGCAGTAGAGCTAGTGGTGCGCGCAAGTAGAAACTGACCTCAATAAATTAACGTGATATATAGATGAGATAATGTTAGTAAAAAATTGTCGTAGCTAAAAAAAAATTTGTAGACTGTTGCGAAATTGAAAGTGATGTGCAACAAAAAGATAATTGTATGTACTTAGCAAGCAAGCTCGTGGGATATCGAATTTAAGAGTAAGCCAGAGAAAACCCAAGAAGTGTTCACGTGACCAACGCTGTTAACGGGGACGAAATATTTTAATTCAAGATATTACTCACCATCCATCAAAAAAATGTCTTGTACATCTGTTCTTTCGGCACTTCCAATGTCAACTCTAAGCATCATGACTAGCAACCGACTCCAAATCGCTATTATCTTCGCTACCAGTTGCTTCGGTGGGATCGCCCATCGCAACACGTGCATATTCGTCGGTATCAATACTCTTGCAGAAATGTATAGCGTACTTTAGCTTTTCTAAAAGCACAGCCTAAAACGGATTGTAACCCATTAGATTGAGCGGTAAATGTCAACATTTCGGATAAGCACTTACCTTGCACGAGTACCGTGGCATCTTGAGGAGGAAAAAGCATGTATAACTTTCGGGCAGGAAATGATCTGGCGGATTTTTCTCCAGTACTTGTAGAACAAAGTCACGCCCTCGAAAATCAGCAATGGTTCTGGGTAAACGCGTTCGTCCCCAAACAAAGCGTAGAAACAGTGAACGTTCCTAAGAGTTAATGTTTCGTTTTAGTACGAACGTAAGCGACACAAAGCAAACAAACATTTACCTGATTGGAGAACTCCTCCATCACCTCCCAGAACCATGAGACTAGTGGCGAGTTCGGATCAAATCCTTTGTATGTTGCAACCGATTTAAGAAGACCCAATGGAATGTCAGGCGATCCACAGACCATAGCTTGCAATTCTGCCGCTGAAAACAGCGAGAGCAGTGGCACTGGTATCACCTTTGACATACCGTCGCGAACCGCCTTAACCTGTTCATCGAACTCGTGCAGACGGAAATTCAAAGCCAGTCGAACGTATTCGTGGCGATTTTGTGGTGTGATTCGAGTGTATCGGGTGGATAAAGGCACTTCGTGGCCCTTAGCCGACGATGTTGAAAATGGCAATTCGAGCGTGCTGAAAACTTTCGGATCGTCTTCCATGTTGCGAACGCATAGTAGTCCGGCTACGTAGTCGCGATCAACTTCGGTAAGATCACTGGGACGAAGGCTTTCGCCGGCTAGCTGTCGCCAAACTGGTTCGGCCAAACTGAAAACAGAAATTCCACAATGAGAATTGTACTATTACATATGTCTAAACCTACTTTAAACTCAAGGGTGACCCAGTTCTCACAGCGATACCCATTAACACTCCCAAAAAGCGGAACATGTTCATCTGCAGGATGGACGTCAACATCGGATCCAAAAGGAAACAATCGCGATTCGCCCCAGCCTCACCTCTACCGTTGGGTGTATTTATCAAAAGGGGAACACTGCCATTCTGCAGCTCATCACACATCTCGGCAATCGATTCTGAATAGCCTCCACCACAATCATCAACACTCTCGCCAACGAACTTCACCTTCCATACACGATGGGGTAACGAAAGTGCTTCTTGCGTCAACAGTGGCAGCTTCTGCACCATCTGTCCGAAGACACTTTTCATGCCATCAACTCCAGCTAGTCCGTTTCCAGACTTGCTGCGCGAGCGTTTCACTTGAATGCGGTTCAATTCGATAACAGGACCATGCTGCTTATCACGCACCATTGTCGTTTGGATGACTTTGCGGAAGGCTGCTTCCTTGATGGTGTACACTAATACATCCTTTAATGCGCCTAAGCTAAGTTCTCCAGAAATCGGTAGCATAGCCAGACACGGGCACACAAGTTCAGAAAAGTGATGAAGGAGCACCAATCGTGCGTGCAGTGCCTCTGGCGGTAAATCTCGGACGAGATCGTATTCCAATGGTGGATTTGGTGGTGGGCGCACCCTCTCTGTTAGCTGAGAAGTAGACAAGGCCAGCGTATGAGCTGAGCCACACGTTACTTTCACAATATGCTTTCCCTGAAGAGCAGTCACCAGACGTGGTCGCTGTATGGCACTTACTGTTCCATCTCCTAGCTGCCCTTCGTCGTTGTCGCCCCAGGTATAAACCTCTCCAGTATCACTGCACGCCACACAGTGTAACGAACCAGTCGCGATCGAGATGATTTTTTTGCCCTGTAGAGCGGCGACTTTCTTCGGCCTTCGTACATGATCGACAGTTCCGTGTCCCAAACGATGATAGTCACCTTTGCCCCAGGTGTAAACTGCTCCAGAGCGAGTTAACGCCACAGAGAATTGCGATCCGCACTCAACTTTGATCACCCCCAAGCCAGAGAGACTTTCGATCTTCATTGGGACCTTACAGCCATCAGAACCCCCACGACCCAATTTCCCGTAGTCACCATCGCCCCAGCTCCACACGTTGTCGTCGTCCGTGATGCATAGAGTTTGAGCGTCTCCCGATCCGCATGCTATGTCAACAGCTCGATAGCCAAGAAGAGCTTCGACTAGCTTAGGTCGCAACTGATCCTCAGAGTCGCCGTGTCCCAGGCGACCATATCGTCCTTTTCCCCATGTTAACACGTGTCCCGAAGACGTGATGCACGCTGAATGTGCACTGCCACAGGCGATATCCACGATTCCGATGCCAGATAGAGCATCGATCAACTTCGGTCGATCATAACTCATTCGATTGCTATGGCCCAGCTTGCCGTCTTCTCCTTCGCCCCATGAATAGACTTCCCCATCGGCGGTAAGAGCCAGACAATGTTTTCCGCCCGAGTTTACAGCTACCTTCTTTACAAAAACATGTTGCAATGATTCCACCAAAGTTGGGGTTGAAACCGAGTCAGTTCCACCGATGCCCAGTCGCCCTCCAGAGCCATAACCAGTGGCAAAGAGCTTTCCATCTGGAGTAACTGCATAAAGCGTTTGTTCACCACCTGCCAACTGAACGGGACGCAACAAACTTAAAGCTTCACAAGGAGTTGGCGTCTTGATGCGACTTCCTTCAAGTCCTCCTAGCTGGCCACGATGGTTGTGACCCCAGCCGTATATAGTGCTAGCTCCACCCCAAGAAAGAGCCCAATCTTCTGGACGTCGATTCAACCACTGCAGGAGTTGGCTATCATGCTCCGACTTAAACAGCCCATGGTCCTCGTGCAAGAATTGTGTTTGCTCGTTGATAACCTTCGGGTCGACATCATGCATGGATAGGGACATCACCGAGTCGATGTATTGAATGAGATTGCTGGTACTTGGTGTGAGAGAGTTCACCATCGAAGCGGTCGTAGTTGGCGGTTGTTGCAGCTGCAAAGACGGAGGCGGTGTGGGAGTAGCATTACTTGTTGTACTGGACGACAGTGAGGTCGTAGAATTCATCATAATCGACGTCGATGGCGATGCATTCTGCGGTGGCATCATCTCGGAGAATTTCTTTTTTACTTCCAGGCAAAACGCTCTGGGCAGCTCGGTTCTCTTAATCAGCGACTGTGCGACTCGAACTGCGATGCAGTAACGCTTAAACCACACCCATTTGTGCATGTCGGCTGGGGGAAGAACTGAGTCCAATTGCATATCGCATGCCAAGGCGGCCAAGGTTTTGAAGTAGTCCGAATGCATTAGGTGAATTCCCCCACGCACTTGAGGCTCCTCATATTCATATTGTCGCAAGAACTCTGGAATAAGTGGCATCAAAATCGGATTCAAAGAAGGATCCAGTACCTTTGGGGCATGTTTGGATGTGAGGACACAGTGAAGTTTCTTCAGAGACCAAATGCGTTGCGCTGTTGTCAGGGAACTTAGTTGAGCGCAAGCGGCCAGTGCGGCAGCAAGTCTCAGCAGCACGCTGTTGTTGTTGGGGCCTAATCGCGAGTCAAGAAGTGCCATCACTAGTGGCATGGAGGGTTGTGATAGAACGGAACGATCTGATCCTCTTTCTTGCATCAAAGCCGCTGGCATAATGGCGTGAACCCAAAATTTCCAACCCCATCCATTCACAGAACTGTCGCTGGTGAATCTCCAATGCACTTCGTCACCGGGAATGCGTATTTCCGGAGCCCACTGTGAAAATTCGCGTCCCGACCTGGTTGCGATTACTCGCTCAGATCCGTCCATAATGACTAACGGGTCGTTTCTTTTTTCTGTCGAGCATTGCGAGTCGAATTCAAGGCGTAGCGCTTCAGCGCCAGGGATTTTGACATGACCGAATGCTGTTACATTATCCACATATGGGTGGCTGCTTTCCTGCATGACAGGCTTTGGTATTTTTCCCAAGCAATGCCTTGACGTACACAAATCTTCCAGTTCAGTGATGCATGTCTCAAGAAGCATCGCCCCAATGGCTGGTGAATTCGAGCCCAACGCAATCAGTGTGTCAGCGATGGTTTGAGATGTACTTGGTGGACCCGTACGGCCAGCAACACTTAATTTCAGCAACTCAACCAGACTCTTCGCTTCTGCCTCGCCAAGCAGCGAAGTAAAATCATCCAAACCCGTAAGACTCGACTCGGCTATCATCTCTTCGTGGTGCGTCATTGTCGCAGCCATGACAGACATAGCACTAGCAGACATCTTCGAATGTTTGTGTGGAGCGTTGCTCGAAATGGATGCCGATAGTGATAGTGATCCGGTCAAACTTTGGAATGCGCTAAGTGGCCCGGCTGGTGCGGGGATTATTTCCGCTTCCGGCGAAGGTTCATGAACTGCGGGGTCGGTTGCATCTGCTGGCGCTTCTCCACCACCTTGAGCTATAACCTCGTTGTTGTTTGCTGTGGTTACGCTAGGATTTGGAACGCGTTCCGGGTCCTTGAAACTCTCTGACGATTCGATTTCAGTGGATATCTTCTCATTCAAATTGATCTTGCTGTGACTGGTGAGTGCGGCGACGATTAACTGTCGAGCCTGTAGGATACTCATCGCATTGAGCACATAGTTCAGTGCTGTTTGTCTTGCACCATATGTCTCTAGCGATAGCAGGGTTTCACTTAAGGAAAACTTGGTTTGTTGCCTGCCTACAGCCGGTGCAGGCAGGACCGTGGGTGTTGGCTCAGAGTCATAGATTCCCAAACTGCTGCCGCCCAGTGGATCTTTTGTGGTGGCAAATGGCACTGGACCTTTTTTCTCATCCTCTGCCGGCGATTGAGGCAAACCCCAAGCGACAGAGTGAGAGCTACCACAAGCAACTCGATTTACAAACACAGAATCCAAACCAATAACCAGCGCTGGCTTATTATTTACGACAGTATTTCCAGACCCTTGTTGTCCATGATCGTTATCCCCCCATGCAAAGACCTGTCCGCTATCCGTTACCGCGAGGCAATGCAAAGCACCCACAGCAACGTGTATTACTTTACGACCACGCAGCCCCTGTATGGGAGCAGGCTTTCTGACATGCTGATCACTGCCATGACCCAGTCGATAGTAGTCTCCCTTTCCCCAAGTCCAAACCTCGCCGGTACGCGTCAATGCTAAACTAAACTGAGCTCCGCATTCAATTTGAATCACACCGATTCCGGTCAGACGTTCGATTTCATGCGGAACCGAGGATCCCTCCGAACCGCCGCGGCCCAATTTACCGAAATCTCCGTCACCCCAAGAGTACACAGCTCCATCCTCGGTCAATGCCAGGGTTTGAGCGTCCCGACTGCCGCATGCAACTTGTATAACTCGTTTTCCGTTCAAAGCCGCTATTAGTTTTGGCTTCAGCTGTGTTACATTATCCCCATGACCCAAGCGTCCATATTCTCCCAGCCCCCATGTGTACAGTTCACCGGACGATGATATAGCAGCACTATGCGATGAACCACAAGCAATATCCCGAATTTTCTTCGCCCGCAGAGATTCGATCATCTTTGGCTTGTCCATAGTAAGGCGATTTCCATGACCCAGCTTTCCATCCTCGCCTTCACCCCAGGAAAACACTTTTCCGTCCAAAGTCAAGGCTAACGCATGTTTGCCACCAGAGTGGACAGCTACTTTTTTAACGACATACTGATGCAGCACCGGCACTTGCCTCGGCACAGACACATTACAGTTGTGTCCCAAGCCAAGTCTGCCGTTGGTACCTTCTCCGCACGCATACACCTTCCCGTCTTGGGATACGATAAACAAAGATTTCGACCCGCCAGCTATGTGAATCGGACGCAACCGACTAAGTGTCTGCGAGAATGTAGGCACTTTGACCTTAGATCCTTTTAGTCCGCCCAATTGCTCCTTGTCGTTTAAGCCCCAAACCATAACCGTGCACGGTGGTTCATTTTGGGTAGACTTAGCGTCTGTGTAGTTAGTCAGAGAGCTCGAATCACTGGACAAACTGTCGTATTCGCAAGCCAAAAACGCCGCATCCATAAGCATAAGATCTAAATCAGTTTGCCTGCGACGACCAATGATGTTTATGCCGTGGACCTTGCATTGAATGCCATTGTTTCGGCAGTGCTTGATGACGATCTCCACGTATTGATAGTATTGCCGAACATCGTTCATTAGGGATACGTTCACATCGCTATTTTTGACCGACACCCAACTGTACTCTTTAAGATTGGGGATACTGTCGCCGACACGCGTCACTATTAGTGACGGCATATGGGAACAATCTGATGGATTGACTACAATCGATAAGCTGTGGATAAGCACGCCCTCGTGCATTTCAATGCGAATCCAATGCTTGCTCTGGCTGCTCGACGAGCTCTGCCAACAGTTGGCACTTTTGTCGAGTAAATGCTTCGCCATCGATATGTTTGACGAGACAGTGAGTGATCGAATGCAACGTGACCAGTCTTCAATTAAGTCGGTTGGTGGTCCTTGTAAAATACCCGAAGTGCTGCTGTTTATGTGCGCGTCCCTTATAGTGTTTACCAGTTCGATTTCATTTAAATTTCCAGTCCAAGTTGGTTGTTGCGGGAAGTCGACGGTGACATCTTTTCCACTGATGCAGGTGACTGTTCCAATCGCTCCACGGGGAATGTAGCCCCATTTGTAGCGTGGTGTTGAACGTATGCGTACTTGCGAGCCGACTATGATTGCTCCTCGATCGAACGGTGTTGATTTGTCTTTCGGCATTTCAAGCAGTTCAATGTGAACAAAGCAAACCCAGTATGTGTCACCGTGCATTTGCCAATCGACCTTAAGGAGAAACAAGATAAAGATTATCATGGTTGTGATTAGATGAACAACTAACGGAAGAACTCAATAATCTAAAATTAATCGTAGACGTATAGGATCGAGCCTATAGATGTTACGAATGATTTTACGAATTGGTGAATGGTAGGATATGGATATATAATACCAAAAAATAATTGAGACATGGTGAGGCATTGTCCTCTCATTTAATCAATACGAGATAAGTATGCAAAACTACTGAGATGCTGATTCAGGAACAGATCCCCAGTATATCGGGACTACGTGCACAGCGATTGAAAACCCCATTTTGATGGATCTTTCTGTTACAATTTTGGCTGCCCCCAACAAGGTCGCTAACAACTTCACCAGAGAATATAATACCAAAAAATAATTGAGACATGGTGAGACATTGTCCTTACGTTTAATCAATACGAGATAAGTAATGCAAAACTCCAGACTTAAAATCAGAGGCAACATCTTTCCAAATCTGTGAAACTACTAGCATAGACTGACGATATTGAAATGAATTGTTTGGCCGAACGAGATGTCTCCGCCACTATGGAGAAGGCAGCTGCTATGTGGACATCGACAAATTATGCACAACGGCATAGTAACATCGAACGATAGCATTCACCGAATAAAGCTTTTTTGGGGAGTGATTGAATTCAGAATGCCGGCAAAATTTATCACGCCTAAGGCTGCAGCGGACAGGCTGCATTAGAATCTGAAAGCAACCGAAATGTTTTAAACATGAAATGTTTTAAACATGATTTCTGCAAGGATACATGTTATCATGCTAATTCTTCAATAAGCAGATAGTTTTCAGGACATTTGTCAACACACACTCTCTACCAGAAATACCATCAGCATTTGGGATATAAGCATTATTGGTCGCTGATACACCAAGCTATAGACATAGCAGACCATATTGGCTCTGCCACATTGAGCGAATGAACAATTGTTCAACAACTGATACGATCTTCGAACCCCTCCGGTCGTAGATGCCAGAGAGCTTAGACTGAATATGTGAATGCTAATTGTTCTTGTGGCTGTCGTTCAGTCATAGGGGACTAACCCAAGACACATTCAAACGAATCAACAAAGTTTTAAAAATTAAATAAATTACACCAAGTGACCATCAAGACGTTACCTGCACATTCAAATCATGAAGCCCCTCCGTATCGACTTTCAACACCGTTCCAATGTCATATTTCTTAATCTCTTCAAAATCACGACAGCAGCGGACAGTCATCCCTGGGCATACCAATCCTCTCACATACATAGCATATTGATCGGCAAATTGAAAATCTCTTCGTGTGGCAAACTTTGTTCCACTCGCATGCTGTGGATCTTGTATAGACGTACCCTCTACAGTGTCACTGCTGTCTGTGCTGTCATTATCCGAGTCAGCTTCAGGATCGTGGCGACCAATCTTCAAACGTGCACTTCCATCGATATCATAAGTAGTCCCTTTCGATGTCGACGGCATTGGTGGGCACAGATCCGGATGCTCGAGAATCCATTGAACAATTTGTTCTGGAGTTGGTGGAACTTCAGTATGTGCAGCTAAAAAGAAAGAATCAGAAGCTTATCCTCATAAGATGAAAATCTAACTTACTCAACGTTTTAACGGCAAGTTCGACAGATTTCCTCGAGAAGCCCATTTCCATGATTTGCGAAACCAACGGACAGGGCGCTGTTTTATTTCTATTAGCTGAAACTGATGATGCCGCACATTGTGCACTATCTGCAGTGGCGGCCACAACACCACCACCACCACTACTACTACTGACATCGTCAATTAAACCGTCATTGTATATAGGCACACCATGAACAAGGGTTGGTTGCACTGGTGGAGGCAAAGATCGTGATTGTAAGGCTCCAGAACAATTCGATTCCGAGTGCATTTGGCTGGCTAGCATTTGCGAGACGTTCATTGCAGCGGTACCAAGTTCTGAATACGTATACGTTGCCTTCAGTGGAGACGGTTGTGTAGCTCGAATCAGAATACTCTGAATCAGCAATTCATTCTCCGTTAGAGACGATGGAGAATCATCTCCACCACCAGCCTGTTGGTCGGTAACCACATTCAACTCGCCGACGTTAAGTTTACCAGGTTGCCCTTGAGGATCTTCTTCGGAAATGCTTTCTTCTGAGGAATACGAACTCATTCCGGGTGATCTTTGACGTAGAACTTTTCGCAATGAAGCCTGATGACGATAAAGGACACAATTCGAATTGAGAACACATATTTGGATCTGCTGCGATCGCAGTAACGAAATATCAATCTGTCCTGGTATGGAATCTTTTCGTTCACCCGGTCCATACATTAGCACCGACCATGAGTTCAAAAGCATTTCATTCATTGGTAACCGGGATAGACTAAAAACTGAGTAATCGGCTCCATCCGATGCGGTGTTCAGCGAAATCTTTCGAAGCTCTCCGTTCAGACAATTGCCATCAGTACTGAGAAGACATTTGCCTTTGTTTGTAAATCCACATATAGTCGATGTGCTGCCTTCATAGGAGACTTGAAGTCCTACGCGGGGCCTCGTGTCACACCCACCAATCGTACTTAGCACACCCATTACATGCACATACTCTGCCTCTAGGTTATTCAATTCCAATCCATCGTCTCCGAAGAGCTCTGCAGCGACGCATAACTTTTGTGATAAAAAAGAGTTTATCACCGGGTTCCATGCGGGTAGGGTGTGCAACTTTCGCAGCAGTGTTATAATCTCCTCGGCAACAGTTCCCGAATGAGAAGCAGTTAGTAGAATTCTAGTCTTTGTATCAGATGGATTCTGAAGCAGGGAAATGTCGTTCGGACAGTAGAGCGTTATTTTGCCCAAAATTGAAAACATTTGCTTCACCAGAGCTGTAGTTCGAGTTATATCGTCATCGAACCAATTCACCAAGACCGTTTGCAGCAGACGCAGGCAGTGAATCTTCCTAAATACATCCTGCTCACTAGTAGATGCCTGTTCCAAGAGCCCGATATAGAAGTCAATCCAAGAGGGGGATGTTAGAAATTTTGACATAATTTTCGATTCACCGACAATTGCACGCAGGAAACCGAGAGTTGTCCAGCTGTCGAGGCCACAAATACTTCCCAGGCCCGATTTGGAGTTTAGAATCGCCCGAAACATTGATGTAACGCCTTGCACTGCAGTTTTGTCCATTTTCTCGCTATGTTGGCCAATGCCAACGGACATTATTTGCAACATTTTAGTACACGCGTAGCGGAGCAGTTTCGTTGGATGTGACTCGCCTGACAGTTGTGTTTCGCCTATAAGTTCATCTTTGTCGGTTTCTTCCGTGTCCGGAGAAACAATGTTTGATGCGTTGTCAGCTAGCTGGAGGTCGTATTGACCTTCTTTTCCCATGCGGTACGAATTGGTTGCTCCTGTATACCACTCAACACGAACCCATCTGGAAAAATAAATGCGGAAAGTGAAGAAAAGATTCAGCAACAGAAAAATATAAGCGACAAAATATGCTTACAACGAAAGTGTTACTAGCTAACATTTATCTTGTCTGATAGGCTCATGAACGTCCGTCAATCCCCAAATTTCCTACGCCCAAATGGCGTCAGGAAAGGGAAAAACAGTACAGCATCCACCTAAGGAAGCCAGACAGGCCCCCGTGCCTCAGGCTCCAACGTTGACTGCGTTGAGGGCCATTCAAGGTCAGCTAACCGGTCTTCAAAACCAGCTACGGGAGCAGGCGTCAAGGGTAGACTATATCTACTCCTTGTTGCCGAGCTTAACACAACGTAGATCGTAATGGACGCGCTGTCAGAGAGACCCTTAAAGATCCTGGCTGCGAATGTAAATTCACTGGTTAGGATCGAACGTAGAGCTAATCTTTTCCAGTTGCTTACAGACCAAAGTCCCGATGTGCTTATGGCTAGCGAAACTAAGCTAAACCAAAAGCATAAATTGACTAATAGTAATTACAATATCGTAAGAAGGGACCGACCCAACTCCACTCAAGGAGGCGGGGTTGCTATCTTTATACGAAAAGGCATTAGTTATAAGGTCATATATAGTGGTGAAGTGCACCGATTCCGGCTGCTGGAAGCCTGTGTGATATGCATTCCTCTTCAACAAGGGAAGCGACTGTATGTGATATCGGCCTACGCACCGGAAGCACCTCAGCCTACACTTTTTACAACAGAGCTCGGAAAACTTTTCGAATCTCTAAGACTGAACTCAGTGGAGAACTTTTATCTTTTGGCCGGAGATTTGAATGCCAAACACGTTGATTGGGGAAATCAATTACAAAATCCTCGGGGTAAACAACTTTACAATTGGATGGTCCACTACAATGTTGACAGAGTAGGTCAACACCTGCGAAACTGTTTACGGACGATTGAGTACGACAGTGATCACTGCGGACTCGCCGCTGTAATACAGCTTCCGAACGAGCTTGTGGCGTTGGAGGAGTATGTGCCTGTGCATTCTTACAACTACGGTAAGATGCGCTGGCCTCGCTTCACCAACGCCTTATCAAGAGAACTACTTTCGAGGGCCATTTCATCACCAAACAACAGAAACCTAACAAACAACGAAATCGACGAATACTCACAACAAATGGACGAAACGATTCAACAAACAATGAACAGGACGATACCGAAATACAATGAACATGACATAACATCTGCGTACAGAAATGCGACCATTGACGCACTACACAGACACAAAAGCGGACTTCTGACAAGACTTAAACTCTTGTACAGACGACTGACAAACCCACGCGACCCGGAGATTAGTACACTGAAGGCGTCAATCAAAAACATCAACCAATTGATCAAGGAGAACTATCGGTTGTCCATTAATTTGTTTTGGAATAACAGAATTCGGGCAGTAAATTCCAGCGATCCGAGTATGTTTCCACAAATTAATAAGATCTTTAGGAGGAAAGGTCATAACGACCTTCCGTGTATTAAGCTCCAACGAACAACTGACAATACAAACATACTTTTGACAGCAGGAATTGATCCGGGGGAAGCCGTCTTCGACGACGATTTCTATGTTATTGAAGATCCTCAGGAGAAAGTGGAGGCAGTGGGGGCTGTTTTTCAGGAAGTGTATAAGGTGAATGATAACATTCGCCCGAACCGCGTCCTGGAAAACAATGCCCTGCTCCATCATTTCTATCTCCGAAACGACATAACGCAATGGCGATCTGAGAACCGTGGTTTCACCCGGTTTGATGACGAAGCCTTGGCAAACGCCATAGTCGCCGAGCGAAGTGGGTCTAGTCCCCTGTTAATCTCGAAGGTAGAACTCCAGATCATTCCATAAAGAAAAAGAATTCAGCGGGAGTCGATTGTACTGCGACACTTACCCCCTGAAGCTGTGGACATTTACGCCACGCTGTTCAACAACGCGCTGAATAATGCATATTATCCAGTGCGTTGGAAGACGGCGGTGGTTCATCCTCTCCCGAAAAAGGGAAAGGACAACTCCAATCCGGCGAATTTCCGATCGATAAGTCTCCTTCCGAGTATCAGCAAGGTTTTCGAAAAGATTCTCCATCGAGCACTGTTCAAGTGGTCTGAGGACAATAATATTATACCAGAGAACCAGTTTGGTTTCAAGGCTAGGCATGACTGTAATCATGCCGCCTCTGAACTCGTCTCTGATATACAATGGAACAAAGCCAAAAAACAGTGCACGGGTGCATGTCTGGTTGATTTATAGAAGGCTTTTGACACCGTATGGTTAGAGGGCCTCTATCTAAAGCTGACCAGACTTGGCATAAGTAAACCACTGCTATTTATGCTTCATGACATGCTGACTGGTAGACCGTTTGTTGTCAAAAGTGGCAATGTAACTTCTATCACAGAATTTTTCATTAAGAAGTTGAAAATCAACTTTCAGAAATCACAAACTATCCTCTTTAGGACACCGTTGTCTAGCTAGGTGATACGAGAAAGAACTGGCGAAAGCTGGTGATCGTTGGACCAAACGGACAACCACTGGCGAGTAAAAGTGTAGTAAAGTACCTTGGCATCTGGTTAGATAAGTATCTAAATTTCGGAAGACATGTAGATGCTGCTCTGGCTAGAGCTAGAGGAGCATTTGCCCTGACAAGACGATTGTTTTATAGCAGTCGTCTTGACAGCAGGGTGAAGGTGATTTGCTACATGGCCCTCATTAGACCGATGATTGCCTATGGGTGCCCGGCGTGGTTCAACGTTGCCCCATCTCAAATGGAAAAGATACGGGTGTTTGAGAGGCAGTGCCTGAGGAGCTGCCTTGGTCTTCACAGAACACCAGTATCTGACTACACTAAATACTATTCCAACCAGGTCCTATACAACGGGGCCAACATAAACAGAATAGACAATTTTCTGGTGAAACTCATTCGGTTTCACGCTGCAAGAGCGATGGCTTCGAACAATAGTCTCATCTTTGGGGCCTTCTACCCCAATGATGAATATTTTGAGAGTGCGCGTATATTTGGATAGTCGAGGGCTTATACAGGATAGATTGGAGGTTCCGCTAATCTACCACGTCTTCCGACGAACTGTGGATAGGCGGCTCCTATACGATCGAGACGTCGTCGCTCAGGGCGGAGGAGAGCGCCTGCGTTTCAGCAGGAGTGTGTCCGATTGGGACCGTCGGAGTAGATTACAACAGGAGAACCTGTTGTGGTGGTTAAATTAGGTGAAGATAGTTGACTTAAAACTGTAATTTTATGGCCGACTTAGATAGTTTTTTAGTCTTAAGGTTTAGGTGTATAACAGTCATGGTGGCACAAAAAAAAATATATATATATATAAATAGAAAATGCTTGCTGTGGCTGTTCTAGTTTTTAAGTTATTTTTAGGTAGTTTTAATTAGTTTTAAGTAGTTTAAGTTAGTCGATAAGTAGTTTTCATTAGCATGTAAGTTTAAATAAAAAAATAAAAAAAAAGACAAGGAACCAAGTTTTAAAAAGTTTTCTTGGTAAACATTGTGTAACCTTTAGATTTATAGATTAAATAATAGGCCGAAAGGCATTGGAATTAAGTTATAGTGTAATTTAGGGCGCCCGCATAGGGCAGGTAAGTTAGTTAAGTAGTTGATTCATGAATTTTTGTCTAGAATGTAATTTAGTTTTAAGATAAAGTAAAATAAAAATAAATTTAAAAAAAAATAGGCTCATGAACTTTTATGCTAATGACAAACACAGTTGGACATACTGTGAGTGAGGTAAGTTATGTGGTTAGATGTTGGAGAAAACCAATCCTCAACGTACAAGCCTGTATCGCTCTACTTGAGAAATGGATTTGTGCAATCTGTATAAATTTATGAGTTATGGTCCAACAGAGCCCTCTTCAAATTATGAAAAGGTCAATTTTACAACCAGTAAATCCTGATGTACAGCTTCATATATTCACAGGGGCATACCGATGAGACTGAAGACCCAAAATTAATATCTCGCGAAAAGAATAAAATCAGCCAATTCTACAAAAATACACAAACAATTGGCAGCTGGATTCAAACAAGAAACGCACGCTCTACGAAATAGATCCAGCGGATGCTTGATGTGCATACTTTAGAGAGAGTGATAGGGCAAGAAACCGGCCCTCAGTCAACGAATAGGTAACGCCCCAGTATTTAAAAAGTTAGTGCAGCCATCATAAAACTAAACAACAACAAGGCAGCCGGCTCTGGTGTATAATCAGCACACTTCAGTCACGTCAACCACTGCTGAGTACTTGGTGTCGAATTGCAGAGCGCTAATTTTGCCAATATTGAGTCCCTTTATCGTAAAAAGATGGCAGAAATGTAGTGGTTTATATTAACAGAGCAAGCCCAACCAAATGCACCAGCAAATTATTGATAGCGTTACCGATTATAGAACCACGAAATAGCTGTTCAATTGAAAAGCTTATATGATTGCTCTCTTGCTTTAAGGTGAATGCCAGCTTTAATTATTTCGCCATGGTTTTGAACTATGTAGTCATCAGTGGTGTGAAACCAGATCAGTTTAAAAGGTTTGATGTAGCGAATTTCTAATAAAAATGTTGCCTCCAACTATTAAACTCATTTGTGTGTGCAGTGGCCTAGTGTTTAGTGCTTTGGACTATGAAGCGCTGGTTCAAATCCCGGAAGTGACAACTTCTACGATTTCATACTGCTACACCTCTTGCGAAAGTCTGATCATCATCCAAGAGTAACACTGCCATGAGAAGCAGCACACACAAATAAAGTGAGAAGCTAGGTTTTTTTAGGAAAGTCATCCAACTTTAGTGCAGTTCCGAGAACTGGATGGAAAGTTTGCTTGAAAACATATAGCTTCAGGTATAGGGTGATTTTTTAAACGCAGAAAAATTAGGCCTCCGGCTAATATTTTGTCTTTACTGTCTCAAAATATTTGTATTGCATTTAATGCTTCAAAACAATTTTGGGCATATGACAGCCATCCCGTCGGTCTGATTTTGTATTGCTTTTTCCACATAGTGCCTTCTACTTCAATTTCAAAAGGACCAACTAAGCCAAAAATTAAACTCATCACAGAAGATTGTTTGATGTATATTGGGTGTAGTGGTCTTAAAGTTTGGCGCGCAGAACGCAATTCTGCAAAAAGTGTCCATGATTTATAAAACGTTTAAAGATACGTGTCCACTCTAATAGCTTGTTTGACACTATCGGTAGCTCTACAGCTCTACAAATAAAAACGACTGTAGGGAATATGGTATCCACAATGCTCCTCTTATCGAAGGTCATGAAAATAATAATCATAGCAATAAGGGCCCTCTAAGTTGAACTTTATTTAATCCGAAAAGAACACTTGTTGCCATTTAGACTTTTACGACATGTTTGTTTAAATAATTGGAGACGAATTCCTTTTCTGGAAGCGTTAAGAGTTTTTTTTTTTAATGTACTTTCTCTTAAAATGTTAAGCACTTTTAATTACCCGCTTTACCGTAACTAAACTACAATGTACACCAGTTTTTTATTTTTGACACAGAGTCATGGGAATTGGAAGCAGTTCGGATGATTGCACGTCTATGGGTTTTTGTTGTGACTCTATAACTTCCACCTCTTATATTTCTTTTATACTTTTCTATGTTTCTCAAAATTTGCAAATTAAATTTTGACTTCTGTTAATTATTTTCACAATGCGCTGTTGGTTTAAGATTAAATCTCAAAATGCTTTTAATGAGAATAACGGTAAGCTTTGAGACTAAATGTGTTCCCGCCAACTAAGCGTATGTTAATGGTCTTTCAATATATATATATATATAACAAAGATGTGTCATTGCAATATATATAAAGAGAGGTTAACAGTAGGGTGAACAAAAAGTTGAACCTATTCAGTTGAGCGGCGAAGGTACTTTGTTTGTTTATAATTTTTGATTAAATGAGAGAGAATGGATCTTATATTGATAAATGTTTTATATAATGTCGGGAAATATGTATGGAATACAATATCAGGTAAATGTCGCCTCTGTTAGTCTCACAATGGCGAGCACTTTTGAGCACATTTTTCATTATATTCTCACACATTTCACTCGGTATTTCATTAATTTCATAACGAAAATTTTGTTTGAGTTGCTCAAGCTTTTCTGGTTTGTTTGCATAAGCCTTGCTTTTCAGATATCCCAACAAAAAGAAGCCCGGAGCAGTCAAATCAGGCGACCATGGAGGCCAATCAACATCACCATTTCTTGAAATAACTTGTTGTGGAAAGAGGTCTCGCACTAATTCCATTGTAATCCTGGCTGTATGCGATGTGGCACCGTCTTGCTGATACCACATATTAATCAAGCCCAAAGCATGCAGATGTGGCGTTAAAAAGTTTTCAATAATATCATGATATCGCCCCCCATTCACAGTTACCGTTACGCCGTTTTCATTGTCAAATAAACAAGGTCCAATGATTCCTTCTGACCAAATTGCACACCAGACTGTAAATTTTTAATGAATGCAAAGGTGATGAATAAATTTGTGGGTTTTTCATTGCGCAGAACCGACTATTCTGTTTATTCACATATCCATTCAAATGAAAATGTGCCTCGTCACTTATTATGTTTTTTTCATGAAAATCGGGTTCGTCATGGGCCAGCTGTAACATCCTATTGGCATATGTTTGGCGGCGTAAATGGTCTTGTGGACGAAGCTCTTGTGTCAACTGAATCTTAAATGAAAAGAAATGCAAATCCTTGTGCAAAATTGTGGCCAAAGTTGTTCTTTGAATACCAAGCTCCTGAGCACGGCGTCGAATTGAGGTTGATGGATTGTTTTGAACACTTCCTTGAGCAGCAGTAATGTTTTCAGCCTATCATCTACAGACCCTCTTTCTTCGAAATCATTCACTACACGATAAATAGTGCGTTATGTTAGCACGTTGTTTCTCTCAAAAATTTCACGTAACTTTCTCATCGTCACAGTAAGCGATGATTGATTTTGATAAAAACATTTTAATGATTAAAACACGTTGATTTATCGAATATTTTTCCATAATATGTTTGTCACGTGTCTACTTCACGACTGCCAAATATGAACTGTCAAGACTAATTTTTACGAAAATGGAGGCAAAACAAAGAAGCATACCTTCCCGGCGGACACCCTGTATATAAAGAGAGGTTAACAGTAAGATGAACAAAAAGTTGAACCTGTTCAGTTGAGCGGCAGTGTACTAAGGCCGTGTGTCGATTGTTAAGTTCGTCACAATAATAAAAAAAAATTTACCCTAACCTCTTGGCTCTCTTACTTGCTCTAAGCTTAAAATCAACGCTATCCCCTTCAATTAATGATCCTCATAATTGTTTTTTATAAACTTACCCATCTTCTCCAACTTCGCTTATAATTCTTCCCTCCCCTGGTGGATTACCATCTTGGTCACCCCACTTCCAATCTGCTCCACGGCAAATTCTTGTTCCGATTTTCAATAGTTTCGCTAGCTCGGGTCCCGTTAAATTGGACTTATTCGATTTTTGCTAAAAAAAATAAAGAAAACTCACAAAGTTAACCAAACCACTAACATCTGTACAAAATCTTCTAAACAAACCTTTAGGATGGTATCCTCATAAACAACAGTCAACTCATACGTATTTTTGATCGCTGGAATATCGCCACCAGTTTGTCGCAAGAGCCCCAAAATGGTTCCAAGCGTGCCGCTATTTATAAGCAAACTCAACTCGTTCGGTCCGACATCTTTTGCCAGAATTCCAAAAACACTTAAGAGGAACCTTGCTCTTGGCAACTTCTTCAGAAAGACATATGTCCCCAGATTGGAATTATCCTTTCCACCGTGAAACTTAGGTTTCATTGAGATCTGCTCCTGGTTGACAAGTCTTTGCAATTCAAAGATTGCCCAATCCAAGATTTTTGATTGTGCCAGTATAAGATTTGCCTTCTGGAAGGCGGTAACCATATTGAGATCCTCCAGAATATTCGTCGTTGTTAGCTTGCTTCGCTTCAGATGTAGTCCTAGATATCCACTTAACATGTTGTACTGAACAGCATCGAGAAGACCATTCACTTGTAAAATTTCGTTGAAAATATCCAATCCCTGTCGTCGGATGTGGTACCGCTGCACCTGGCAGTACATTGCGCGTCGCACAGTCTCCACGTCACATACCTCCTGCATGACAAAGTCCACTATTTCGTACATTGTTTTCATGCTTAGCTCGCCGCCATCGAAGCCATGAAGGAATTTTTCGCTCAACTTGAGAATAACATCGTTGACAAAGGTCTGCTCGGAGTCGGCTTTTTTATCCCCAAAGTCCATATCGTCTGCTGGCAATTTTGCATCGTCGATTGGCTTCTTCTCTGCTCCGCTAAAGATGTTATTATCTGTCCCAGATTCGATTAGGTTCTCGTTCGACAGATTGTTACGAAGCGGTGTATTGCCTCCGGTGTGCGAGTCTGTTTCTTTGTCCAAATTTTCTGCTGAAGATACACGCAGGAGATTCTCCTGTGATTGGTTCTTCAAAGCGGCGTGTTGACTTTGGATTGTTACGTTCAATATATCCTCGGGTTTGTTGCATGCCAGCTGCTTCTTGGCTATACGCATCTCAGCAATAATCTTCTTGACCACAGTCTTGAATCTGGGGAATTTGTGTAGAATGCAAAGTTTTCGAAATCCCGACTGTTCGAGACTTATTGCTGGTCGCACTTCATATAGAAGAAACCTCAAACGTTCCAGCATTGGTGCGCATACTTCTTTGTAACTTCTGTTTAACTGTTGGCGGGTTCTTACTACTGCCCATTTGGTTTGATGTACCAATCTTATGATTTCGGAGATCTGCTTGGGTGGTTTCTCTGTCAAGCCTCCTAGTTCTCGATCGATTACGGCGAGAATTAATGGTCCCAAACTTTGATGACGAATCAGTACTGCAGTAAGCAGACGCTCTAGTTCCTGAACGGGATGTTCTGGCGGAAATTCCTGGTGCCAGATGAGATTGTGCTCCTTGCAGAAACGTTCAGACACTGCCATCCAGCCAGATACTAGGGGATCAGAAAGTCTTGCTTCACCTAGACCACTCAGGATTGCTTCAATTCGCTGCTGCACAGAGCTGAATGCAGGTTGATCTAAGCAGCTAGGCATTTGGTGGTTGCTTGGTTCGGTTGGTGTGCTCCCAGCCGTACTGGCACTACTGCGAGCCTCACCCTTTTCTTCGTCAAATGGATTTGTTGGCTGAAGAACTTGCAGCCCACCGCTCAGAATACTCGAACGAATTATGCTCTTACATTGTAGTTCGGCTGGCTGCAGTGGTGGACCTGCTTGTAGAATACTGGTAATCAGTCCAAGAAGGTATGATAGCGCCCGCTCGGAGTTGAAATGCGTCAACACTTTGCTCTGATGCAGTTGTGGCTGGAATTTTAGAAGTTTGTTAAGTTAAATGGACAAGGGAAAGAAGCATCAATCATTGAGAAGACGAGGCATGTTTTAAGTGAACAGAAAAGCAACAAGATCTTCTCATTAACGTTCTTCCTTCGTACATACCTTTTCATCGGAAATATTTGGAGCATATTTTCCCACTTTGTAGTTGTTAAGAATGTAATCCAGCACATGCCTGTAGTTGGGTGTATTGAATTCAGCTGTAAGATCTTTTCCAATTCCTCCTTCGATCAGCTCATTAATGGCTGACAGATCACTTCTACAATAGAAACTCAATTAGAAATCTAAAACCAGGTGGCTCTATCAAACGTACTGATAATCGTTGACATCACAGACGTAGCCGTTTATGATGACCCACTTGCCGCCGTCCGCAATTTGATTCTCAAAATCGTTCTTCCGTATCAGCAGCGGTTCCTCTTGAATCGGTGACGTTTTCTGTGTTCCGCGGCAGATTATTCCCGGCCAGCCCATATCATCAGAGTCCTGAAAAATGCCATTCTTACCAAAATCATTTTATTTGAATAAGAAACTCTCATACCTGTATCTCACTATCGCAGATAACACGATTCAAGTTGTCCAGAGCATGCAGCAGCGGTATGAACGTCTTTGTCCACTCAAACCCTTGCAATATGCTCGATTTGTCACGATTCAATATGACCAGGCCAATTAGCATCTCATAAAGCAGGGTATCCGAAATATCGGACTTCAAAATATCAACCACGCCATCCTTGCCCTGTAAAGCGATTTCGTGAGCCTTTTGTAGTGACATTACACACAATGCCACCGCACTTTGAACATATTTGCTGAGTAATGCCTCTGCGCCCGATGAGTCCTCTACTTTTGATTGATGAATATGCGAGAAGAGTAGACGTTGGAAGCGATGCAATAGATCTAGACTTGGACTTGTGTGCTCTGGCAATGTCATGCTTCCTTCATCTTCAGTCTTTATCATGCCAGCACTGATCAAAAGCTGCGACAGGCGTGCCTGCGTCAACGCTGAATTATTTCGTAAAAGTTGCTTGATTAGATGAAGAAGTGGTAGATTGTGGCCGCTGTCGGGGCATTCAGAAGTCTCCGAACGTATGGCTTGGTTAAGAGCGATTTCAAGTCCACCTTCGGCCATCAGTGATCCAACAAGTAGATCTGTCATAAAACGATGGCCAGATGACGAAATCCCCGGGTCCGATGGTAATAGAGACGTCAATGTTTGTGCTCTTTCTGATGCCGTTGGCAGGAGTACACTCCATCCGATTTGTAGTGTCCATTGGGCGGCTTCTTGCATTGTTTTTAAAATGCACGATCCCCCAGCAAGACCAAGTATTCGTGTCTTCAAATTGACCAGCAATCTAGAACCTTCACTTAAGCCGACCGACTTTGGTGAGACGACATTGGCAATGAGCGCGTGCAACTGCAGTCGTAAGAGATTCAAACAAGCCACGGCAATACATTCGGACTCTTGGTTAGGGGTTTGTCGTACCTCCTGACCACATACAATTCCTAAAAGTTGGTCCAGTAAGCGAAACGTGTGCTCGGAGAGATCTATTATAAATGGAATTTTTGTTGATATGCCTTGGATTGATGTCTGACTCCATAAAATGCTTTGTGTGGCTCCACATGAAATACCAGACACACGCACGGACGGATGTGTTGCCAAAATTGGTGATGGTATAATGGGATCCTTTGAAATTCCTTGTGGACATACTTGCTGATAATCATTGCGTCCCCAGCCAAACACTTCGCCTGTGCTACTTAATGCTAAGCAGTGAGCTGCACCAACTGCGACGTCTACGATCAATTTCCCCTCAAGAACATTTATCAACCTTGGAGTGTTTACAGTTTCAACGACTCCTTGAATGCTTTTGTCCATACAGCCGTGACCTAAACGACCACCATGACTCTTGCCCCATGTGTATATCTTGCCGTCACAAGTCAGAGCCAAACTGAACTGAGAACCCGTGAAAATTCGTTGTACTCTTGGTAGTGCTTCTATATAAACCGGCAAATAAGATCCAGTGCATGAACCATTTCCCAGTTTGCCATAATCTCCATCACCCCATGCGTACACAAGACCCTCAGCTGTAACGCACAGTGTATGCGAGTCACCACTGCCAAGAGCTACGTCCACAACTTCATATTCCTTCAAGGACTTGACAAGGGTTGGCAAAAACTTATCGTCCGAATTTCCATGGCCCAGGCGGCCGTATGTCCCCCTCCCCCAGGTATATAAATTTCCGTTCATTGTTATTGCTGCACTGTAGGTGCATCCACAGTGCACACTCCTCACATTATTCTCTAAGGCAGCTATCTTCTGCGGGTCCTCTTGAGGAAGTGCATCGCCATGTCCCAGGCGCCCTCCTTCACCACTACCCCATGAATAAGCATATCCATTGACATCGAGCGCTAAATAGTGCCGACCTTCGCAGTGTGCCGAAATGCTTCGCACGTTTACTTCAGAGAAATCCTTTACCAAGACAGGATCAGCATCTGGTTTTGCAATTTTCCAAGTGTAAACCTTGCCACATTGCGTCAGAAGGAGGACATTTTCCTCCGAGAAAGCCACTTGCTTGACTTGAAAATTAAAAGTAACCACCGGAGCCGAATACAATGGATAATTGCTCTGCACTCCAGGCATTGGAATGCCAAACGCTGGTTCAGCTGTAAAGCCATAGTGATCATTGCAGAGCGCAAGCCAGCCCAATGCGAATACCTGTTGTTGATCATGCGATATTTGTGCGGGCTGCTGCGGACTCTGGCTTTCTACACCAGCTAACTTGTTTTTGGCTATCGTTGGTATTGCAGAACCGGTTGGCATGTGCGGCTTTGCTAAACGATCTAGATGTGAGACTATTACAACCGCCGATTGTTTTAGATCTACGTTGGACGTTTCCTGATCAGGCAGTGTTAAAAATCGCAGAAATGACTCTGTCGCGCTAGCTGGTAGAATGTCCGTTGATGTGGGTGGCATTCCATAGTTGCCGATCGTCTCGTATCGTCGCAGAATGGGCACTAGTGGTGCCCCAGTGTTTTGTGGTGTGTCACGGTTGTCGTCGGTTTCTTTTTCTTTTTCCCATAGCATTAGCAGAAGAACTATTGCTTCAAGTGAAGCGCTTAAAGTTCCTTTCTGTGCACCCAGCTCTAGAAGTAAGCATAGTGCAGTGTGACGGTCTTCACGGGGTGCTATACAGCGACCACCCATGATGTCTCCGAGTGCAACTTGCCGCAGGAATTTTATAGAGCGTTCGAGAACCTCAATCCACAGAGGAGAGACCTGTCAATACATGGAAAAAAGTTTGAGTATGTATTTGGGAAATATATCGGTTAATCAAAAAAAATATGCAGATATAGGTGCAATATGTAGGTACTTGACAAAACATGTTCCATCATAATACACAACTTACACACGACATTACGATTGTCCCTAAGAAGTTCAACTCTTACTTTTACTTTCAAATCGTCTCTAATGCGTTGGATTGAGGTGATACTAGATAAACTAAGCTGCGTAGATTTGACTATAAAATCACAGTCTCTACTTAACATTTCTGTACATATATCACAAAATTCGAATTTGAAATCGGGATAACACGAAATGATGTACGAACTGCTGCATGATTCAAAATCTCCTTTTCATCGACAGCGTGATGATCAGAAATGATAGATAGCACTCCCACAATGAATTTCAGTTGTGAAAAAAGTCGCAGTTGGAAAAAATATTCGGGGAACCCGATCATTCTGAGATTTTCATCCGTTTACTCAGCTGAATTTTATTCATCTAATGGAACAATATACTCAGCAGAGGATACACTTTTTGTCAAACAAAAATTTCCTTTCTTCGCAGCTTATAATAATGATGAATATTTTTCATGAAAAATATCAGCTGTTTGGTTCTTGAAACAGACAAAAGGGTGAGGAGACGCATCCAACAAATTTTTAGTCTCTGCATAAAAAAGACCCACACATGTATACATTTTTGGCGCAGCTAGAGTAGCTTTTTTCTCACAACCATTCATGCACGATAGCGGACATCCTTGTTTATGCCGATTCCGGACGGCTTAATTGAGATTTCTCATATAATCAGGATAGGGGGGCCGGTAAAAAAACATTTAGGGTGTCGAGCCCCTCCAAGAATGGCTCTGTCGAATGATATTTTTTTCCGAATTTTTCTTGCACATCCCGAAGGAGAAGGAAGCAAGAAGTATTGACTTGGGAGAGTAATCAATTCTTATGTTGGTGGGTAAGAAAACACTTTGAAAAGTAAAGACAGACGTTGGGAATGTTTTGTAACTTATATTGTTTTTGACTGCTGCCTCAACTCCTTGGTTTGTATCATTTCCTAAAAAATTAAGTTGAACGACCAGATTACTATGGAGATGTTGCTGCTAGATAATGGCGATGGAACTGTTGCTTGCTCTATCCTCCCACCGTTTTCAATTAGGCACAAAAACTATGTGCAATGTAAGATCGATTGTGTTGATAAACCATTGTATGTGTAATGTCATTTATTCTTTAAAAAGCAACGGAATCGAATGTTATGTAGTTTACAAACGTTTTACTTCTTCATGTTTTCGTAATTATTCGTTAACTTGTGTCTCTCTTGGGGATTTTCACGTATATAATCAACTTGGTGACAGTTATACATTCTTGATTTTCCAAGTAAATTGCAAAATGTTATCAATATCTAGCCTATTTCTACAACATCTTCTAACCTATTATAACACATTTTACATCTTAACATGCATTGATCTAACCTATCGGTTATCGATCTCCCTTCGGTGTGCCCATGGCTTAATTATTTAATATTTACTTTAGAGGTAATTACACGCCAGTAATCATTTTGCAATATTCCGCATCGTTAGACAACACAAGCAACAGAAACCCAAACTACAATCAAAAATCATTTAATTTTAAATAATTGGCTAAATGATTGGGCTACTGTACCACAACGAATGGCCAAACGATCTCCTCCCAAGTCCATGCAAATGTGAGTGTTTGGATTGAT
Source organism: Rhingia rostrata (assembly GCA_949824845.1). Taxonomy (NCBI): domain Eukaryota; kingdom Metazoa; phylum Arthropoda; class Insecta; order Diptera; family Syrphidae; genus Rhingia; species Rhingia rostrata. Next base: position 138,516,072 of record OX463755.1, on the reverse strand, counting down.
ATAATATTATGTGTGAGCATAACGATTACCACATTTCCTCGACGAACGGAAATAGAAATTGAATTAATATTCGAATCACACTGGTGCAGTCTCAGTAGATATAGCACGTGTACTATGTAACAATGAACAGGCTTGATTTTGCTCATATCCGAGTGTGTAATGTTAATGCTTTCGCTTTCATTAAGATGAGGCTTTTGTTTGTTTAGCTCCTGTTGCATAAATTGTATATGTTAAGGCTGCCAGCTTCTTAGTTTTGCGATAAACAAAGAATATTATCGATTACTAAACAAACACCGGGGGGCATCGATGACCATGACGATTGCGTGTTAGATGTTTTGTGTTTTTTGTAATTCGTTTCAACGTTGCCTGAGTATAAAAAAATAAACACGACATAGAAGTGTAATTTATTAGCAATGTGGAAAGGAGAACTAAGTCTTGGAGATTGAGGAGTTGTTTTCAATAAAAAGTAATACATGTGCGAACGTCCTGTTTGACATTTGTATACAATAGTTTCAACTTTGTATAGTACATGTGTCGTGCTGGATTCGAGTTACTTTATGTGTCATTGGCTTTGTTTAGATGTAATTTGAAACAACAATAACCTAGATCTGGTATTTTCAATGAGGACGCTTGATTTTTAGTTGTGTTTGAGATACAGTCCAGCTGACTTGATTAGCTCCCCCATTGGGCAAAATATAACTAAATATCATTCGCGTCTCTGAACATGTAACGATTTCTTTTTGTTATCTCATAACACACTTTTTCTAGGACATAGCTAATTTATTCTCTGATATATAATCATTGGCAGCGGACAAGAAAGCTAAAATCAAGGCTTGCCGCGAGTGTGACTTGTCTATTCACCAAAAAGCTTAAAGCAAAGTTATACCCACTCTTTTATGCCAACTATGTCAAAAACTTGAAAGGGCGGTTTTAATAGTGATATCAAGTAAGGTAAGGAGGCTCAGTGGCGCGATTTTTAGTGCGATGAACTGCTGCGAAGAAGGTCTGGGTTTGAAATAATTTTTCACTGGCCCTCCTCTCGTGATGATTTGACAAATCATCCGAGTAGTATCAACTGTCAAGAATAGTTTAACTCAACTTTGCCCTTCAGAGTCGGCATAAAACAGGAGGTCCCGCTATCGTGCAAGAATTGTACACGAACACATGAATGGTTGTGAAAAACTAGGCCCTGGGTACTAACGAGCCTGTTGCGACAAAAATGTGTTTTTTTTTATGGAGTAAAAAACAGCTCGTACACCTCGCCTCCTGGAATAATACGCCCAATCCAAAGAAAGCTCCGGAAAAATATGGTTTACGATATCGTCCGGAAATAAAAAAGTTGGTCAAGTCAAAAGGAACGCGCTAAAAGATGTCAACCGAGTTGTGCTCTGCAACATAAAGCATATGAATTTGATGTGCAATTTGTTAAGGGTTTTGATAATCGTGATGTAAAATAACTTCGGAAGTACCAATTAAAATGAAGTAACATCATATAGACCATTTCGCTTCTTCCTAAGGAGGCTAAGAAGATAACCGATCGATGACTGAAAGTCTGGGTTCAGAAGTAGGCAACCGACGATTGACCAAATGCACAGAATTACTTACGTATCAAGATATCATTCAAAGAAAAACAGATATGCTCCAGGAGGACGTCTCGCAAGCATTTGGCTGTGAAACGATGGCTCAGAATGCAAATTATGACAAGTTCTCACAGAACTTCCAAACGCAGCCAAACATCTGGGAATGCACTAGACGCAAAGTTGGAATGGAATTCGGACGTGAAAATACAAAGAACTCGAAACCAAATATAGAGAAATGTATTTGCTACTCAGAAAATATTCCCAGCTAAATACCGAATACAAACTGCTTTTATACAAGCAAGTGCTTAAGCCGGTGTGGACTGTATACAACTTTGGAGTTGTATTCAGTCAAATGCCTATATTTTACAAACTTTACAAAATTAAGTGTTAAGAAAAACTGAAATTGGTATACCAGAAACGACGATATCTATAGGGATCCATGAATTCCTAGAATTAAAGCTCAAACTAGAAGTTAAAGCATAGAAACACTAATCGGAAATATCAAGAATACAGTCCTATAAAAAACAAAAGCTGCCAAAAGTTTTAAATTTATGATAGAAAAGTTGCTTGATTATATTTATCTTATATTACTAACAATTTATATCGAAAAGTGGTGTTTAAGTATCTGACACTACTCTCATAGTCTACAAAAGATGTTCACTCGGAGAAAACAAACTATTTGCGAAAGGAGGAACATTAAATAGATTGTTTGCATAGCTGCGAAGTAGTAGGTACAGTAAAACTGTACCTTGGGCGTCAAGACGTTTTGTTATTGTATTGGCCACTATACTCGACAAACATTATGGAAAAAGCTTTGGAATGGCTTTCTCGGAAAGTGTATGAATCAGGCAAGCAATAATCCAATTAGGATAAATTAAAAGAAGCAATTTAATGTAGCTGGGTCTCCATTTCGCAAGATTATTCCCTTTCCAATAGGTGGTATGAGATTATTTATAACCAAAACGAAGGCACACATTTCTATTCGATAGCCCTGAGCAAAGTACTCTATTGGCAATTAATCGCACGATTTTGGTGGCTAGTTTACGTCACCAACCCCATGTTGGAGACATATGTCGTGGGATTCTGAATCATCCAGTTTAGGGCACCAGAAGTTACTTATTATCGATCTGTACAGCTTGCCGTTGACGGTTTCTGTAATGTCCTTTCCTTTTGGACAAAATATGCCTGGGCGTTCGATAATGTTGTGTCTCGGTTGGATACATATTGTCGCTAATTCGGTTATTTTGCTTGTCTAAAAACTTCACTTAATAGAGTTTTTATTTGAAAAATTTGCGTAAGCTAACAACTCTTCTAGAGCAACGTTGTTTATGGTCGTTTGCCTTAATTCACCAATTTGAACTTACTGGGTTCCCCATTCTCCCACGCAAATGAGTAACGTTTTCAGGAGATCTTTCATTTTGGTGATGTACGGATATGGTTGTTGCTTAATTATTTATAGAACCGATTCACACAAATTCGGCTACCAATGGTCTTGAGGTATCTGGACTGTTAGAAAGGTTTTCTATAATAATAAATACATTGCGCGAAGTCGAGACATCTTCACCTACAACATAACGATATGGTGGTCTGCCGACTTTCTAATCTGTCTAACTGCTCCAGCATCATTGCTATTAACCTGGTTGCTGTTTTGTTAAGAAATATTTCGACATTAACTAGATATATCTGATTGCTAACATCTAACACGAATAACTCTCTTAATGATGGATTAAAGGAAACTGGGCATTCTTTTAGCTGCACGATTGAAGAACCTAAATTAAAACCTACATGTGTTCACATCTTCATTATTAGAATACATCCAAACTCATTTAGTAACATGGTTTCAATAGGTCTAAGATACTATTACAGCCAAGGCTATAAAAAGTAACAACCATTGGAACAGTAACAGAATCCAAGGCATGCATTTCTGGAACAGTTGCAGTGGCGAGGTGAAAAAATGTTTTTCAACTGCTCTCCTCGAACTCAATACAGACGTTCTGTTGCTTTACAAATTAGAGTGGATAAAAAACCGGGTAACACAGCTAGTCTTCTACCAATAAACGAAATGCTCCATGCAAGACCAATTGATCCATTCTTATTAGCCACAATCGGCATTAACGAAAAACGATTCCCAATAGGCTACGGATTTTTGGTTGGCCTTTTTTATTGGGAGTTGCTGCCATAACTCTCTAAATCGCATGTGTGCGTTTCAAGTCAAAGCTTTAATATAGTTGGCAAACTTTACAATAAAATTGTCAGCGAACAACACGATCGGTGAGGCACAAGGAATCATTGAATATACAACGTTTTCCATTTCTAACAACAAATCAGGAAGCTTACAATTTGAATTTTTCGCGAACAGAAGAAAATTTAAAGCCATTTGAAGACAGGGTACAAATTTCTGTTAACCATTAATCCGGTAATTACAAATTAAGTCAGCCTCGAGCACATTCAAAATACAAGGTGGTGCAAAAGTAATCCTCCTATCAGAAAATGCTATAAATTTTCCGATTGGACCCTAATGTCAGTTCTGTTTTGACATTTGTGTAGTAAACACATGCGAAATACACGTTAATAAACAATGTTACGCTACACTTCTCCAGAACGCGGAATATCGGTGACTATTTATTTGAGCAATAATCGGTCGGTGACTTTGGCACAACGTGAATTTCGTCGCAGATTTCCTAGCCGTCCAACGCCTACTGGTGAAACACTGCGACGCTTAGCCGCTCGCCTCGAAGAGACTGGCACAACACGAGATGCTGCCAGCCGTGGCAGACCCCGGAGTAGCCGTTCTGCACAGAATATTGCTGCTGTAGCCGAAGATGTCATGGAAGCGCCTTCGACATCGACCAGACGACGTGCCACGCAAATGGGTATCAGTCGACGGTTTTACAGCGAATTTTGGTACAAGATTTGAAGATGTTTCCGTACAAAGTCCAGACGGTGCATCAGCTTTTTTCTTCGAAGACGTAGCGGGTCAAACGGTTACTGTGAATGGTGAGCGCTACAGAACAATGATCAACGAGTTCTTTTTGCTGCAACTTGATGAATTGGGATTGGAAAACATGTGGTTCCAACAGGACGGTGCAACGGCACACACCGCACGTGCCACAACCGATATGCTGAAGGATGCATTTCCCGGGCGCCTAATCTCCCGTTTTGGCGATTTGCACTGGCCAGCAAGATCGCCTGATTTGACCGATCCAGACTTCTTTTTGTGGGGCTTTTTGAAGTCGCGGGTTTATGTCAACAAGCCTCAGACTCTTTTAGCTCTAAAAGACAATATCCGTCAAGAATGTGAGGACCTATTGCCGGAAGTTTTGGCCAAAGTGATGGAAAATGCCATAAAAAGGGCTCAAAGGACAATCAACCGTGGCGGCGGCCATTTACATGACATCATATTCTCGACTTGATGTAAAAAAAATTAAAAGACCAAATAAAAATAATCCACAAGAAGAATCAAAGTTTTTCTTTTTTTTTTAAATACAGCCAAAAAACATTGGAAGGTTATTTTTGCGCCACCTTGTATATCCCAATACGTCTTGATGTTGAAATAATTTTCAATATTGTCAAGTCCCATAGGGGCGACACTGTCCTAAGCAATCTCAACCGAAATGAACCAAAATAGTAACAAAAACAACATATTAGCCACCGTCGATGAATACTTTAAGGAGCAGCCTATCAACAATTTCCATGCCGAAGCTATTGAAAGAAAAGAGGGATATAACTGTTCAATATGTTTATGCATATATTGTATATGTGCCCTCAAGCCTTAAAACAAAAAAAACCAACATCTTACTCAAACGAACAAAACGACTCTCTGCACGTCAGACACCATGTATTCTGTACTGGGTTGATGATTCCACTTTTTTAAAAGCTATAAAGGGAAGAATTGAATAGTTTTTTTTATTCTAAAGAAGGTTCGCCACTCTATCAATACAAGTGAATTTTAAATGGTTTTGTCAGAAATGTCGCTTGAGTCTAAATATTTTTTTGTTAATAAATGTGGCCCTGAAACACTGCTCTCAAATTGCTGGAGAAGGTTAGTTTAAGTTTGTCTTCTGTTAACCCGCACCATAATTAGCTTGCAGCGTACCAAAACAGTCTGGTTACAAATATCGCACGATTACTTCTTTAATATTTTTACATGCCTTATCTATGCTGAAGGTTGCATGAATTTCAGCGTACAAAACCCCTTTCCCTCACTCGTAGGCCCAACATTTCTGACATCAATAACAAATCAAACAAAAAAGTGACCGGTGCAAGTGAACTTAACAAAAAAAACATCGCCGGAAGAGAATGCCTCAATTCTAAACAGTTCACAACTGACAAGATGAATCGGACTTATGCTGTACTCGAAGCCGTTGGTGCAACAAAGACAAACTCGTCGAGCAGCACTGTGCAGCATTCATATACGGTGGAGGACCTACCAAAATTGTGCCGAAATGCTCCTAATTGTTTAACAGGTTTAAAAGCCGCGAAACGCAATTTTGTCAAAAAAAGGAAGCGTGTAAGCTAGATAAGAGCTCGGGTTCAATTAGGTAAACGGCAGTTTTAAGAACAAGGAAGAAATACCAATTGCCTTCTGCACAAGACAACAACATGATTTTGGTGCTGTTCTTAAAATACTTTCCTGTCACTTTCGGAATTTGAAGCAGGACCTTGCACTTAGTAGTTCCACTCACTGATCACAATACCAATGAGCCTTTTCAGAGTTTACAGAAATACCAAGGATGTGCGCACAAACAATCTCAATAACATCAACCCAAAAAAAGTTCATATTTTTCCGAACTTCATGAATTTAATAAAAAAAAATTAAGTACAACTCACCTGTGATGCATCAAAGAGTGATGCCTCTGGCAAATCCTGCAATGATTCCAATGCTTCACTTAGCAATTCGCTGCACATCTCGGTGTCTTCTCCAGAACGCCAAGCTCGACGCAAAAATGCAAATGAAAAGTTTAAAGCTGCCCGAGTGCCAACACGAGCCAAACCCAAAGTCGCGCGTTCATTATCCTTCGATGAACCAGTGCCAAGTGTTATATCTACCGATTTGAATTTGGCATTAAAAGACTTTTCCATCGACGCATTCACCGGTGCTACTGCTGTTGTTATAGTCACTGTTGTTGCAATACTTGCATCCTGGCTAAAACGCTTACATGAAGCATTCGCCGGTTGTTGCTTACTACGAGCCAATGCAACATAATACCGCTCATAAATGTATAACTGCTGACGCAGATGCACTGACGACAAACAATTGCCAGCAGCCTGCAAGGAAATCTCATGTAACTCGCCCAACAACGTCTTAAGACAGTTTGCCTTTTGATCAGCATTTGGTGTTTGTCCCCATAGCCAGGACTCGAATAGAGAATCCGATGAAATGGGTATCGGCGTACTAGCGTTTGTAGTTATCTTCTTTATAGCTAAATCCGAGTCCAGCAGTCGACAAGATCCACAATTGCATCCAGACAAAGGTCCACAGTGGCAAGAGCAGCAGAGGCACGACAACTTCTCCACACCGCAATAATGTTTGCCATCATCGCCCAAGTAAGAAAGATTTCCGGCTACATTTACAACGGGAGATGCATGGGAGGAAACTAATTCACAATCTTGTATCAAATTGTTCCACAACACTGCGGTATCTTCCACATTTCGCAGATTTGATATTAGATCAGCACGTAGCCATTTTGAGTCTAAAAATGGCAGCGGCCGCAAATAGAGTTCTGTTCTGCTATTTGTTGCCATTGTTGTCTGCCTTGGATGGACGATAGTAATATCAGCCGCCCCCCCTTAAGTCACACTACGTTCGTGTGTCTAGTACTTGAATCGTTTTTTATTTCCTTCTTATTGTTCTTCTTATTATTATTATTAATGAATAAAACGTAATAATCGTGTTTGCCTTTTATCGAGGTCCTCCCGATTTCCACATTTTTTTCCCGAAACTACTTGTATCTCAATTGGTTCGTTAATTGAAATAAAAAGTTTATTCCCACCTCACCACCACCCGCCTTTAGAACACGCACAAAATTTTAAGCTCACAGCAAAAATGACTAAAACAAAAATATGAGAAAAAAAACGAAATGAAAAAAAAACTCCAATTCACTTGAATGTTCTTTTCTCAATGACAGGCGACGGGAGGAGTAAGTAGTTTTGTGAGAAAATTCAATTTTTCCACTTGCTTTGTGGTGGCACTTTTTAATTGAGTTTTTCTATAGATTTTTCAAACATTTCAGGGAAACTTTTGGTTGCAAATGATTTAGCGAATTGTTAGCTTTACTTTGGATGTGTTTTTAATTACAAAATGTACGCATTTACAAGCGAGCAATAAAAATTTCACGGATAAGAGAGAAAAAACGAAATCCGATAACATAACAAATATAGAACTGTCATGGAGGAAGGTGTTCCAGTGCATTTGCACTAGAGATGGTCGTTTTAACTGTCAATATTTGTTTTTAAGATTTTCGTATGAAAGCGTATTAATATGGCAACAAAAACATCTTTAGGTTAAAGGTAGATGTTTTAAAAGTATGCCTTAATTTATGGGTTTATAGTTTTAGTTAAGAAATGTTGATAAATATATGAAATTCACTGTGCGCAGCAAGCTAGTACAATTTTATTGGAAATCGTCGTTTTGACAGTTCATTGAAAAGGTTTTCCAGTAAATCTACTACCGGCCTGTAGTAGATTTCTTCCAACCTCGAAACAGCTGTTTATTGTTTATAAACACAGGAATGCGTGAGAACACTGGAAGGGAGATGTTGTGATGCCGGCATTTTTTTTTCTTCGGAGTTGCTTATTGGCACAACAGAAAATGAAAGTGTGCGGTTCCTATGTGTGGTTGTATTCAGTGCTGATATTTTGTTTTGCGAGGGATTATTGGGCTTTTTGGTTGTTTTTGCAGTTGGTCCGGAAAGTAAAACTTTTTAAACATTTCTATATGTAAACAAATATAAAATATGAGAGCAATTTTTACTCACCGTTTATAAGTAAGCATTATTTTCAGACTTCAGACATTAAAGAGTTTAAATTTGTGTATCAATTGCGTTTAAACTGAGTAAATATTTATCTAATAATGTATTTTAAGGGGGTGTTAATAAATGTAAATTGGTTTTAAAATTTGTTTTACAAAATATTATAAAGATTTCCATCTTTTTAGTTCAAGTTATCCTAATACCAACCAAAGCTTTGAACAAATTTACTTTAGCTGCCATTCACTCTTTGCACTTTTTTTCTTACTCGATTCGTCTCTGCGTGCTGATCATTTATAAGTGAGCGACAATTTTTAAAAACAAATAAATGATCAGCACGAAGAGACGAATCGTTAATTATTTATTTTATTAATAACAAACCTTTTCCAAAAAATTCCAATTTATTTTATTTTACATATTGTACTACATTCTCTACGTCCATCTCTCTTGCTACTACGGCGACAAAATTGCCGCGTTATTTTTATAAATTTCGAAGTCTGAAAAGATTTCAGTCGCAGTCGCTAGTTGATTGTGTGCATTTACTTCATTTTTATAACGTCTTATTCGATGAGACTTAATATTTCGTTGTATTGGCCTTCTTAAGTATAATTAAAAACTCTGTCAACCTTTTAAGTTTGTTTTTCAAAACCTGTGTGCCTCGTATTTTGATCCTTTTTTTTTGTTCAACTAACAACTGTTATTATTTTAGAAATTCACTCACTTATTATGTAAGCAAAATATTGTTGCACAATTTTCTGAAATGTTTATTTTATCAATGGGGTGGGAAATGGTAATCATACAATTGTAAGCTTCTATAGGAATCCGTTATTGTTTTTTGTGGCCTAAGGGCTCAGCCACGCAGTGGCATATAATTAATTGTGGTAGGGTGGCCGACATTGAATTCATTTTATATGGACTGCTATAGTAGCCAACTTCACGCATGTTCCAAAACTACATACACCCCACTGTTTCATTGCGGAAATCTAAGTAAGCAAATAAATCGTTTGCTTCATCATTAAAACATTAATAAAAAATAAATTAACAAGACTTGTTCAGTTTATTGGTCAAAAAGTAAAGAAATGTATTGTTATTGCAGAATTTATTTAAAATCACTCTTTGTAGTTTTCCAAATTTTGAATAGATGACGTTAAATGTCGCTGTTAAAATTAACCTCTTATCACAAGATGTCACTCTTTTGTTAGCATGGTACTATGGAAATTTTATGAAAATTACATTTGACATTACAGTCATTGGTGCCCGCATATTAGCAAAGTATTAATTCATGTCGGAAATTAACGAAGAAGCTTTACTGCGGGGTAGAGCTCTTAAGTTATTGCAGTCGTGTCTTTTTCGCTAATTCACAAAATTTTGTACAATTTGGGTACGGGAAAAAAGAGTTGATTTTGCTGTGCCCATTGGATTTAAAGGAAATCTGTTTATAACATATTATTTTCATTTATTTCTTATTAGAATTTTAAATTAATCCTTTTATAAACAGTATTGGTAGTAAAAAAATTGAAAAGAGTTCAGAGAGATCAATATAAAAACAACATATTTTGTTTAACAAGTACATAAATCTCAAACTTTAGGAGACCACGATGGACTAAACTAGCACTAAATAGACACGTATTCTATGAAAGTACTTTTTTGGCAATTTAAGGTTTAAGGTTAAATTTAAATGATCAGTTTTTTTATCTGTTGTCAAAAATAATAATACGTATATAAAACATATCAAATATTTTACAAAACATAAAATTACGATTTTCTGTGTAGTAAAATGGGCTCAAAATACCTAACAAGTACATCTATATTACTGTATAGTTACGTGGCTTTTTTTCTATCCATATAATATCCTTATCTCGGAAATAAAAAAGAAGATTCAAATTGATACAATTTATTTTTCAATATGTAGGTATATTTATTTCAATCATCATCATCTTCTTCTTTTACGCGTTCAAATAACTCACTTTTTGAACAAAATAGTTTAACTGTTTGCACGAAAATTATACAGCTTACAATTGATTTAAATGGTTTCAGGTTTATACCATGTAAAACAGTTGAATTGAACTCAGGTAGCAAGCTTTTAGTAAAATCGATCCATTCCAGCTGTTAAAGAACAAAAATATTTATTTTAATTTTGTATATATTCTCGATCGAGTTTATTTTAATTTGTATGAATGATTCGAAACATTTTTGAAACAATCGATTGCATAAGAATTTGTTTTAATGGTTTATTATGTGACAATAGAGGTTCCATGCTGTTGCAATAATACATCTGAAGGAGCATGGATTGTTCTGATTTAATGACTGTAACAAACATTTTAATTTGTGGAACTGTGGACTTTAACTAGATTTTCCTTTCCCTATTCCATGCTCTTCTGTAGATCTTCATTCGCATTTCTGCAGGTGTTTAGCAAAAACACGCGCCATTTGTGTATTTGTTCCATTAGATCGAGTTTCATACATCAAGTACGCAGGTAAAAGGGCTTTCCGAGGAGTTGTGGCGCTGCGCTGTTAAGATTAATGCCAATTCGAAATCTGCTACGAACAGTAAGCCAGCAACCTACGCGTCCCCGATATGGACAATAGCTATATGGACCGGAAAACGTACATGACGCTTATAAACGCGGTGTACAGAATACCATCGCTAAGCCGGCCGGAGCTTAGATTTTCTATGAAACTTATTAGTTTTGTGAGTGGATGTGTAGCTTTCAAGTGGTGGTGCATGCATGGAATTACCTGGCATTACAATTTACAACACAAATGTTATACCCGGCGATAATTCACTAGAAGTGACAGACATACAATAATCGTAGAATGCACTTGTGTTTGTGTCATAACGATTTTAAAGAAAGCTTTTCCGTTGCAAATCAGTACTACAAGTAATTTCAGCATTTTGCAAACCCCAATACAATGTATCTGTTATTATCAATGTAATCCAACAAAATCTAATTTTCAAGCATCTACTTACATCTTCCCGTTGTGAATGTATTCCTTCCTTAAGGGAAATCACTCCAAAAAATCGTTCAACTCGTTTTCCTTTAAAGCTGACCATGGATGCTGCAAATATCATAACAAGAAAACTACTGACTTCTATGGCTATGAGCTTTTCCGGGGTGTCATTTTCCAAACTAAAGTAAAGTTTATGAATGGTACATCCAACCGACATTGCTACATACGATCCAGAAAGAGCCCACAACGGGTCCACAATCTCTTGAAACATTTCAAAACCCTTTCTAACATCCAAATGCAAAAGAAATGCTTCATTCAAAGAGATTTCCCAGCCTTCTCTCTGCTTGTCAATGCATATCTTGTAATAGTTATTCTCTAATGCGTACAAAATATTATCAAACAATACCCCAATTGTCAAGTAAACAACAGTCATGTAAGCGTAAATTGCCGACGACACTAAAATTGTAAGTCTAACAGTGACAAGTCCCACAAATGAAAAATCAAAAGTGTCCAATCCGATTACAAATGTTTGATTTATAGTAAGAATCAATTGCATTGCCAGTGCGGTTATAGACATTGCATCGAACTTTAATTGATTCCTCATGAAAATGTATCTTTTCGTCTTTTTATAACACTGCAATAGTAGCGTTGAACAATCGATGATTTTCTTACTTCTGATCTTATGAATTATTGGCAGCAGTAGTAATGAGCCAAAAATATGCAAGGAAATAATCGCATTTGCAACAAAAAAATTAAATTCAAGATATTTTGACATGATCAACCAGTACAAAAAAAATGTCATTGGAAATTTGAGACTTATTAGTGGTAAAATAACATAACCGACACAAATCGATATTTTGTGGTATTTAAACCTATTCGAACGTTTAGAGTACATGAGCGGAAATAAACCGAACAAAAACGCAATTTTGAATAACAATTTTAGAAGTACAAGAATGAAGCGATTTTTAGAAACCATGATGAGGTTTTGTCGAAGAAATAAATAAACTGGTTGTATATTTGTATTCTCTACATACATGTGAAAGCAATATAATTCACATTTGCATTAGCATAATCAAACGAATTAGTCGTTAATGAAGGAAATCAACCAACCAATTCGGTTAATATAAATATGTTTATTAACCGACTTACATACATACATACATACAAAATAACCTTTTTTTTTATAAATGTCACGGAACTATTAGAGCCGTTCTGGGTAAGTGTACGCACACCAATTTTCGCAAAGTGTTTAAAATTGAAGACTGTTGCAAATGCTAAACTCCATCGCTTTACGTAGATGTAACTAGGAGAGACAATGCAAAAAGTTTGTAAATTTTGATATTTTCCTATTTTGTAATGATTTCCGTTACATATTTATGCACTGTAAGGAAGCTAATAATTTTTGATTATTATATATAAGCATTTCGTCCACCAACATCCACCAACTGTTAAGCCGAATCTGGTCGGAAGAAAGTATGCCTGAAGAATGGAACCTCAGCATCGTTTGCCCGATCCACAAAAAAGGAGACCCTCTATACTGCGCCAACTACAGAGGCATAGGGCTCCTCAACATCGCATACAAGATTCTATCTGGCGTAATATGTGAACGCCTGAAACCGTTTACCAACAACCTGATCGGCCCTTATCAGTGTGGTTTTAGGCCAGGAAAGTCCACAACCGATTAAATCTTCACACTTCGGCAGATCCTGGAAAAAACCCAAGAAGTCCAAATCGATACCCACCACCTATTCATCGATTTCAAAGCCGCATCCGTTTGTATAGGATGACGATGGAGAATTCTCGCTGCTCCATCGGGGTCGGAAACGACCTCGCTGACACATTCGATACCAAAAAAGGAATGTGTCATGTGACTTCTTCAATCTGATTCTTGAGAGGATTGTGCAAAACTCACGAGCTAACACCAGAGGCACAATTTTCCAAAAATCTGTACAACTACTAGCATACGCCGACGATATTGACATCATTGGTAGGACCCAACGTGATGTCATAGCCACGTTTGCTAGTATAGAGAAGGAAGCGGCAAAAATGGGCTTAGCAGTAAATGAGGGCAAGACGAAGTATATACTGTCAACACGAAAGGACACACAACATCGACGAATTGGACAGAACGTCACCATTGACAGATATAACTTTGAGGTAGTACTGGACTTTATATATATCGGTTTCGCTATTAACTCTGACAACAACATCTCGTCAGAAATTAAACGAAGAATTACTCTTGCCAACCGCTGTTTCTTCGGGCTAAGAAGGCAATTCAGTAGTAAAGCCCTCACTCGAACTACTAAGGAGATCTTATATAAGACCCTGATCATCCCAGTCCTGCTCTACGGCGCTGAAGCATGGACCGTCTCAAAAGCGAATAAAGAAATCCTTGGTCGTTTTGAGAGGAAAATTCTTCGGTCCCGTTTGCGTTGACGGGCTATGGAGACGAAGATTCAACCAAGAACTATACGAGCTGTACAGCGACATGCCCCTGGTCAAAAAACTCCGCATTGGACGTTTAAGATGGCTAGGGCATGTAGAACGAATGGACACCAATACTCCGGCTCGCAGAGTCTTCGATTCCCAGTCAGACGTCGGACGCAGTAGAGGAAGACCTCGCCTTAAGTGGCGCGCACAAGTAGAACCCGACCTCAACCAACTTGGAGTGCGCAACTGGAGGCAGTTAGCTAAAGACCGGGCTAATTGGAGAGGCATGTTGGTTGAGGCCCAGGTTCATTCCGGACTGAAGCGCCACTTAAGTAAGTAAGTAAGCATTTCGTTTGAGTTAATATTTCATTATTTATTTCTTTAATTTGTTTAAATTTAAATAAAATCAATAAAAACTTCATTTAGGATAAGTGAGTTGCCTAGAAGTGACAGATCCATTAGCAGATTCAGGAAAAAATAAAAACGATTTGCTAAACATTTTTTTTTTATCAATTCAAACAAACATCGACTGCCTAGTGATTTTAAGTTTAAGCAAACTTTACTCCGGCAATCCCTGTCTGTCCCTTTTTCATAAATCCATTAGCAAAAGCAGAAAGAGAATAAAAAAGAAAATGAATATACAAGCAAATAGTAATAAATCAGCAAATAAGGGAAATACGTTGTTAGAAATGATCTTAACTTTGTTTAAATAAGAATATGTTAAGTTTTAAAACCTGTGCACACTTAACCCGTAGCCAGCGTACACTTACCACTTCATAGAGGGGCTTTGGTTTTTTAATAAAAAGAAAAGCTAGCAAATGTATTCATATTAAATGTTTTTTTTATTTGGGTTTTGTTCAGATGATGAAAATGGTCTTTCGAGCAACCTCCACGCCTTGTATATTCAACCACCAGAGAATGACGGTGAGTTGAGTGGAGAAGATGATGCTGATGAACAAGGAAGCGGTATTCCAGACAATATTTGCCGAGCGCAGTTGAAATCGGGTTGTGAAATTGCGTTTGAAAATGGCGAACGTATTGATGATTTTGACGCGCTCGTCGAGAATTTGGATGAAGATCACGCAGTGTTTCAGTGGATGTTATGGATAAGCCATCTCTGAATTTATCGGCTAGTTCACTAGCTGTTGGCGATTCTCATGATTCAAATTCCTTTCAGTTGCCTCGTGTTCAGCAATCTACCTCCAGCTGTCGTTTACCAGCATCGAAAAAGAATATTACAATTACTTGGTCAGAAGATGAATCTTGCGCAATAATACCAATTTTTCCACAATCCAATTACGAGGACCGCCATCATTTGAAACCACATGAGAAACTCGAAAAATTTATAGATGTTGACGTGCTTCAGCTCATTTGCGATTACCGGGGAATGAAAATTCCGAAGGTTACTGTTAAAGGTTTGTGATAACTTCTTTTTGTCTTTAAAGTGCAGCTAAGAACTTATTTTTTGTTCCAGAGCTTCGCGTTCTTATTGGTATTTTACTTGTCAGTGGCTACACCGGACAAAACAGTTTTAGATAGAGTAATGACGCCGATTTACGCAATGAAATGGTATATAACAGCATCCGTCGAAACCGATTTGAGGATATTTTGCAGTAAAATGCATGCGCCACAAAATGTGAATGATAAGTTATGGAAGTTACGACCCATACTTGATCATATAAAATACAAAATGTTAGAACACTTTCACCCTGAGCAACATTTATCGTTCGACGAAAGTATGATCGCTTATTTCGGAAAGCACGGATGTAAGCAGTTCATAAAGGAGAAGCCTATACGCTTCGGTTAAAAGGTATGGTCTTTATGTACTCCCACCGGGTACATGATAAATTTTGAAGTGTATCAAGGGAAGAATCCGCGATCAAACTCGTTGTATGAAGAAAGATTCGGAAAAAAAGCTACTCCTTTAGTTAATATGATCGACGATTTTTCTGAGAATATTCAATAACTGCCGCTTTCATTTTACTTTGACAACTTGTTTACGAGTTTTCCTTTGTTGGTTTATTTAAAAAATCGTGGATACAATGGAACCGGTACAATCCGTGAGAATCGAATACCGAAAAATTGTCCGATCCCTCATAAAAAAGCATTGAAAACAAAGCAACGCGGCTATTACGAATCGATCAAAATGAATGAGACTGGGATTCATTCGCCTTACAAAATGGATTGATAATTCCGTTGTCTGCATGTTATCTACTGCTTTCGGCTCCACACCAATATCCTTTGCATCGCGCTATTCCAGAGAAGCTTGGAAGAAAGTAGGAGTAACTCGCCCATGTAGATCGATTCGACCATATCGTGGAAAAAAGTGGTGGAGCTGCATTTTTTATTAATGGAAATATTTTGGCGATCCGCCACAATCACACAGCAGTGTTACAAGTCAAAAACGTCGTTCGGAAGCTGGTACATTAGGAACTACACTTCGCAATGACCAAACAAATTATCTGGTCGTTCCTTTGGAAAAAAAACGTTGTGCAGGAGACCTGTGCAGTTCGATTATTAGAAATAAAAATTTACACTATCGCTCCTGGCGTTGCCATATGGCCACATGTAGACAAAACAAGGACATCTATTAAAACCTATTGATGCAGTCTATCTATCCTTCTTTTAATAAAAGCGCTCCTAAATTTGTTTTTTGAAAAATTCGAAAAATTAACGTTCAGGAGGATTCGGGTTAAGATTTATTGTGTTAAATATCTATTTTCTTTGAAATTTTACTGCAAATGCATTTTAAATCCGGCGACTGACTGAGGGCTCAGTGGTGCGATGGTTAGAGCGTTGAACTGCAGCGCTGAAGGTCTGGGTTCAATTCCCAGCCGTAGCATTAGGTGTTTCTACGGCTGGGAATCGAACCCAGACCTTCAGCGCTGGCCCTCCTCTCGTGATTATCTGCCATGTCATCCGAGTAGTATCAATTGTCAAGAAAAGCTTATCTCAAATTCGCCGTTCCGAGTCGGCATAAAGCAGGAGTCCCCGCCATCTTGCAAGAAGTACAAACGCACCCATGAATTGTTGTGAGAAAACTCGGCCCTGGGTACTAACGAGCCTGTTGCGCCAAAAATTTGTATTTGTTTTGTTTTTTTGTCTGACTGGGACTCTGCGATCCGGAGTGTTGATGTCCATTCGCTCTACATGTCCAAACCATCTTAAACGTCCAATAGGGGTATGTGGCTGCACAGCTCGTATAATTCTTAGTTGAGTCTTCGTCTCCATAGCCCGTCAACTCAAACGGGACCGAAGATTTTTCGAAGATTTTTTTTTCCGAAAACGACAAGGAATTTCTTCATCTGCTTTTGATTCAGTGCCGTTAATCAGGACTCGGATAATCAGAATTTGTATTGGCTCTCCTTAGTAGTTTGAGTGAGGGCTTTACTACTAAATTGCTTTCTTATCCCGGAAAAGCTGCGGTTGGCAAGATTAATTCTTTGTTTAATTTCTGACAAGATGTTGTCAGGTTGCACCGCTTTATGGAATTTTGTGCCTTTGGTGTTGGCCTTACCTAAATCCTTTTTGGTACAGAATGTTTCGGTGAAGTCGTTTCCAAACTTGATAGAGCAGCGAGAACCTGCAGCGTCAACCTGCATAGACGGACGAGTTTGAGCGGAATACCAAAACTAAACATGTCAATCGCGGTTCCATTCTTCAGGTATACTTTCATCTAAACAGGATTCCTTCAATTATGGCAGCCTATTTAAGCTTAAGATTAAATATTTTTATCTAGGTCGGATGGTAAGTAGTACTCGCTTTCGTTGCCAATATTGAATTGTTCGTTCTGCCTGACAGCGGGAGATAGTTCGTCACCACCGTTTAACAGTCTGCACAAGTGAATCTTCTACATCCTCAGCATCCACTGTGTCTCAACTGTGTCTCCTTGCTTATCTCGACAGAATTTTGTTCGAGCCTTGTACCATTCACTTCCACAAAACAAACACAAATTGAATATAACTATCGTAAACGAAAAGAGAACAAAAGGACCAGTTTCTACTAATAAACAAAAATGCTAAAATGAGATTGTATTCAGTTTTTTTATCATAACATATAAGGGTTCAATTTTAAGGGTGTTCATGAAACATGCGCCGTTACGACGTTGCACAAATACCACTCATTTATAATCAAGGCAATTTGTCTCTTTGGACCTAAAAGACATATTTAGACAAATATTTTTGATTGAAAATAAATATATCCACGTTACTTTCGTTTTCTACATTTACAAAGTTGAAGCTAATACATATATGTATACGCAACTGGATGGTAATCACAACAAACAATTTAATAATTAATTGTACTGTGTCTCGCGCTAAACATGTAAATGTGTTTTGAGAAATTATTTTCCAAAAGTGACAAGTACTCCGACACTTTGACAATGGGTGTTGTTATTCATAACAATCAAATTAATTTAATAACTGGTTTATAGGTATCCAAACGATTTCTTGTTTACAAAAATGAATGACTGACAGATGTAATGCCATTCAGAAAGATTGTTTAACTCGTGTGTTTTTAATTGCCTTCTTATCATTTTCTTTGTAAATTTCTCACAATTGTTGCTACAGCCAAAACGTTCACGATACAAATCTCAAAAGTATATAATTGACACATCTGCAGGTATAAATAAAACTGAATGCAACTGCATCTATTTAGTATTCTTCTAATAGGTATCGATATTTTTGTTTAGAAGGGTTTCTAAAAGTGAAGTTATAATGAAATGTGCAATTGTATTTAGTTTTGTTGTAGTTGCATTTGCTAAGGTAAAACAAATAAAACTTGAGATCTTTAAAAAAATTAAAAATATTTTATGATATGAAAAGTTATTTTTTGAAAGTTATCCTCCTATTTGACAAGTTACAAGTTGTCAGAGCTGCACATTTCATTGAAGTATGTGATACATCTTGATATTGACCCATTTTGGAAATAAGTTGTTTTGTAATATTTTATATAATGCCTTATGAACATAACGGCTGCTATTTTCATTCCAGCAGAAAGATTTTGCAAGCCCAGTAATAAGCATCGAGTTTTATAATAGGGTAATTCCTTATACCAGTTTAATTTTTTTATTACTTTTATATATACATTTTCTGGTAAGGAGACAAAACTTTGATTCTCATGTATAAAATACTTTTTTGGAGATCTCGGAGGAATCCGTAAGTCGAACTGATCATATGAGTGCACTTTTCGAATCGACTTTTCCGAATGACGACAATCATAATTTCCAACACAATAATATTCATTTTGATTAATGATGCTTTAAATAGTTTGCAAGAAATTGACAAATTTCTTTATATGGCCTTTAAATGCAAATATCCGTTGCATGGATTTAAAAAAAAAACT
Source organism: Rhingia rostrata (assembly GCA_949824845.1). Classification (NCBI taxonomy): domain Eukaryota; kingdom Metazoa; phylum Arthropoda; class Insecta; order Diptera; family Syrphidae; genus Rhingia; species Rhingia rostrata. The sequence goes on along the minus strand of OX463755.1, from coordinate 138,496,799 downwards.
GGGAATGTAGTTTTTTTTGGAACTAATAAGCTTATAGAATTTATAAAGTTCAATCAAAATCGTTAAAGATGTTTTCCAGAAAATTGAGGTTATGTATAATTTTTATATGACAAATACATTTAACAACATGGCTAAAAGCAAAAAAAATATCCTCTATAAGGCAATAAAAAGTAATTTCCACAAGCAATTATTTCTGTAGTACTTGTGCGTTGAGGTTGAGCATTTTTGTAGTCGACTGTTTTGGCAAAAGCCTGTTTGAGACATTATGCACAAGCATTATGACGCTACAACCTCTGCAAGGTTGTTTTAAAGCTTCCGGACGTGTGTTTACATGTACCATATATGTTTCGGTAAAACTTTGCAAGAAGTTTATCCGAAGCATAGCATATATAGAGCTTAAAAAAGCAAAAGTTAAAAGGTTTGGAAAAAGGTGAAATGATCTGGAATCTACCGGAGTCAACACTTACTACTTCGTTATACTTAATGGACTTTCATGTTCCAGTGGACAGCATGTTGGACTACTGTGCGATAGAACGCGAGTTCTATCGCACAGTAAAACAAGAGTTTTAATTAAAAGAGATTAAATTTAAATTGGCTGAGGGGAATGCGTAGTTGACTGCTAAGCCAAACGCTGCGGGTTCAAGCCCCAGCTTCGGCTGCATTTGTTTTCTACGAAAATTTCCAGCTTATCTGAGGCCACCTGTGCGATAATATGAGACAATATAAATCTATGTCTCCTTCTCTGTGCCACGTAGGTTTATGTTATATGTATTTCCTTCTATGTGTCTATCTGTGTCTCTCTGTTGTATTGTCTTGATCTGTCCCAGCCGATGGCATCAGTCGCCAGTGCTGTTACGTGTCCGTAGTTCGTTGCATTCATGTGCGAAGTACTGTGATGTCAATGTCAATGTCAATGAAATTAATAAAAGTAAATAATAAAAAAAATATAAAAAAAAAGAAAATAATAAAAAAGGGAATACTTGCAAATATTTTCGGTAATGTTTGTAAACATTTTCTGAAAGGCCTTTTTTAAGCAAACAAAGTTTTTTTCTGTAAGGCTTATTATAAGTATTTAAATAAATAAGTCTTATAAAAGTAAATAAGTTCCTAAAAGTGCTCCAAATGTTTTTCATAATACTTCATACAGGTAATGTTGCTAATGGGAAAATAGCTACGATAGTGCTTTATCGAGGCGAAATTGTAAGTTGGGAACGCTGGATACGAAGTTTAAAGAAAATCGGTCTCTTTGTAAGAGACAGTTAAAAACTTCTCATTTCGTTGATTAATCGATTTATCCCAATAATAATCGAACCTATTTTTTAGGATGACTTGGGGCACTATCATTGAACTTCTAAAGTTGGTTTTTATAAATCTAATAAATTCGAACTCTAACAGTCATATCCATAAACGCATTAACAAAAAGTGTGTAGAGAGGCACTCCATAAAATGCCTCTATATAATAAAACATACTCATTAAACTTCAACGTTGAATAGTTTCTGTGAATTATAATATATAAGGGTACTTTAGACATCAAATTGTATTTTGTGTCTGTCTATGGAAAACGATTAAGTTTCAGGGTTGCTGTAGCCTGTGACGTTTGAAAATTTACTGATTAATTAATTCGATTGCAAAAACCTTACTTTTCAAAAAAATCATCAATTTTTTTTTTTAAAGTGATGAATATGTATTTTTTTAAACTGGTTACCATATATTTTGCAATTTGTTAACTTACTATGCTGAGTTTATTTACCTCTTCGTACAGAATTATACACAAGCCTTGTATTTATTACTAATAAGGATGGGGAAATGTTTTTGTATTTGTTAGACTCTGAATAAAGGCGACATGTATGGGATAATTTAAAAAATTGAAATTGCGACAACGTAAGCTCTGTTTTGTAAGCAGCTCAGATAATGTTAGTATTCAAGTTACCTTGTTTAAATATTGATTAAAACCTTTCGACTTATTAATGATATTCATAAATATAAATATAAATTAAATATGCATCTTGATCTTAAAAAATATTGAACTTTAAATTAAAATAAAAATTAATTTCATCAGCTTGGCAGTTAACATTAAGCCAAAGAATAAGAGATCCATATTTTTTTGGGTAATCATAAGCAACGGTCATTATGATTATAAATAAAGTTATATTGGTATGCATAATATATTTTATAAAACGTTTTTATTTAAGGCTGACTCAATGCCAGATCATGCTGCTCTTCGAAAATTTATCCATGCAGCAGTAGATGACTGTTATTTAGACGATGAGAAAAAAATTAAAGTCGAAGTCACCAATGGTATTTAAATGAACTTCATTGTCCTATGAAAATATTTTAATGAAATGTTTTGTTTTCGTAAACAGCTGCTATGGAATCTTTAATTACCAGCGATCCAACTCCACCACAAAGTACAAAATGCATGCGTTACTGCGTCATGAAGGCTCACAATTTGGTAAAATATTTCTTTATAAACAAAATACAAATTTATTCATATATATATTTTACTCAAACAAATCTAGTACAATGATGATGAAACCATTAACATAAACGAAATGCAAGAACTTTTCAGAAAAGTTTATCCAAGCATAATGAATGATGAAAGCTTGAAAGCTGTTGAGATTACTGCTCAGAAATGCATGGCACAAGGGTCTGCTGAAGATAGGTAAATTATGAGAATTGCTAGCCGTATAACATTTTTAAGCAACGAACATATTGAACCATTTTAGATGCGAAAAAGCTCATAATATGGCTATGTGCATGATTTCTAAACTGGCTGACGAAGGTGTTGACATTAAGAAAGTCTAAAGTAATTTAAGTATATTTTATAAATTAATATGAGAGGCTATTAAACAAACATAAGCAAGTAATGTTCTTTTAGCATTTTTTAATTCAATTTTAGCCTTATCAACAGTAAAATGTTTTTTATGTTGTCTTTCACCTTTGTTGGTTGTTGGGTATAATTGGAGACGAAAATTATGTTCTTGCAGACATTAGCATGGCGATAACGAAGCAGTATATTTTTTGAGAAGATGGTTTCATATCTACCCCTGACTTCATAGGGTGCTACAGTATCTGCATTCGCAAATATTTTCGTGTGCTCCTGGTATTTAATTATGCTGGCTGCTCTAAAGGATTTAAATCTGGCATGTTAGCTAACTGAAATGGGGTTCGATAAATACCGTTAGTACGTAGTAACTGCAATCTGTTACAATTACTCATTCTGTTTGGACGCGCTCTGTTGCAGCTTTGTAACACTACAGCTAGCTGAAATGAAGGACAAGAGATTGATGTTTGAAATACCGTTATGTGAAAGATGCGTTCTTGATTTGTTTTGTAATATGCGCGCACTTAATGAACTATGAATAATCCGTATGTGTTTGCAAAGTGCGAGCTTTAATAAAATTTAATATAAGAAGTTAGAAGGTACCGATGCATATTGGTTAAATGACTGTACAGCATTGTGTTTTGAATCAATTGAATTGCACTGTGTTAGATAAACTTTATTTGATAAAGCTGTTAAGGTCGGAATTCAATGAGCTTAATGTATTTTGTTATTACAGGCCACGTCTGCAGATGGGAGACGTGGACCTGGAAACGAGTATGAGAAGCTGAGAAAACTGGCTTGGTAAGCACCAGTATTTATTTGGTGAGTTGCAACTTGCAACAAGATGATTTCTATTCCACGAAAGGAATTTTTTATAGATTTACAACATTTTTTTAATGCCTTACTAAGTCAACTGCCTTTAATATATTAAGTGCAACAATTTTAATTTCACCATGCTAGGTAGGTAGAGACTTGCTAGCATAGAAGAATACCTCTTCAGAGAAATGGGGTGAATGTCAATATTGTATACACGAGTACAAAAATGAATTTTTACGATAGAATATTTTACGTTTTCAAATAAAGGAGAAGTCTTTTATTATAAATGAGCATGGAAAAATTTCAAGAGGCCGAATCTTTATGTTTTTGAAAAATGGACAAAAGTAACAGACAACCCGGGACATGGTATAATTGTTTGCATCAAACTCTGATCCTATACGAACCTACAAATACAAATTTTATACATTTAAAACGCCAATATTGATTTGGCACGCTTAATATGTACGTTCCAGTCATTTCTGAGTTTTCTCCGGTGCTTGTTTTCTGCTCAAATCATTTTACATATTTGTCTTTGGTTTGATACTCTTTTCGAAATAAAATATCTCATTCCAATGAAAATAATGTTTATATGGGCAGCTCCATCTATGTCCCTGATACAACTAAACAGAACGTGATAAATGAACTGTCAAAATGTGTATGGGAAATCTTTTCCAACAATATCGGAATTTTCTCACAGGAGAGATGGTAAATGTTGTAAACTTTTGAAATGCCATTTTGAAATTTAGTCAGTCACTTTCACACATCAAACGTATGCACTAAAACTGAAAAAAAAAATGGAGAACGGTAGAGAACAAAAGAAACGAAATTCTATCAATTAATGAATTACTAAATTGAGATTAAATTCAGTGAGTTACCGCATTATTTAAAGGTACAGTTTTAGGGTCGTTCATGAAACGTCGTCGTAAAATTAAAATCTCTCGCCCGCGATAAAATTACGACGATACATGAATATCCGTAGATCCTTAAAATGCCTCTGAATGCAAAAACCCTATTTATAAAACTTGTACAACGTTGACTAAAGGCTTCATATTCCAAACGCTTGAAACAATAGTGCCGTATAAGCGCATTTTCTTTTTTTTTTAGCATCAGGGTTAATAAAGTTTCAATTGTTTGTTAAACAAAATTGTGAAGTGTATTTTTGTATTTTAGCAGTTGTGTTTCACGGTTAATTCATTTAAATGGTAGTTCTTCTTTACCTACAGACTCGACAATTAAAACTATGCTAGTAAGTCAATAAAATGTTGAAAACAAATTTGTCGCTATGGATTTCGCAACCATAAAAATTATCCCTTGGTAGCCCTGCCGAGCTGTGAAACATCTAATTGTCATAGATTTCCCTCTTTTTGACACAAACCCTATGTAACTTTTATGGGTGGGGAAATATTTTATGAATAAGAATATGTGCGATCCTGAATAAAGGCTTAATAAATACTTATGCACTTCATAACTATACAATAGTTGAGATGCGTTTTAGTGAATTCTAATGAATAAGGGGGCTACTGTTTAATATTGTGTATGATGTTAATGAAATAAATTCATATAAAAGTAATAGTTTAGATTAGTTGTACATGTGCTCAGTTTCACCCCTCAATTTGCCATTAACAATCGAAGAACTACGACACTGGCAACTCTCTGTCAACCACCAACCAGCTGACGATTGACATTTCTCCCGACCAACATTTTATTTTGGTTCCCACGACAACGCAAAAAACGTAAACAATTATTTTCGTGAAAATTTGCTAAAAGATTATCAATCGAAATGGAGGGCAAGGACAATAGATTTAACTCGTAAGTCAACCTTCCTTGTGTTCCCTTCACCAGGCAGTCATTTTTTCTATTCGACAGCAAACGTTCCAACATGAAGCAACACAAAAAATCTCACTATCGTGGTGCAAAGGCTGCTGCTTATGGCACTGGATCATCCAGTTCACAGGTTGAAGCATTACGTGGTGTAATCGATGTTGCAGATTCCAGTGATGACCGCTTTAGTGTGCGATCAATTCCATGGTCTCCAAAAGCCATTGAAACCGAACTGGACGTCGATATAGACAACGAACAGATGCGGGCAGCAGATTTCGGTATGTTGTCCCAAATGCCAGCCTCAATTGGTGGACACTTCCAATTTAGCTCTGAAAAGAACTGGGATACTGAGGAAATGCTTCTGGAAAAGACCGAAGCAAGTAAATATTTTACGCTTGACTTGAATCTGTTAAATGCTGGTCTGCAAACGATTCCTTTCTACAAGCGTCTGGATTTCCCATCTTCTTGGTTCACCAAGTCGCAATTAAACGCAATGAATCAAGCAGCAGAAATAGCCGAAAAGAATTACCAAGTTGTTCTCAAGGATCATGAAAGCAATCCAAGTGGTAAGTTAAACAGTGCAAGTAGGAAGGAGTCTGCACGCTCACGCATATCCGCCGAACTGAATCCACCTGCTACAGCAGTAAGTAAGTTGGTTGAAAATAACGAGAACGATCAAGAGTTGGACGAATTGTTAAATTTAACCACAAATGGAGTAGCAAAAGTGAACATAGACGCATCAGTGAAAAGTGATAGTAAATCATCAAGGCCACCAAGTGCAAAAAGTGATGCTAAACCAGTGGATGGTGCTGAAAGTAGAGAAGGAATCCAACAATGGCTTGATGATGTGCTGGAGGAGTGAGATGCGTAGTTGAAGTAAAATAATGAAGATAAATCACTGTTATTGTGTTTTTAAATTACTTCCATTTTAACAGATGTTCACAGGACGTTTTTGAAAAAAAAAGTGTTTGCTAAAATCGTTGTTCGTAATTTTTTTGCAATTAAAACTGGCTTATAATTGAATTTCAATTTCCAAATGTTGTCATCTTTCAGTGTTTTAAAAGCTTTGTTGAACCAATCGATACAATGATAAAATAAAGGGGAATTCAATCCCACCACATGTTGATCAATGTAATCTATGGGCAGAAACCGAATGAAGTGTAGGAAATGGTTTCTTGCTTCGTAGCTATGTAATCTCGCAGGAGGTGACTTTTTAGCAAAAGTCAATTTGACAATGAAATGTGGAATTTCTGAATGTTCCAATTCGCAAGTTGACATCATTATCACACTTTAACAGTTCCTAACAGTAAAAACAAGAAGTCGTCATGTAGTACTAAACTCATCTTGAGTATCACGTAGACACCGAGGCAGGCGTTCTAATTCTAAAATAAAAAACAATCGCCTCAAAATTTCATTGTCGTTTGTCATGTTGTAATGTTATAATTTTTTTCAACTATTAAATAGGTATTTCCGTGTAAACGCCTGTTATTTATAGAAGTTTGGAATGAAGTTGTGATCTGACACGCTGACGAGCATAGTGGCGCGATGGTTAGTGCGATGAACTGCGCAGAAGGTCAGGGTTCGAATACCAGCAGTAGCACCACCTAAATGATTTATCTGATCTGATAATTCATCCGATTAGTATCAATTGCTTATCGCAAATTCGCCGTTCGGAGTCGGCATAAAACAGAGGTCACGCCATCGTGCAAGAAGTACACAGTTGTGAGAAAGCTCGGCCCTGTGTACGTACGAGCCTTCTGCGCAAACAATTTTTATTTTCATAATTTGACGCGCTTAATTTTCAGATTTCCAATATCATGAGAGAATTATCTCAAATGAAATGAAAAAAATAAAAAAAACGTTAAATTTTGAAGTTTGTTGAAAGGGACGACAAACAAAAACATTCCGACAAACAAAAACACTTAATATAAATTAAAACTACACGAAATTATCAAATGTTTTGTAAGGTTGTATTTTTTTTTTTTGTTGCCAAAGAAGCACGATTTGTTGTTGTCTTTAAATTGGTGTAATTTCGTGTATGTGAAGTTAGCGTTGGTGAAGCCGTCGCATTTACATTCACACAAGTTGTTTTTTTTTTCTTTTTGAAAATATTTCAGAATTGCTACAATTTTAATGATTACAATGTGTTGATGTTGGTGTTATAGCGTTTTCCATTGTGTTCCACTCTGGGCAAACAAATTGATTTTTTTATCGCAGCTCAATTTGGCAGATCTGTTTTTTTTGGCAGGCAGTTTTAGAACATGGTTATCCAAAAAGATTTAAAATTCTTAGTATAGTTTTTGCAGAAAATCACTTCTTTTTTTTCACTGAACAACACTTAGTTTTATGAAGTAATGATTGCCATTTCTTATGACAATCACCGGAAAATTCCGTTTTATTTCGGTGGAGGGACAATCATTACTTCACAAAAATAAATCTTAGTCATTCAAAAATTAAAATTTATATTTTTGGATACAATATACAAATTTTTGGCGCAACAGCCTCGTTAGAACACTGAGCTCGTCTTCTTGGATAATCATGTCTTGACACCAACTCGCCAATGGTTGGTTTTCAATGATAGCTAAAACAGGGCCCTTAGGGTCCAACTTCATTGGAACACAACACATAATGGAATTAAAAGGTAACCCCCATAGCTTCTTATAGGAATTTTTGGGAAATTCCGTTTTAGTTCGGTGGAATGGCAATCATTACTTTACTTAAAATAAATGTAAGAAGTTATTTTCTGCGAAAACTATAATTAAAAATTTAAATATTTTTGGATAATCATGTTTTAAAATTCATAAGCATTGTTTTAACACCAACTCGCCAATGATTGAATTTATAAAAAAGACGCAAGAAGTAAAAGAAAATTTAACTGGGTCCTTAGTCAAAAAAGGGGTTGATCTGCTGAAACATCTGCAAAATTGAATTGAGATAAAAATAAAATAAAATTACTTTGTTTGCCCAATGGACCACAACTGTCAAAATGACGCTTTCAAATTGCTCTGAATGTAGTCACAGTTTCTGACATTTACCTGTAGTACAGTTTTCTACCCAAAAAAGGCATACTATCTATCGAACAGAACTTTCAACTTTGTTTTTATTTATTTACTGCTTTGCCAAGAAATTTATAAAAAGAATTTCTTAAATTGCTTATTTTGAATTTTTGAACTACCATCATATCGATCATACGAAAAAGTATGATACAAACCCGCAGTACAAACAATGTGAGTGAATAATCCACTTTGCAAATCACTTAGAAAATCAGCACAAATGCGTTTGCTTCATCTCTGAATTCAATGTCGCCTGTAAAAATTAATTTTATTTTATTTTACAGGGACGCTTAAGTAACATGGAGCAACTTCCAGCTGGCGGAAGTCAACCGTCGCTGTGTGTGGCGTATTTAATTTTGAGTGGCACTTCGGGATGGGCACTTAAAGCCACATCCTCGTCGGCAACATACGCGATGGGAATGTTTTCGTTTTTGCTGGGCCACAGCGTAATTGGATTTCTGCACACGACTCATCCAAATCCGGGCAAAATTGTTGGTAAAATATTCAGACAAACTTCGATACTAGCAGAAGTAGCACCCTTGGCACTGTTGAATGCGGAATTTTATCTACTAACCGGATTCGCCAAAGAATATGCATATGCCCATTTGGCTTCGGCTTTCCTGCCGCTGGTTGCACAAATGGCCATGAAGGAGCACACGACAAAAGTGATTGATATTACGGTGCTGAGTAATTTGGGATCGCTGCTGTATTTGCAAATAATGAAAGAAACTGGAGTGTGGACAGGAGGATTAGTTGCATTGACCGCATTAAATCACTACGTCTTTAAGAAGTTGTCCAGTCGATATCGTGTGCCAAAGATTGAAATAGTAACCGTTGGACTTAGCTTTTTTACAATATTTTCAATGAACTGTTTAAGAGATTTAAAAGCTTAATCAGTCGCGGTAATTATTTTGTGTTGAATTTTTAATTTTCAGCATTTACCCGATAATTTTTGTATCCGTTTTGTTTTATTTGTTTTTTTTTTTTACATTTAATCAGTAAGAAATTTTATAGCATTTTTTGGAAATCTATTGTGTCTTGAACAACTATTTAAAATATACAGTTAGTCAAATTTATGAATGAATAGATGTGTTTTAATGGGAGTATTTGAAGTTACCACACTTAAGGAATTGATTACCTAAAATCTATAAATCACCTCAATTAAAATTATGCCATAATGATTTTTACACTATTCCTTATCTTGATATTTTAGATGCGCATTCAGATTTTGTTCTTCCAGAAGATATTCCTTTGTCTGCGAAAAAAAATAATCTGATATACACGCTGTAACCTACGAAAATACTAATAACATACAGTAAGACTGACGACAAGTATTGATAATTTTGTAACGAGTACTCTGACTAAAAGTAACGAATATGGGTATTCATTTGTTACTCCTACAGCTCTACTGCCAGGAGAAGGCTGTTAGAATCGATTCTACCAACGAAGCAGTTCTACAAGTAGCTTTATAGTAGGAGGTTGCTTCCAAATATGAACCCATAAGGCTATGTAGCTGCAGCGCTACAATTTTGAAATTCGATCGAAAAAGAACACTGACGCACTGTCTCGTCGACCATGTGGAAGTCTAGCAAAATACCGTTGGGGCCACTAACGAAACAATCATTTTATGAAGATCGAAGCCTAACTTTAAAAGTTATTGCGCACACTAGGATTCTCTTCATGTACAGGATTTTGTCCTGAATATGAAGTGTGAGCTACACAGCCTGCAATGATCAAAAACGAAAGACGCAAGGCGTTATACAATATGCACCAGAATAGCAGTGGATATTTAACAAACAGCGAAAACTGAAAACTTCAGGTCAACAGTTTTAAAGAACGTTTGTTCAAAAAGACCAGTACGACACCTTTTCATCCACAGTCAGATCAGAACGTTTGAATTCAACCATAAAGGAAGATATCTCAAAGGTAGTGTACGAAACCATCCACGAAAGAAGCATAACTAAAATAAGGATAGACAGTGATCGCATTAAGTCCAGACACCTATCAGTGCATTCAGAACGGATTTTTAGAAACAAGATTTAGTGTGCCTATATTGCCGAAATTGGTAGGCTCCTACAAAATCGCGAAAGGCATAAGCAAAGTGGGTTAAGTTAAAAGTAGTTCATCTTTATCGATTATATCGATACGAAGGAGAAAGTGAAGCTACACTTGTTCGGGATGAACATGTTAGGGAAGGGTCATAATGATTTGAGAAATGGCCGGTATTATCTAGTTCCATCTCGTTTTAATATTGTGGTACTTAATTGTCAACAAAATTGAACGAATAATCAAAGATCGCTTAAGTTCTAGCAAACAATTGATGGGGTATAAATAAATAGGTGGGTCGATCATAACTACGATCCATTATAGATTGGCAATTTAAACAGTATTGACTTAGAGAATCAGTTCCATATGTCCTCTCTATGACAAATGAGGCATATCTCTGCTATATATCGCCTATAAGATCATACCCGTCGAATTGAGCCATTCTGCACCACACTAAAGGCACATACTAGTGTGGCTTTCTGAATGTCAGATCGACCATAGACCAAATTGCACAATTTGCACACTAAGGCAAATACTGGTTATCATTTGACGATAACAATACGACGGATCACGTAAGATCAATAGTCGTTTTCAATAATCGTTTTCTAAGTCACGGAAGGACCACGGAATGACTACAGAACCAGTCGTACTTTACGCGTCTTATGCTGAAAAATAAACAGGTAAGCAAAGCAATGATTATTCTTATTCTTCGTGGAATTCGGTCCTGTATGCGAGTAAAGCGAATGGAGGAGAAGGTTTAACCGCAAACTTTATGAGCTGTACCAAGATGTGGATGTAGTACAAATAGTAAAAACACGTAAAATTAATTGTTTCGGCCACAGCGACCGAATGAACGGTAATGCTCCGAAGAATTCGAATCTAAGCCTTTAGGTTAGAGGCAACTATGAAGACCGATACTCCGGTTTAAATATCAAGGAAGCATGGACCGTTTCCATGCATGAAAGGTTTCCATGCCTCAGGCAGATATTCTCAACGGGCCGGGAACCTGTTAGGAAAAAAAAAATTAGACTGATAGATTTTATATGAAAGCGTTAAAAGGGTTAACTGTGTGAATTTATATGGAGAGTGATATCGTATGCGGATATTAAGGTTGAACTACGAATTTAATGGAGTGCGGTTCAATTGTTTAATTGAATTTAATGTCAGCTATTTGGTAAATCTAGATATAAAAGTTTAGGGGTATTCATGTAGTGTCCGATGTAAACGTAGTAAACATGCGACATGGCCACATCTTTAACAACACTATCGGACATTTAACACACAAATTGTGTGTTAATCGTTATCTATTGAAACGCTATTGTTACATTAATCGGTCTCAACAATATTTCAAACGTATGCGGTAAAATGATGAAATTATCGAAAACCGAAAGAGAGCAAAAGGAAAATTCCAATTAATAAAAAAATTACTTAAAAAAGGTTGAATTAAGTGGTTTGCATCTATTTCGCACGCAGCTTAAGCAGATATAAAGTAAGGATATTTACCTAATCTCAGGTTTAGGGGCGTTCATGAAACTTTCCTCTTAAATTTACAGTTTCTCGGACGTTGTTAACTTACGACGTATTTTTAAATAATTTACTTATTGACATGTTTTAAACAGAAAAGGAATTTGTCTTCGGAAGCCCACAGTATTTTATTATTTGGGTCAATCAGTCTCTCGGTACTTTCACAATCATTGCCACGGATTGTGTTCCGGTTATTACGATATACGATATCAAAACGAAGAAAAATGTACCCACCCTGCTGATCACCTGAACGCAGAGAAAGCTGTCAAAATCATATGGTGTACAAAAAGAACCACAAGTCCACAGCAAGAAAAGAATTTTTGGTTACGTTACTCTCGTACGCGGTTGTTTTGTTTTTCCAAAAATCGAAATGATTTCCTTAAGTAACGCCTTTAAGGCAGTTAATATTTCTTCTCGAGTAGTGTTAAGCTCGCTCAGGTACCTCAAATATTATCATGTGTTCAAAAACTTAATATATTCATTTTTATTTTCAGGCCAGCCGTTCTTCAGAGCCAACCCTCTGCTGGGGTTAAGTCGCTCGAGGAAAAAGTCGGACTACCGCCAAAACCTAAGAAGCCCCTTACACCATTCTTTCGTTTTATGAGAGACATGCGACCAGTAGTTTTGGCAGAGAATCCTCAACTCCGAGTCACCGATGTGGTTAAACTAATTTCCAAAAAATGGGAGACAGCACAGCCATCCATCAAAGAAAAATTTCAAGAACAATACATTAAGGAAAAAGTGGCATATGTTGAATCGCGTGCCAAATACGATAGTAAGATAACCGATGAACAGCGCTCTGAAATGAAACAAATGAAGCGAGACGCAGAAGCGGTCAAGGAAAGGCGTAGGACAAAAAAGCGTATTGCTGAACTAGATCGCCCAAAGAAACCACCATCAGCCTTCTTGATGTTCATTGCCAAAGAACGAACAGAAACACCTCAGCGACCTAATGAAACTTATCGACAATGGCACTCAAACGCCACAGCGAAGTGGTCATCCTTGAGTGATGCCCAAAAAGAGGAATACCTTCAAATGTTCCGAAAGCAAATAGTAAAGTACAGGTTAGTATCGCTGGCGATTGATTTCTATGATTTGCAGCTGTTTTGACATTGCTTTATCCCCAGAGAGGACATTACACAGTGGGAGGAAAAAATGATACGCATGGGAAACATTGATGTTGTTCGACCAGAGATTCTTATTGATTCGCCCACTAAAGTTAATCTTAAATCACCAAAATAGAATCGCCCCATCTGACGCAGTAAATTTCAACTCATCTTTTTCTTTGTGTTCTTCATCATTTCTTTCAGTTTAAAGCGAAAACATTTTTAGATTTAGAATTTCCGTCATTGCTACAAAGGACACTAATAAAGGAGTTGAGACTGATTATTGAGTGTTTTCGTTTCAAAGCGCCAATGACGTCAATTGGGTGCTGGGTATGGGTCATTTTGTGCAGGTGCACGTTTTGGCAAGTAGTCATAGTTTTTTTTTTTAAACTTTGTCTAATGCACTATGCAGTTCGGTGTTCTGAAAGCGCTACACATTTATAAACCCCATAATGGTAAAGAATTGATATTGGGAGAACCTACAATTTGTTTTAGTTTAGTTGGTGCCGTAGTATGTAACATGGAACTGGCCATCCATAGTCTAGTTTGTGCTTTGTTTAACTACTATGTCACAAAAAAAACTTTTGTTTCGAAGCAACATAAACCATCGGAAAAGAATGATTATATATACTGCTGATGACCCTGATAAGCAAAAAAGCACAATGACGTTGAATTCTGCGACTGGCGGGCTAGGACACTCTACAGACAGCAGCCGAATGACTTGCGGGAGACCAAACCTGATACAAAACAGACAATTCAGTAATTGAGGAAATACAATGCGTGTTATAGCGACTATTCGTTATAAGCAACAGGCTTGGTCAGTAACAAATCTTATTCCTTGAAGAATTTAGCGAAATCTTTGTAACAATCCGCACCAAATGTGAAACGAAATGAAATGGCGATCTCTATATCAAATTGAAAAAAAGATTTCCAAACTTTCCGACTGGGTAAGAATGCGACGACAACTCGACAAGTTAAAAAAAAAAAAAAACAGCCGCAGATGGTGAAGTATGCCAACAGATCCCTGCAGCCCAAAATGAGGCTAACCAGGTAAAACTGCTGGACAAGAGACAAGAGATAGGTAAATAAGTACGGAAGAACACAGGGTTTTCAGAAATAAAGAAAATAGGGCAACAAAGTCGAGCGATTAAGGTTATAGAAACGAACCATTAAAAATTGACGACGACAGCGAAAACACTCAACCAACCGAACTAAGTGAAGTCAGGATGTTTATGTCTAAGCTAAAGCCTATCGGAAATTTTGGCCTTCCTGTCGAGCTACATAAAAAGGAAAAAACATCGACAATTCTGACAACAACATCTCGTCAAAAATAAAACGAAGAATCTACGGGCAAAGTCTAAGGAATTTAAACCAGTCCTGCTAGTCCTGCTATATGGCTAAGACAGGAATTTAATAATAAAGCACACACTCGAATAACTAAGGAGAGTAATCTGATACCTCCAGTCCTGCTATACGGCTAAGACGGGAATTTAATAACAAAGCACACACTCGAACAACTAAGGAGAGGAATCTAATACCTCCAGTCCTGCTGTACGGCTTCGAAGCTTGGAACATATCTCCTGCTCGTTTTGAGACATAAATTCTTTCGAAAATCCTTGGTCCCGTTTGTGTTGACGATCTATAAAACGACATAGATTTCGTCAAAAGCCTATGCATTTAACGTTTAAGATGGAGTGGACACATTTAGGGTATGGATACAAAGAATCGGGTTCGTTGAGTCGTAGTTTACCAGATATACTTCGACGCAAAACTCTCGCCAACATGAATTGTGTTTCTGGAGGCAGTTAGCTAAGGACCGGGCTAAATGGAAAGGCATGTTGGTTGAAACACAGGCTCAATAAAATAAGTAAGTATCTGGCCACACAAATAATTTTTACTTAAATTCGTTCCTGAAATGAATAAAAAATTTTACCTATGAAAACAGAGGTCTCAAATAATGTATTCTGCCTAATGGTTGGATTTGCTACAAGGATATATACTCAGAAACTACTGTTTCTCCTTGTTTGACTGTTTTTAAAAGGTCCGAACATCATTTCTGGTATTGAACCTGTCGAATTGCTGAAAAGCTGCAGCACAAAGCCAGCACATGCTTTTTACCTACAGCTTCGCCCATAAGCCGTATTCTTGGACAAAACTATTTGTCATAATTCTTTGAGTAGTACTGCTTCGACATTCTTATGCTAACGGTATATTGACTATCAAGAGATTCAATACTAGTTTTTCAAAAGACTAGGATTGGGTGGAATGTAGAAATACTTTCTTGGTTGATGTGGTATATTTAAACGAACCTTTGCTGCAAGAATGAAGTGGTTCGGGTCGATGTTTGCCGGTTGGACATCAACACTACGCAGATTTTCATAGTCATAATATATTGACTGTATTATGGTGGTTATTGTAGTATTTCCCAGCGAAGTCAATTAGCTATAGAACCAAGCCACTCACTGTAAAATATTGAAAGCTATCCATACGCATGTGTTTTATTTGTTTTTATTTTAAAAGCATAATTGCATAAAGAGAATGCTCCCAACTACATACGAGTACGTATGCAAAATAATATAAAGGAAAATCCGCTTTAAAATAGTACTTGCTGCCGGAAATGCTTTTGCAATTTATTAGCCCGTACTCCCAACTTCATCTGCCACTTCGCTTGAACGCGTTTCATCAGATGAATATCACGGGCCTTTCGAGCAGCGGCTTCTTGTTGAGTCGCCGTCCATCCCAACGATCTATATTCCGAGAGCACCTTGTGCAATTTACGATTGGATTTGTGAACAGTAACGGCACGATTGGGATTCAATCGTTGTTTATAATAACGCAGCAGGGATCGATGGCCAATAACAGCTCCCGAGGGTAGTACCAGTTGATATTCATCTCCATCGAGCAAATCGGGAACAACTTCCTCATCGATGTCCATACCGTCTGCCTAAAAACACAATGAACACACATGTTTATGGCATCCATGCTTTTCGTTGTTTGCTTAGCAATACTTACGTTGTCTGGATAACTGGAACTGTAATCGTAAAACTCAGTATATTCAGCCAATGCCAAACCTTCGTGACACATTTGGCAATGGCCTTTGTCAACCATATGCTTCCGCACTGCATCCAAAGTGTAGAAGGTTTTGCCTCGATCGTTACACCACAAGCAAATGAAATGATTACACACTTTGTCACCCAAATAGAAGAGAAGTCCTTCGAGGTCGGTGCAGTATTCAGCATCGGGAATAAAGAACGAATGCGCCACAGACATGTGTTTAAGATTCTCGACCATATCTTCGCTGTGCTCGTTGCAGAAGATGCAGTTGTTATCAGCAATCGGATTCTCGCCAACTTCCTCCCATTCATCGGAATCGATCTAAAGACAAAAGACAATTCAATTATATCGATCGTACTTGGACAGCTACGCTAGATGAGTCATTGAAAAAAATCACCAATTTCAATTTACCTCCTCAACCTGTTCATCTACTTCAACCATCATTGGTTGTGGCTTCGGTTGCACCTTGCTCTTTGTCAAGACTTCTTTAGCTTCCCCGTTCACCTCGCTGAACTTCGTGAAATTGTCCTTGTGCTTCTTACTGTTCAAGTGATTGTCGTATGAGCTCTGACTGCTAAACTGTTTGCGGCATGCATTGCAGTATAGACTTGTTTCTTTCTCCTCCATTGCGGCCGTTTCGGCACTTCGCATTTGCAAAACACGATTCTGGAATTCCTCTGCTGTAACTGGGGGTAGCTCGGCTACTCGTCGCTTCAGGTTATAGCGATGCCAATCAGTTTTGTAATGTTCGCGTTGTATGTCAGCGTTTGCGAATTTAACGCTGCAATTAATGCACGTAAAAGAGGACATTTTGAATTCGACTATAGGATCAGCGTTGTCCTCAAGTAATTTCACAATATTGAATATTTAGAAACAAATAAAAATAAAATTTCAACACGCTTCGCACGAACGCGAACACGATGCGATTGACGTATGGCGAAATTATTAAATCGACGACGTTTTTAAGACAGCTGATAAAAGTAAAATGAAGAACAGAACGAACATTTGACGAAATCAGCGTGCACAGCGGTTTTTTTTACAAAATATGGGAGCATTCAGTGATCAAAATTTTATCATGCGATTGATTGTTAGGGGCCAGTTAAAGCTATCATTGATGTTGCTTACGACCCAGTCTTAAATGCTTTCGTATGCGGACTGGAAATTTGCTTTTACTGCTTTGTTTTTTTTTTTATAAATTCAACAATTGGCGAATTGGTGTAAAAAAAAGCTTATGAATTTTAGCTTATGAATCCAAAAATATTTAAATTTCTAATAATAGTTTTCGCACAAAATCACTTCTTATTTTTCACTGGTTAACATTTATTTCTATGAAGTACTGATTGCCATTCCACCGAACTGAAACGGACTTTGTCCAAAATTTCTATAAGAAGCTATGGGGCTTCCAGTGAACAACTTCATTGAAACAAATACATGATAGAATTTAATTTTTAACCCCATAGCTGCTCATAGGAATCACTGAAAAATTAAGTTTCATATCGATGGAACAGAAATCAATACTTTCCAAAATATGTGTTGATAATTGAAAAACCATTATTAAGCCATGCGTCAATTGCGTTAAAATGGGGGCTAAATTTTATCCACTGGCTAGAATTTAAACGCAATTGACACACGGCCTAAAATTGCAATATATTCGTATAATCATGTTCCAAAATTCATAAATTTTGTTTTGACACGAATTTGCTAATGACTGAACTCATAATAAAGCCACAAGAAGTAAAAGAAAACTTTCAACGAGGGTTTTCAAATATAGCTATTAATGAACCAGTTCATTGGAACATAAATCATGATGGAATTGAAATTTTACCTCCATAGCTGCTTATAGGAATAAATGGAAAATACAGTTTTATTTCGGTGCAATGGCAGACATTAATTCACAAAAATAAATCTTTATCAGTGAAAAATAAGAAGAGATTTTCTGCGAAAACTATAATAAAACATATGGGAAGGTTACAATCATCTGTGTGGATCGTTTTGTACCCTATCCAATCCCATCCTTAAGACAAATATTCCCAAAATGTCGGATTTATGGCGATGAAATAAAGAAAACTTCATTGTCATAACATATTGCTCAGACAGTTTATTAAAATCTTTCATGGTTCGACAAAAAACAATGATTTTCGCCTGGTTATGCTATGAGGTACTGTATAGAAATGGTTTTGATATGAAAACGCCTCCAAAAAGTGGGCGTGGGTTAAAATTATATATAGAAGAAATGTTGACATTAATAAAACCAATAATTTTGCATCAAAATTTTGTTCGAAATGCTTAAAATTTTATAGAAAAACGTTTTTTACTGAAAACGCACCCAAAAACTTTGTTCAGATACTTTTTCAATATCTCTAATGGTTTGGCCTCAAACAACGTTTTTCTAAAAAAGGGGCGTGGCAGTGGGCGGATTTCGAAAATGTTTACACTTGTTCTGCTTCGTCTGATAGAACGTCCGTTCGACGGATGGACGGATGGACGGACGGACAGACATGGCTAAATCGACTCAGCTAGCGATTCTGAGTCGATCCACATACTTTGAGGTATATCTAGCGAAATTATTTCATTATTATTACAAAATGGTTATTCCAGCCGATAACCAACGAATGCAATTGTTCACCAAACATTTTTCGGGAGAATCTACGGTTAGGTTAATTAGAGCCGGTTTATTTAAATCAACGGTTAGCTTACCGCAAGTTTGGCTCAACTCACGATTATGATTCTGCGATAACCGAGTGTTTGTTCATTCGATTTGTCACTTCGCTCACCTAATCGAACGGAAGTGGTTCTAAAAATGATTTTTCATTTAATTTTTATAGAGGCTGTTTTTTTTTAGAGGTATAGAACTTTGAAACAGAACAAAACAAAGATGATTTTTAAATTGTCATGAAATTTACTTTATTCGAAATATAATCTTCTGGCATCATAATTTAAATATGATTTCTGGCATTTGACTTGTCACGGCTGGCTCGGACGTATTCTAATCTGGAGGTCCAATTTTCGATGACTTTCCCAACATTTGTGGCCGTATGTCGACAACGAATTTTGTCCTCTAAGTAGTCAATCGTTTCGAGTTTATCGGCGTAGAGTATCGACTTCACATATCCCCATAGAAAATAATCAAGTGGCGTTAAATCGCACAATATTGGAGGCCAATTCATAGGACCAAACCGCGAAATTATGCACTCACCGAACTTTTCCTTTAAAAAATCAATTATATCACGAGCTGTGTGATATGTTGCACAGTCTTGAAACCACAGATCCTGCACATCATGGTTGTTCAATTGATGAACGAAAAAGTCAGTAATCATGGTCACCATTGAAGGGAACGTACTGGCCAGCATCGTTATTTAAGAAAGACGGACCAATTATTCAACCAACGCAATAAGCACATCAAACGGTCAGTTTTTGTGGATGTAACGGTGTCTTAACTTGCACTTGAGGATTATCATCACTCCAAATACGGCAGTTTTGTTTATTGATGTATCCATTCAATCAAAACTGAGCTTTATCGCTAAACAAAATTCGATTATGAAAATTGGGTTCAACGGCAATCTTGCTAGGTGATCCTGTATCACGCAAACCAAGATCTTTCCGCAAAATTTTCCATAAAGTGGATGGACACTTATCCAATTCATGTGCACGATGGCGGATAGACAGATTCGGGTCTTCCTCTACGCTCTACAGCAGCAATGACTTCTTCTGTACGCACTGTACGACGTCTCTGAGGATGCGTATTATCGTTTTAGAGTAAACGTGTTGCGAAAACGTTCCATTATTAACGCTCGAACTCTAATGCAAATGCAATATCCAAATGAACTCAATTTATAATTAATATGTCAATTAAGAGATTGAAAATACAAAAATAAAAACTTAACGTAGCTTCTCCCTTTATTTGTGTAAGTAAAGTTGTTATCCGAACGGCAAGTTTTAGAATCATTGCTACCTACTATTAAATGTTTGTTAGACTTTCGATATCAAACTTATACAAAAACTCGCTGTAGAAATGCTTATCAAAGAACGTTATCAAAACGGCAAGTGCAGTCGTTCAATTTATCTTCTACTACTACTAGATCACCCTCGAATGATATCATTTACTTCCCCTGCAATAAAAATATATTAAGGGTATTCTTTAACATGTAATTTATAATACAGTCGTCCAAAAAAATCACCGAAGTAAACGAATGTTGGGTACTAGCTTTTTTGGTCCTCCTATCATCATAATGTTGGAATCAATCTAAATTTCGGGTTCGGAAATTTCCATGAAGACAATAGGGGGAGATTGAGAGGAATAAAACTATATTCTAGGACATTTAATGTGGCAATAGCATCTTATTTTGGTCGCAGGAAACATTCATATCAATACTTTCTGAGGTATTTCAATTGTAGAGTAAATCTATGTTTGTCAAAAATCGTTTGATTGTCATTATACGTATCTTACACCACAATCAAAACCTAATAAAAAAAATATCAGTTTTTACAGGTACATATATAATGTCATTTTCTAAGAAGATCCAAGGCAAAGTTCACACTTGGATACAAGTTTTTCAAATTGTTTCCTTAGACACTATTCGGATTCTTATTATAAGGCAAAAAAATTTGCAGTACTAAATTTCGTATTCGTCGACAAAACATTGTTTGTTGATAGAATTGTTACTTGTTCTGCTTCAAAAATTATCTTAAAATTCAAAAATAATTGTTCAATGACACCTATGTCGGAAACTTAAGTGAAGGCCAAAAAATATGTATCATTGCTCTGCCGTCGATACAAAAAATTGTGCATTTGGACTTAGAATTCATTGCTCTTTTTCAGGATTTGCGATACTGTCAAAATTTATTTTTTGGGCCATACGATACGTCACGTACCAGTGCGGATAATTATGTTACATGAAAGCTTAATTCTTTCTTAAGTGCCTAAGAGACGGAACGAGCAATATTGCATAGTTGCATAAGCGTATAAAATGATACATACATGTATAACCAACAGATGTATGGGGTCATTCCTTAAAAAACTTACCCATATAAACATGATCATTAACACAGTTGTTGGTGCAACCATTTAAGCAATGTTATTTCTAGTAGGTATCAAACTCATTTCGCCATGAGAATTTGTTGGTAGATACTTACTCTGGTATTCCTAAAGCACTGCGTTGTACCAAAAAATCATTGATAAGTCGAAGTTCTTTACTTTAAATAAGGAATGGAGGCTAGGAAGCCACCTTCGTTTGTCCAATTCGAATATACGGTAGGACAACATATCCATTTTTACTACCGTTATCAAAGTGTATGGTTGCACTTTCAGTCTGTCTTACACGGGGTTTAGATTCGCGATTATGAAAATTTTCATTTCTAATATTTGTAGGTGTTAGTGTATCTGTACACGAGAGCTCTTTTTCACGACCTAAATGTTAGACGTTTTTCGACAACTGCTACGAGGTGGGCCAAAAGAGATCACCCTATTGGAAGATGCTCTTATTTTTGCAAATGGCCGCCAAAGTCAAATCTGTTTTGACATTTGTGGACTAGACAGATGTAGAATACAAGTGAACAAGCCATAGAGCGATACACTTCCCAAAGACGCGGAATAATCGAAGTGGATGATTTTTCGATCAAAATCATAAAGAGCGATGAGGCTTATTTCCACCTCAGCGGGTACGTAAACAAGCAAAACTATCGCTTCTGGGGCACCGAAAAACCATGAGTAATGGACGAGGAACCATTACACCCGCTCAAAGTTACTCCATGGTGCTGTTCACGCTGGAGGAGTAATCGGGCCATTTTTTTTTCGAGAACGCCGCTGGTCAAACGACAACAGTGGACGGTGCGCGCTATAGGGTCATGTTAACCGAGTTCTTTTTGCCGCAATGTTATTTATGGTAAACCTTACCAGACTTGGGCGTTGAACTCATTTTTTGGGCGTAAAAACGCTTTATATATTGTGTCCGGATCAGAAGGAGTGAAATATATCTAACAATATTTTTCATAGACTTAGGTATATGTTTCCTAAATCGATACAACAAATGTAGGTTTTTAGCGATTTCAACAATCCAACGTAAATCGTAAATCGTCGAAATAAGTTTCATTCATGGATAATGGCTGTACACATCGTTGTTTTTTAAAGCATTGAACTCCATTCTGTTGGATCTACCTCATTTGATAATGCTGTCATGGTTGAATTTCAGTGAGCTTATCGTTTAGAATTGAATTGATTATTTCCATCTTTCGTTTTGATATGTCCTCCATGCGAACCTGGTGAAAAATGTTAAGTATATCACCACATAGTCTGATCTAACCACAACTTATTCTAATTTATCCATTCTTCCTGGTTCAGAATGCCGAAAAATTCCGTCCTCCTTCCCGAACGAATTCTGTAGGCTGTAAAATCAGTGAAGTAATATACTATTTGTGCAGGATGTCGATGTAGAGTTAGAAATGATAGCCAGCATAGCGTATAGTATGCTAAGCTAACTACAGAGACCAGCAACCATATACAGTCATTCTTAAAGGCGTTTTCCACTCTGAATCCATGTGCCACCAAAAGTTAACTCTATCGTCTATCAAAAAGCCGAGATATATTACAATTAATTGAAGTTCATCCATTTGCTTTTGTTAGGTGAGATCTGTTCCCGTACAATATTTTACTGAATTTGTCATTTGTCTTTAAGAAGCTAAGGAAACGGGTAAATTTACTGAATTTTACTTCAAAGTGTTCCCGTATTTTTTCGTAAATTTGGTTGTGAGAGAATTCACTTCCACTCAAAGAAATTTGGGTATGCACTCATTTTTACTGTAAAAACAAAGGAACACCCCCAATTTTTAAAAAATATTTCGAAATATAATTAAATTGAAGCTTAAGTAGTGTTGCGGCAGTGCTAAAAGGCCATATACAATGATTTGATTTAAATATTTATTTGTGTTTCATATAGTTTTTTTTATTT
Source organism: Rhingia rostrata (assembly GCA_949824845.1). Taxonomy (NCBI): domain Eukaryota; kingdom Metazoa; phylum Arthropoda; class Insecta; order Diptera; family Syrphidae; genus Rhingia; species Rhingia rostrata. Next base: position 138,473,610 of record OX463755.1, on the reverse strand, counting down.
ATTTAAATTTAAAAATTAAAAATATGAGAATTAATTAATTATAAAAAACAATTCGTCTTGAAAGTAAACAACAGTTTAAATCATTTTATGATAAATCGTCTATAGTTAAGTTGTTTTTTGATAAACAGTGGCAATGGAAAAGGATGTACTTCATATCCGAAAGGTAAAAAAAAATAAAATAAAATTTCATTGAACAATATAAATTTGCCTAATTAGTTTAAATTCAACTTATAAGGTATTTATATCAATCTCAAGGTAGAAATACACATGAATAGCATGGATAGCAAATTGACGATCCATACAGGAAACCGCATAATCCTCAATTTTCTTGCTAAATTTGTTCAGCAAGCACAAATTGACAATACTTCTAAACGCATATTAGGAACCTAACTGTGATCATCTTCCGAGGCGTATTTTTTTTAATACCGATCTGACGTCATTGCAACGACTAAAAGTCTATGCCTTTCAAATACACCGACACTACTGCGAGGAAAAAAAATAAATTTGCTTTAATTTATTTCTTTACTATTGTGTGAATGTTTTTTTTTTATTCGTTGTATGCTTTCAATGTGTGACTTTCAATTGTGTTGATATCCACCAGCAAAGTCAGGGGTAGTAAACGGTGATAGTTTTGGAAAATAAATGTTGAAGCACTGTAGAAGATATTTCGGGTCTTATAGGCATTTCACAAGTATATCGAATAAATTCCCAACGAACCGAATCACGTCATTTAGGAAAATCCTTTTTCTAATTTTAATAAAGAGGACTCATCAGCATAAACACATTGCCTAAGCATAAACACATTACTTCTAAGACGAAGTTTCGTGAAAGAAAAATTATTTTTCTTAAATTTGAATGCTTTTCAAACTGTGCAAATTAGCATCCTTTTTCATTAGTATAGTTCCAAAAAGCATAATTATTGTTTCATTCTTTTTCATTCTAAGGATGGGAGGTTTTAGGTGATTAAAAGATTCGTTCGGCCGTATGTAGATTTCTCACATATTTGTAAGATAATTCAGTTTACAAAAGTTTACAGTTAACTATTAATAGGCCATGTGCTGTCAAGCTGTTATACATTGAGTTCAATCATATGCAGAAGAATCATAAGGATATCTATTATGTAAGGATACTTTGTATAAAATAATTTGGATTTATACAATGTAGCGCAAATGTTGTTACCTTATCGGAAGATGATATCATTCTTACAGATGGCACCATATGTAATTTCAACTTTGAAATTTATGAAGTAAACGGATATAACAGAATATTTGTTCTGATTTTTTTGCGGAATAGTTAAAAAAAAAATCCTAAAAATATCGGGTGACAACTTTTGAGTAACATTTGATCCACTTCGTTAGGTCCCAATGACTGCATCAGAATTCCTCAAAATTTTCATATTTGCACTTTAAGATTTCACAAATTCAATAAAATTTACTATTATAATTTTTTTTCAATGGGATACCACAAAACTCGATTTATTATTGTATTTTATATTCTCCTTCACGAATGCAAAACATTTCATAAAATTTGTATTAGACAATTAATTAGGTACATATATATAAGGTGGGCCAAAAGAGATCACCCTATTGGGAGATGCTCTTTTTTTGCAAATGGCCGCCAATGTCAAATCTGTTTTGACATTTGTGGACTAGACTGTTGTAGAATGCAAAAGAATAAGCAATGGAACGATACACTCCCCAAGAATGCGGAATAATGGTGTCTTTTTTATTTGCGTAACGATTCGTCTCAAATTCCGTCGCCAATTCTTTGAAGAGTATGGGACCACACGAGACGTTGCCAAGAGTGGCCGGCCATGGAGCGCCCGTTGTGCCGAGAAACATCGACCAGACGCCGTGCCTCGCAATTAGCCATCAGCCGGTCGTCCCTAAGGCAAATTTTGGTCAAAGACTTGCGCATGTTCCCTTACAAAGATGCAAAGGGCCATTTTTTTCGAAAACGCCACTGGTCAAACGACAACAGTGGACGGTGCGTGCTATAGGGCCATGTTAACCGACTGGATTACATGTGGTTCCAACAGGACGGAGCAACGGCACACACTGCGGGAGCTACAACCAATATTAATGAGAGCCAAACAACATCGGATGACTTTTTTTGGCCCACATGAATACAAAAACCCCTTAGTCTATATTTATTTCGTTCAGCCTGGATATTTATCCATTCCTTCATCCTCAGCCTGATAGAAAATGTGTTCAAAAACTGTCATCGAAAATGTCTGTGCAAAAATGTCGAAATCTTTGACTTTTAATAAACTCTAAAAAGTTAAATTTTAGAGATGAATGATCTTCTACATTTCATTGACCTGTTTTCATAAATTCTGTAATCATAGGACAACTTATGGTGAGGTTTTCTTATACTGCTTCCGACGTATGGCTGCGAATCGAACGCTCTGTTAGCTGATTCCATTTGCTGTACATGTTCTAGCAATCTGAAACGTGTAATGCAGATATTTTTTTGACTAGCTCTATATTGCTGTACTATGCAGTATTTTTTTTTACGTTTAAATTATTTGTCATTGATATATACTATATATACTAGACAAAAATCTAACGACCCAAGGCCATATGTTATCTATATATTTCTTACGTAACTTTAGTTTTAATTTTCAAATAAAAAAGAAAACCTTGAATCACTTTCTTTTGTGGTTTTGTAAAAACAATACTTAGCCTAGCTTAAAACTGTCTTAATTTACTTATCTAGCTATACCTAGAGTAATGTTGATGGTTTAATCATCGCCTCCATATGATGTCAAGATAAGATGATTACAATCTGCAAATAAATTACGATAATGAAATAACAATACTGTTACAAAAACCATACTTTAGGTTATAGCTGATCATGATCATAAATGGTGTATTGAAACATTCAAAGAAGGTAAAGTAATTAGAGTTAATATGTTTCATTTTGATGAAATTACAATCATATCTCCAGAAAAATAGTTTTATTTCTGGAAATTTAGAGGTTGAATTTCAAACTCATTGATTCAGTTCGTCAAAATGCTGCAAAAAGCGAAAGAAAGTTTCCAAGCACACTTAAAAATAATACATATCAGGCTTAAGACTTCACTTAAGTAATTGGGTAAGGACTTTCAACAGACAGCTTCTATGTACAATTTTTCAGAATGTGTCTGACCCACATACTGCAATCAAGTAGAGCAAATTCATCTAAAATGCAAGTTCAATTTCCTATATGGAATTATACTAACTGGAAGTTTATATATTTTTAAGCCCGACGGTGACCTATTGTTGTACAACTTGTACAAGTGTTGCAAGCGGAAATAGCCAAAAATTGTATATAATTGAATTAACACTCAGCCATATTCAATAATTGACAGTGAATCTACATTTCAATTTTCTGAATTATAAATCTACAAGACCTTTTTTCACACAGAAAAGATATTGGTATTGAGTTAAGTTATTGGTCAATGGAAAGACAAATAAAGAAAAACAACGCAGTTAAAAATAGGAGCAAATCAAAGAAATTATCAGTCGAGGTTTGTATGCATATGTATGTGGTAATGAACTGCTAATAGTGTCGGTTATGGATAAACTCAATCATCCTTATGTATATGTCATTTTTCAATGCAGTATTTCACCTCATGAGTGGAACACAAGTTCTCCAAACGTCATAGCATTTATGTAAAAATATTTTATCTGTCGTTTAGTTGTCACAAAATTTGTGGATTTTAAATAATAAAATACTTGACGTATTTTAACTAAAATGTTAGTTTTAAGCTTTGTAAAGCTATTTTAACTAAAATGTTAGTTTAAAGTTTTCAAAGCTTTATTCTTCTCAATATTTATTCCCTTACGAGCGTGTTTATTTTCTCTTCCCTCTTCATATTTTATTGTTAAATATGCACAAATTCTCACTCCCGCAGCATTTTGGTTTTTCCCCTCTGTATTTTTGTCAACTGCCATTGGATGTTTTATGACAAAATTTATTCGAAAATAATACTAATAACACAAAAGCATATATAATCTTGCAATGACCATGCATTATTGCATTACTTCAAATAAGTTTTAAACCACGAAGACTTGACAAGTCTTATTCTGCCAATCACTCTATTCCTAAACGTCAAATAAATGTTTGCATGCACAATTTATCAAAATCAGTTTTCGATAAAAATAATTTTCTTTTTAAACGACTTCAATTCCACAAAATTACAAAAAAAGAAACAAAATAATCCACAGTAAGCAACAACAAATCGTTTTTATCAATTTATTCAATTTAGGTTGACCAACCCCGGTGTCTGTCAGAACGATGATCTTAATTAAGCCAAACTACTGATGGTACGAACATTGTATACAAGCCGGACTCAGTACACCACTATACAATAAAATTGACGGTGATGCTTTTTCCTACTCCATTGCAGTCGTTAGAATATTTTGTACCATCCATTATTCGAACGACTACAGATACGTTAACATCGTCGTTTTCGTCGTCGTCGTCGTTACCGCTATCGTCGGGATAAACTGTTTTTTTTTTCAATAAAAGAATATTCCTTTAATAAAATAAAATAAAAAGTAATAAAAAAATATAAATCGAGATAGAAAATAAAACGCACACAATTTGTATAAGAATTTTTTGAGAATTTGGTTGCCGCAGTTTAGTAGTGGCCACCACATGACAAACATGGAAGACTGGGGTCTCAGTAGAAACAATGGTACTTGTAGCAATTATATTCGAATTTATTGAAATTGTTTTGTTTTTTGTTTGTTTTATATTTAGTTAAAAGTCTCTTTTTTCGGTCTACACTCGGTTGTGCTCAGTCATTCGTGAAACAAAAAATCATACATCTCGTGTGAATAGTGATCTTCGATAACAGTGTGAACTCTCTAGTGGTATTGATTGTAGTTGCCAAAAAGTGGTTTGAGTATTGGATGGATCGAACAAATCGAAAGTTTTGATAAATGTGCGAAATTACATGAATCTGTTTTATAAAACCAACAAAAAAAAATCAAAGTCAGTCTGAATTATATCACTCAAACGGATAAGGAACTCTTGTTAACCAACAGAATGAACACAAAAAATGGTGGATAGTGATAATAACACCACATTATCACTCTATTCGTTCTTTGTGATTAAATAAGAAAAGGACAAGATGACACGAGACGTAAACCTAAAAAATAGAGAAACATTTTCGATGATTAAATTAAAGTGAACTGAATTACCGTGATTGATATCCCCACATCTTGTATCGTTCGCGTTATTGTTCATCTCACTTGTTGGTGTTGGTGTTTTGTTGTTATTTTGTTGTTGTTCTTGATGCCGTGTCGCAAGTATTTCGCTTTGAGGAAAAAAGTATCTTATCCCAGCATCCGTCTTTTGACAGATTTTTTTTTGTTCTCTCTATAAGCAACAAAACAAACGATACATGTAATCAGAAAGAAAAATGTGCAAGTGTTAGTTCTGTACAATTTGTTGTTGTCAGTAGTGTGTAAAGAAAGATTATAAAAAGAAGGAAAGAGAGTATTTTTTTTTTGAGGGATGGGGTGCGAAAGGAATGGGTGGTATACAACAACCCCTCAGCCGCAAACCACCACTTTTCCTTCCTAAATGGGGGGACAATAATAGTATAATAATAATAAAAAATAATAATGCTCTGCATATTTACATTCATGAAGAGAAGAGTATATTCTGCTGCTACATTTCGTTCTAAGTATGTGCAAGCAATTTAAAATCAAGAATACAATAAAAGATGTTTTAAAATGATAATTCTTGAAAGGAAGCTAAAAATTGCGTGCAATCCGTACGGTATACACGAGTACCACTACATATGAAGATAGACCGTATAAAAATTGTGTGATTGTTTTAAGTGTTCGATATGATGTTAGGATACTATGCGCGGAGATTTGTAAGTATGGGCATTTAAGAAGGGATAACTTCGAGCTCCCGCAAGGTAAGCTTTTTTCAAATTTATTTAAATCCCATTGTATTTATCGATGATGGGAAGGTATCAGGATTTTAAGAGGGAGATATATCACCCCGGGATAGGGTTGTTTCGATACTTACTTGATAATTTAATAGGCAATCTTTATACCTATTTACAACCCATTCTAAATTTTATTCCGATTCACAACGCAAAACCTTTGAATCTTCCCTTTACAGATTTCAGGTTTTTTATACTTTAGCATTAGAGGGATTTCGGATTGAAAACAGAGACCCCTCGCTTAGTTAATAGTACAACACTCTTATCACTGAGCTACCGCAGCGCTGCACTTTAAGGTTGCTCTTTACTATATAGATATTCAATATTTAAGGGTTCAGTTATTTATCAATCACGAAAGAAATTAGTCTTATAACTTCAAAAATGTTGTAAATGTGTCTTTAAATCAATTGTATTATTTTTATTACTTGAACACTAGACTCACATTTTTATATCTAACTAAAATTTGACAGTTTATCCTTATCTAACTTACTGGCCCAATGCAGGCACTTTTAGTATCTCTAATATAATGATGACTGCAATTTAGTCTAAAACTAACTAACTAATAGTATTATTATTAATAAAATACACGAGTTTATCAATTTTATTTTAAAAAAAGACCCTTGCTAGCCGAAGTACGTTCTAGCCATTTTAAACGTTCATCGCGGATACCAGGTCTATATATCGCTATAGATACAGCTCGTAAAGACCCTAAACACAAGCTTTTTTCGCTCAAAACGAAAAAAAAATTCCTCATCTGCTTTCTGGGATGATCAGGGTCTTATACAATATCTAATTAGAAGTTCGAGCGACGGGTTTATTAACAAACTGCCTTTTTAGCCCGAAGACACAGCGGTTGGCAAGAGTAATTTTTGTTTTGATTTCTGAGCAGATGTCGTTGTCAGTGTTAAGATGGGAGTCGAGGTAGACAGAGTCCCCTACTTCCTCAATCGTGACAAATCAAAATTAGAAAATATCTTGCGTTAACGGCCCATAAAGAGCCTCAAACGCTTCTCCCTTTATCTGTGTGTGTGAAGTTATTATCTTTGCGACAAAGAAGAGGATCTTCTGTTTATCGCCGATTCCGAACAGCATTGAAAAACTTCTCATGAAGTCATGATAGGGTTACTCTTGGAGATTTGTCAGATTTTCGCAAGAGGGCGGGCAGTGAAAAAATATAGTTGTTGTCAGTAACGCACTAACCAGGAGCAGCGAGAATTCTCCATCCTGTCATCCTGTACAGACGGATGAGTTTGTGCTTTATACCAGAACTTTGAAATTGAAATAGAGGTGGTGGGTATGGATTCGGACATGTTGAGTTTTTTTTTGCAGGATCTGCCGAAGTATAAAGATTTGATAAGTTGTGGACTTTCCTAGACTAAAACCTCACTGATAAGGCCGATCAGGTTGTTGGTAATCGGTTTGAGGAGTTCACATGTTTAGGCAGATAGAATCTTGTAGTTGCCGCAGTTCAGAGGGTCTCCTAATTTGTTATATTCTTCAGGCATACTTTGAGTTGGTGAATTTTACTTACCAAGTCATCTTAGCCTGCTTTATTCAGCGAAGGGCCGTCATTTCCTGCAGTCTTGTTAAGCTTGACGGCGGGCTTAGTGGGGCTATGGTTAGTGTGATGAACTGCCGCGCGGAAGGTCTCGGTTCGATTCCCAGCCGTAGCAATACCTAAATGATTTTTCACTGGCCCTCCTTTCGTGATGATCTGACAAATCATCCGAGTAGTATCAATTGTCATGAAAAGCTTATCTCAAGTTAGCCGATCTGATTCGTTATATACATGATATAACATATACATGAATGGTTGTGAGAAAAAAAGCTAGCCCTGGGTACTAACGAGCCTGTTGCGCCATCAATTTATTTTGCCATCGCCATATTGCCATTTTTATTCCACCTAGGTCGGGTGGTTGGTTGTTTTCACTGTCGTCGCCAATATTGAATAGATCGTTCTGCCTGACAGTCTGCAGTAGTGGTTCTTCCATATCCTCAGCAGCGACTATGTTTCAACTACGATATTTCCTTGTTGATCCAGAAGGTATTCGGTTCAAGGCTTGTATCCCTGGCTTATAGGTTTTACGTTATGTTTCGTTTTACGTTACTTTCTGAACAACTATTGTTCTTCCACTCTATGAAACTTCTCGTTTTCACTTGCTGCTTAGCCTTGTAGGCCTCGTTCTTGGTTGCGAGCATTCTTCATCAAACCAAGGGTTTCTAGCTGATGGGTGCGAGAACCCTGCATATAAGTTGCGGCCAATCTAGACGAGAGATTAAGGGACACATAAGCATGTTGCTGTATACCTCGTGTAGTTCTTTGCTTTATCTTTGTCTCCATAGCCCGTTAACGAAAACGGTACCAACGATTTTCTTTTAAATCGACCAAGGATTCTTCATCCACTTTTGATATGGCCCAGGCTTCAGCGCCGTAGAGCAGTACTGGGATGATCAGGGTCTTATGTAAGATCTCTATAGTAGTTCGAGTGAGGGCTTTACTACTGAATTGCCTTCTTAGCCCGAAGAAACAGCGGTTGGCAAGAATAATTCTCCCTTTAATTTCTGACGAGATGTTTCTGTCGAGTTCATATCAGCGACGAGGTAGACAAAGTTTCTTTATAACACAAAGTTCAATACTACCTCAAAGTAATATATGTGTGTCATTTCGTTTTGATAGCATATACTTAGCCTTACCCTCTTTTACTGCTGAACCCATTTTTGCTTTCTCCAACTAGCAAACTTAGCTATGACATCCAGTTCAATCCGACCAATTATGTTACTATCGTTGGTGTATGCTAGTAGATCCACCATATTATGGAAGATTGTCCCTTCCATAATTCGGAAGATCCTCTCCAGAATTGATTTAAAGAAATCACATGACAGTGCATCGCTTTGCCTAAAACCTTTTTTTGTCATCGAATGTGTCGGTGACCTGATGGAGCAGCGAGAATTCACCATCGTCATCATGCAAAGACGGAAGAGTTTGGGCGGTAACCATAACTAGACATGACTCGGTATAGTTCGTCTCTATAAATTCTGTCGTTTGCGGCTTTGAAATCGATCTGGGTAAAATAAAAAAAGTCTATTGTCATTAGTTGTGAAGCCTTTCACGATGCTGATGTAATGCACAGATGTTGGAGATGCGTCGATAAAATAAATAATTCGATCGAATGATCGATCCAGTTGTTGGTATGTTGTAATAATAATAAGAAACCAAATTTCAAGATTAGTTATCATATCATGTAAACGGAAAAGAAAGAGAAATTCATGCTCACAATCAGTGGTTTCAAGTGGAATGCTTCTACAACAGAAATAGAAATGCGCGCCGTTTTTCTTTCAGTTAAGTAACTAATTAGATGGTTAAATCAGGGCGAATTATGTGTCATACTCGCAGTTCACAATTGCCTACATGTACATGTGGGTACCAACGATCAAAGGGGGGATCAAATATTGTTCTTCGGTAGTCTGTTGAACTTGTTATTTTTTTACTAACATTATTAAAAATAAAGATTTCACGCCGTTCGTATAAACTAGTATAGCATGTGTAATCGAATTCCCCTTGTTTAACTAATACATCTAAACCTACTATAAAAACAGCTCTTTGCAATTAAAATCAAGATAACAAAAGTCAGAGCTTAAAGTTTATGAGTTCGGTCTCACTTCAATGAACCCTTCATATAGCGATATAATCCAATTACTACGAGTATAACAATTGAGCTTGGCATTCGGTCAATTGATTGGGTCGATGTTTCATGCATTAATTTAACAACAGGGTATATTTTTTTTACAGATCGCCGAGGGGCCCGTATGCGATGAGCATGGTGTACACGCGATACGCATTTACGGATGACAGCTTCTCCATATATGTAACTACTATGGTTGGGGTTTACATGTAAAGAGTGTTTATGTTTAAGCAGAACACAGATTAACAATATTGCAATCGTAAATTTGCTTTAATTAAATGTTGTTATTTTTTTCGCTTATTTTGTTGTAGTTGGAATTTAACGCCAGCCGGCAAATTTATTACATTTATTTAGGAAGAAGACGACTAGTTATTGTTGTCCAATACAGGTGTGGGTTAAATAATGAATTTGTTTATCAAATTCGCTTTTCGCAGTTATTCTACACACATTTATACATAGGTACAGAATAGTCAAAGTGTTTGTTTCCTTTCGAAGCGGCATGGCATTTTTAAATCGCTTAATTTTCTTTTTGGAAAATTAACGAAGAAAGCGTAGCTATTTGTAAGGCTTGGTATTGTACACAGGAAAAGTTAATTTGAGCACCAATAAGCAATGCGTGATGTTGCCCAAGTACGTGTAAGCCCTTAAATTGAATCTTCTAGTTGTAGTACGGTACACTAAGATCATTTTATGGGGGCAATGCAACTATAAAGTCGCATTTAAGTGCCATGACTTCGATAGGGGAATTTCTAAGTGAGTTAAAGATGTCACACTTCCCGTATTTAAATACATTCTACCTACCGCGCCAGTTCAAAGACGACACTTAAATTGTTAGTACATGCAACGCTTGTTCACGATATGACTTAATTTATTTAAATTTCTGAAACGTAAACAGAAGTGTAGAGGGACACATTTTAAATTTATTAGTCAATTAGCATCACTTGAATTGAATTTCAATCAACAACAGTAGCAAATGATTTACGAGTTTTGGAGAAATGGGAAATATTAAACAATCAACAACAATTTTTTAATGTTTGTAGGTATATCCTTCTTAAGATGTTTAGACTTCTTAGACTTTAGACTTAAGACTTAAGACTTATGTGTTGGTCCCTTCAAATTTACAATGTCAGCCAAAAGGCTTTATTTTTACTTAAATGTAGCAGTATAGACTTTTTTCACTTTACAAAACGTGAAAGTTGATTAGAAATTATTGTTGGGTACAATTTTCCGATTTTTTAATTCCGATTTGAAAAAATTGACCCTCACAATATCGACTTTGGAAAAGTCAATTGGTAAAAATGCCGACTGATCAAAATTTCGACTCTTATTAAGTCGATTTTTAAAATATCGACTCGTAAAATGTCGACAGTATCAAAGTGAATGATGTTCACATGCACGCGGCGCCGCATGCATGTGAACATCATTCACTTTGATACTGTGGATCAACAAGCCATTCTCGAATAACTGTTAATGTTAATATTTACAGTTTTATTTTAATCATATCAAGCCTCAATTCCTGTTTTATTTTAGATAAAAAACTTTTGTAATCAACATTTATATGGTCTGCATTTTAAGCTGCCAACTTTTTTTTGTCGATCAAACTTCAGTCGACATTTTAACAGTCGTTGAAATTTATATTTGTCCAGTCGACATTTTTTTTTTCGACCATTCGTACGCTACCCATGTAAAAACACTTTACTGAACGACAAAAACGTTTATGTGAAATTCACTGGGTAAGTGATCTTAAAATCTCGAATTCTCAAAAATTTTGCAGAACTGAGAATTACATTTTGAGCAGGCCCTTTCTATCTGATATTGATCAATACATTTTTTTTGCAAATTGAATAGCTTTGCATTGAATAGCTTTCATGTATGACTTAGTTTTCCTTTTTCAAAAATAATTACAAATTCCGCTAGAAGGTAAGATTATGGTCTCAATTACTTATTTACAAAATTTTTCCTATTTTTAATTCTGTAAGTAAGTATTATTTGAATAATGGCAAACTTTAAAGTCGTCTATTATTTCGAAAATGTCCATGTGAATTAAGGCTGGCATTCACCAATAAATGTTGTTGAAACTCTGCTGATATTTAAACGGCATTTTGATGATAAGCATAATTGTTACTCTCCAATCGCAATCCAGATGGATTATTGATTATGAAGAATGGAAATGACAATGAGTATTTTTGAGTACTGCTTACTTTCTGTACAACGTAGGAGAATGGTTGATGAATTGGCAAAAAGAACGCAAGGCGTTAGTTTTTAGCTTACATAGATAGTTTTGACATTTAATATACAGATAAATTTGTTTGTTTTTAAATCCGATTGAACTTCATTATGATAGTGTTGTGTAATAATTTAAATACTTATTTAGAATACATTTATAGTCATAAACTCATAAATGAGTTTCTGTATCAAATGTTAAGTTTATAATCATAGGGAACTTAGATTACAGACTTTTTGCACCTGATATAATTTATCGAACCCGAATGGGCGCGGCAGCTCATTACACTAACCATCGCGCTACTGAGCTCGTAAAAACACATTAAATATCTGGCATTAACGACCCACACAGGGCCTCCAACACAGCTTCTCCCTTAATTTGTGCTTGCTGCGAAGAACGTCGAATTCGAACTACAAATTTGAGAAGTTTCTCATGTTACTCTTGGATGCTTGTCAGACTTTTGCAAGAAGTGAAGCAGTGAAACAACTTAGGTTTTGTCACTTGTCAACCACGCTATACGATCATCATTTATTAGGGACTAATGAATCTGTGGAAACAAGTTTTTGTACCGATGTTATCGATTTGAAACTATTGAGTGGAGATTGCTTTTAAAAGTTTTGACAATATCAGCCGTAAAACACAAATTAAGTGTGAAATGTCTTTAATCAACGAATTAAATGAGAAATTTTATTAATAAATAAAATCGTAAGTTTATTGGCGTTTATTTACTTCTTTTTTTATAAATAATCACAAACAACTTTGATTGACTTTGACAGCGGAGTAACAAAACAAAAACATAATATTTGGTGAGAATGTAGTTTTATTTAAATAAGTGAAAATCTGCCAGTGTATGGAAAACGCACTTAGTTTGACATCAAAGCATGAATCAATCTATCCGCTGAAAATCGTATTGTAGTCGAACAAGCATCATTTCTCTAAGTCGATTGCCTCATTGCATTTAGCCTTTGCAGATGATGTTTACTACATTCTACGTGTACTCATACAATGTGTTTCTCATTATCACTGGCAAACTTTGCGAAAACAAATTTTAATTAAATTCACAAATGCTAAATTGACCAAACGCTTGCCGACTTTCTGCGGCACAATTTTAATAGGGTTATTGAAAACAGGAAAAAAAAACATGACACATAAATTGAAACCAAACTGAGAAAAAAAATAATAATAACAACATATGAAAGTCACACGAGAAATCCGTCAGAAACATCCGTAGTCATGTAATTATCTTATTTACCAGAGATTACGTCCATATTAATTTACTTATCCTCTTGTCATCAAATTTCCTTGGGTAAAACTTGAGAGAAAACTCAACTCGACTTGCCGTACCGAATGATCCGGACAATGCCATATTCTAACAAGAAAAATATACTGTTCAATCATTGGATACATCTGGGATGTAGCTTTATCTATCTTAAGCGCATGCATTAGTATCTAAGTGGTTGCTAATCGTTTTCGATTCTTATCGAACGGGCATATTACAACTTCCGGTCTGGTGGGATACAATGTTCCATAATAAAGCATCTACCACTATCAAATTTCTCATAATAAATTGATGGTATAAATGCCATTTTGTTTTCGCTATCAAATCTATTTTCCCTAGATACATGGGTTACTCACTTGCCCACGAAACGGTCAGTACTTGCGCTGGGAATATTTTTATTGCTCCGTAATTATTATTATTTGTCTATTGAATGTCAAGTGCCGCTGGGAAGTGTCCCTGTACGCTAGCTATTGCTATTTGCTTGGTATTATTGTTTATGGCTTTTAAAGTTTTGTTAGACCAATGTCGTGTGTGTAAAGATAACACTGCAATGAGGGTAATATGGGGTCATTTCTAATTAAATTCGATGTGGCTTGCTTATGTGTCAAAAATCAAAGGAAATGATTGAGTTCGAAGAAGATATCTAGTTTATTGTAATGAAATATGATGGCAATGATTGTTGGTCGAAAGAACTACTTCGACATTTATTCCAATTAAATAGGAGTCTGTAGGGTTAATGGTTGTAGTAGGTACCTGTGCCTAATTAAGTACTTGCGACAAATAGCGCCTGCGGTAAATGGTTAGACAATTTGAATATCCATGTAAGCTTCGGTTCCAATAAATGTCGGTTGTTGTGGACCAGGGTAAGATTTTAAATAATATGGAAAGAAACCCACAGACTTTCAGTTAACGAAAAAATATATATCGGGTGTTTTTTTAAATTGATATAAAACATCGAATTGAAATAGAACAGAATAAAATCGTTTAATGCCCATCAATTTGGCTTTATTGGAAGGATATATTTATGCCATTAATGTGGTTTCGGGCATGCGGCCGCCTCGGCTGGTTCGAATAAAGCCAAGTGTAGAGGTCCATATTTCAACCAGTTTTTCGAGCATTTAGAGCTAAATGTCGGCAATAACGCCAAGAATGTTGGCTTCCAAGTGCACTAACGTTTCTGGTTTGTTGGCGTAGACGAACGATTTCACATATACCCAAAGAAAATAATCCAATGGTGTCAAATCACACGATCTTGGTGGGCAATTTACGGTCCATTCCGCGAAATTATTCGCTCATCGAATGTTTCCTTCAATAAATCGATTGTGACGTGCGCTGTGTGGCATGTATCGCCGTCTTGTTGGAACAACATCTCATCCACATTCATGGCATTCGATTCGGGAACAAAATAGTCGGTTATCATGGCTCTATACCGGTCTCCATTGCCGGTAACTGACTCACCAGCATCATTTCGGAATAAGTATTGCCCAATGACTCCACCACCCCATAAGGCACACCAAACAGTCAGTTTTTAGGGATGCAATGGCGTCTAAAAGGTGTTATGTGGATTCTCTTCACTCCAAATGCTACAATTTAGCTTGTTGACGTAGCCATTTAAACAAAAATGAGCCTCGTCACTGAACAAAATTTTGCAATGAAAATCAGCATCGAGATCAATATCTCATTTTCGGCCCATACACCAAAATCACGACGCATTGCATGGTCACTCGGCTTTAGTTCTTGCACAAGCTGGATCTTGTAAGGTCGTAAGCCAAGATCTTTGCGCAAAATCTTCCATAAAGTTGATGGACAAAGCTGCAATTGCTGTGCAAAATCGATTCATTCGGGTCCTCTTCAACACTTTGCTCTACAGCGGAAATTGTTTCTTTGGTGCGCACTGTTCGACGTCTCTGCGCATGCGTATTATCACATGCAGTAAACACAGTGCGAAAACGATCCATGGTTAACCGAATTGATTGCTCTGATGGACGATTATGTTGACCATAAAATGGACGGTGCTTGCGGTAAACTTCGCGAACTGAACCGTTATTTTCGAAATAAATTTGCACGATTTGCAAGCATTGTTCATTTGTCAACTTGTTCATGATGAAATGGCAAACTAAATTGAACATAAATAATATTAGAGTTGCCCGATTTGACCACAACATTTCAGTTTTATCTCTTTTCGAAAAACCAACCTCAAAAAAAACAGCCGTTATATATTGCTATAACAAAATCTGAGGGACAGCAAGGCCGCTTGTCCTAATGATAGAGTCAGCGAAATTTTTCAAAATTAAGTTTTGATCGACGAAGGCATAATCGGTGAATAGATTCAATCTATAAATGGTGATCTCCAACTACCGAGGCATATCTCTGCTAATTTCACGCATATACAAATCTATCTAACAAACTGTTGGATCATCTGAAGCAACTCACTTATCAACACCTACTAGTGTGGGTTCTATAATGCAAAGAATGATGCGCCGACTAATACTGGAAACAAGTCATGGCATGATTTTGGAACCAGCTCACCTAAAACTTTTCCAAACATGTATTAGATTCCGACAAGAAGACGCGCTATCATGCGAGTTCTTCCATCTCGTGCTTAAACTGATTCTGTGATACGCAGATAATTCGAAATTAGTCAGCAATTGGTGAACAGGAGAAACGCGTTGGGCTTGTACATGCTGGCGCAAAAGTTATCACCTGATGTTCTTTGTCAAAGACAAAGTTAAAGTACTGCAACGTACAACCTTGGACAAAATGTCAATAATGACATTTAATGGTACTTAAAGGGTTTGTCTAAGGACTTAACTAACCTTAGTAAAATTAAGTTTACTGAGGTTAATTTGATTTTTTCTCAACATTTAGAATCCTAGTGCTATAGTCCGGATCAACAAACATGCAACTACAATTTGCCCTTCAAACTGATTGAGGTCGGTTTCTGCAGTTGGCAGAGTTGATTTTGGTCGGTTTCAGCTTGAGGCGAGGTATTCCTTTATTGTGGCTACGTCTACCATCTGTTAGAATTCAATGACTATGCAAGCCGGACCATTGGGGTCAATTCGATTTATACGTCCTAGCCATCATAAACGTTCATTCCATGTTTTTTTGTTAGTAGGTGAATTTTATACAGCAAGTAAACTAATGGGCCCTAATCTTTCAATTACTAATCTTCTTGGAACTTATATCTATAATTGTTTCTGCTTTTTAGAAATACAATTATTAGCTATTGTTTATTCCTTACTTGAAGATAACATACCAAATTAGATATGAACTCCTAACAGGGCAATAACTTTATGCTTTAAGTTCACGCAAAAAGACTAGGCCACTTCAACAATGACTTCTGAGACGCTGTTTAGACGAGAAAGAGGAGGAAAGTATTACTCACCTTCTATGCCCTTGTCCAACTTTCTCAGAAAAAAGGAATCTGGGAGACTACATCTTCGATAATCTTAGTGAGTTCGCTAGAATATCAATGTCAGAAACCTCCTACGCTACATAGTTAACTCTGAATGGTTCAATTAATCGAATAAATATTAGGAAGTCGACGGATCCACGTGGTACCACAACGGAACTTTATGGTCTAAGTATGCAGCCACTAAAACCTAACCTAGTATGGATAAATACGCTACATAGATTTATCCGATGCTTAAGGCATGTACAAGTCTATTCTCAAGACCTCAAAGTTACTTAATCTATCTGATCTAACTTATATCTAAGGAGTAAAGTAATAGTCCGCAAAGACCTGAAAAAGCACTAAGCCACTTTCCTAATTAATCAGCCGCCATAATTCGGTATGCTGTATTCATTATCGATTTTGTCATGATCCGATATCGTCGCGCTAAAGCGAAAGAGCTCCTGAACATTTCCGCTTGTTTCGCGCGCCAGGGTGACACTGATAACTGATAACTGATACCATACCAAGATACCAAATCATTGTCGCACTAATCATAAGGAATAAACGTAAATAGTTGCCTCTATGGA
Organism: Rhingia rostrata; assembly: GCA_949824845.1. NCBI lineage: Eukaryota > Metazoa > Arthropoda > Insecta > Diptera > Syrphidae > Rhingia > Rhingia rostrata. The sequence goes on along the minus strand of OX463755.1, from coordinate 138,456,490 downwards.
TGAAAGCCTGACGTAGACGTACTCTCATTATATGTATTATTGATTTAATAATCCCTGAAGACCAGACTTTTATCGCTAGTCATCGTCTGGCTCCGAATCACCTTGTTCCAATAATATTTCGGATTCTATACGTAACAATCCTAGACAGGATTAGAGACACCATTTCTTAAACAAAAGTAGTTTCTAAATGTAGAATGGCACTCCATTGAACAAAACCGAGCAGGATTAAACGATGATAGGCCTTTTGGGGGCCATGTAGCACATGAATTTCACCCTAAAATAAAGTTGACTGCTTTGAAATAATCTTCTTGTCAGAGTATAAAATTACTTGTAGCTGTTCACTTCAAAAATTAAGCGCCTTTTCAAAATGATAAGAGGTCAGAAAGCAGGAAAATAATTTATTTGATATTAATTAAACTTATTTAAATATGACATTTCCTTGACGAAATCAATGCTGTAAAAATGCTGTTGTATATCTGACATTTGTTGTGTCGCTAATGACGATCAAAATGTATTTTATTTCCTTAGGGTAGACTCAATTAGCCCAATTGATTTTTTTCTCACGGATTTTTCTCTAATTATGGAATGCGGTAGTAGTGGTCTACTGCGCACCGGTTTCGGTTTTATTTATTGATGCAGGCTGTTTTCTTAAGATGTTGACAGATTTTTACCTTAAAACTAATAATTGTATTTTACTACTCAAATTTTCATGACCAATTATAAAACTCACATTTCCATCAACTTTACCATTGTGAAATGCAATCGCTTCCTATATACTTTGACTTTTGTGATGCTTAAGAATTTTTTCCCCTTTTTCGAAGTTTCTTTAGAATAGGGAGAAAGTGATAGGGAGAAATATCACGCTGTCATATTATTCAGAATAGAAAAGTGGAGTAAAGTGAAAATTTAAAATATTTTTGCGGATTTCTTATTAATGGTTGGGTTAAATAATTTTATTTCACTTTCCGCTAACATCCAGAAGTTCTAAAATAGAGTAGGTAATCAGTTTCATTAAAAAATTTGCATTCCTTAACAAATTGACCTACTACAGTGTCAATCGATATGCAATTGCCTTCTGATGCTACTCACTAAAACTATCCAACATGCAAATTGGGGTAAGCATTCAAATTTAAAATGCTAATGTGGAACGTAGACACAAATAGGCATTGTACGAGTCACCGAGTATACCTAGAAACTATTCTACTTCACAGTATGGTCAAGAACTATTGCATGACTATATTTATTAGTTTAAGCTTATTATTGCTGATTAAAAAAATGAGAAATAAAATTCGACTGCTATGACAAGAATACAAAAAAAAAAATCCGGCACTGCGGGTCGGCGTTGTTATTTCAATTTATTGTTACAGTGACATATTGTGTTATTTTTCTCCCTCTTTTTGTTTGCTGTCTCGCCTTTTATTTATTTATTAACAAAGAAAAAGTTTAAGCTCACATATCATTGGGCAAGCTATTATTATTCATTTGAGACGGCATGAATTTGCTTACAGATGAAGCAAGCTATTTTTATTCGTTCAGGATGTATAATACTAGAATTGTACTTCAATTGTTATATAAATCTATTTGTGCGTTTTTTGTTTGCTTGAGAATCTTTAATCAATTAATAAAACTATAGAAGATTCTCAAGCTGATTATGAACTTACAGATGCTCTCAAAAAAAATCTCAAAATGAATTATCGATATCACGTTTTAATAAATATTGCCTTAGTTAGAACTCCAACAATAATAGAGTACTTCGGGACAACGTTAGTATCAATTGCAAACTGACATTTGTATCGTAGGAAAGAGACAACGAATCTGTGAGGGAGATAGTTTCTCGAAGTCCTAGTCTATTACTATACTACTACTTAGGTATTTTTAAATAATGCTACTTGGTATTGGGTGCATTTCTTAACACTTATCATAGTTATTGAATTTGTCGTTAGCTTTTCAATTTTATCGAAAACTATTTGAACTAAGTATTAAGGCTGATGTTCACCAACCAATGTTATACTTTCCAGTGCGTCTTCATTTGCAATCACTTACATATTATCGAAAGCGTTTTGCTCTTATATGAAATCCAGAAGCAAAATCATTTTCTGCGAATTTTCTGATTGTAAGTTTTGACGTATTTGACGGCAGTAATTATTCAACCAAAATTCAAAATAACATTAATTTTTTGGTAATTAATGTTAAAAATAATGCATTCGGAGCTGTGGTAACAAAAACGTTAATTTAGTAATTTCAAACGCGTCTAATGGTTGAATAGTGCCTCTGTTTTATTTATTTTGTCTCTTTTTGCCATAAACGGTTAGGAAAATATTTTATACCTAAGAATTTAAGCGCCGCTGAATAGAGACTACATAAATACTTATGCACTGTATAACTACAACCGCTTAGATTTGTTTTAGCAAATTCTAATGAATAAGGGTGTTACTGAATAACAACGATGTTCCGTTATTGGCCAAAACTGGAAAATCCGTTAAGTAACACTTGGTCTAGAAATAATTACATAGATATTAAATTTTATTCAATTTAACCAAATAGTTTGCGAGAAATTGAAATTCTTACATATATGGCCTGGATTCATGAATCCGTTATATGCATTTTATCAAAAATGATATGATAAATTTGACGTTATGTTTAATTTTTATATGGCTGGAGCCTTTAATAAAATAGCTAAAAGTAAAAAAAATTATCTAGAATTTTTACCAAGAAAATACAAAGTTATGAGAAAATGGGTGAAGCCGTTTTTTGGGTTCCCCTATCATCGTTATGTGGAAATCCATCAAAATCTCGAGGTAGAAAGTTCATTAGCTAACAATAAACAAGTAGGACAAATGGGAAGAACAGAGAAATTAACTTTATATTCGTTTCCCCTCTGAATTTTGCAGATAAACCTACCTCGCCATAAAATTCAAAGGAGAACACAAATATTTTTCCCATGACTTCCATTGTATGAAGTAACGGGTGGCTGATGAATATTGCTACACAAAGTAACTCAAATAATTTGTTTTGAGTATCCACATATATTTGTTTTTAATGCAGTTCAAAAGATAATACCTCCATGCTCATTGACGCATGTTGGCATCTTGTCGAAAAGTTGTTCATCACTGACTGAAGAGTTGAACTGGGAACTGCTTCAATTATTAACTGAATTAATTATTAAGTTGATTTTGTTTTATAGACTTACGGTTTACCATCACCCAACAGAAAAACAATCGGTGCAGTTCGATCTGGAGACCGGGTCCAACGAAATGACGGGTTCTGGAAATGCCTGTTGTAATTCTGCCATGGCAACGTAAGATCTTGCTTCATCTTGTTAAAACCAGGCAGTATTAAAAGTAATTCCCTCCCGGCGCCATTCTGGAAAAAAAAAATCCTCAGCATTTTCTTCTTTCGAAAATGAAATGATTTTTCACTGGCCCTCCTCTTGTGATGATCTGACAAGTCATCATCCGGGTGTTATCAGTTATCGAGAATAGCTTACATCAAATTATTCATTCGGAGTCGGCATAAAAAAAATGATTGTGAGAAAGTTAGGCCCTGGGTACTAACAAGACTGTTGCGCCAAAAATTTGTATTTCTGTTTTCTTGGACTACATCCAACATAAGCTAGGTTGGCCATGGTTTCGTGCTCGTCTACTATTTGAAGCTGCTTCTGGCGAAATTCCAAGCTGTTCCGAAGGTCTGCGGTGTTAAACACAAATTAACATATTAAGATCTTTGTAAATTAAATTCTGTAATGTCTGCCCGCTGATACGCGTGGAGTGTAAGCGATGGTATTTCACAAGGTGACGTCCATTCTCCTCTTTTTTTTAATCTAGTAAATGTAAATCATCAATCAAACTGGAGGCGATGAAAGCAAGCAAGTCACAAACATCAGTACCATTATCGGTGCCCTTAGGCATACATGCAAAAATACTAGGCCTCTTTAGATGACTGCTGCAGAAGCTGATAAGACGAGGAGTGTATTGTTCACCTTCTCTGTTCTCCGAAAAAAGAAAATCACCTGGGAGAATACTTTCTCCTTTTCATAGCCAGCACGGAATCGTTCATGCAAACGAATCTTAAGGACATTTATAGAGCAAAAAGGCCATTTTTTCCCGGACAGAAACTTCAAAATTATGCCAGTTGATACAATTAAAACTAAAGTTTTAATGCAATACGGAAACGGTTTTATGGCTGACCAAGTATTGCTGCCAACCAGAAGAAAAAACAACATCGACTAATCGCATCGACTATCACAGTTAACAGATTTAAATTTCAGATCGTAGGTGACTTTGTTTATTTCTGATCTTGTCACAAACTTAACGAAGACAAATGAGTTATAAAGCCATAGCTCAAACTACTAGAGAATTCATTTTTATACCCTATCCCATAGGGGTATATTGGTTTTGATACATAGTTTGTAACATAGAGAAATAGTTTAGATAGATATACCTTAAAGTATATGGATCGATTCAGAATTGATAGCTGAGTCGATTTAGCCATGTTTGTTCTTCCGTCCTTGAGTACATCACCAGTTTATGGGCCTTACATTTTGAGCGAGTGTGATGAAATTTGGTGCATGTGCTCATTGTTGTTCGCAGCAGAACAAGGTTAAACATTTTTAAATGTTTAACTGCCACGCCACTTTTTTAGAAAAACGTATTTTTTGACTAAACCCTTAGAACTTTTTGAAAAAGTGTCTGAACAACATAATTAGATAATCTTGATGTCTATAATTCGTCTGTATAAAGTTTTAGCCACGCCCACTCCTTTTAAATTCGAAATTCATAACCATGCCCACATTTAAAGGAGTTTAATTTTTATGATTCTCAAATTTGTTATTCGAAATCAGTATAAAATTATAGGACCTTTTCATGGATCCAAAAAAAAAAAAGCTCCATGTGTAAAAAAAAGTTGGGGAATGCAGGTTCATATAAAGTTATATACATATAAATGGTGCGCCATCTTTTATGTGAATATTAAATTGGTCATGCAATGGTGTCTTAAGTGATTCTTCTTTACCCACATAAAGCAATTCTGCTTATTAAAAATTTGGTCTCAAAAAATCAGGATCGATGACAATTCGAAACAAATGCAAATCGATTTCCAAAATGTGGCGCAAAGTAGTTTCGCAAAAATGCTGAGCGCTGTGAAGATACGACACAGGAGGGTTCACTATTTTTGTTTGAAGCAATTCATGACTAAAATTCTACTAAATTAACGTTTCCACTTGAGTCAATAGGTTGATAAATGTCAAAGTTATTCAATGTGTACATATCGACATAAAAGATGGCGCGCCCTGTACATATATCTATTTTTCCTATATTATGGACTACCCCAAAATAATTGTTCTATTCCTTTTAGATGACTGATGGAATGGACGTGCCTATCTCGATGTACATTAAACCTGTTATACATACATATATAATAAAAAAATATTTTTTATATTTAAACAAACGGTTGTTTTAATTTAATTGCGTGCATGATTTTTTAGCAAAACCCTATGCACATTTTAATTCTCCTGTTTGGTTTTCATTTATAGGATTAAATTGCACACAACCCGCCATAGATGACTTCCCAAGTGATTTATTCACAGAGGGACAAAGACAGTCCGGTGCTGTACTACTTCATGTGATAGCCAGCTTATATTTATTTGTAGCCTTAGCTGTAGTATGTGATGAATATTTCGTACCTGCAGTCGAAAAGATCTGTGCAGGTAACTATTCAAAATGAAATTTTTTAAACTTAATACGTAGAATTATTTTTTGTTATTGTCTGAAGCGTTAAATATGTCGAATGATGTTGCGGGAGCAACATTTATGGCAGCTGCAACATCCGCCCCAGAATTGTTTGTCAACGTGATAGGAACCTTTATCACAGAGGGTGATATTGGTGTTGGGACCATAGTTGGTTCAGCAGTGTTTAATATTTTAGCGGTTGCAGCATGTTGTGGCATTGGAGCTGGAATGGTTTGTCAATTTAAGCAAAAATAATGACCATGAAATAATTTTATTTTCTTGTTTTAGACGATACCACTGGATTGGTGGCCCTTAACGAGGGACAGCATTGCATATGGGATAACAGTGGCAATTCTTATTTGTGTGATGCACGATGAACGTGTTGAATGGTATGAAGCTCTGATTTTAGTGTCGCTGTATGCAGTTTACTTGGCCGTCATGTATTTCGATAAAACTTTCCAAAAGTGTGCTAAAGGTTTGTATCCTAATTTCGAAATAAAATTTAATAGTTTTGTGATACACACTTTCTTACAAAACATATATTTAACACTAGCAATTCTATGTATGCAGGTGGTGTCGAGCATGCAAGATCGCGCAGTAGATCTTCTAACAGCAGTATACAGACAAAAACAAGCAATGAAAAGGATCCAGGTTATACACTTTTACACTTATTACACACTTTACATTTTACATAACACACAATATTAAATGAAACACATCTATATAAATTGAGGAAATATTATTATATAAAATATATTTAGTGAAATGGCAAACAATTTTGTATTGGTTAAGGCTCTAGTCATAACTGGGTTAAAGTCTTCAGTCATATGTAGGGAGATAGGATTTCAAAGATGTAACAAAAATACTCAAAAATGTAAATCTAATTGTAATTGTCGCTTTGTAAGTGATGTGGACTTGTGGGCAAGTGTAAATTGGTTAAACTCTATATCAGACGACCTGGAAAGTTTGTTGTGATATGTGAAGTAAGTTACGTTTTGTTGGAACCACATTGAGAAATGTAAATGAATAATTCATAGACCATGAGTCTATTCTTTAGCCATCTAAAAACCACCCCGTCCTAAAAAAAATAAATAATTGGTCCATTTTCCAGCGTAGTGAAGACACAGACACTTTGAATAAATGTGATGGTTCTTCATACATTTCTTTTATATATACATAAAAATTGTTATTAAAAAAATACAAAAATTATTAATAACAAAGAAAAACACAAATATACTTAAACTTGACTAAGAAGATCTAAATATTAAAAAAAAAACAACAGACGGACGTTTCTATCCATTATAACTTTTTCCTAATAGAGCACTTGTTTGATTGATTGTTAGAAACCGATCGTGGTGATCGATTCTTTTTGGCTTCATCAAAACTGTAAACAATTGTTTCCAAGTATCACGGAACAAAAAATAACTTGTTTCTGCACTCTTGAGCTTGAAGTTTCTCCTTTAGAAGCTTCACCTGATTAGACCTTTACAATTTGCGTAGCATAATCGATCTTCTTCTTCATATCGATTTGGACATCTTGGGTTTTTCCAGGATCTGGCGAAGTGTGAAAATTTGATCGGTTGTGGACTTTCCTGGCCCAAAACCACACTGATAAGCGCCGGTCAGGTTGTTGGTAAATGGTTTCGGGCCTTCACATATTTCGGCAGATATGCTCTTGTAGGCGATGTTGAGGAGACTTATGCCTCTGTAGTTGGCGCAGTTTAGAAGGTCTCCTTTTTTGTGTATCGGGCAAACGATGCTGAGGTTCCATTCTTTAGGCATATTTTCTTCCGACCAGATTGGGCTTACGAGTTGGTGGATGTTTCATACCAAGTCATATCCGCCGGATTTATAGAGCTCGGCGGGAAGGCCGTCATTTCCGGAAGCCTTATTAAGCTTGAGTTTAGATATTGATATCCTCACTTCACTCAGGTCAGGTGGTTGGCAGTTTTCGCTGTTGTTGCCAATATTGAATGGTTCGTTCTTCCCGACAGCGGAATGTTGTTCGTAATCGCCGTTTAAGAGTCTGCAGAAGTGGTTCTTCCATATCCTCAAGATCAAATGTGTCTCAACTACGATATTTCCTTGTTCTTCTCGACAGGATTCTGTTAGAGCCTTGTATATCCTTGGCTTAGACGTTTTACACTTTGGTAAAACTTGCGGACATCGTTCCTGGAGTGCCACCTCTCTTAATCCTCGATCGCGATCTTTACTTTAACCAACTTTAACTAACTGTGTGTTTTGCTATTCGAGTTTGAGTTTCCCTATATCAGTTATAGTTGCTATTCATATTTTCATATTTCGGGTTTTATGTACTAATGAACTTAAGTTTACCAACTCACTTGTTTAGTGATTCCTAAATTCTTAACGTGTATATACATAGATTTGACTGAAACATTTAATAACAAAAACAATTTTCATTTGTTCATTAGAAATCGTTGAGAATCGTATCTGCCACAATATGTCTACCATACAGTTAAACGGAGGGGTCAACAATGAACCTCCAAAATTGCAGCCCCCTTCAACTCCTCCGCCAGCTTCACCAACATCGCCACCAGTGCCGTTAGCTGAAATGTCTGAAATAGAATCATCACAAGAAGAGGAAGAAGAGCGCTACTCTCTGATTCACTATCCCAAGGGTAAGAGTTGTTTTGCCCAATTTACATGGCTTATCATCTGGCCTATTCACCTGCTGTTCTACGTCGCTATTCCGGACTGTAAACGTGCAAAGAACAGCAAGATATTCCCACTAACATTCATCATGTGTATAGTCTGGATTGGATCTTTGTCATATGTCGTTGCTTGGATGATTACAATTATTGGTGAATATATATACTATATAGATATAGTTTTGAAAAGGTCGATTTTATATTCTCTTTTTTTTTAGGTGATACGCTTAAGATTCCAGATTCAGTTATGGGCATTACATTCCTAGCAGCTGGCACAAGTGTCCCGGAGGCAGTCTCAAGTGTTATTGTCGCCAAAAGAGGTTTGGTTTTTTCTTCACTCTAAAAGCATTTATGGTAAACGTTGATTTTTTTTTAAGGACACGGTTCAATGGGAATATGCAACTCGATTGGTTCAAACACCTTTGACATCCTTCTATGCTTGGGCGTTCCATGGCTCATCAAAGCTGTGTTTTTCCCAATACAACCTGGCCAGAACTACGTTGGTATCAATTCGGCAGGATTGGAATATTCTGCCATCACGCTCTTGTCGACATTATTCCTGCTGTACATTACGTTTTCTTGTAACAAATTCAAGCTGGACAAAAAAGTTGGAATGGCTTGTTTGGTCATGTATTTGGTGTTTCTGGTATTTGCCTCGTTAATTGAATTGAACGTCTTCTTCCGGGTAAATCTACCAACTTGTGGACGATCATAAGGCGCTCAAGCACACGCCCCAATTTTATCAAGGACAATATTTTTGTTTGTCGTTTTCGTCGGGTATTGAGGAAGAATGTATTTACAGAGTCTCTTTTTTCCCTTTTACTTTCTTACTTGATTTAAGTTTAATTATTATTTTATTATTTTCTTTTTCTTTGTTTGCTTGTTTATATTGTGTAGTTGTAATTGTTAAATTTAAATTTGTTGCGTTTTTGTTATGTGTAGTATATATATATCTGCGTAAGTCAATTACAACGTATGCTACACATAAAGAAAACTTTTTGCAAAGCGTCATAAAAAGACGGTAACAAAATGTAAGAAAAAAAAACAAGATTGTAAATGTAAATATTATTCACACGAACTATTTTATGTGAAGGAAGATGACACATTTTCATCAAATAAAAACAAACTAAGTATGGGAGTAGTGCGTACCGTACTCGTTCAAAACAAATAGCAATTTACGAGTACATACAACATATATGGGACGGGTGTTTTATCCATATAGAGGTGTCTTTTATTTCTCTCTTTAGAATTAGTGTAGAAATTGCATTAAATCACTTAAATTTGAAATAATGGTAACGTGGATAAATTATTATGAATCTTTGTTTATGGCCGCTACCGATACCGAAACCCATTTAACCATGACGAGCAAGATACTAGTTTGTAAGATTTGTAATATTTAATTTAAAAGAAACAAAAAGTAAATAAAAAAAAAAAAAAAAATTCGAACATTTCAGCTTATTTTTGGGACATTCTACCTAAAGAGTATAACAATTTGGCAACACTTTTCCAGTAGGACCAATTGGACAACTGACTGTTGATTTGTGCTCAATTTAATTCAAATTTTACCAGGAACATATTTAGGCGGCATATTAGGAACATATCCCACTGAGGCGCTGATAACTGTTTCATTGAATAGGTCAATATTGAAAAAAGAGCCAACACTACAGTGTCATATTTTCTAAGAAACTTACTTCCTGATCTGTATAAAATAAACGATTACCAACTACTTGAATTTAAAAAACGTACATTAGACACCATTAATACTATTTTGTGTGATGCTCCACAGTCTCGCAAATCTTATCAGGGCCTGGTAGTGCCTTTTTAGGCCAATCATATACTACCGATAAATGCAACCACCAGAAATATTAACTGAAATACCTTCCCAAAGCTATCTCCTGAATTTTACAGTTTAACTTCCTTATAATACAACCATACGGCATGTAATTATAGTTGTAAATAATATGTCAGTGTAAATAAATGTATTAATAAATATTATTTTGTAATAAAAATGAATTTCTTACTTTAGCGTTGTCAATAATCTTTCCATAGGACTGATACACTCCCCGAAAAAGTGTCTTGTTTCACAATCAATGACACGTTAAGGTTTAAAAAAGTTTCAAAAGTAACATGATTCATTCTATAAAAAAATTGAGATTGGGTAGTATGTGCTCTGAGTTCCCTTGTGCAAATATTTTCACTATGATTAATTAAATTAGTTAATGCAGGGTGCACCCGATATTTCCTTTTATTTTGTCTCTTGAATATTAAATTCTACTGCAATTGCAAAATCGTACTCAGTGGCCGCCTTACACTCATAATACAACTAAACTCAGAATCGATAGCTTAGTCGATTAGGCCATGTCTGTCTGTCCGTCCGTCCGTCCGTCTGTAGGTAACCAGTTTTTGGGCCTTAAATTTTGAGCTAGGATAATGAAATTTGGTACATGTGATCCTTGTACGTGCTGTTCGAACAAGTGTAAACATTTTTGAAATCCGCTCACTGCCACGCTTTTTTTTTAAACCTAATTTTAGGCCAAACCGTTCAAAATTTTGAAAAAGCGTCTAAACAAAATATCTAGACAATACTAATGTATATATTTCGTCCATACACATTTTTGTTCACGCCCACTTTTTGGGGGGCTGTTTCATTATAAAACGTTTTACGGTAAAATTTTAATCATTTTAATAAAAAAAAATTGTAGCAAAGTAATTGGTTTTGGAAGTATAAACATTTCTTCTATATGTTTATTTTTGGAGGCGTTTTAATACAAAAACTATTTGTATAACCTACGCCATACCATATGCAGGAGAAAAACGTTATTTTTGGTCGAAACATACAAAATTTTGCTAAACTGTCTAAACAATATGTTCCGACAATTTAATTTTTATTATTTCTTTGCCATAAAACCAACGTTTAAGGGATATTAATTTTAAGGATGGGATGGGATAGGGTATAAATGATCCACACAGTAGATTGTAGCCTTCTCATTTTTTTTCAGGATCACCCAACCACCTATGCAACCCAAATACAACAGTGAGCCCAAGCAGGGGGGGTTGAAAGGGAGCAGTATGGCCCCGACACCATATTCAAACTTTTCATGCATCCAATTTCGAATTCATGCACAGAAAACAAGCCAAGTAAATTGGAAATTTAGTTCAATGGGACTAAAAATACAGACATAATTTTTAATATTTCATAATCAGCAACAACAGTGAACCTTTTTAATAACAAAAATAAATAAGGAAAATTAGTATTACACGAAATTATGCATTTAGCGATATCTCAGAAATTTAAATCAATGAAACATATTTGTCAACGAGAAAACAATTTAAATAATTAAATTTCACAAACTGGTAAATTAACTTGAAAGAATACATTCATTTCCATTAAGATTGCAAAAACCAAAAAGCCGATATATAGGAAAAGGCATGCATATCCAACGGTCTTGCCCAATGTGAATTTAGTGCATGCAAATGAAATGTAAAGCATTAACAGCGTCGACAGCAGAGTTACGGTTGAGTATATCAGTCCCGAAGAGTTGATCTCTAGTGAGTAATTTCCTGTTTGCGATGGGAAGAAGAGTACCTTGATTACCCACGGAAAGCCAAGGCATACTAAGATATCAAATGTATTTGAGCCTATCGAGTTGCAAATTGCCATTGATCCATAACCTGGAAGATTTAAACCTTTGTGATTGATGTTCTGAAAAACTCTTAATTTTAAATGTACCTCGCCTTGCAACTATAACGCTGGAAACTGCTTCAGGAATACTAGTTCCAATTGCTAAAAAAGTTATTCCCATAACTGAGTCCGGAATGTTAAAGGTATCACCTAATAAAACAAATATTAATCAATGTTTATGGATTGTTTATGTTAGAGCTTATTGAAATGATTAAAAGTTTTGAGATGATTCCAAACAGTCTTAAGTGAATCATGATCCACTTACGTGTTTTAAAGAAATCTATGAAGGATCCGTACGAAACTGAATATTAGTATTTCGTGTATTTCAATAGGAATGTACCACCTAATGGCATTTTACCGAATATAAACAAACCATGTTTTTCTAGTTAATACTGAAACCAGGATTATGTCCCTTAATATGACTTGCATTAACTTATTTATTCAACTAACCTGTGATTTTCCAATAGATTTCAGGCTTCTACCAACCGGTTAGTTAAATAAATTGCAAACGACCCTTATAAAATTTTATAATGAATAAAAACTTTACCAACAATAGTAATCATCCAGGCGACCAAATATGAAAGAACACTTAACCAAATGCAACACATTAGAAAAGTCAACGGATAAAGTTTCCTAAGTTTTGGCATCCTACAGTCTGGTATCGTAAGATAGAACATCAAATAAGCAGGGTATTGCAGCATCCAATACATTATATACAAGCAACTTTCGCCTCTAGGCAGTTTACATAGATAGAAGAATATAGTTGTAGTATCTTCCACATTGCCATCTTCTGCTTTTGATGTTTGTGAATCACGTTTGACATTTTCATCAACTGTCATATCGAAGCAGGAGAAGGTCTGACATACTGCATTTTCTGAAATAGATCAAGATAATTTTTTTAATTCCTTGTTTGTATTAATTTGTATCTGTAGTAGATTTTATTTTATAAGTTTTCCTATTCGTACTGTAAAAGAATGTGGTCGCGACTTCATTTAATTGAAGAGAGCAACTGCATCCAACTTAGGGTAAGTGGCGGCTTTTATTTATTTCAAAGATATATGTAAGTAATTGCGTTTTAGCTTGGGATTAGGACAACAATTGATTCGATCTGGATCACTTTTAAAAAATTCTATTTCAATCGGGATTTCGATTTTTGTTCACAAAATTAATACTTGCTTTGTTAGGAGCATGTACAAATATTGGTACAAGGTAAGGTTAATTTAGCTTTGAGTCCAGCTTATACTGAACTAACAAAATAAATCAAAATATATTGGCGGTGGTTGAGCGTTAAAGTGACCCTACATGGCTTGTCGTATGCAACAACTTGGTGGGTGCAGCAGCCTTGTGGTAAATGTTTTGTAATACAAAGCGCAGGATCCGTGGTTCAAATCCCAAAAGTAAAAACAAATAGCTATAATTTAAACCAAATGGTGTTGATGTACACAAGTTGTTGTTAAAATTTCAAACATTCAACGCCAACTTTTCCTTGCACTCTTGCGAAAGTCTGAAAATCATCCAAGATGAAACGGTTATGAGACCCTTCTTAAAACTTGCCGTTTGAAATTTCCATTAGATTGAAGTTTCCATTCTTTTTCCCTTCGCACACATAATTGAATAGATAAGCTAATTTTGAGGCCCAGTAAAGGTCGTTGATCGAAAGCATACTGCTTTTTAAGTATGAATTCATGAATAGAAGTCGGCCAATCTTCGGAATAATCACCGTTACAGTCGTTGGGTTCTTGGCAAACTTAAAGTAAATCTATAATTTTCGACTAAGATCAACGAAGAGATCTATTCCGGAATAAATGGGAATAAGCAAACTTGCCGCTTTTATGCTAAAGAGAACCCTGAAGATTTTAAAAAGCTGCCATATTAACGGACTATTTGCTCCCAGAAATTAAGCATGTGTTCTCGACGACATTTGAGTACACCAAAACGGCGGAACAGCTCATGAAATCATTAATAGAAATAGAAAACTAGGCTTTGGACGCCTAGTACATATGATATCAAAGCTTAAGATTTTTAAACTTTCTCTTACACAGAGAAAGGTATTGTTTTCGTAAAAATGTTCGCCCTCAATTTTGATTGATTCTTGCATAACGATAGCGGAAACCAAAAAAATGTTTTTTTGGAATTTCGTCCGTCTTTCCGCAATGGTCTCTCCAGCCAAATGGCTTGAACGATTTTCTTAAAACTTCGTATCCAGGGGGGTCATTTCGTAACTTTAAAAACTGTTATCACTCAGACGGTAGTCGAGACCTTATGACCAATAGCTCAATAGTCGTCTGTGATTTCATGATTATTGCTTTACGTGAAGCAAACAAGTGATATCGCCGACAGCAAAAACGACTATTGATGCAAAATGTACCGTCGAAATGTTATAATCAAACGTTAACCACTTTAGAGAATTAGGCACAGGGTTTTTTTTGTCATATTTGTTGGTAATTTTTTTACTTTTAGTCATATAAGAGTTATACATAACCTTAATTTTCTCAAAAGCGACTGTAAATATTTAGATTAAACTTTTTACATATACTGTTAACATATTAGTTCCAACAAAACTGCAGTTCTTTTGAGAAAATTCATATAACGGATTTTTGCATTTGGACCATATAAGGAAATTTTTAAACTTAAATGAAGTTTTTTTTTATACTGCTTAAACTGCTTGCAAAAATTTCACATAACTAGTTTGGTTCAACTAAAAACGCGATTTTTAGTACCTATTGGCCAATACGGAAAATCATCATTATTCGTATAGACACCGATTCCTTCCATTGAAGGAGTAAACGTTCGTATAATTACATTTCGACATTATTTATATGATTTGGGGTAACGTAAAGTCCAAAGTCTAGATGAATGGGGAACTTTATTCGCTCGTGCAGCGTTCGCCAAATACCACTCGAAACGCACGAATCCATTACCGAAAACTGAACCAAACTTCAGAATGGATCATGTTAGCCGCAGTTAAAGTCAACATTTGAACATTTTAACAAATGTAAAGAATAGTTCATTTGTATGATAGTGAATTCAATACTTTTCAGTTCATATCATACTTTTTTTGAAAAAAAAAATTATTTAAATGAATTACATATCTATTAAATCTAGTTCTATGCATTTGTGCAAGAAGTATACGAGCCATAGACCCTCATTGGAAATTTTGTCAAAACAACATGATCATCCAAAAATATCTAAATTTCTATTTATATTTTTCACAGAAAACCACTTCCTATTTTTCACTGCTCCAGATTTAATGTGGTGAGGTAATAATTGCCATTCCACCGAACTGAAACGGAATTTTCCAATAATTCCTATAAGAAGCTATGGGGGTGACATTTCAATTCCATCATGTGTTGTGTTCCAATGAAGTTGTTCAATGATAGCTATAACTGGGACCTTACATTGGGCCAACACATAATGGAATTGAAATGTCATCCCCACAACTTCTTATAGGAATTATTGGAAAGTTCCGTTTCAGTTCGGTGGAATGGCAATTTAAAAAGCGTGACTTTTAACATTTATTTATTTATTTTATTTTTTGAAATCGTACTTTTGATATGAGTGACATTTTTTCACTAATTCTGGGTTCCGGTTAGCATGTCGGAAAAGGTTTCACAGCAGCCCATGTTGAATTTTAATATTAGCATTGCACGTAACGTGTCAACTTTCAAAGACGATTTCTCGGATGTCCATAATGCATTCATAAGGGAAAATACCCTCTCTGTAGGTGCATTTGTTCCTGGCAAACAAAGAAGGTACTGGACGATGGCCGCGCAATTTTTGAATGGTATCCCGTTTTCCTGAAAATGTTGGAACACCTCCATCCATCGTTGTTCTGTACTTTTCCCCATCTTTTCCCATCTTTTTAGGACATCCTGGTTCACGTAATTTGACACGTAATGTATTTCGTCGAACAATCTATCTTCGTTTAACAATAAAGACGTAGCCGCCGGCCGTAGGCATCTGTGCTAATACCTGTTGGTATGTCTGTTGAACATCAGTCCATTTCGGTGTTTGTTTGAGTAGAATCCAAGTATATGTTTTGGACCCATTGTATTGATGAATATACTTTTGCCAGTACTGGATGCAATTGTGATAAATGTTACGAATATGCCCCATAAAATAATTTCTATCGATTTGACCACTCTCAACAAGTTTGGCCAGTTCTGTTCTTATGGTTAGTGGAATGTAATCATTTTCTAACCGATTGGTGTACTTGTTTTTTAAATCCACAAACAAGTGAGAAACTTCGATAAAACTGGTCTTGTCTCCTTCCATCATTTTCACGGAATCGTTAAATAGTGATGCCTGCACATGGATAAAGCTCAACCACAGCTCTGAGCATTCATTAGAGAATACTTGGTGTAATACAGCAGGGCATTTTTCTTGTGATAAGAAGTATGATTTTAATGGCGAATACATTTGCAAGATTCTTTCAACTGCAGGCAAAAGTGCAAGCCATCTTGTTTTACTGTATCCCAACATTCTTTTGTATTGCATCTCTGCTTCTTCGCAAAAATCTTTGAGATTTTCTACACACACGGTGTATATATAAAAGTACGAATAAATCTTCGTAAAAATCAACATCCACTGGTAACAAATCTGCTGCTGTTTGAATAGCTTTGTGCGCGATATGCGCTGCGCAGCCCACACCGACTATTTGTCTTCCCAATCCATCTTGAAGTTTTTTGAAAACGTTACATTTACCTTCACGTTGAGTCCCACCAAAATTCGTATTTGCATTATCGGCACAAAATCCAACCACTTTGTCTTTCAAGTTGTGCTTTTCAAAATTGTCCATCAAGGAACTGTGTATAATTGCTGCTGTTTCTCCGGGTAAATTCACGAGGTCTAATATTTTCACATTAATGCCGGTTGAAGGGTGAAAGTACCTCACTAGCGTTGGAAATATTTTGATGTCGTTATGGTTCGAAGCATCTGTAAATATACAGACAAATGGGACATCGTCAAGTTCTGTTTTGAGAATATCGGCAGAGTACGGCGCAATCACATTCTTTACTATCGCTTCGCACTTAGTTTTTCCACAGCAAAACTTCTTATCAAACACTTTTTGAATTAACTTCGAAGTGCACTCCATCGATCGAAAGCTTTGGTTGTGACATACCGTATGGAAAGCCCACAAACCTTCCGCTTTTGCTAGATCTGCTTTCTTGCCACCGTATTTTTGTTGTCGGAAGAAAGTCGTTATGGACGACGATGTACTTGGAGCGGTTAATGATTTTTTGTGCTTGTCTGATTAAATACCTTTGTATATCATGTTTGCCACTGTGGGCAACAGAAAATGTTCCATTGCATAAATTGCAACGTACTTCAGATGGTTCTAAACACTTTTGCAAAAAAGGAAATTCTTTTTGCAATTCTTCACTGAATTTACAGTGTCGTTTTTTCGCGGTCGGCGGCATTTAGTACAACAATAACGATTTTTAAGCTCAACGAACAAATAAAAATTATTTACAACGTTTCACGACAGCGTGCAATGATTTTATGGGCCATGCCCTCCTATGGCCTGCAAAAGCGAAACGAAACAATCACACATAGACATGCGTTCCAGTTAGGTAGGTGTAACAATATATGTAACAATAAAACAAAGCAAATGAAAGAGTAATTATAAGTACATATAGGTAAAATATGTTGCGTCACTTTTCTTCTCAAGTTTTCGTCATATTTTCATGTAAAAAGCTATTTTTGGACCTACTTCTACTTATTGTACGTTTTTTTCTGTATCTTGCTTTGGAGTAGTAGGAAATGCATATGTGAAGAGGCGAGAGGGTGTCCCTATTCATTAGTGGATGTACTTTGGGAGACATCCGTATGGCGTATATCTGAGTCTGAGGTAGTAGTTAGTAGTAGTAGGAAAGTACTTCATCGTTCGTTTTTTGTGGTGTATTGGTTAGAGTTGGAAATCTATAAATGAATTTGCTGAATGCGGGACATGCGGGACGCATAACACAATTTGCGGGACAATTTTTGAAAATATTAGAATGCGGTTTTACACCTGCAAATGCGGGACGGTACCGCAGAATGCGGGACGGTTGGCCGCCCTAGCTGAGCGTACTATTCGCAGCACCATCACCCATTTTGAGACCCAGCATTCATTATTGGATAATATTCGACCGAATAGACCACGTCCAGCACGCTGTGAAGAAAATATAGCGGCCGTAGCTGAGAGTGTACACGAAGACCGTAGAGAGTCGATTCGGCGCCGTTCGCAGCAACTTGGACTGACGTATGGAACGACTTGGCGCATTTTACGTCAAGATCTTAAATTGAAAGCGTACAAAATACAGCTTGTGCAACAACTGAAGCCGCTCGACCTTCCCAAGCGACATCACTTCGCTCTATGGGCTCTTGAAAAGTTCCAAGAAGATCCGACGTTTTCGAGGCAAATTTTGTTTAACGATGAGGCCCATTTCTGGCTCAATGGGTATGTAAACAAATAAAATTGCCGCATTTGGGACGAAGTGCAACCTGGAGTGATTGAAGAACTGCCACTTCATCCAGAAAAAACAACGGTTTGGTGTGGTTTGTGGGCCGGTGGAATCATCGTTCCATATTTCTTTAAAAATTATGCCGGTGCGAACGTAACCGTCAATGGCGACCGTTATCGTGCCATGATAACCGACTATTTGATGCCTGAAATTGAAGCTCGTGATCTCGGCGACATTTGGTTTCAGCAAGACGGCGCCACTTTCCACACATCGCATCAATCAATGGACTTATTGAGAGAATTTCGGTGAGCACATAATTTCACGTTTTGGGCCGGTCGATTGGCCACCAAGATCGTGTGATATCACACCGTTAGACTTTTTCCTGTGGGGATATGTAAAGTCAAAAGCTTATGCCGACAAACCCGCTTCGATTCAGTCCTTGGAGGAAAACATCACGCGTGTCATTCGCCAGTTACCAGTCGAAATGCTCGAACGAGTGATCGAAAATTGGACTCAACGGATGGACCATCTGCGGCGTAGCAACGGACAACATTTGATAGACATAATCTTCAAAAAATAAATGCCAAAGAATGTTCTTTCAAATGATAATAAACATTCTCCATTAAATTTGAATTTCTGTGTTTTTTTCTTTAAAAAATAGGGAACCTCGAAATGGATCACCCTTTATGAATTAGTATTTAACTTTCAGATCCGTACAACAATGTCAATGCTGCATTGAAGCCATGGATCTAAAAAAAAATATCTTAACTACTTCTTTCAAAGATTTAAAATAATGATTGAAAGAAAATAATGTAATATGGTATTTTAACATTTCAACATTCTATACGGGAATTGCCAAAAAAAACTATTTCATTTCAAAATAATAACATACCCTTAGCAGTCTTCTGCAACTTTTTGTCGTTGTACATGATGATCAAATATATAAGGTACATCGCAACTAAAATCAAGGCCTCATAGTACTGCACTACAGAGTCATATAAGATAACAATGAGAGCTACGACTGTTAAGGCATACATTGCACAGTCCCTGGTCAATGGCCACCAATCCAATTTGATTGTCTGCAAAAAACGTACAATTACTCCAAAAAAAATTATCATTACTGTGGTTTGAACATACCACTCCAGAAAGTACCCCACAGATTGCAGCAACACCCAACGTGTTGAATACTGCCGAACCAACAATAGTTCCAATACCAAGGTCGCCCTCGGTAACAAATGTTCCAATGATGTTCACAAACAGTTCTGGAGCTGATGTAGCTGCTGCCATAAATGTAGCTCCAGCTACATCTGTTGACATATCCAAAGCTAAAAAACAGAATTGTATAGTATTAACAAAAAATTTATTTCAATATTTCTTACCAAGGCAAAGTCGCTCCACAGCGGGGACAAAATATTCATCACAAACAATTGCCAGCGCTACGAAGATGTAAATACTAAGCAGGATATGTAAACCCACCCAGCCATCTGACCTCTCGTCCTTTGTCAGTCCATCTGATGGGAATTCGCCTATTGCAGGTTCGGTGCAATTGAAATCTAAAAAAAAAATGTTTTTTTAAATAAAATTCGCATTTTAGATCAAGGATATGATCAACCATCTTTGCTCAGCCCACGCATATAGGTAAACATGGTCAATATTTTAAAAGATTTTCTTTTCTCTAATATAAGTTATTTTTTTAAGGATAGCTAGATATGTAACTTATTAAATAGTTTCCGACAGTGTGATCGAATCCTTTGTGATTGTCGGAAAGTTATAGACGTCAAGTATTCGACTTCAACTTTTGATTGCTATTTCAATCGAAATTTATATGGTTAAGGTAGTTTTTCTTGCAAAGTGGTAGATATCGGTTTCTTCAAGTACTTGATACATCCTAATCACAGTGTCTACGCCATGTTTTAAATGGTAATGTAAACATTCAATAATTTTGACATATATTAACCGAGCGCGCCAAAACCATAACTGTGCCCTTTTTGTTCCGAAAAGACCAAACAATGGATTCAAATCGATGTCGGTGGATGTCTGCCCACAAATCAGTAAAAATGTCTGTTCGGTAACTGGTTTCAGGTTGACCATGCACTTGAACGTTTATGCATCCGTACGGTTAGAGTAGCTACCAGGAAGTAGACCAATGATTTCCATACTAGAGGTTGTACATTGACCGTCTGATTTAAGTAAGTAGGTAGATATTGGTGGAGAGGATTTTCCGGTGGCTAAAAGCCTCTGAAGTTTCTTCTATGTTACCACAGAAGATGTGCCAGGTTTGGCCATGCATCGCTTACGGCTGTTGAGAGGGTTGCCACCAAGCTATTAAGAAAAATAAAGCCGTATTTAGAAAAAAAAAAAAAAAACAACACTTCGCCCAGCAGTTTTTTATGACCAGCCATGGCCCTATTTTATTAACATTGACAGGCACATTTCTATTGTCATATGTTTTAAAAGCAAGTACACACACACCATGATGGTTGGGTGTTGTAGAACGAGGATAGACTCTTATTTTGCTTATTTTTAACCTTCAAGTAGTAACCATCGGGTACTGGTCTTATCCAACCGGATTTGACTTGCTTAACGATAAGCGCGAGTGTTGATAACATGACTAAAAACAGCAACACTATAAACAGCCAGGTCATAATGGCATGGAACGAATACCCAGCCCGAAGTCCCAGGCGAACCTAGGCATGCTGCTTCGACATATTCGGACAACATGTTGTCTAGGAATTTCAAGGGTTAGTCAGCCCCTTGAACAAAGATGGTGGCGGATGAACCGAAAGGCCAACGGCAGCTTTCAATCTCATAGTGAATACTGATGGGGCAACCGAAAGCCTCGGAAAGGACTGATTTTATTGTTAACGACCCTGCTAAACGAAAAAAGAACAACGGAGTTCGTATCTGCACCTTGAATGTGAGAACATTAAGCAGAAGAGGTGCAAGCGAACAACTAGCGGAAGCCCAAAACTGCTACAAAAAAGACATTACTGCCATCCAGGAAATACGATGGGATGGGCCGGGCAAAAAGAGGATGAAAAACTCTGACATATACGACTATTCGGATGCGGATTTGTAATAAGTGTCAGACTTGGGCAAGAAGTCTTATGTTTCCGAGACATTAGAGAATGCATTGTAACAATCCATATCAAGGCCAAAGAAGAGAAGATATCTTTAGCAGAATAGTCGGAAAACATAGCCTACACGACAACCCCTCTAGTAACGGACTTAGGCTAATTGACTTCGTTACGAAACGGAATGCCACTATAGCCAGCACACGGTTTCCTCACCTCGATATCCATAAGGCGACATGGCGGTCTCCAAGGTAAGAATGCGAATATCCACCACCCCACAACAATCCAGAAATGTGAAAAAATGTAATGTCGATTAACATCATACCACCAGCATCGAATGTCGAAGAACAATGGCAACGATGCCAACAAGCCATTTAATAAGCCGAAACTGATGTACTAGGTTTCTCGTTCCCACCAGCAAGAAACCCCTGGTTTGATTAGGAATGCCGACAGATGCTCACAGCCAAGAACGAGGCCTACAAGGCTAAGCTGCTGGTGAAGACTAGAGCTGCCGTTGAGCTCTAAAGGCCGAGAAAAAGGGAACAACACCGGCTTTTCAGAAAGAAGAAAGAAAAGCGCGAGGAAATAGAGAGGTGCCACTCTAGGAACGATGTTCGCAAGTTTTACCAAAGTGTAAAACGTCAAAGCCAAGGACACAAGGCTCGAACAGAATACTGTCGAGATGAACAAGGATATATCGTAGTTCAGACACAGTCGATGCTAATATGGAAGAACCACTTCTGCAGACTATTATACGGCGATGACGAACAACAAGAGCAGCGAGAATTCTCGCTGCTCTTGAGAGGATTGTGCAAAACTCACGAGCCAACACCAGAGGCACGATTTGCCAAAAATCGGTACAAATACTAGCATACGCCGACGATATTGACATCATTGGTCGGACCCAACGTGATTTCATAGCCACGTTTACTAGTATAGAGAAGGAAACGGCAAAAATCGGTTTAGCAGTAAATGCGGGCAAGACGAAGTTTATGTTGTCAATACAAAAGGACACACAACATCGACGAATTGGACAAAACGTCACCATTGACAGATATAACTTTGAAATAGTACGGGACTTTATCTATCTCGGCTCCGCTATTAACTCTGACAACAATATCTCGTCAGAAATCAAACGAAGAATTACTCTTGCCAACCTCTGTTTCTTCGGGTTACAAGGCAATTTAGTAGTAAAGCCCTAACTCGAACTATTAAGGAGATCCTATATAAGACCCTGATCATCCCAGTCCTGCTATACGGCGCTGAAGCATGGACCGTTTCAAAAGCGGATGAAGAAATCCTTGGTCGATTTGAGAGGAAAATTCTTCGAAAAATCTTCGGTCCCGTTTGCGTTGGCGGGCTATGGAGACGAAGATTCATCCAAGAACGACATGCCCCTGATTAAGAAACTCCGCATTGGACGTTGAAGATGGCTAGGACATGTAGAACGAATGGACACCAATACTCCGGCTCGCAGTCTTCGATTCCCAGCCAGACATCGGAAGCAGTAGAGGAAGACCTCGCCTTAAGTGGCGAGCACAAGCAGAAACCGACCTCAGCCAACTTGGAGTCAACTTGGAGTGGTTAATTCCGGACTGTAGCGGCACTTAAGTAAGTAAATAAGTAAGACACACACCATATGAATTGATGTATTGCTGTGTGTCTACTTGCAAAACGACTTTCCAAGTTGTACAGTATTGTGCAAGTCATTTGTATTGTGCAAGTCATTTCTGACATTTCGATGAAGAACTGCGGACTGTTCTTTATAGTCTATAGGATATATAATTGACTCAAAGCGGTCACTTACTAGTTATGGATAACATATAGAAACTTATAGCATTTTCCATTGATAAAAAAATGATTATACTCAGGACAAAGAAAGAAGCTCTGAGGCATAAAAGGAACAAAAGCGTTTTCTTTTTGACAACTCAGGACATGCTTTGAAATAAAAAACCATTTCACTGTAATCAAATGTAGATACGCTCTACGCACTACCGCACTTGTAAACCTTGTTATGATGGTTGACATCAAAACATATTTCGTTTGAACTAAACAGCATAAATAAATGACCACTGTTAAATAAAGTCTTACCATTAACTTTATACTGTATTAGTACAGAATTCTCAAAACCATCAATTCTCATTATTTTACTCAATTCCATTATTTCTTTTGAAAAAATTAGTACTTTATCTCTTAAAGAGTTCACCTTACAATTATCTCATTCACTGGTACGACACTAATACATTTAAGCTTTACGATTGAACATTTTATAGTATAAATTTTTCCGCCGAACCACCAAACAGAATTTTTTGCATACCAACTGCATCTAAGATTTTTAAACAAATGTGATATCCAGCGATACGACATAATGATTTTATTGACTTAAGATAAAGTAGTATAACAAGTATAATAATTGGATATTAGACACGTATTTCAAGTTTCTCTAATCGAAAAAATCATTCACAGTGTGGTGTACCACCCCGTCGTAACAAATTTTTGAATGAAGAGTAAATAATATTTAAGAAAATAAAAAGAACAAAATTGTTGACGTGGTTTTACTAGAGCTTAGTGGTAAATTTACCACCTTAAAATAAAATTAAAAAATGAAGAGATTTATGCCTCTTTGGTTGGCTTAGTTGAGGAGGTTTTTTTTTTGTGGATGGGGCAAACGAAGCTGAAATTCCCTTCATCAGACCAAACTTCTTATGAGTTCGTGAATGTATCTCTCCAAATAATCTCCACCGGCTTTATGTTGTATAAGGCCGTCATTTTCGACAGCTTTATTAAACTTCATCGATAATATTCAATTGTTCGCTGTGTTACAGGGGAATATTGTTCTTCCATGTTCTCAGTATCGACTACGATTTTTACTCGTTTATCTCTAAAGGATTTTATTCGTGCCTTGTATCCCTGGCTTTGACGTTTTACACTTTGTCAGATCTCGTGATATTTCCGGTAGTGACACATCACTATGTCTTCAATCGCGCGCTTTTCATTCTCTATTTTCTGTTTCCTGAAAAGCCGGTGTTCTTCCCTTTTACTCGCCTATACAGCTCGATGGCAGATCTCGTCTTCTACTGCAGCTTTTCCTTGCAGGGCTCGTTTTTGGCTGCGAGTATCTGTCGGCATTTTTTTATCAAACAAGGGGATTCTCATTGCTGGGCGTGAGGAACCTAGCACATCAGTTGTTCTTTCACGTTAAATACACATGGGAAGGTGTTAAACAAGAGGTTATGGGATACGCGTTCTGCCAAGGATTTGGTGGTCTCCTGTGATCGCAGTCTTTTCACATTGTTTCTTTTGTACAGTATTTTTTATTTGTTATGACGTGCCATGAGGTAGTGGCTCGTGGGGATGTTAGCCGCTCGGAATTGCAAAACGACCAATTTGATTGACCCTTTGTTGGTCTAGAGATATAGTTCCCTTTTTGATATCTGGATGGGAAAGACGTTTGCTGGCTAAAGTGACATTTCGTTCCAAAGCGAAATCAATTAGTCTAAGCTCGTTGTCAGAGATGGTGTCGTGTACGCAGTGTTTCCCAACAAATATGCCCTAAATATGCACTCTTTTCCTACATTTGGGCTCAAATCTCTCAGCACTATTATTTTAACATCGTATATTAATGGTCACCCATAGGTTTTTTTTAGGTGCTTCTAGAAACAATTTTTTGCAATTTCATATTTTCTCTTCTTCAGTCGGAACGTGAGTTCATATAAAACTTATGCTGGTGAATTTTGGTTTAATGCGGATTGTTACATTTTATTTGCTAATATCGTCAAAGCATAAAAAAAACTTGCCTAAATCTGCAACTTATAACAAATCCACATCCGGATAGCCATTGTTTCTGCTTACAATAATACGGACCATAGTGGATGTCCCATTTTTTCATCCACATTTTGATTTCTGATCCTCTTAGTTGCATCGTTGCAATGCATTTTTTCCATGAGAGGATAGTTAACTAAAACACAACCCCCAAGCTGGAGGGCCAGCTCCAATTAACTAAATACATTGTGCTGCCGTTGGCATACCATTTGACCAGGAATGATTTTCTTAACTTAAAATACGTATTTGAAGGTTATTGTAGTAACTCCAGCTTGTGCATAGGAATTCCAACTAAACATGTCATTCTATTCTTTATTAGATGGATTACTGCCATGGAAACAGTGTGCTAGTGGCGCATGGTTCAAACACCGAACGTGACAAAACCAAGCTTTTTGCACTTCTCCACCTCTTGCAAATGTCTGACAAATATCCAAGAGAAACACTGTCATGAAAAGCTTCTCAAATTCGCTGTTCGGATTCGGCATTATGCAGAAGGTCCTCTTCTTTGTGGAAAAGTTAACAACCACAAATGAAGAAAGAAGCTTAGTTGAGGGCCATTTTGTTATTTCATTTAATGACGGAAAGCTTATCTCTGATCATTCGATCAAGATTTGTTACTTAAATTTTATAGCAGTGAGGATGAACACCATTAGCAACCTTGACCCGGGTCTACTATCTTACTATTGAACTCATAGACTATACCGAATTCTGTCGGGGCCCTATTAGGACATTTAAAAGGCTATTTCAAAATATTACCGGGGAAATGGTTCGTCAGAATACTGTACTCAACCCTGAATTGATTTATTTAATTTAATGAGATATTTATTTTTTATTATTTCTATTCAATCCGTAACAATCCGTTTAAACTTACTGGATTCACATTTGTTAGATTATTTCAGTCGAACAATGAACCACGAGTACTGCTGACACCGAAATGACTATCACTACTGCTCGTTCATTTTTAAGATATAGTTGCCCTTAGTATTGACTCCTGGAGCATAACCCATTGGTACTCGTAACCCATAGCATTGTTGGTTCTCGTAGTCTTTCATTGAGTTGCATTCGACAGACATTAATTTCCTCTCTCCTCCGGGAACCACAGTTTCGGCAAAGTAGCGGATTGCCCTATTAAACGATTCGAATATGTTTTCGGGCTCAGATTCCGAATTTTCCACATAGAAATCGGCATCACCATTGCGAATGGCTCCAGCACTCAGGTGGGTTGTGTGGATGACATCAACAAATTGTGCAACACCACGTTTCAGCTCTGATTGAATTTGCTGTTCCTTAGTGAAGATAATGGAGGGATCCAATCCGGTGACTCGACGCACTTTTTGGCCAATCTCTTGTGCGATACTGAGGGCAACAGCTCCAGCGACGTGAGCACCTACGTTGGTACCGATCAAGTGAATGCGTTCACATTTGTCCTGTAAGATCATACGGATAGCCTGAGCGATATTCCGTCCAGTTTCTTTAACGTTCAAAGTGGCCCATTTCTTGAAGGTATTTAACTCGTTACCTAATTCAACCACCTATAGGAAGCGAATGGAAAATTAAAATCTGAAAAAAACGTGTAAAATAAAATCACAACTTACAATAAGGCTTCCAGAGATTGCTTCCCATGAGGTATGATGTTTTGGTTGGTCCTCGCCTTTGGAGTAACGGGCACGATAGGCTTCAACTAGTTCATTGATGGCATCATTAGGGTCTTCAGAATTCGATGGTAGTCCAGTGATTAGAACGGTTACCTCACTATTGAGCAACTGGGGATAGCTCGTCAAGCTTATTGCATTGTTTAATGGGACGGAAACATTTCCATTGATCATAATCAGAGTGATCTTAATATTACTTTCGTTGGGAGTGAAAAGTTTGCCAGAGAATGGAAGCAATCGGCTGTGTTGCACTGGAATGATATAAAAAATTAATGTATGCATTCTAACCCATGAAATGTAATTTTGTCTAACAGATTGCGTTTAACAAAGCACCAGCAGCATTCGCTGGCATAGCTACCAAGTTGCTGAACGAGATATCATCCACACTTGGAACATTGTCAGTAAGCTTTTGAATCCAGTTAGATGGATGCAAGGCATTCACTGAACGACCAACACTGCCAAGAATTCCGCCCTCCGGGAATGGACCCTTCCCGGCGTAAGCCACTGTGACCAACACCAACACCCCAAGAACTGTCCTTATATGATTCATCGTTCTCGTTTGCGTACCGAAAATGTCATGAAAGTGAAATGATGGACTGCAATGCGATCATTTTATACTACTAAAACCGAAATCAATTTCCGCTGAGTGATTGATTTTCAATGGCAAAATCGGGACTATGTTCATTGACCCAGCGGAAGTGCAGGGCTCGAGTTCTTGATTTGCGTGATTTTTATGTGCGAATATGCTTGCGAGGTGGAATTTAGCGGCATTAAGGGGAATTTGCAAATTAATTTACACATTGGGATATGCGATCGTCAGTCAGGTTAGAAGCAACTTAATGGTGAGGAATGGTAGATAATACACTTCCTATTCGAGCAGGCAAAAGGTAAATTCAAAGATATATCGAGAGATCCTACAAGATATGTTGCTGATGATGAATGGCGATTAGATGAATATATATAGATATGTACTTCCAAATCATTGTATCGGTTTGGACTCTATTACTGACAGTGCTTTGAATAGAGCATGCTTAGCTTTTGTTTCTCAATGAAAACATAGAATTTCCATTTACGCCAAATAATACATAATGCTTTACTGGCAACACAATTTGTTTAGGAATATATTTATATGTCAGCCCGAAAGCATGCAATGGTATAAACAAACTTGTGAAGTGCTTACACTCAGCCAGCACCACGAAATAGATACATACATATCCAATTGTATGGTCTTTTAGACTGTTACTGGAGTCTGTATAGTCTACATATAACGGGTGATTTTTTAAGAGTTAAATTTTTCAGGTTGGCAGCACTGGTTAGTAATGGCGGCCAAATATCATCTGTCAAAGTGAAAAGCTTTCAGTATACTCTGCCATTAAATCATGGAAAGACTTACAAACGAGTAACAATTGCAAATTATTGAAATTTATTATCAAAATTCGTGCTCTATGACAATGTGCACCGTTTGTTACGACCATATTATGGCGACCAGCGATGAGGCTCATTTCTGGCCGTTTAGCCACTAAATACGCAAAACTGTCGCATCTGGAGTGTTGAACAGCCACATGCCATACAAGATTTACCGATGCATCTCGAAAAAAACGACAGTTTAGTACATTTTTCTTCAAATAACCGTGGAAGAAACGTTACCGTCAACGACAAACGATATCGAGCCTGATACGCGACTTTTTTTTGCCCCAGTTGGCTGAGTTGAACTTCCGAAACCGCTGAACCGATATTTTTAATTATCTAAAAGACATTTTTGGTGATAGAATGTTGCTTAGTTGACATGGAATATCCTCCCGATTGTCCTCAGGTGGACACATGTGCCTGCTCCTTCCGGTTGGGGGTTGTACGTTAGGTCAACTATTCACTTACGTAAAAATAAAATTGTAAACAAAGATTAGTAAACAAAAAACGAGTGTGAGTTCACACGTGGTAGAAGTCAAACTGTATTCTGCTTAATTTTACTTGGTTTCTACTTGGTTTCAGTGATCAGACGACAACATTTTGTTTGATATTTTTTTAGTTACTCTTTTACGTTTCATAAAATCGAATTCATATCGTCCCAAATAAGTTTCACTTCAAAAGGACGATCATACAAATATCGCCGTTAGTCCCTTCTGCAAGATCTCCAGTGTGAAGATGTTCTACCTGTTTCGATTCAACCTGTTTCGGTTCACGCATCAATTAGTTACAGACCCCGGACTCCAGACGTCAGACCAAAAGCAAGGCAGTACCATCGATCAACTGGCATTTCAACATTCAGAGGGAAATAACCATTTTAGCCACCTACATATAACCAAATGTAGCATCCATATATCTAGCAACTTTAGCTTGATTTCTTAAACAATGAATATTGCTTTCCTGGACTTACCGATGATTTTCATAATTTTATCTTGACTCACACACAATCCCACATACCCAAATTTTACTTATCGACAGACATCACAAATTAATCGTGTATACCGATGCACCAACAGCAGCATCAGTTGTGGTTTGTACTTGGATGGAAGGACCGGATCAGAACGCTGTCATCTTGATGTTTTTATGTTTCATAAAATCGAATTCACACCGTCCCAAAAGAAGTTTCACTTCAATAACATTGTTCGAAGGACTGATTTTATTGTTTATAACCATGCCAAATGAAAACGGACAACGACGTTCGTGTCTGCACCGTGAATGTGAGAATATTAACCAGGAAAGATGCAAGTGAACATGAACTAGAGTAAGCTCTAAGCTGCTACAAAGCAGTCATTACTGCTGGAATGGAACGGTCAACAACGAAGACTTATACTAGTGAGAAGAATCAGCGATTATTCAGATGTGGATTTGTTGTAAGTGCCAAACTTACAGGGTTTCTTCACCGCCAGAATAAATAAGAAATACTGTAAAGAGATTTTATGTCGAAAGACTGTAATCGCAAGATACCAAGTCCCAACATCTTCATTAACGCCATACATCCAGCATCTTATGCCGGAGAAGAAGATCAGCCGAAACTGATGTGCTAGGGTTCTCGCGCTCACGAGCAAGAAACTCTTGGATCAATGAAGGGTGCTGGCAGCCGCAAAGAAAAGGAAAGAATACCGGCTTTTTAGAAAGACGGAAAATTAGATATAAGAGCGCGAAATCGGGGATATAGAGAGCTGCCACTCCAGGAAAGATGTTCACAAATTGTACCTAAGTGTAAAACGTCAAAGCCAGGGTTACTAGACACGAACAGAATGCTGCCGATATGAACAATAAAAGATCGCTGTTGAGACACATTCGATGCTGAGTATATGGAAGAACCAGTTTTGCAGAATATTAAACCGGCGATGACAATCAGTTTTCGCTGTTCATGCAGAACGAACCATTCAATATTGGCGACTACAACGAAAACTGCCAACAACCTAAGTGAAGTGAAGATAGTAATACCCAATCGTTAGCTTAACAAGAAGTGAAGACCTTCCTGCCGAGCTTGAAAAAAATGGTGGAAATGATTTAGTAAGTAACAATCACCAACTTATTTTTGAAAGTATACCTGAAGAATGCAACCTCAGCATCGTTTGCCCTATCCACAAAATGAAGACCTCTGATCTACTACTGCAGAGGAATAAGTCTCCTCAACATCATCTGCCTGTGCAGGATTCCAATAAAGTATTTAGACAAGGAGGAGCAATGTCATGAGACTTAATTGGGGATTGCGAAAAACTCTCAAGCCAACACCAGAGGCACAATTTAAATAATTCAGCGTAACCACAGCCACTTTTAGCAGTTTTGCAGTAAATGAGAGTAATATCAAGTATATAAGTCAACACGACAGGACACTTAACATCGACAAACTGGACCGAACGTCACCATTGACAGATGTAACTTGTAAAATTTGTGGTAGTTTGGGACTTTGTCTCCGCTATTAACTGTGACAACAACATCTCCCCACAAATAAAACGAAAAATTAGTCTTGGCTAAGAAGGCAATTCAGTAGTAAGGCACTAACTCGAACTACTAAGGAAATCCTATACAAGAACCTGGTTTTTCCAGTCCTGCTTTACGTTACTGAATATAAGAATTCTTTGATATAAATTCTTCTTAAATAATAAAGCAACGTGTCTTATTTTCATTTTAGTTTTTGAAATGAAAAACGACAAAAGTTCAAACGTTAGGTTTGAAAGTGTCATGAAGTTTACGAAAACTCTGCTTTTTGTTCGAGGTAAAAAAATGTTTTATCGATA
Organism: Rhingia rostrata; assembly: GCA_949824845.1. Classification (NCBI taxonomy): domain Eukaryota; kingdom Metazoa; phylum Arthropoda; class Insecta; order Diptera; family Syrphidae; genus Rhingia; species Rhingia rostrata. The sequence goes on along the minus strand of OX463755.1, from coordinate 138,425,208 downwards.
CGATTTATATACCTTCTAAACTATAGTATTAGTCTTTTATGACCCTATGTTATAAACTATTTATCGAAACGAATGTACCCATGTTCCAAACGCACTTCTCATTTAGAGGCTAGTGTATACGCGAATACGCAAAACGTGCAGAGGCTTCAAAAGTGTTTATATTAGTCAACCATGATAACACGTGTGTAATTTATGTGTGAAAACTTGAGTATCCCTGCGTGATTCTAAAATGATAAGCTCGATTAACTTTATTTATTACCTTTGAACTTCGTTGGTTGTCTCAATATTAATACCCTTAGATTGAGCCACCCAGGATATTGCAAACTACCAACCATAAATAAAGCTTAAGTTTTATATCTATTGGGAGATAAATCAACGATTGTAATAAATTGTATGTCTAGGTATGGGTTGATTTATAACTGTAAAGATATTTAGATAGTCCTTTTGATATTTCTTAAAGAGTTCTGGTTTTTCAGAAAGAAAGACAACAGACGAAAACCGAGCGATCGCCCAAAGGCCCAAATGAAATCCTAGCTATGTCGCAGTCGATAATAAGATGAACCACTTCAGCAACAGTTTGGTGATGACAAAAAATGCCCTCATTTTAGGCAGAATGAACCATTATATATTGGCGACGACAGCAGTTCGAAATATACCTTGGCCTCAACCAACATACCTCTCCATGTTGGTACTATTAAATTTAATTATCTAATAAGGATACAGATAGATATTCTTCAAGTCTCCGCTGTGCCAAAGGTTCCACCTTTAAAGTAAGGAATTTGCTCATCGCTGGACAGTTCAGTGTTTGTTTCAGGCCGAACTCCAAATATTATAACATTATGCAAGACCTGATCTTACTTGAGATTTATAGAGAAATAGAAACTGGACTTGTATACAATTTTTGTGGTGCCAAGTCTTCTCTATATTAGCAAAGGTGGCAGTTACATCAATGGCTTAATGGCTTCAAAGCAAAAGACTTTTCTGAAAATAATAACAATTCGTTTCTGATGCAAAATGAAATGCATCAAGTCTAGGGAATATTTCTCTATATCTGCCGTTGAAGTGCCAATATCAGTTGCACTTATGTACGATATATGACGTCAGTCTTCCATTTCAAATTTCAATGGAACCTTAAATGTCTTCTGACTTCCAGATAAACACATGTTGGATTATACTGCCCAATGCCGACAGTAAAAAAATACACAATGGAGAACTGCACTCCTTTTTCCAAATATAGATCTACTAAATACCAACATCTTAGTTATTTCCAATGAGAGTGTGTCGGCGTATTTGATAAGATAAGCACACATTTGTCTAACTATGAGTCACTTCTAACAGCTTAGTCATCTCAACGCAAACCGTCAAAAATTGTCAATCAAAGTCAAGATGTTTTCCAAAGAAGAATGCATGGGCTTTGTTGTGTTCTCTTTTAATAAGGTATGTGATAAAAAAGTAATTTAAATTACCAATTATTCACGTTATCGTTACTTGATATCAAATAGATCTCTAAACAATTGTACCGCCAAAATCCCTAATCAACCCTGAGAATTGACCACCAACTTTTTCTCTAGAATGTTGGCTTCAAATTCTAAACACAATTCGATAAGCTTGAAGGCGCAAAAAAAAAAATCGCTTTGGAATTGGGCTTAACGTCATTAGCATGCGTCATAATTTTGTAGATTTATTTAAGAAATTAAAAAGAGCTGTCACCCATAACTGTCCGTTTCAATCATTTCCAATCGCTTACGTTTTCAAATAAATTTAGAGCTCTAATATACGTCATTCATTTTCTTTATCTAAATGCTATTGGTCTCTGCTCTGTCCCCTGAAATTTTTATTTTGCAAATAATTTGACGCAAAAAGGTAGCGGTGAAAAGATAATAAAATCAGTGAAATAATGTACATAGTTCAGTTTTTTAGTTATCTGAATCTTAATGTACATATTTCTCTGAATAGCTTGGGCGCATTTTATTGACTATCAGGAACGGTCCGTCAGATGTCATTTATAAGTAAATTATCACATTTAATTGATTTGTGATTAAATAATATAAATAAGATCGTGGCCTAGGTAACCGTTTTTTATTTGTTTGTTAGGAAGGATCTTAAGTGATTATATAAAAAAATATATCTTATACACCAATGTAGCTATTTAGTTTTCAAATGAAATGTCACACAGTCACAGACCAAATTCGATGATTGTGACTGAAACTTATCACAAATCACCATTCACCATAGCTGGCTGATTCCTGTTGCTGTTGTAGAATTACCTTAGATGTTTATTCCTCCGATTCTAGTGGTGTTTTGCCTAGATATATATTAATTAGTCATCAGTGGTATTTGGGACGTCTAAATATCTAATCCACTGAGGAGAGGGGTTCTTCAGCCATTTGAGTCCAGATTACGATTTGTGGCAGATTCATTTATTACAATTTGAACGGCATTATGCTGTATACTGTATTCCAGACATTTTGGATTTTAACTTTGCTAGCAGGTAACCAGTGCATGACCAGATGCCATTCATAATAATTGACCAAGCCGGCCAAGTGCAGCCCATGCGTTCTATTGTTTCTTACTCTTCCTCGACTCTGAAGTTTCTGGAAAAACCGTAATATTTAAGACATATTATTCTTACATAGAATGCACCTCAGTGTTCATCTTAGCCTGGAAGTATTAATATAGTCGTGGTGTGGTCACTTGAAGATCGTTTTGGACAGCACAACGGCGATTACGACCAATGTTCCGCTGTCAGGCAGAACGAGCGATCAAATATTTTAAGTGAAGATAGCAATATCTAAACTCAAGCTTAAAAGGCTGCCGGAAATGACATCATTTCCGCCGAGCTTTAAAAAGTTATTGGAGATACATAACAGTAACATAACAGTAAAGTATGCCTGAAGAATGGAACCCCAACATTGTGATCCTCTGATACAGAGGCGTTAGTCTCATCAACGTCGTCTACAAGATCCTATCTTCCATAATGTGTGAACGCCTGAAACTGTTTTTCAACAACCTGATCGAACCTTATCATTTTTAGTTAACGCCAAGAAAGTCCAGAACTTATCAAATTTTCCCACTTCGGTGGATCTTGGAAAAACCTAGGGAGTGCAAATCGATATACACCACCTACTTTATAAAAACGAAATGTAGATACAGAGCCAGGTTAAGTTTTGGTAAACCGACCAAACTATTCAGGATAATGATGTAGAATTCTCGCAGCTCAGTCAAAAAATGACTTAGGCAAGGCAATACAGTACGCCGATGATGTTGAATTGATATTATTGGTTGGACTAACCATGATTTCACAGCTACGTTTGCTATTATAGAGAAAGAGTAAAACGGGGTTTAAGAGTAAAAGAGGGATATACCAAGTATATGCTGTCAACTCAAAAGGACACACAACACCGACGATTTGTATAGACCGTCACCATAAGACTTGAGGTAGTACGGTATTTTTTTGACTGTAGCGCCATTTATTACTAAAGATGTCGTCTCTTCCTACATGAGCGTTTAATTAAGCCAGCAAAGTTGAATAATCATACATCGGGAGTTGGTGATAAGTTTATCGCAGGAACAGGCTTTTATGATGTACATACTTTTTCCCCATCGGCGTATAAGCGTATATAAGGCTAATGTTTCTAAATTTAGCTAATGCTATTGGCATAATGTGTTTACTGACGTTTTCGAAGCATTAAACTTCTTACATAAGCTTGTAGCTCATTACAAAGCGCAACCCCTAACCTGGATATTCAGATTCATGTATTGACATTAAGTAGGTCCGATATTCCGCGCCTTTCTTTTAAACCATTATAATCTATGCTTAATATTTATTTATTGTATTGCGTAACATTTTTTTGGTTATAAATATCTCTAAAGAAAAGCCGTCTCTTACCAATCCAATACACGATGCGTAGACAAATATAATGCACCTAGCTAATGTTCAGCCTTATTTCAACTACATACCTACTAATCTCTTTTCCCAAGAGTAAAAATATAATTTTGATTATTTATTTGATTTGGCGGTTATCAAAAAAACAACAAAAATCAATTCCAAATCTTCTGCAAGAGTTTCCAAACAAAAGTTTAAACTCTAACCTCCAATTGTGGTGATAAAAAATATTTCAGTTGCATAATTTTATTTAATCAATTTATAACCAAAAATTTTTTTTTCCAAATGAATACCACTCTCTTTGGGAAACAGGTGCAAACGGGCTGGTATTTTTTTTTAAAGCTGTATATGTAAGCAACCATATAAAAGATAAAAACTCGGACACCCTACAAAGTATGCCTAGGAGGTACCATAAATAAGGCTCAATTTCTTTATCGGTCAGAACAAAATGAATTTGAAATACTTATGTAGTAAATCTTTTTGTTTTGCGCTGCAAATGGTGTACTTTAGTTCATTAAATAAGGAATGATATGTAGTATCAAGGAAATTGTAAAATAAAAAATCTGAACCAGTAACATATTTATAGGACCAGTGGGTCATGAATATAACAAAATATTTAATTTGTGACTAAAAAAAATTAAATTATTTTACTAACGTGACATATTTAACATATCAAACCATTCTTACAAGAGCACGAGTACCTTAATAAGCATAAGCTGGTGGAATGCACATGGAGCCATTATACTTAAAGTGAACAACTAATCCGCAAAAAAAAAATGTTGGAGTTCAGATGAGGTGTCAATCTGTTCAGGGTTACTACATTATTACCGTTATTTATTAGAATTCGCTAAAACACATCTGAACGGTTGTTCAGTGCATAAGTATTTATGCAACCTTTTTCCAGGGTCGCAAAGAATTCTTATTCATAAAATATTTCCAAACCACCACCCATGACAGTTATACAGGGTTTGTGTCAAATAAAGTAGCAATGAGAGTGAAATCTTTGCAATTGACAGATGGCGAATTTCATTGCGACAACTTGTTTTCTACACTTTTGTAAATTTTTGCTGACTTATATTGACTCAAAATTATAATTTACAGTGTTGAGTCTGTAAATAAAGAAGAATTAGCATTTGAATAAGTTAAACCGTGAAATAGAACTGCTAAAATGCAATACCCTGGTAGATTTTTTTTTTCAACTAAAAATTGAATCTTTGGTAACCCTGAGGCTTAGCCGTATATTGAATAGCCTTATACAGGCACTATTCAACAATCAGGCGCGATGCACCATCGGGCTATGTAGCCACTTTTCAACATTGTTTAATTTTATGAATACGATTTCTGCGGTTAGAGACGTTTTAAGGAGTGAATAAAAGTCATTATCTAACAAATTAGACAAATGGAAAAAATTGATATAAAGACATTTTTGGGCTTTGAAATTCCAACTATGCAAAAAAATGGATTCTTGTTTTTTGTTTGTTATTTACTTTTACGCTTTACGTTAAAACATTGTATTTAATGACAACTCGAAATTCGCTTTTTTTTAGGTTTTTACGAAATAATTACAAAAGCAACGTTTTTTTTCAAAATACTTTGGATCTCGAATTCTGATCTACTCTTACTTTGATTAGATTCCGGCAAGCGCTTTGCATCCTTAAAACAATGAATTTGAAGGTCCCAGCTGTTCATGTTTATGCCTCGCTTCGGCAAGTTTGAAGAAATCCATTTGTTTTTGTTTTGAAATGGGTAACTTACCCTGGTAAGCGGATGTAAGCACTACAGGAGATCAGCTTTTCCGCCCTCTCCCCCAGACAGCTTATTTTTTTATAATTGAACCTATGATCATACCTTTGTAAATTTTAACGAATTAATTTAAATGCAAGAAACTTTGATGCCATTTTCATCTTTTGTGCGGTCCTTTATTGTTAACGAGGATAATTTGTGCAGATCATAAAAATCGCTGTACATATTTAAGACGATGAACTTCGTTTTTACATGATTTTTGGTTTTATTTTTTCCTTTTGTATTGGTAGAATATGCAGACATAAATATCTCAATCCAGATATACATTTGGAAATAATTTTTTTTCGCGCTTCGATTGCAAAATGTATAAAGTCGCACTCCATTTATAAATGCCCCGACCCTAATAAATTTAAAGCCAAACAAAATTTGAAATGTGAACAACTAACGATCCGGAATCTGCGTTTAAGTGCATCTATATCTCATTAATTGTATGAGAAACATATGAGAAGGCTACAGTCCACTGTGCGAATCATTTAATACCCTATCTTATTCCATCCTCAAAAGTAACATAACCAAAATGTGAAATGATATATGGACGAAATGATTACATTATCATAACCAATGATTTTTGAATTTTTTCGAATATTTTAAGATATTACCGACTGACGTTTTTTACTGAACACAACCCCAAAAAATGGGCGTGGCAACAACTATGTTTAAATCTAGATAGAGAATACACACGCACAAGGGTCGATTTTGGAACTAATCTCTCCGATGTACAAACACACATATCCAAGTAATTAAACTTTTGAAAAGAGAATTTTATGAAGTTCAGAACCCAGAACTAACGATTGATGATTAATTTCGATGACCGACTTTGCATTGCTCGTAAAAAAGAATAACTGGCTATGTCTACACCATGGATTATAACCATGAATATCGAAGAAGAACCGAATTCTTGAGGCCACCTCTTCAATTTAGATGACCTGGACTGAAATATATTTATTTTCGTTTAGCTGGCGTTAAGTGTCAATATAAGTTCAACTGAGCATTATATTTTTATCTAATTACATCACATTTTCGTTTGTCTTATCTCCTGCAAATATGGACCTTTAGTTTGTTTCAACGTTTTGTAATTGAGACTAATATTCTAAAGTACCATTACAATAATGCATTTTTCTCTACGCTGTAAACTCACGCTGTAAACGTAGCTGCCATGTTTGAGTTGGGCTCGCAAGAGAGAAACTAAATCCAACTCCAGTGTTCTGCTTGTATTGAATGGAATTGGTACCAGACTTACAATTAGGGTTGTAGTAAAAAACATATGAGAAGGCTACATTCTACTGTGTGGATCATTTAATCCTCATCCCATCCCATCCTTTAAATTAATATCCGTAAAATGTGTTCTTTCTGGCAAAAAAATATTGAAATTGACATTGTCACAACAAATTGTTAAAGATCTTGTATGGTTCGAAAAAAACGTTTTTCTTATGCATATGGTATGGGCAGGATATACAAATGGTTTTTGTAGGAAAATGATTCCAAAAAGTGGTTGTGGGTTAAAATGCTATATAGACGAAATATTTGTTTTATCAAACCAAACGATTTTGCATCAGAAGTTCTTTTCGAATACATTACATTTCTACCGAAAAATTTGTTTTTACTGGAAACGCGCCAAAAAACTTAAGTACAAGGATCACATGTACCGAATTTCATTATGCCAGCTCTAAATTTAAGGCCTAAAAAACCGGTGACCTACAGACGGACGAAAAGACGGACAGACATGACTTAATCGACTTAGCTAGCAATTCTTAGTCGATCCATATACTTTGAGGTATATCTAGCTAAAATATTTCTCTATGTTGCAAACTATGTACTAAAACTAATGTACCTCTATGGGATAGGGTAAAAAAATTCAATTTACAAATAATTTGAAAGCGTGGGCCACATTTTTAGATTCACTGACGGTTAAAAACGTGCTTTCTGCGCCAGAATTTTGTTTTATCAGTATGGTCATAAATGATTGAGCGGTCAATTATGTGGAACTACCTCAAACTCAAAACGCACCGCAGCGCAGGTCTCTTAAACTTAATCCAAACGTGTCTTTAACTGTGTAATATATACAGAAACGTTTCAGAAGGATACGATCCACTGCGCAAATCGTTCAATAACATATCCCATCCCATCCCCTCCATAAAATAAATTATCCCAAAAAGTGGACATGATAATATATTAAAAACGACAATGTCACCATATCTAAACCTTTTGTGGTTCGACAAAGAAAAGAAAACGCCCCCAAAAAGTTTACGTTTGTTAAATGATTTAAGGACAAAATGTTTATTGTATTATTATCAACATATTTAAAAAAAAAAAATTTCGAATTTTCATAAAATTGTTCCGAAAACCGTTTTTTACTTTATATAAATTGAATGTTGATATTTAAAAATTATTTACCGATTGCTTAAAGACTACGTTTTCTAAATTGGGCAGTGGACGATTTTCAAAAATGTTAACACTAGTTCTACTGGGAGAAACAAAGAGTACTTGTAACAAATTTTATTATTCTAGCTCACAATTTAAAGGCAAAAACTTTTGACGTACGGACATACTGACAGACATTGTTAAATCGACTCTGCTAGCGATTCTGAGCAGATACAGAAATGTTCATAATTTTCTATCAAACAAACCTTGTATCAAAACTAATATACCCGTATGGAATAGGGAATAGAAAATAAGTGATCTTATCAGTTTGGGCAGCCATGTTAGCAGCAGATTTTCGAAAAATTCTGTAATGTCCAAGTCAACATTTAAGGACTTTAAACAGTCTTTTGTGTAAAATATTTTTTTAATCTTATAAAAATTGTCATCGTTTATAATATTGAATTGATCGTCTTCAAAAAAGAAAAAGAAGATTAAAATGGAATACATATTAACTACGTCAGCTCATTTAAGAAATGATGTCGCCAGCAACGTTATCTATCACGCAGATGATGAATCCCACTGATTTTCGAGCATTTGGACCTGACCTTAATGGAAATGACCAGGTGCTTGCACTTAATACAAATCTTTGCTGTTTATTTGTGATAACGTTTTCCAATAATATATGACAACATTCAGACCATGTCATTGATATAAAGGTATTATGAGTCTACGAGAACACATAGGGTTAGGGATATGCATTTTTTAGAACACCTCGTCAATGTAGCTGCAACAGCAAGGGTTTTAGTACATTAGCTTTTAAATCCTAGCTACAGGGTGGGTCAAATAATAACAACCAATGTTAAACACGATTAAAATTGAGTTCATGGCAATTTATAATGGACCCATACAGTATACAACAACGTGTCAAACATATTTATTTTTTCTATTATTGTCAACAATCAATTGTTTTGAAGCAGCGAAAATATAGCCAATACTTTAATTCAATATCACGATCCCAAAGCCTTCATGATTAGGAGTATTGTCGACCGTTTTGAGAAACGGGGTTCGTTGACCGACTTTTGATATACTACTACATCGTATGAAGCCATTTCAATTTAAGTTGTTATGTTTACAAGCAAAACTATAAACTCTTTGCGGGTAATGCCGAGCCCGCATTCTAGTTTACGGCTCCAAAAAGATGGATCGCGCACATTTCTGTGCAAAGTATTCACCAGCTGCGTGAACTTTTGGCGTATGTTTGACTTTAAAAAAATCAGATTTTCTTTGGCCACCTCGTTCAACAGATTAAACCACGCCCGACTTCTTTAAGAGGATATTAAAAGGCAAAGTGTATATTAATTAACCAGAGACTATTAGACGGCTGAAGTACAATTTCCTAACGAAATATGAAGCCTGCAACCAAAACCATTACATGGTTCATTAAAAATAAGAGAAAAAGGGTGAACATTTGTCTGATATATTAAATTTCCTTGAAATGTATTTCATATATTAAAAATAAGTAAAATAAATAATTAGTACAAGACTTACAGGTGTTGGTCTTATTTGGCGAGCCCTGTACAACAAATTCCTTAATGTACAGTAGAGAAAAGCGAATATAAAAGTTTTAGCTCATGTTATTATAGTTAGAACCTCTTATTTCTAGAAGAAGATCAGAAATATATGAATAGGATGGAACACCAACAGATCAATTGGATCAGTATAGATCATATAAAAATAATGATATATCTAGAAGCTTGCTTAACGGGCTCCCAGCCCTTGAAGATCTTATGTTACGATAATGTAGACTCCTGAGCGCGTTACACAAGCAAATTAGCAGGCGATTTCATTAAAAACCTGCACCCCTTGTGATTTATGGTTACAATTCTGTATATAATTACGGAGAAATTTTCTCGGGAAATAAGTATAAGTTAATCACAGAAGTTAATTTCCCACAATCACTTGTTATCTTTGGCTTAGCTAAACCATTCTTTTTATATGACTACATAATCCTGAAAACTTAAGCTCTCGGGTTTACTTAACTAGTTGACACTTTCATGACAATAACTCCGTGCTTCAAGGGTTCTACTGGTAATTGATCCGAACCAGCTCCCTTGTTGTTCTTCAGCAGTTCATCGTTGACGAGGTTCGAAGAAGAGCCTAGTATAGGCTTTATAGTTTATAAACTCTGCTCGATTTTTTTTTTTGCATTATTTTAGTGCAGGGCCTTCGTTAAGGGTCTATTTGGATGTGCCCAATAGTGGAAATAAGTCAATGTTTATTTTCGTGCTTGTTATTCCCTTTTGTATTATCTTTGGAATTTTTCCAAGCTACTGTTATTTATGGAAATCAACCGTCATCCACAAATGGAAACGTGCGTTATTGTTATCAAAAAGCAAAGACGGATCCTGCAATCGTGATGCATTTCAAAATGTGCTTCTTATGTCGTTGACCTATCTAATTTCCAAATTGTATTTTTGGTGTAAATATTTTTTGCATAAACAATATTTACAAAAACCCTAAGCTTCAAATACTCCAGCTTATCTTCCAATGAACTGATCCACTCCAATGTTATTCTTCGTAGGGCTATCTATACAAAATATTTGAGCAATTATTATCTGTTAGATTATTGTGTATGAAAATATCTGAGGTTGCCTCGTTTTTATTTCAATTAATTCGATGATTCCGTAAATCGAGCTAAGCCGTGTCGCGTAACACTTCAAGTTAAAATCTGAATTCCAAAACGGGAGATATTTGTAAAATTAATTTTCGAAAAGATAATGTTTAGAGCGTTCACTAAGCCTAACGTAACGTTTCAAAAGCGTCGAACAAGTATAGCATTGCGTCTCCGTTTGGGAGTTCTCTTGGGAGTTGTTGGAATTTATTTATTGGCAGTGTTGTTCAGCACATCATATTTAAAAAATTTAAATCGTGAGTATATTTTTCGAGTTAACAAAATGTGCAAAACGCAAAAGATAATACTTACGTGTTTGTAAATATGAATTTGTGAACATAAATAATATGATGAATGGAAAGTGATATAATGCTTACGAGCCCCAAACAAAGGAAAAAGGAATCTCATTTAGATTTGCCGAATGTCGGAAGAGTTGTGCCCACTCAAAATGAAATCGGGAAGCAAAATTCTTCCAAAAATATAATATGTATGAATTAATTGACAACTGGAAAGGTTTGTCTGCGAACTCTACATGTCGAAACATTCATATAACCACCTCTTACAAATAAAGGGGTTCCAGGTTTGGTTCCAATCCATAGCAACATATAAATGACAAACATAAATCTGAAAAATCATTGCAGTAGTATATATTATTTGTCAAGAGAGGCTTATATCAGTCGTTGGATTTATTCTTAAACAGGTGGTTCCGCCGTCATATAAGAGAAAAAGCTAATGATTCTGTTGCGATAAAAAATTGTATTTGTAGAGTTGAGTGAGTTTTTTTTATTTATATTTGATAAGAGAACAAACTTAAGGGCTGACCAGAACGCGTATCTGTAGCTTTAGCTTGTAGCTGCTTCATAAGTTACAAACAAGGCAAGCCGTAAGCGTTTACACAATGTTCATCTCCATCGTGAATCTGTATCTTGAAGTTGAATAGTGGGCAATTTCAGGCTACAGATTCACGTTTGAAACAAAAACATTTGCACGTGTTGCTTATTGTTTTCAATTATGCTTCTATAAAAGTTTTGTTGTGCGGTTTCATTGAAAAGTATTATTAGGTACGTATCTTAAATCATTGAACAATTTTTTTTTGTAATTCGAGTTAATATTTTTTTTTAAATATTCACCTGCGCTACAATTAGGATTTGTGAACATTTTAATTTATTTATTTTCCTTAAATAAGTTGGTTTGAGTTTATTTAATAAAGCACCTTTATTTAATTTCAAAAAAAGAGGAAAAAAGTTGAAAAGGAAGCGTAAGAATGATCGAAATTTATCTGAAATAAAACAAAAATTGCGGGTTGATATGATTAAAATAATTCTGTTAATGTAAGCATAAGAATGTATTCGAGAGTGGCTTGTTGATCGACAATGATAAAATGAATGATGTTCACATGATTGCATCGTCGTAAATACGTTGTCACTGTCGACCCCGAAATGTCGAATTTCTCATGGTTCTAACACATAAATCAGGATAAATTTGACCGATGACATGGGTTATATTGAAAACCCCATAAGAAAAACTTTAGCGGGGTCAAATCGCACGAACTTGGTGGCCAGTTCTCATCATCTCCTTCGAATCGCTCGTGGAGAATTTTCATGGCGTGAGCTGTGTGGCACGTATGGCGCCCTCCCTGTGTTTATTTGGTATCCATATCATCCAATAAAGGCCACAATAAGCTAGTAATCATCGCCTCATCAGTCTTGTTTACAAAGAAATATGAACCGACGAAGCCGCCACTCTAAAATCCACACCAAACAGTTAATTTTTCGGAATGCATTGGACGCTCTTGGACCACATGTGCATTGGTATCTTCCCAAATTCGACAATTTTGTTTGTTTACGTTGATGATTTTTTGAATAAAATATCTAATTCAGCGAACACACGTCGTTGTCTATGGTCGTTTACATTCAGCTCCTGGGTCAGTACAGGTGCATGACGAAGTGTTGTGAGCGATCGATTGCCTTCAGTGACAGTGACGATATTTTCGGCAGATCTTGCGGATGGTTTATCGTTTACTGAACCAGTGGACTCAAGTTTATCTACCACGAAGAGTCTTCTCGGTATGACGATTATGGCGACCGTAATGTGGGCTAAGCGCGCGGAACTTTGCCCGAAAAGAACACACATTTGTATACAACAACATCATGCTGATTTGTCCATGCTGATTTCTAAAAATAGACTGAAGAAATGGCAGCCAATTTCACAGATGTAGCTAGAGGCCATATTGTTGAAGTCTAATATGTGAAATTGGCTGTATTTTTCTCATATAAAATGTTATCAACTATCAAAGCTTGCAAATCACTATTGGAAGAAACTATATATTTTTTAAACTATTTTTCTTACAAAAATGTCACTGCGAACCAATGTAGCTGAGTTTCAAATCTCCAGGCATTATGTAATCCGACCAAAGTTTGTGTTGCTTATCAAACTATCTACATCGGGTTTTAAGAAAGTAGAGAATGAGAAAGAAAAATAATTCTTCCATATACTCAGCATCTACTGTGAATCAACTACGATTTTCCCTTGTTAATCTCAACAGGATTCTATTCGGACCATGTATCTCTGGGTTTAACGTTTTCCAATTTGGAAAAACTTGGGAACATCATTCCTGTAATGGCAACTTCAAGGAATCTTATCAGTAACAGCAGAATATTTGACTATCTGATTCCTTATATTTCATCTATATGAAGTTTTAGTCACGCCCACTATTTGGGCGTAAAAGTTTAGTGCCAGTACTCGCACTTAGAAGTTTAGCAAGTCAAATCATCTCGAATGAGATCAGTATCCGATGGTTACCACGTGGAGATAAAATAAGGTTGCCAAATTAGTTTTCAAGTTAAAGTGTGTTATTTTAAACGTGTCAATGTGCGTTATTAAAACCCACGAAATGAAATGGATTGAAAGTACTTTAGGATATTCTTTCAGGTCGGTTCAATCACAGAATCTTAAAAATAAAAATTGCTCGAAATTTGAGGTAAACATCACGAGTGAAATGAAAAAAAGAAAAAAATTCTTGGAAGCGCTCATATACCTGTCACAATGTTGTATTCCGATTTCACAATTAACAACACATACATGTTTTTTTTTTAGCATACCAAATCAGATATGGTCGACAGCTCCTTCAAGACAGCTCTTCAAATGAAATACTAATTACATCTGTTCCCGAACCATTTGAGCCGCTTTCTGTAAAATCGTTTTTCAAACGGTCAACCTTCAGGAACAATGACACAACTTCTTCCACTCCCACAAGTATTGATTCTAATACGAATTCTCCCAACTGTACTCCGCCGGCAATTAACGAATTTCCATCGGATGGTCTTACTAGAAGTCAACGGAAACATGGCTGGCTCTTGATTCATATCCTTTTAGCTTGCTACTGCTTTTGGTTCCTTGCAGTAATCTGTGACGAATACTTTGTGATGGCTATTGAACAGATGTGCTTGAGTAAGTTATATTATTTTTTTTAATTCCAATCTAATTTGCTTTAAAAGAACTTAATATTAAGGACGATGTGGCCGGTGCTACGTTCATGGCGGCTGCTGTCTCAAGCCCGGAATTATTCATAAACTGTATCGGTACATTCATAACTAATGGGGACATCGGTCTTGGAGCTATTGTCGGATCATCTGTATTTAATATTTTAGCAGTACCGGCCTGCTGTGGTATATTCGCGGGACAGGTATAAATAGTCATCATTTAAGGGCCACTTGTACCAAATCATTTATTCAACCGATGCGGTGGTGATTAGCCAGGGCATATCTGAACAGTTGAATAAATAAGTTGGTGTTTGTCATTCTAAGTAAGGTAACAAATGAAATATCTTTTGACAGATGATCGTTTTGGATTGGTGGCCAGTAACTCGGGATTGCTTGATGTACTGTATGGTGGTACTGGGCTTGATTTTTATTATATCCGACGGCTATGTCATGTGGTATGAGGCTTTGATTTTGGTGGTGACATACTTTTTCTATTTATCAGGTGAGAACTAAACATGTACATTTATTTTAAAGTTTTTTTACATTTCAACTTTAATGTAGCAATGTACTGGAATGACGTGATGGCACGGAAGGCGCACAAGTTACTGTCAAAAATTAGACGACACACACGAGTTCGCCCAATCCGTCAAGTGAACGAAACTAGTCCTCTTCTTGGGATATCAGAAAAGAATCTTATCACTAGTTCGTCGTTTGACACGGAAGCATCATCAATCACAGATAGTGTCGGCAGTGACGATAGTGGTTCGTAGTAATATCGTTTTTAATAAATAATGAGGAGTATATATATTTTTTTTTTCAGATTTTGCAGACAATCCGTGGCATAGGGGAGATAAATACACCTTTACGTATATCTGCCGATGGCCTATAATATTTTTGTTGTGGATTACAATCCCAGATAGCCGGCTTCATCCAAAGTGGCGATTGTTAACGTTTGCGATGTGTATAGTATGGATTGGTATGATATCTTATTTGGTTGCATACTTGGTTACAATTATTGGTAAGTAATCTGTATACGCTAGTGCTTATTTTTTTTGGAATGACACTCAGAATTCCAAAAATGTTTCACCTCGAAAGTATGTTTTTGTTCTCTCGATCAGTCGGTTTACCGAGCAGTTCAATTTTTTTATAAATCGACTGACTACGATACCCACTTACATACATTTTTTTTTCTAAAATCTCAGAGGCGCGATGAATAGGGTTCATCCGCGAAGAAGGTCTGGGTTCGATTCCCAGCTGTAGCAACACCTAAATGATTTTTCACTGGCCCTCCTCTCGTGATGATCTAACAAATCATCCGAGTAGTATCAATTGTCAAGAAAAGCTTATCTCAAATTTGCCGTTCGGAGTCGGCATAAAACAGGAGGTCCCACCATCGTGCAAGAAGTACACACGCACTCATGATGGTTGTGAGAAAGCTCGGCCCTGGGTACTAAGGAGCCTGTTGCTCCAAAAATTTGTATTTTTTAAAATGTTTGAAATTTGTTTTCAATAATTTTGTATTCTAAATATAAGTAAAAAAACTTTTTAGCAAAGACCAGACCACTCACTATCAGGCAAATTATTGGAGTGCTGTGGCATGTTTAAACACTTTTGTTGTATCAAAAAATGTGTAAACTTAGACGGTAAATTTTTTAAAAATTTAAAACGTTTTTTTTTCATTTAATCAGTGACTGCCACACTGCAGAACCTGGGCAAAGTAAAATGTTTCTACATTGAATTATGTCAAATCCAAAATGACATATGATATTGACCTTTTTTCTATATGCATAATTTGTCATTTAAATGCCCTCTTTTACTATATGTATTCCTATCATTAAAGAGCTTATAATTTGCCCGGGATGAACCTTCCTCTTCATATATTACAAAAAAAAACTAGTGGTGGGTGCACGACTGGGTCGTACTCAACTTTCTCTTTCACAGCGAATTAATTTGACGTTTTTGACAATTTGGCCAAAATACACATTAATATTTATTTTGATTAATGATGCTAAAATGACATAAATAATGTCGAAATGTGATTATACGAACGTTTATTCCGTCATTGAAAGTAATCGGTGTCCATGTGAAGAAAAATGATTTTCCGTTATTGGCCAAAACTGAAATTCCGTTTAGAGATAATTGGACCAAAAACCAATTACGTGCAACTCATGAAAACTGTGATTGTAGTATACAAATTAAATTTCATTCAATTTCATTCAATTCAACAGAATTGACAATTTTCTGTATATGGCCTATAATCAAAAATCCGTTATATGGATTTTCTCCAAAAAACTGGGTATGCAGTTTTATTGGAACTGATATGCTCACAGTATATATGAAGTTTAATCAAAATCGTTAGAGCCGTTTTCGAGAAAATTGAGGTTATGTATGATTTTTATATGGCAGGTACCAGTAATAACATGGCTTAAAGAACAAAAAAATGAAGTTTGAAGAATATCGGTCAAGCCGTTTAGTGAGGAGAGGCTTGTACGGACAGACGGACAGACGGATCAACGAACCGACGAACCGACGAACCGACGGACGGAATTTTAAAAACTACTTTTTTGAGTTCCACTATGATCGTAATGTTAGAACCAATCAAAATCTCGAGATCGAAAATTTTCACGAAAACAATATCGTTCTCTTTATAAGAGAAAATTATTACAAATTTTTGTGTGCGGGTGTATTTCTTGCACGATGGCGGGACCTCCTATCTTATGCCGACTCCAAACAGCTAAATAACTTGTTGTTTCGATTTTTTTTTTTCTGCAATTGAAAATCGATTTTTTTTCATTTTATCCTCTACTACATTAGTTGTAATGTTGTAATTTTAGAATCAAAGCAAATATTCAAATATTTCTACATATAATCAAAAATCATTGTTTTGCCACCTACTTTGCTGAGTTTGCTCGCCGGATGTGCTACCGGCAACTATTTTTCGCATTTTCGACAAACTTTTTCGATCACAATTGAAATAAATAGGTTTAGTAGCACATTTTCCGTTCAGTCTAAGTTTGTGAGACTGAACAATTATACAGGCCGCAAGAAATCTATAAAAAACTTATGTGTTCCTACTCATAAAGGTATAAGACTCTACTTGTAAAATATTGTTTCTCTCAAACGGTTTGTTTTCATTGTGCAACGTTGCACATGTGTCAATAAATTCAAAACTTGCATGAATTATCGGACACCCTTTGTATGGAGTTGTGGCGTCATATTAAACTTACAATAGGACATTAACCAAATCACAAGACATCCTTTTCTTCTTCTCTGTGCATTATCTAATCCATTAAGGCAAAAAACACATCGAAAAAAGCTAAACGAGAGAACATTGTTTCTTATGAGACAACACACACACAAAACTCAGCTATTAACTTTATTATCACATCCTTAGGATTTCGTTTTAGTGCACGAGCCACTCTCTGTCATTTGCGTCATTAAACTCAATTGCTTCAAAAATTGTAAGTAATAACGTTTTTGACTGGGATATTTTTTTTATCTATATCACTTTTTTTGCTCAAGATCATTTTTTTTTCGTTTTCGAATGGGAAAATAAAAGCACTCTGTTTTGATCAAGAGCAGTTTTGAAAAATCTCGATTTCAATTGAAATTTAGATATGCATGCACCAACACAAAAACATTTGACAACTGACATATTTCAGTTTGCAGTTTGGTGTTTTGTTTAAAAAATTTTTTTAAATAAAATAAATTGTTGGAATATTCTTCCTCATCATCTACATCAAGCGACAGTTTCTTGGATTTCCAAAAAACTATTCCTTTTTCATTGTTTACAACAATGTTATCATTAACATTTTTCTCACCCATTTTCACACGTTCATCCTTTCTTAGCAAGAAGGTCAAAAATGAGCTGTCAAATGGCATAAAAAACAGATCAATCACATTTATGTTCATTTGGGACGAGTAAAAATCTGAAATCTGAGAATAAATCTGAAAATCTCAATCGAGAACGCGACCACAAGTCGCAATTTCCATTTTTTTCACATTTTTCACATTCACCAAACAAAACAAGAAAACAAAACGTTTTGCTTTGTTACATACAATTTCACTTGGTGTGTGTTCAAATAAAATTGGTTTTCTTGACTATTAAATCAATAATCAAGAACTTTTTGTTTGATCCGGTGTGTTTTCAGCCTAACTATGCAAAAAAACATATAAAAAACAATTTAAATCTTAAAACAAGCAAACATCTCGGATAGACCAGGTTTTCTATGAACCACTATATCTGGGAAGCCTACTGTGATTGGAAAATAATTTTTTTTTAAATAAAATGTCAGCGGCAACGTACTGCTGGTTTTCGTTTGATACTTTACCATTTGGTGGTAAAACAAGCACAATTGATGTGTAGACGAAGCTTTAACATCCAACCACCCAGTAAACGGAATATTGAATATTTGGAAAAATAAAATCAAACGGAATCTTTAAAGGCTACAAGTACAACTGATTCTTATAAATTCTGGTTTGTGTTTTCCCGCCTATAAAGATCAAAGGCTAAAAGTCCCTGGTTAAATTTTCAAGTACAATTATAGAAAATGATTTAATGTACAGGTGCTTAAAAGCGAATTCTTTCGCTTGTCTCGAGAGCTAATTTATAACTCTTTCCGTATTTCTGTCATCGTGTATCGATTGAAATACAATATCTATTGATTTTTCGAACATGGTCAACTTGATAATTTTTTTATATGATGGAAAGGTTTGCGATTGAATTGTATGTACGTAAATACAAATATTTTGATGTCCTTATGTATGAAAAGTAAGGTTTGTGAATGATTTAATTTTGTTTTATTGAAGAGCCTTCGCCAATGTACATTGCATGTGGTAAAGACAACATACTATCTTAAGTGGTTACATTTGTTCAACAATGCTCTGTCGCACTTCGAAAAATATCCAAATGAAATTAAACCAAATCATTCACCAAACAAACAAAAAACAGACAAAAATTGGGCTGTACAATGTGATAAATGTTGCTGTCAATAATCGCGGTGAGTATTTGCTTTGATAAGTGGCTATAAGTGGTATTAAGTGGCTAATGATTTTGATCTACATCAGAAGGTGTTGACAATTAAACTTTTTAAGTTACAAAAGCGAAAAAGATCAATCGGTTTTTAAAAATTTGTAAAACAATAGGCATGTGATTATCAGTGATATCGCAGCACTTTGGCCCTAAAAGGCATATAATTTTTGAACTGGCCAAATCGCTTTAAAAACTTTGAAATTTAAATGATCTTCCTCGAAAAAACCATATAATGAAGGTTAGAAAAGCGTTAATTGAATTAATATATCAAGTGTCAATACTTCAGAAACCCACAAGTATTTTCATATGAAGAACATAACTTGACCTAGGATACAAAAGCGTTTGATAAAATTGATATAAGGCTCAACCGTAACGAACTCTCTACTTCCACTTGAGCACCTTAGAAATGTCTCTTCTTTAACTCTGCTACTGCTATTAAAACAGCAAATGATCAAACGAAGTAGCCAGCTATGCAATGAATGCTACTCAGTTTACGCGGGGACATTATTTATTTACACGTGTTTTCTACCATTTTTAAAGATATCTCCTTTACCAATCCTTAAGTTTGGCTCCCTTGCCAAAGGAGTATTCCCAACTCAATGGAAAAATGGATTTATAACACCTTTTTTTTTAAATGTGAGCGAGGAGAAATCTCTAATTATAGACCAATCTAAAAACTTTATTGCATTCCATAAAACTTTATGTGAAGAACAACATGGTTTTGTAAAACAACGATCCACTGTCACAAATCTCTTGACTTTTATGCAAGTTTTAAAGATCAAGGTGTTTATTTTGATCCTAAAATGGAGGTTAATAAACACATTAACATTATCGTCAATAAATCCAACTCTATGTTAGGATTTATAAAAAGGTGGTCAAAAGAGTTTAATGACCCTTATGTCACTCTCTCCCTATATAATTGTCTAGTTCTCCCCAACTTGGAGTATGCATCACAATTATGGACGCCATTCTATGGAGTTCATTCAAATAGAATTAAAGCAGTCCAACGTAAATTCATAAGATTTGCTCTGAGGGGACTACCATGGGATGATCTACTTTGCCTCCGTATAGGGTAGAATTAAACTACTACAACTGTTACCTCTGTCTCAACGTAGACTTAACAGCGACATGGTTTTCTTTCACCAATTATTATCAGGGCAAATGGATGCCCCTGATCTTTTAAGTGCTATTGGTTTAAATATCCGGCGAGGTTAATACAACCTACGTAGATTAAATATATTACATATACCTAATCATAAACAGAACTACGGTATGCATGAGGCTATTAGCCGCATGAGTAGAATATATAATAAAAATAGTAAAAGTAGTTTAAAAAGTACTCTGCGCAATTCCATGATAGAATCGGTATATATGTGTGTAAAATTTTGTTTTGGTAATAGTATACATAGCTAGCTTAATTGTAATTTCTTCGTTTATTGATGTTGTTAGTGATGTTAGTACTAATAACGTCTACGCTCTGTTACGTCCCACTAACAAGTGCACTAAATGATGAGCCTGTGGATGCATATTTTATGCTGTGGCAAATCTCTGCTCGTAGATGCTGCTTGTAACTATTAAAAGTGCGCTATGACACAGATCTGATAGTGTATTATATCCGCACTATGCTCAATCACTTTAAAGGAATTCGCAAAACTTAAGGCGCGTGCCTATCATAAAAAAGGATTACTTACATCCAACTACTTCTTGTCAACTATGCACTAAACCAATTCCAACCCATTGTTCTAATAGACGTCCGATAATATTCTAGCGTCTAATTTAAAATGAATTATTTGGCATTAATGGCCTTCAACCAAGTTGCTTTCTTTTGTTAGTTCCTTGAAATTGTTTTTGAAACGTCAATTTAGTACAATTTTAGCCATGAATCGTTTGACGAAATAACGCTCCATAATAATGACGGTCTGTACGTCAATATAGTTGTCTGATAAAACTACGTCGATTGGTGCCGAATTTTGTTAAGCACGGAACAGTTGGAGCCTCAAACCATTGACGAGCTCAAGGCAAACATTCTTGCCGAACGTCCCACTTTGCTTTGGTAATACAGGCGGCCACTTGATTTATCTTATTTCCAAAAACTGCTGCAAAGAAACTGTAGAGAGTCAAATTAAAGAAAATACCTTAAATATGGAAATCTTTTTTTTTTACTTTAGGTTATTATGTACTCACATATCTCACATATACTCACATAGATGGCCCACCCTTTACTTTTAAGTGTATTTGACAGAGTCTCGCAAGAGTTGGTGCAGTGTTGTTGTTGTAATTTGAACAAAGAACCCGGTGCTAAGTAGTCCAACGCACTTTTTTTTTAATTAATGCAAAATTACCCTACTTATCAACTACTTTACTAACTTACTGGCCATAAGCAGACACTCTAATTTTAACGATTACATTTTAACTTTAAACAATATCATGATAACATTCAACAATATTATTTTCCACAGGTGACACTTTAAGTATTCCAGATTCCGTAATGGGTCTTACAATACTTGCAGCCGGCATGAGTGTTCCTGAAGCAGTCTCTAGTGTTATTGTCACATACCAAGGTCACGGTGCTATGGGAATCAGTAATTCGATCGGATCGAATACATTCGACATTTTGCTGTGCCTAGGTCTTCCGTGGTTTATAAAGGCGTTTTTTGTACCAGCAATACCCGACCAAAAGTGGGTGGTTTTGAATTCATCTGGTTTGATATACAGCACAATGTCACTATTGACAAGCCTATTTGGTCTTTACATTGCATTCGCAGCTAATAAATTTCGTTTGGATTGGAAAATTGGTGTCGTTTGTAGCGTGATGTACGTGATATTTTTAGTTTTATTATCAATGATTGAATTGAATGTTTTTTTCAATATTAATTTACCAATTTGTGATCACTAAAATATGTTTAATATTTGTAAAAAAAACTAAATGCATCACCTGTTGTATTTTTTTTTCGAATAGAATAGTTTTTAACATAATACTAGGGAACAATTTAAAAAAATCGGTTGAGTTCGATGTAGTTTGGGTTGACTGTTTCACATAATAATATTTTTTTTTAAATAATTCTTTAATTCTCAAATTGCAACAAAATAAGGAAACATATTTATAACGTCAATTGTCGTGACAATAAATAATTTCAGACGGATTTGTGTTTAAGATCCAAATATTGCTATAACATAGACGGGTTGCTTTGCTGAAGTTCATGTAGCACATCTATTATTCGCTCGTTATTTTAATTCCAACGCCTTGGGAATGGATATGCTTATAAAGTTTTAAATTTAGCGTTTTATATGTAGATAGCACACGTAACAAATGTAGGTAGTAAATGAAATGAAATCAAGCATATAGATTATCCGAATTACAACGCGTATTTAATAAAGTAGATTACATCACGTTAACTACTCTGATATTTGTGGGTGAGAGCCCAAAGATCATTTAATTGACTCGAGAAAAATAAATGTAAATAAATGCATTTGGCGTGTATGTGACTTTCTAAAAAGACTTTATAGCTCTTAGCATCATATGCTCATGAGAAAAACTTGCTTTATAATGGATTTTAAAAGAGATAGTGCATTTCTGCATTATATATCTAACATAAATGGTTTAAAGGAGGAGATGAGAACTGTAGCATATAAAGAGACTGAATGGCGATAGCTCAAAGCGGGGTTTGAAATGTGTCCTGCCAATGAAAACTTATTTGGTGCAGTCCCACTATGTCACTTAGTTTGTTTGTGTGAAGAATATGAAGACATAAAGGGAGCCATTAATGCCCAAATAGATCATCTGTGTTGATCTTAAAATAGTATGCTTCCTTGTTGGGCAGCAATGCGGATGTATTAAGTATTCCTGTTTTTTTTACATCATAGCTCGTGAGAAGCATTGGTAACAGTCGAATTGGCAGCCAAGATCTGAAGTCAAAACTGGTGATCGAAACATAAGTCGCTTATTGACACAGAGGTTATTATATTTCTACCTCTGCATATAAAACTGGGACTGATTATGCAGTTTGCCAAGCGAAGGAGACTGTTTCAAGTACTTCATTTCAAAATATCCTCGCCACTCTTTTGAAAAGTTAAAGGCTGGTGTATTTGACAGTTTACAGATTCGGCAGCTCATTAAAGATAAACACTTTATTAGGGCAACGACAGAACTTCAAATGGTTAGCATTAAAAAACGTTGTAAAAACCATATTGGGAATAAACCAGATGCGAATTACACAGAAATTGTGCAGCAACATTTAGTGAGCTTCAAAATCAAAATGCTTGGTTGCAACATGAGCATCATGGTTCATTTTCTGCAAAGCCATCTTGCTGACTTCCCGAAGAATATATGTGCTGTCAGTGAGTAGCAGGATGAGCTATTCCATAAGGATCTTAAGATCATGGTATCATGGAGTAGATGAGATGTACATATGACGGCGAACTATTGTTGGAGCATCAGGCATGAACGCATGTCCGAATAATTCAACCCCAAATACTGTGCAATATGGCACACACGAATAGAAACTTGAAGTGTGTAACTGGAGGTTGTTAGCTTAGAAGGTAGTTGAATATAAATAGAGTATACAGAACTCGGTTCGCCCGGCAATTATATAAATATATGACATTAATAGCACATACTGGAGGCCTTAAACCTAGCTTCGCCCTTCATTTGTGTGTTCAAAGTTTTAATTTTGCCACAAAGTAAAGGACGTCATATTTAATACCGAATCCTAACTGCATAGTTGATGATTTGAAATCGAAAATAGATAGAAAAGTAATGAGAAAAGGGCTGCCCTAATGAGAAGAGGCCCCACCCACAAATCAGACAAGGAATAAACATTAGATATTATGAAGGAAAAGAATGTTAAATACTATGATAATAAAAGGAGGCTCAGTGGTGATATGGTTAATGCGATGAACTGCCGTGTAGAAGGTCTGGGTTTGATCCCCAGCCGTAGCAAGATCTAAATGATTTTTCACACATCCTCATCTCGTGATCAAGAAAAGCTTATCCAAAATCCGATGTTCGGAGTCAGCGTAAAACAGGAGGTCCCACCATACTGCAAGAAAAGTACATACACAAACATGAATGGTTGTGAGAAAGCTCGGCCCTGGGTAGTAACGAGCCTGTTGCGCCGAAAATGTGTTTTATTTATTTGCAATAAAACTATTTTAAGAAAGTAAAATTTAATATCGTGGGAAATTCTAAAACAATTCTCAAAAAATACTGAAACATCTAGCGCAGATCATAAACGGCATATGCATATGGAAGGTCGTATAGGTTATGATGATTCGGAAACCAGGTAAGCCACATAGCGGATTAACCTCATATAGGCCAATATCTAAATTATCAATGTTGTCCAAGCTTAAAATTTAATTTCATTACTTGTTTAAGAAAAATAATCTTACGTGCTCGTCATAAGCAAAATGAATTATAAGCAGTTGCTTGTACATGGTATAACGTTAATTTCTTTGGCAATGGTTGGTGAGATGAAGATTTAATACGAAAAGATGTCTTCAATAACGGTTACTCTGTAAAACTTTTCTTTTGTGTCATATCCGGACATTCCAATTTTTTCCATAACACCGTCGACATTAAACTCATCACTCACATCTTTAAGACACTCGTGATTAGCATGCATGCGATACGCGGCAATATTTTTATCCCTCGAAATACTATAAGACTTGCTCTGTGTTTACTATTATAACAAATGTTTATTTTACTTAAATTACAGTCAGATTTGTATTTGTACATTTGTTTGTGGTCTGGAAAATAAACTAATAAATATACTTCCCTTAAATAAACCCTCAAAATATTTAAACAAAAAAACCGAGTCACATTGATTTTTTATGAGTTTGCAAAGAAGCACACTGACTACGTAATGGCTCAAAAGTTCAAATGTGATAAGAAGAAATGTATTTCCCTCATGTAATAGCTGGTAACTATAAAACAGTTTTTTGATATCGATTCAAATTTATGTAAACAAAAAAAATCAAATTTCGCCTTATTTCGATCTGGAATTAAATTCCATTTTCAAAAAGAAATAAGAACAAATTTTTTATTTGGCCTAATTTTGTCATGTCACCACTATTTCCTATTTGTAGACCTGCAAACAAAACTACCAACAAATCCTGATTTGCATCTAATACATTTTGCAGGCAGTATATGTATCTGGCAATCTATAAATCTGGTTTTATTTAATTCCAAATTCCAATTACCTGTTAACTATGCTTTAATGATACCGTATTAACGGTCTTTTGATTGATATCAATAAAATATTTCACCAAAGAACGACAATATTCAGAATGGCGTCGTAAGACGTTTTAGTAATTTAAATTAAATTTATCAGAAAATCATTTTTTTGCACATGTTAGATGACTTATCGGTTTATTAATGTGTTATCACTTATCACCTAAAAGAAATACCACAGAGCGTCATTCCTTATTTTGATATTGATTTTCTGATTTATTTAGATTGATTAATTTTACATAATTTCCAAAAATATTTACTTTCATAGTAGAGGCAAAATGTTTTATTTTAGGTATACTAACCTTTTATATATTAGGAAGTGCGTGGTCTGACTAATGTTTTAAAAATAAAGACATGGAAAAACCTACAACTAATATCTTCATTAATCTTGGATGTGGTGAGACAGATGGGTTATAAAAAAACGGCGTGGCTTTTCGACTGATAGAATCAAAATGATGATTAGTAAAATTTTGTATTACTGATCAATTGATTTTGTTTTTAATCAATTTTATAACTTTAAAAAAAGTACCTGTGACTACTTAAAACGATTATCTGAAATATTTTCCTTTTGATTTAATTGATACACGATGTTTAGTCATACACACGCGAATCAAGGGGTACATTTTTTTCTTTGATCTGGGTCAAGATGCTTCCAGTCGTTCAGTTCAACTGCATTGGCATTCCTAAACCAATCCGCATCGCAAACATAAGCCTTATATGCGCTCATGCTCTGAAGGATGAAAAAGATGATATAGTGAAAGACTGCTTTAACAAGCTCCATAACAAAACTTATAAAAGTTATAAGTGACTACCGAAGAACGATGTTAATTTTGACGAAAAGGTATAAAAAGAAGGACGGGCTCAGTGGCGCGATGTTAAGTGCGTTGAACTGCCGCGCAGAAGGTCTGGATTCGATTCCCAGCCGTAGCAACACATAAATGATACACGACAATACGTATGTAGACGGATTAAGGCTGACTGATAAAGCTGCGGAACGAAATGTCACTTTAGCCAGCACACGATTTCCTCAGCTCGAAATACATAATGGGACACGGCTGGGCTTAACTAACGGGCAATCAAATTGGTTTGCAGGTAAAGACATTAGTTGCCATTGAGCTCTATAAAGAAAGAAGAAGGAGAGGAGTAGGACATCGGCTTTTCAGAAAGAAGAAAAGAGAGCAAAAAAATGCGCTATCGAAGATATAGATAGGTGCCACTACAATAATGATCTCCGCAAGTTTCAAAGCCATGGATACAAGGGTCGAACGGAATCATGTCAAGATAAAGAAGGAAATATCATAGTTGATACACAGTCGATGCTGAGGATATGAAAGAACCACTTCTGCAGACTGTTAAACAGCGATGACGAACAACATTCCGCTGTCAGGCAGAATGAACCATTCAAGTGAATTGAGGATAGCAAACTTAAACTGAACAAGGTTTCCGAAGGAAATAATAATAACGGCCTTCCTCCCGAGCTTTATATTGCCGGTAGAGATGATTTGGTAAGTAGCATTCATAAGCAAGTTTAGTAAGTAACATTCATTTCCTCATAAGCAACTTTTGGTCGGACCTAAACATCGCCTACAAGATGCTGTAATATGTGAACTATCTGTGATGTTTTAGGCCATTAAGGGCCAAGACAAAGTTTATGTGTTCCACACGAAAAGACAAACAAAATTTACGAATTGGACAGAACGTCACCATTGACAGCTATAACTTTAACCGTAATTAACCCTGACAATAACATATATTTGGAATTTCTTAGTAGAAAAGCTAGAACTACTAACGAGACCTATACAAGCCACTGGAGCATGGTATCAAAAGTGGAAGAAGAAATCCTTGCTAGTTTTGAGAGATAAATTCTTCGAAAAATTTTCGGTGCGTTTGCGTTGATGGGCTATGATGACACATATTCAAACAAGAACTTCATGAGCTGTACAGTGACTTACCCCTAGTCATTAAACTCCACATTGGGTTTCTTCTCAAGCAGAAACTAGCCTCAACCAACTTGAAGGGCGCAAGTAGAGGCAGTAAGCTAATGACCGCCAGGATAATTGGAGAAACATGTTGGTTAAAGGACAGATTCATTCCATGCTAGAGCGCCACTAAAATATATCGTTATTTCCGAATATAATCCTAGTAACTGTAATAACGGCTGAAGAGAGTGATAGGAAAGATTTTGGATGTAGTGGAGACTTACTTACTTTCTTGTGTTCGATAAATTTGAAGAAATTTCAAGTTGGTGCATACTTTTATGTATAACAACCGACCTTTATTATTTATTTGGAATAAAAGTTAAATGGGATTGAACGCGCAACCTTCCACTCAACACGCGAACACATTACCACTACACCGCGGCCGCCCTCATCCAGTAAGCCTTCAATCGTGTTCGGCTTGTTCACATAGACTAACGACTTTACGTAACAAGAAATAATCCAGGGGCTTTAAATCGCATGTTCTTGGCGGCCAACACACAGGGCTGCTCACCAAATTCATCCTTCAACGTTTCCATTGTTTCACGAGCTGTGTGACATGTGGCACCGTCTTGATGGAACCACATGTCAACTAAGTTCAACTCAGTCAACTGGGGCAAAAAAAAGGATCATGGCTCGATATCGTTCGGCATATATTTCAATAATTTGCAATCGTTGCTCGCCTTTCCATGATTAAATGACAGAGTATACTGAAAACTTTTCACATTCACAGATTACGTTTGGACGCCATTACTAACCAGTGCTGCTAACCTAAAAAACTTAACTCTTAAAAAATCACATGTTATTTCCACCCAGCTAAAATATATTATTTCTGCCAAACGTGATTATAATCCAAAGGCGTGGTATTTCTTCATACAATTTCTCATTCGAAAATGTGGAGTTGTTTTGAAACATCTTCCCCGCTTACGAAGATTGGAATAAAGTTGTTTTTTTAGCTCCTAAAAGTGATCCTTATTAATAAATGTTTTTGAACTCTTTACTAAAAGTGATTCTTATAAATAAATATAATCAGATTAGTCCAATTAATATTTTTCTTCACAAATAGCTCCTTTGTCAAAACATGAGAATACAACAAAATTTTATAATTAAATCCATGCAATACTTGGTATGCAGATATGTTTCTAAGGACCCCAATAAATAATTCACAAAATTTAGTTTAATGTTCTATTTTCGAGGAATCATTAAGTTTGTTTTGACACTAAAACTTTCGCACAAAAACTACACTAAATCCGGGTTATAGTTCACTCTGTAAGTATGGCTGTAGACATAAGTATTAATCCCAGTATAACCTACATAAAATTGGGCTCAGTATTGTCAGGTGTCACCGCAGAAAGTGTAAAATAATTTTTTAAGACAAATTTCTCAATGGTTGACTTTCACCGATATATTTACATAGTAAATTATTGAGCTGTTTTTTAGTCGATTTCAAACAGGCAATAGTTAAATAAACTCCTTTTTAGAAATAACCCTACTTAATTTTTCTCAATTTCATTGATATCTAACAAAGTTAAAACCTTAAATTAATAAATGTTTTCTATAATGTTTTAATACTTATTGCACGTGCGGCGTGTCATGCAAATTCATTTCAGCCAGTCTGGCATTGCCTTATCTTATCAAAGTAGTGTACACATTTTAATTCGTCTGGGAATTTGTTTTATAATACTGTTTTAGCTACTTTATAGATTTATCTTTTGCTCAGATCAATATTGTTAATCTGGATAACATGGAAAAAATATAATAATATAATATGAAACACATAAGACGATACAATTCACTGTACTAATCATAAATTGCTGTGTTGTATTTTACATATTTTTGAAAATTTTCTGTTAGAAATAGTGAAGTCGTGCTTCGTTACTTTAGTGGCGCTACAGTCCGGAATGAACCTGGCCATCAATCAACATGCTTCTCCAATTAGCCCGGTCCTTAGCTAACTGCCTCCAGTTACGCACTCCAAGTTGGTTGAGGTCGATTTCTACTTGTGCGCTCCACTTAAGGCGAGGTCTTCCTCTACTGCGTCCGACATCTGGCTGGGAATCGAAGACTCTGCGAGCCGGAGTATTGATGTCCATTCGTTCTTCATGTCCTAGCCATCTTAAACGTTCAATGCGGAGTTTTTTGACCAGTGGCATGTCGCTGTACAGCGGGACCGAAGGTTTTTCGAAGAATTTTCCTCTCAAATCGACCAAGGATTTCTTCATCCGCTTTTGAGATGGTCCATGCATCAGCGCCGTAGAGCATAAATGGGATGATCAGATTCTTATATAGGATCTCCTTAGTAGTTCGAGTGAGGTTGGCAAGAGTAAATCTTCGTTTAATTTCTGACGAGATGTTGTTCACAAAATTAATAGCGGAGCCGAGAAAGACAAAGTCCCGTACTACCTCAAAGTGATATCTGTCAATGGTGACGTTCTGCCCAAATCGTCGATGTTGTGTGTTCTTTCAAGTTGACAGCATATAATTCGTCTTGCCCTCATTTACTTCTAAGCCCATATTTGCCGTTTCCTTCTCTATACTAGTAAACGTGGCTTTGACATCACGCTGTGTCCTACCAATGTTGTCAATATCGTCGGCGTATGCTAGTAGTTGTATCGATTTTTGGAAAACTGTGCCTCTGGTGTTGGCTTGTGAGTTTTGTACAACCCTCTTAAGAATCAGATTGAAGGAGTCACATGACAGCTCATCGCAGGCCTAAATCCTTTTTTGGTATCGAATGTGTCAGTGAAGTCGTTTCCGACCCTGATGGAGCAGCGAGAATTCTTTATTGTCATCCTATACTAACGGACGAATATGGCGGTATGCCAAAACTAGACATGGCTCTGTATAGTTCATCTCTATAAATGTTGTCGTATGCGGCTTTGATATCGATTAAAAGGTGGTGGGTATCGATTTGGAAAACTTGGGGTTTTTCCAGGATCTGCCGAAGTGTGCAAATTTGATCGGTTGTGGACTTTCTTGGCCCAAAACCACATTGATCAGGTTGTTGGTAAACGGTTTCAGGCCTTCACATATTACGGCAGATAGGCTCTTGTAGGCGATGTTGAGGAAACTTATGCCTCTATAGTTGACGCAGTTTAGAGGGTCTCCTTTTTTGTGGATCGGACAAACGATGCTGAGGTTTCATTCTACAGGCATACATTGGCTTATGAGTTGGTGGATGTTTCTTACCAAGTCATCTCCGCTTAACAGTCTGCAGAAGTGGTTCTTCCATATCCTCAGCATCGACTGTATCTCAATTTCGATATTTCCTTGTTCATCCCGACAGGATTCTGTTCGAGCCTTGTATCCTTGGCTTTGACGTTTTCCACTTTGGTTAAACTTGCGAACATCGTTCCTGGAGTGGCACCTCTCTATTTCCTCGATCGAGCGCTTTTCTTGCTCTTATTTCTTCTTTCTGAAAAGCCGGTGTTCTTCCCTGTTCTCTGCCTATAGAGCTCACCTGCAGCTAAGCCTTGTATGCTTCGTTCTTAGCTGTGAGAATCTGTCGAAGATCTTGGCGGTCTCTTGCGATTGCAGTCTTTCGACATTAAATTTTTTCACAGTATTTCTGGATTGCTGTGGCGTGGTAGATATCCGCATTCATACCTTGGCTGCAACAAGGTATTGGTCCGAGTTGATGTTAGCTCCTCGGTATGTTCGGACATCCAAAATACAATTTGGTTTACCGTTCGTTGATCTGGAGACCGCCATGTGCGCTTATGGATATCGAGGTGAGGAAACCGTTTGCTGGCTATAGTGGCATTTCGTTCCGTAGCGAAGTCAATTAGCCTAAGTCCGTTACCAGACGTGTTGTCGTGTAGGCCATGTTTTCCGACAATACTGCTAAAGATTAACATCGTACTTCGGTAGTCACTCATAGGTTTTGTAAAGGCGCTCATAGAAGCAGTCGTTAGCTATATCATCTTTTTTCCTTCGTTGGGGCGTGATCACATATAAGGCTTATGTTGCGGAATTTGTCCTTGATGCCAAATGCTTTGGGTAGTAAACCCAAAGCACAACCCCCAACCTGGAGGGCCAGTTCCAATTTATTAGATACCCCTAGGACACGGGGCCATCAATATCCACTACGGGATTGAGCGTTGACCTTTCGGTTCATCCGCCACCATTTCTGTTCAAGGGGCCTGACAAATCCTTGAAATTCCTAGATATACTGTTGTCCAAACATGCAGCTTGTCTAGGTTCGCCTGGGACAACATGCGGGGTATTCAATCCGTGCCATTGTGACCTGGCTGTTTATAGTGCTGCTGTTTTTTTGCGTGTTATCAACACTCGCGCTTATCGTTTAACAAGTCAAATCCGGTTGGATGAGACCAGTACCTTATCGCGCTTATCGTATAGCAAGTCAAATCCAGTTGGATGATACCAGTACACGATGGTTACCACATGGATGTTAAAAATAAGCACTTGATGTGTATGCAGAGTTACAACCACTGGGCATTGCCAAGTAAAAGCCAATCAGAGTCTACCCTCGTTCTACAACACCCAACCAGTTAAGTCGTGAATAGAAAGACAAAACGCATTTCTCTTTAAAAAAAATTTATTTGCAAACGTATTTCTAGATTTTATTTAATTAGCAATTGTGAAGCTATAATAGTCTAACAATATACATGCATTTATAATGAAATTTTCAATATAAAAGCTTTTAAATTTGTATATGAGGGGGATTTTTTTTTAATTGAGAAAAAAATTATTTGTTGTTTTTTAAGCGCCAATATATTTTGCTCCGTGTAAGAAAAGTTTTCTAGAAAATTGGACTTCATTAACACTACAATGTACTTGAAATCCGACAATAAATTGTCTCAATAGTTTTTTTTTAATTTATTCTAAGGTGAAATTTTAATAGAAACTAATAAAAAAGTATAAAGAAAAGTATTTATTATATGATTTTAACAAAATATTTTTTAAAAATAAAGAATATAAATAAATAATTAAACCTAGTTATCATAGCGAGTTTTGAGAGTTTTTCGTCTGCATCCAGCGTATTTTCTTTCAATAATTTTGCAGTTTAATAAATTTGATGGAAATTTTGAAAATGCAATTCTTAAGACAAATTATTCATATTTTTTTTTAGATATGGTTATGTGAGGTTGGTTGGGTCTTCCCCAATCACACTCAGATCAATATAGGCCCATTGTAATGCCAGTTGGGGTCCACGTGTGTGATTGGTTCCTTCATTTGTCCTTCTACTGTCCATTGTCAGGGATTAACGACAAGCCATACAGATGTTGTTCCAAACCTGAAAGGACTAGAGAGATGGATTTCGGATAGATCCGTGTGGTCATGGAATAAGTATTTTCTAAGGTTCTTATTCTTAGTTGACTGAGGCCTGGACAGTGGGACATAAAGTGGAGGGTATTTTCTAGTATTTCTTCATCATCGCAGCCTCTACAAAGGTAATAACCTATAAGATGAATTTTCAGTTTGTGGCTTTTAAGTAAGTTATGTCCAATAAGAAATCCTTCTGAGTTCCTGTTTCCTTGAAGTAGTTTGTGGGTTCTTGTCATGCTCAGGCCACATCCTCATGTTTCACAGGAGGGGAGGAAGTTCCACCTGTGTTTGGCGATATTCAGTGTTTTCTGTCCCACCCGTGATTTGAGGTCACATAGTGGCGGTTTGAGAGATTAATCTGCCAGATCAATGCTGGTGGCAGATCCTTTTCTTGCAATTTCATTGGCCTGTATGCATCCGTGTCAGGGGACCCAGCAGAGCTAAACATTATGTGGTACAAGCTTAGATTTTATCTCGGCACCAGAGATTGCTTTTATTGCAGCTTGAATGTCTATGAGGATGATGAAATCACTTGGTTGCCTCTGCTACTGCCAATATCTCAGCCGGCCTGTGCTCAGGTAGACAAAAAGTGCCTTTTAACTTTAGTGTTTCGAATAAGATCCGGCTTCCCTGTAGGTGTGGTTCTCATTACGCTAGAACCCCTTAGATGGGTGACTTTATTGGTGGTTTTTCACCAGACAAGTCCCACATATGTACATATGGGTCGTAAAATGGCCGTGTTCATCCAAAGGATAATCTTGGGGTTCCGACTCTATTTTTTTTTCGAATATTCGTTTACACGTATATAAAGCTATCGTGTCTTTTTTAATTCGTTTGCATTCATTTTTTCTTGCTTCCAGTTGAGTTTTCTGTCAAGAATAACATCCAAAGATTTTGCGCTTCTGGCTAGTTTGAGGGTAGTCCCGTCAATTACCAGTAGGTTGGATATTGGTATATTTCTCTTGTTGGTTAATAGAACGAGTTCTGTTTTTTTTATTGTTTTATCCACTCATTAATAGTGGATAGAAAGTTCCCTTTAATTAGTATCCTTACATCGTCGGCGTAGGCTTTGACTTTGACTTATTGCGTTGAAGCTCATGGAGTATCTCACAACGGAGGTAAAATAACGCCTTCTTGTGGTGTGCCTCTTGATGCTATTACTTTGAGATGGGTGGCGCACAGCACTTGGTTAAAATTTTTTTAAGGCTCATTCAACGTCGTTTCCTTGTTTCCTTTCAATGATTTCAAGCACTTTTTTCTACCACGTCGATCTTTCGTTAGGGGACACGCTTTTTCGTAGGCCTTGAATACTGCGTTATCTATTAGGTTCACCGCAGCGTTATTTTTTTTTTCTCTCTATTTCTCCAACTTACTCTTCCCAGATGGCTTTCTTGGTGTTTCGGTGCTGAAGAGTAGGTTTTGTCGCCATTTATTTTGAATTATATTATTCTGTGGTCAGGTGTGATGTTTCTGTTTCGGATGTTTTCACTGTACGAATTGTTTAATACCCTATCCCACATATTTTCATCATTAAACCTAATATCACAAAAATGTGGACGTGGCTATAAAGTTTATGGAGATGAATTATAGAAAATGGCATTGTCACAGTTTATCAAAATATTTTGAGGTTCGTCAAAAAACAAAGTTTTTTTTATGACATATGGTATGGGGTATATAAATTACCAAATCTTTGCATCGAAAGTTTTTTTTTAATTCGTGTTGATAACCGTTTTTACTGAAAAATATCCAAAAAAATGGGCGTGACAAAAAACGCGTTATATTATAATTTTCGTCAAAAAAACAAAGTTTTTCTATGACATATGGTATGGGGTATATAAACTACGAAATCTTTGCATCGAAAGTTTTTTTTTAATTCGTGTTGATAAGCGTTTTTACTGAAAACTATCAAAAAAATGGGCGTGACAAAAAACGCGTTATATTATAATTTTCACTCAAGGATTTCTATATAATTCGTCGTTGTTGTGTTTTACCTTTCGCGTTGCCAGAATATACTTGGTCTTACTATTATTTACTGCTAAACCCATTTTTGGCTATTCCACTTCCATACCAGTAAACGTGGCGATTTAATTACGTTGAGTCCGACCAATGATGTCTATATCGTCGGTGTATGCTAGTAGTTGCACCGATTTATGGAAGATTGAGCCTCTGGTGCTCCTCTACAGAGTGTGGTCAAATAAGTCACATGCCTAAATTATATTTTTGTATCGAATATTTCGGTTTAGTTATTAGCAACGAATAACTAGACATGGCTCTGTATAGTATGTTTATAGAAATGCAGTCGAATGCGGGTTTAAAATTGATGAATATAAAGTGGGTATCGATTTGAACTTCTTGGTTTTTTTCAGAGACCTTAGACCACACTAATAAGTACCGATCAGGTTGTTGGTAAAAAGTATACTTATTTTGGTGTTTACATATTAGGATCTTGAAAGCGATGTTGGGGAGACTTGTGCATCTGCAGTACAGAGGAGACCCCACAGGAAAAAGTCTAACGGTGTGATATGTAAAGTCAAAAGCTTATTCCGACAAACCCGCTTCGATTCAGGCCTTGGAGGAAAACATCACGCGTGTCTTTCGCCAGTTACCAGTCGAAATGCTCGAACGAGTGATCGAAAATTGGACTCAACGGATGGACCATCTGCGACGTAGCAACGGCCAACATTTGATAGACATAATCTTCAAAAAAAAAATGCCAAAGAATGTTCTTTCAAATATTAATAAACATTCTCCATTAAATTTGAATTTTCTGTGTTTTTTTCTTTAAAAAAGTTGGGAACCTCGAAATGGATCACCCTTTAGTTATTGTTGATGTTAGCCCCTTGAAATGTTCGGAAAACAAAAATATTAAATGCCTGCCTCTTGTCTATCACAATGTGATCAACTTAATTGATCTTTCAGTGATTTGGATACCGCCATGTCGATTAGACTAAGTTCGATGCAAGACGTGTTGTCGTGTAGGCTGTGTTACATTATTATTACCCTTGCGTTAGAATCGCACGGTTTTTTGAGGAGGTCATGGAAACTAATTTGCGCAAAGCTTATGTTGCCAATGTATTCGCTAATATCTTCAAAGCATATCCAAATAGAAGCTGTTTCGGTTCGTATTAAAGGTCACCGTTTTCCTCCTCTTTTTCTATTTAATGTTCTCATACTCCTGTCGATTCCACTGTGATAGCGGGCGAGCTTACACTTGTAAAGTTTTGTTCAATAAAGCGTTATATTGCATAATGTATACATATAATATAATATAAATATATTTATATGATTTATGAATATCCTGTTTAGTGTATTTGTTAAACATTCTGTTTCAAGACGCCTTATGCTGTTAGCTATAAGAGTATTGTCGTAAGACCCAAGTCAACTGACCGATACACTTATGCACGGATATGCAGTGATTTATTTTATTTTAAATCAATTTTCGTCAATCAAATTAATTAAAGTTGATAATAGGTTATTAAATTTATAGCGAGCAAACTGGTCAAAACAAGATAAGATGGTGTAGTACGCGCCACGACGAATGCCGCAATATGACGTTTTATTATTTAGATTGAAAACGGAAACTAAAACAGTAGGTACAATTAATAAAAAATATATAGGGTGTCCAATTTGCAAAAACGAATTATTGGTGTGGAAAATAAATAGCAATTTCAGACAACCAAGTACGTTAATACTGAAATAAATAATGGTATGCTTGCTTCTATTTTAAGACAATGAAATATGTACGACGTTTTTATGCTTGCTTTCTATTTTAGGAATATGAAATACGACGTTTTTCCAATAAGTGTTTCTGTTGGTAGCTATCAGGGCAGATACCATAATTCGCAAAACTAAAAACAATGTTGGTTATTGTTGGTTTAATGAAATTCATGTGGAGCAGAAATAGAATGGTTTATAGTTAAGAGATTTTTGGCACTTCAGCGTTAATTAAGTTAAAGATAGGTTATTCACTTCTACTTTAAGACAGGTATTTGCACTTTAGAAAACTTTCCATTCAGCTTACCGTTCTGCACCAAATTCGATCAAAAGTCATGGAGATAATTTACAAGGGCTATGCTCTTCATTTTCTATATCGCTTCTTTACAGATATCCATATATTGGTAACATAGCTCAGCAGCTCCCAGTTTAACATTCGGAACCTATGATGTCGACCTCATTTTATTTTAATCCATTACTGTAGTAGTAACAAGCAAACTCGAGCAATTTTCCGAGTCCCTTCTTTGTGCAGAACTAACGAAGATTTACTTAAATTGCAAGAAACTACCTAAGTAAGGCTTCCGCGCATGTCAGAAGTCCTTAAGATACTCTTTCATTGTATTTATTCCTAACAGATTTATAGTTTAGTTAGCAATGCTTTGCTGATTGATAAAAACTGAACTTTTTCCTTAATTATGTACTATTCGTTTGTATAAACCAAGACTTCTTGGCAGCTGCTCTTCTTAGAGTACTATTCGAATATGCCATATCAAGAAGAATGACCTTTTTTGAAAAACGATCAGATTTTCCAAGTTGGTAACAATGTTGTTCCATAAAATCCGTCGATTAACTTGATGCATTCGCATCGATGTTGAAAGCGTATAGATAGCTGATATGGTTGCCTAATGACGCAGAAATTGTGACCTAAAATATATATATATATATATATTCTAAAATATTTTCAATTATGAAATGAATATCTCGAATGTCCGTTTCTCGAAAAATTGGTGCTGCTAGCGTTGGCAAATATTGCAGCCTGTCTTCCTGCTTCTTCCATTCTGTTTGAATCCCGACCACGACCTAATAAACATTTGATGAAGATGGGTGAGTATTTAAAAACAGTATGCGGGACAAATAGATAAACATTCATATTAACAGGTTATTATATTTAGAATTAAGACTTACCTACACCGAGCAAAAAAAACGAGTACATTTGCGACACTCACTTCAGTAGCAGAAGTCTTTTAAAATTAATAGGTTACTGTATCCCGCATTAGCGCCTCCTTCTACGATATCAGCCTACTAAGTGCACACTATCTACCATGGAGGTATACTAGAAGGGTATAGCAAACAGTTTAAATTTTAACCAGGGTCTTGAACGATATGTAAAGAGACGTAATCATATTTGGCAGATTAATAAAACGTAAAGGTTTTACGAAAAGGGGAACGAATCTCTCGTCTTGAAATCTACGAAAGAGCAACCTATAAAATCAACCACTAAGCCATAGAGGCAAGATACTTTACTAATATTTTGAATGTCATATCAAACTTAGTTACTTTTGTTTTGAAATGCTAAGATACAATACCCGGACGTCAATACCAATGTTTAAATGACACAAAGCATTGGCGATAGTCAGGGACTAAAAGTAGCAACATGAAGATATTGTATCATCAATAGGTTCATTTTCCTAAGTAAAGTCAATCCACCTAAAGCATCATTAGATGCATAGTGTAAGTATCAGATCCAAAAAAAAGCAGATAATCCTCAGAGATTAAATACTAAAAAATGTCCAGTTAACCTATTTTTCGAGAGGTTTCGTCTGTGCGTCTCTCAGATTGCTAATTAAATTATGAATTTTTTTAAAAACCGTTATAACCAACCAAATACCCATACTTTGATAATTTCCTTGTTTCCACAGTATGGCTATTGGGCCTTTGCATACGAGTATGATTTAACCAGTTGAACTCCATGTTTGTAGGTTGGACGGGCGAGCTAGGTGCACTGTTTGAGAATCACTGGAGAACAATTTTTGTTCCAAAATTAAATGGTAGAAGAGGTGCAATCTCATAACTCATTCCATGTGTACCTAACAGCTGTGTTAAAAACTAGTGGTGGGTGCACGACTGGGTCGTACGCAACTTTCTCTTTCACAGCGAGTTAATTTGACGTTTCTAACAATTTTGCCAAAATACACAATAATATTTATTTTGATTAATGATGCTTAAAATGATATAAATAATGTCGAAATGTGATTATACGAACGTTTATTCCGTCATTGAAAGTAATCGGTGTCCATGTGAATAATAATGATTTTCCGCTATTGGCAAAAACTGAAAATTCCGTTTAGTGATAATTGGGCCAAAACCAATTCCGCGTAACTCATAAAAACTGTAATTGTAGCATAAAAATTAAATTTCATTCAATTTGGCAAAATAGCGAGAAATTGACAATTTTCTTTATATGACCTAGATGCAAAAATCCGTTATATGGATTTCCTCGAAAAAACTGGGTATGCAGTTTTGTTGGAATTATAATGCTTATAGCATATAAGAAGTCAAATCAAAATCGTTAGAGCCATTTTTGAGCAAATTGAGGTTATGTATGATTTGTACATGCCAGGTACCAGTAATAACATGGTTAAAAGAAAACAAAGAAATGGCCAAGAACCTATGACCAAAAAAACGCTGCTTGTACGGACAGACGGACCGACGGACCGACGAACCGACGAATCGACGGACGGAATTCAAAAAACCACTGTCTTGAGTTACGCTATCTTCGTAATGTTAGAAGCAATCAAAATCTCGATGTCGAAAATTTTCATGAAAATAATATCTTTCTCTTTATAAGAGAAAGTTAAAAAATACCATACACGCGAAATAAATCGATACCACTCAGTTTTAATAGCTTGTGTTGTTTATTATATTGGAAATTGAAAAGAATCTAAACTGAAAACAAACCATGAGATTACACGTACATCTAATGTTTATTATATTACAAAAAAAAATCCAAACCGTTGAACATATTCCCGGTTGAAGCATACTCGTGTGCGTAGACCCATTGACTTGGAATATTTTTGGAACTAATTTTATGTTTTCTTTCAAGCATTGCATAGCCTTAGGCAGAAGGAAAGCTCGAGTTGCAGCTCTTCATATCAAGACAGTTGATCTGTGGTTATCATCAACTATTTAACAAACTAGATTAAATGATAACAACTTAATTCTAATGCCTTTCGGCCTATTATCTAATATGTAAAATTAATAAAAATATAATGTTTACCAAGAAACATTTGGCTTGGTTTCTTGCCTTTTTTTATTTTATTTTATTTAAACCTACATGCTTATTAAATCTACTTATCGACTAACTGAGACTATATAAAACTAATTAAAACTACCTAAAAATAACTTAAAAGCTAGAACAACCACAGCAAGCCTTTTTTGATTTTTTATATATATATATATATTATCTATATATTATCTTTTTTTGTTGTATTTTTTGTGCCACCATGACTGTTTTTTACCTAAATCTTGAGACTAGCACTATGTAAGTCGGCCATAAAATTACAATTTTAAGTCAACTATCTTTAACTAATTTAACCACCACAACAGGTTCTGCTGTTTTAACCTACTCCGACGGTCCCAATCGGACACACTTCTGCTGAATCGCAGGCGCTCTCCTCTGCCCTGAGCGACGATGTCTCGGTCGTATAGGAGCCGCCTATCCACAGTTCGTCGGAAGACGTGGTAGATTAGCGGAACTGCCGATCTATCCTGTATCAGCCCTCGACTATCCAAATATAGGAAATCTTCGGGCGGAATAAAGCCGCTTAAACGCGCGCTCTCAAAATATTCATCATTGGGTTAGAAGGCCCCAAATATTGTTCGAAGCCATCGCTCTTGCAGCGTGAAACCGAATGAGTTTCACCAGAAAATTGTCTATTCGGTTTATGTTGGCCCCGTTGTATAGGACCTGGATGGAATATTATTTTGTGTAGTCAGATACTGGTGGTCTGTGAAGTCCAAGCCGGCTCCTCAGACACCGCCTCTCAAACACCCGCTTTTTTCCATTTCAGATGGGGCAACGTTGAACCACACCGGGCACTCATAGGCAATCATCGGCCTAATGAGGGCCATGTAGCAAATCACCTTCACCCTGCTGTCAAGACGACTGCTATAAAACAATCAGCTTGTCAGGGCAAATGCTCCCCCAACTCTCGCCAGAGTAAGACTATCTATCAAATCACTGGTGTAAATGCTGAAGAGAATCGGCGAGCTTACCGCTCCCTGTTGCAGAGTATTCGTAATAAAAAATTCGGTGGTAGAAATTACATTGCCACTTTTGACAACAAACGTTCAACCAGTCAGCATGTCATGAAGCATATATGGCAGTGGTTTACTTATGACAAGTCCTGTCAGCTTAAGATGGAGGCCTTCTTACCATACGGTATCAAAAGCCTTCTCTAAATCAACCAGACTTGCGCCCGTGCACTGTTTTTTTGGCTTTGTTCCATTGTATATCAGAGACGCGTTTGGAGGCCGCATGAATACAGCCATGTCTGGCCTTGGTTCTCCGGTATAATATTATTGTCCTCAGACCACTTGAACAGTGCTCGATTGAGAATCTTTTCGAAAACCTTGCTGATACTCGGAAGGCGACTTATCGACCGGAAATTTGCCGGATTGAGGTTGTCCTTTCCTTTTTTCGGGATGAACCACCACAGTCTTCCAACGCACTGGATAACATGCATTATTCAGCGCATTGTTGAACACCGTGGTGTAAGTGTCCACAGCTTCAGGGGGTAAGTGTCGCAGTGCAATGTTAGATATACCATCGACCCCCGCTGAGTTATTTTTCTTTATGGAATCGAAGATGATCTGGAGTTCCACCTTCGAGATTAACAGGGGACTACCCACTTCGCTCGGCGACTTTGGCGATTGCCAAGTTTTCGTCATCAAACCGGGTGAAACCACGGTTCTCAGATCCCCATTGCGTTATGTCGTTTCAGAGATAGAAATGATGGAGCAGAGCATTGTTTTTCAGGATGGGGTTCGGGCGAATGCTATCATTCACCTTATACACTTCCTGAAAGACAGCCCCCACTGCATCCACTTTCTCCTGAGGATCTTCAATAACATTGAAATCGTCGTAAAAGACGGCTTCCCCATAAATTAAATTCCATATGCAGAAAATGTATGCATAATCCAAACGCTTCAGATTTTTGTATAAGGTGTATAAGATTGTTTTTAGTAAAAAATTGTATTTTATCCCTGTTTCTCAAACACAGGAAAGTTTCAAATGGTTGAACATCTTTAAAAACCACAAAAAATTGTCCACAGGTGTATTTCTGCGTTTGTTTTTTCGTTGTTAAATTTTTTAAAACAAAAATTCTTCTGCAGAACCAACAGTTTAGTTATTTAGTGACTAAAATATTATAAAAGAAAAGAAAATGCGGGACATGAGTTTCATAGCCAAATAACTTTCCATTTGTAACTGTGCTAAGTCGTGGTTATCAGTAGGAATTTGTACGACCCTGAATAAAGGCTACATAAATGCATATGCACTGATTAAATATACAACCGTATCGAGATTTTTAAGTGAATTCTTATGAATAAATCTTATGAAAATTTTTCGTTATTTAGTAAGTATAATTACTAAAGTTTATTTCAATGCATCAAATTGTTCATACTAATTTTGAAATTATTATTATAAATGCCAATAAACACAACCTTAAAATACAAACATTTTTTGAACAATGTAGGTATGAAAGCGCATGAACTCTGCTACCAATAACAATTGTCTTGAATGTTGAAGGTTTGCACAAACAATGCCAACGATAATGTCTGGGAACTATAGTGGCGTGCAATAATATTGTAAAGGTATTTTTTCATTCCATCATATAGACGCCAGTATCGCTTTACATAATTATTTTTGTGGCTCTATGGATGATAGACGTCACCTAGTTTTTCTCCACTCCCATTGATCTAGAAAAAAAATTTTCAAATTCGATTCGAAAAATATCGATGGGGTAGAATAGTCGTCCTTTACTCTGCAAGTCCACACATTTATGCCATGTATGAAAATATGGAAATTAAAGTAAGTTACATACCCCAGCCATGTTTATTTCATAAAAAATAAGAAGGATTAAAAGAATTGTTTCTACAAAAATAAATCGAAGTCTCACTTTCTCTACCGCTTTGACTATGATAAACAATTGTAGACGATTTTGTGAACCCTAATAATCGTAAAAAATCGTATCATTTACATTAGATAGGTAATTCAACTGACGATCACTCATCGTCTACCTTCTCGCAATTGTTTTATAAAGCGTTTATCTATGTTATCATTAAGTTGAAATCGTGAGAAGTCGTTTTTCATTTTACACAACTGCGTGTTTTGAATTCTTTTTACGTTTACATTTTAGTTATATTGAGCAAAGTTTTTGAGTATAAATATTTAACCAATAGGTTATTATTTGTCATGTGGTTTGTTTATTATGGTTTCTATTGAACTCCTCCGTTTGGACGAGACAGTTTGTGACACTTGCAGCGTGACACAACTGCAAGATTGAGTATGGATTTTAATGTGACACAATACTCAGTTTAAAGCTAATTTAGTTTTTAAAACAAAAGTATACAAGAAATTTATTTACAGTAAATAAGTAAGATGTATCACAATGGACCAAAAGCTGGTCTAAGTGTGCCGGCGAATAGCTGGCAGCCACTCTAACCTAACCTAAATAAGTAAGATCGCAATGTTTATATCATTGCTTTTAAAAATCAAAACCAGGGAGTATTTGACTGCCCAAACACGGGTCCAAATGCATCTATAGGGTTTTCCACGAGTTTATAAATATAATTTATACTAAACAGTTTATAATTAGGGACAGAACTCCAAATATGAGATTAGTATTCTAGATCTGATCGTGCTTGGGCTTTAAACAGAAAAAGATGCTGGGCTGGTGTAAAATATAGCATTGAAAAGGTAGTTTGGACGCTGCAATTTGGCAATATTGGTAACATGTTGTTGACATTATACATCTTAACCAATTGTGATGCCTAGCAGATTAATGGATTCTCCATTCCGATTGCGCTCAGCTTTTAAAAACTTTCTATTCTCCTCTACTCAACTACATTCTCTCTATGTTACAAACTATTTATAAAACAAGTATACCCTTATAACGCATGAAGGCCTGCCACAAGCAGTCTTAAAAAACTCCCCTTGGTCATCGATAAAAATTCATAGCACAGCAACCACTGATTACAAGCTCTCATATAGACGCGCCAATCATTCAAAATCCACCTGCCTATGTATACAGTTTAATCAATTTCGGAATCTCGCACAATCTTTGAGAGAGACCACCACCCACCGGATATCACCACCTAAGTGCGCGAATAAAACCGTAAGTACCTGTGTCTAATAGAACGCGATAAAGTAATTCCCCAGTTGTCATGATGATCGAAGAACATATTCCGTCACAATGCGGCACACACTCAAAGCCGACGAAGTCACGAATAAACACAAATTCAAAATCAAGAGTGTCCAGGAAAGCCGAATCAACCACATACACATGAACACCAAACATTATCAATCTCGCATAGGTAACACGAGATTTCTTATCAATAATATTAACTGAATGTTATACATAACTAGAATTACATTAATACAGATATAAATAATATAGCAAAAAAAAAACACAATATTATGGCGTATAGATATAAACAATACATTTTAGCGCAAGTGATATTATTAAGACCGTTGTCGATTCCCTGCGGTTAGTAAAAAGAATCCATTCTTCGCGTTCGGACGGTTTTCTTGTTCTACTACTTTCTCTCGTTGGTTGTTCTTTTACTTTCGTAACATCGAATTCGAGCGCTTATTTTTTTTTAATGTAAATTGCAAGAGAAAAATTAGCTGCTAAATGGTTTCCGTGTCAATGTGGTTTTAACATTTTATTTTATTTTATTTTCCAAATAAGTGGAAACAAAAAAAAGAAATTATTTGTGCGCGTAAACTTCTTTATTACTAAAACAAATAATGATTACTAAAAATTTAGTACTCTGTCTGTTGCTGTTTTTTGCAACTACCCAGTCGGCCAATAGT
This sequence comes from Rhingia rostrata, assembly GCA_949824845.1. Taxonomy (NCBI): domain Eukaryota; kingdom Metazoa; phylum Arthropoda; class Insecta; order Diptera; family Syrphidae; genus Rhingia; species Rhingia rostrata. The sequence continues at coordinate 138,380,667 of OX463755.1, read as the reverse complement.
ACAATTGAGAAAAACGGTAAATATATTTGAAAAATTACATTTTATCATCTTGCGCATTAGTAAACAATCCTATATGTGAACACGACATTTATCTGACCGTGAATAAAAAATAATCTGTCACAAATGTCGAAGATTGATGAAATTATTGAACTTCCACTCCGATATGTTCAAAAACAAATACGAGTACTATGCGGTTTGTCTTCGAGTTTAAGTGCCATCGGGGCTAGATAATAATCTGTTAGTATGTGAAGGACTAAGCGGTTTGATGATTGTACGAGTGTAGCGAGAAATTAAATTTTTGGAGTGCGATTATCATTATTATTGGGTTCAGTAATGCTAGAGCGAAGTGCAGGAATAATTTCCACAGAATTACTGGGACTTTATTTAACATTTACGTTGGGTTTTCTAAGGACTTTAGAAAGTCTATAAATATATATTTTATACTGATCGGCACCTAATATTGTACACTTCATATAATGTCCATAGCCCATACTCTTATCATTAACGAGAACAATTAGTTATTTGAGACTTAATTATTATTTTGAACAAAGTTCACGTTTGAAGTGATATTCGATTTAATCTGTCACACAAAGTTTAAAAGGTAATCAGGCTGGTTGGGAAGTGTTCCCTCAAAATGCTTTCAAAGACCTAGATATGTTACACCCTTATCTGTTTCTTAAATATAGACCGTAGAGCATTGACTTATTATATATGGACTGCTAGTAGCCAACTTCACGAATGTTCAAAAACTACATACAAGCCACTGTTTCACTGCCGAAATCTATGTAAGCCAAAAAATCGTTGCTTTATCATATTGCGAAAAAAATTTTATGTAAATGATCAAAAGACATTAGTAAGAAAGAAATTTACAAAACTTGTTCAGTTTATGGGTCAATAAGTAAAGAAATGTATTGTCATTGCAAAATTTATTTGAAATCATTTTTTGTTAAATTATCCTCAAAAATGCCCAATCTGTGTCGATTCTATTTTTCATATTCAAGCCTTCCTCAGTCAGAAATGTTGCGATAGTATTGCCAAAGTCATGGACAAATGTTGGCTACGGAGAAAATTCTGCCAACTGGAAGTTTTTGGCGTATATTAAAAAAAATTGTAGTTAATAATGTCGGTCGGGTGATGAAAAGTCGAGTAAAAGACGCCATATGCAAAAATTCATGTTATTACATTATTTTTGACACAACTTGTTGATGGTTCAGCTAGAATAGTGTTTTGCTTACGGATTCCCTTTGCATTTCATTAAATAGTTACAAATAGTTATGTTTAAAGGTATAGCAGGTTCCTAACGACAAGATCGAAGATCCAAGCTGTGATAAGTTTTAAATGTGATTTAAATAATTTTTTTTTAAATTTATTTGATTAATTAATAACAATTTTTAACAAATTAATAAGAGGTTAATAATTTCGTAAAAAACGAAAAAATGGTACTCTTAGCTAAGTTTAAAAAGAAACATAGAATTTTGAGTCTATTTTCATTTATATTTTTATTCTAGTGGTCTCAGTTTTAATAGAAACTACATTATTTGCCTTCTAAACGGCAATAGGGATATTTGTTATATTTTCCAGAGCGAAAAAACGTGTATATAACCCTTATTATAATTTACTTCTTTAACGATACAGTCCGGCTGAACCGGGCCTCAACCAATATTCATATTCATTCAGCCCGGTCCTAGCCACAGATTTAAACGGAGTTTTTTTTACTGGTATTGAAAAATTAAAAAAAAAATTACAAAGACAGACGTTAGCTGCATTTTTTAATAAGTGAAACACGTGTCTTAAAATTTACATTTTAAAAACCCTAGGAGCTTTTAATAATATACTTATCACGATCGTCGTCTTGTTTTTTTTTTTTCTTAATTCCAATCTACCGCAATAGTCAGTATAGTATAGTCATAGGAAAAAGTTCTTGACACCTTTAAACTCTTTTAATATGACGGCCGTCGGTGTGGTCAACCGTTAGAGTACCTACTTACATGCTTAAAATACACAAACAAGATAGTCATGCTGATTCAATTCATTCAATTCATTCATGTTTTTTTTTAATGTTTTACATATTTTTCAAAAATAATGACGTTTTTTTAATACATAATGTAACCACGTATGCATTTGCGTAAGACAATGTTTCATTTTTGTATAAATACGAAGGGACAAATTTTGTACGTTGACATAACATACCTATGTTCTTAGTGTTAAATTAAGCGTCGATGATAAATGACATCTCGCCGTGGCGTCATTTAACTATATGACAAAATTAGTACGTACGAATTGTTTTATCATCACACCTTGATTTGATTAGTGGTTATAATTTATCACATATTCCCTGAAAATCCGAAATCCGAAAAACGTCACAATTGCATGTTGACATATTAATATTTATTTGAAATTAAAAAAAAATGTTAACTACTTCAAACATCTTTAGATAAAATCATTATGGTCAACTAATGATTTTATTTGTTGTTTATAAGCCCATTAATCATACCCAAATATTAATTTTAGATCAAGCAATTACAGTGGACACAGTACATAAAATATAAGTAATCTCTAGAGAAAACCCCATTAATGATTGGGAATTTCGCATTTGAAACCCACCTACAATTAGAAAAAATTCACCGTCTTCGTGTAGGTCTTGAAATTGATTGGCAATTAAAATCACTTCTGGATTTAAATTGCTTAGAAGAACTAGTTGATTGACGCACGATTCGTTTTATAATTTAAAATTATCGTTTAGTGTTAAAAAGCTAATATTAAGTTTCAATAACGCTTGACTTTAAGCGGTATCTTTGAAGACTAATCTGGTATCAACATGTAATCAAAAAATTATGATGGCTGTCATGAAAATTAAGCAACTCTAGGTACTAGACAGAAAATATCTTTATATTAAGCATATTTCGGATATTCTTACTTCTTAAAATGGCTTTTTGAAGAAAATGGAATCAAATTTGTAGGTCAACATGATATTATTCTGCTCATAAAAATGCAAAAAATCTAGATCATATAAGAAAGATTATATAGGGTTTTGTATAAAAAGACTATAAAAGTAAGTAAACCAAAAAAAATATGTGCTACGATCTAGGACTACGATTTATAAAGAGTCCACATACAACTTGACACATTCAAGAAAAACATAATTCTTCGTCACACACTTTTCTTAAATGCGAGGATCAAGGTTGCAGAAACAGGTTCTTTCACCAAGAAAGATTTTAATAAGTTAATTAAATGAAAAGGAAGTATTGTGATCTGTGGGTGTTTTTTGTGTATCATTTAAATGTATCACTTTAATATGAAATAAAAAAAACTGTTCACCTTTTAATACAATTTTATTTTGTTTTACTATGTAAAAACACGATGGTTGGGTGTTGTAGAACGAGGGTAGATTCTGATTGGCTTTAACTTGGCAATGCCCAGTGTTGTAACTCTGACTACACATCAAGTGCTTATTTTTTCACCTCCATGTGGTAACCATCGGGTACTGGTCTCATCCAACGGGATTTGACTTGCTAAACGATAAGCGCGAGTGTTGATAACACGACGAAAAACAGCAGCATTATAAACAGCCAGGTCAGAATGGCACGGAATGAATACTCGGCCTGCTGTCCCAGTTGAACCTAGACAAGCTGCTTCGACATATTCGGACAACAGTTTGCCTAGGAATTTCAAGGGTTAGTCAGGCCCCTTGAACAGTGCTGGTGGCGGATGAACCCAAAGGCCAACGGCAGCGCTTAATCCTGTAGCGGATACTGATGGCCCCGTGTCCTAGGGGTATCTAATAAATTGGAACTGGCACTCCAGGTTTTGGGTTGTGCTTTGGGTTAACTACCCAACCATAAAAAAAAAATCTTGTAACGAAGCAGCCAATAGCCTCGGAAAGGACTGATTTTATTGTTGACGACACGGCTAAACGAAAAAAGGACATTGACGTTTGTATCTGCACCTGGAATGTAAGAACATTAAACAGGAGAGGTACAAGCGAACAACTAGCGGAAGCCCTAAACTGCTACAAAGCAGACATTACTGCCATCCAGGAAATACGATGGGATAGGCCGGGAAAAAAGAGGATGAAAAACTGTGACATCTACTACGGACCGTGTTATAGTGAACAGAAACAGCGACTATTCGGATGCGGATTTGTTATAAGTGCCAGACTTAGGCACGAACTCTTATGTTTCCAAGACAATAGCGAATGCATTGTAACGATCCGCATCAAGGCCAAATTCGCCAACATTGGCCTTATATGCGCTCACGCCCCAACAGAGGTAAACGATGATATAGCTAAGGACTGCTTCTATGAGCTCCTTGGCAAAACCAATGAGCGACTACCGAAGTACGATGTTCAAATCTTGCTGGGAGATTTTGACGCAAAGGTAGGAAGAGAAGACATCTTTAGCAGTATTGTCGGAAAACATAGCCTACACGACAACACGTCTGGTAACGGACTTAGGCTAATTGCCTTCGCTACGCAACGAAATGCCACTATAGCCAGCACACGGTTTCCTCACCTCGATATCTATAAGGAGACATGGCGGTCTCCAGTATTTTGGATTTCCGAACATTCCGAGGAGCTAACATCGACTCGGACAACTACCTTGTTGCCGCCAAGGTTAGAATGCGGATATCCACCACGCCACAACAATCCAGAAATATTGTAAAAAAAAATTAATGTCGAAAGACGGCAATCGCAAGAGACCGCCAAGACCTTCGCGCAACGCGTATCCCTTAACCTCTCGATTAACACCATACCACAAGCATCGAATGTCGAAGAACTATGGCAACGATGCCAACAAGCCATTAGATCTGCCGCAACTGATGTGCTCGGTTTCTCGCGCCCACCAGCAAGAAACCCCTGGTTTGATGAGGAATGCTGACAGATGCTCGCAGCCAAGAATGAGGCCTACAAGGCTAAGCTGCAGGTGAAGACGAGAGCTGCCGTTGAGCTCTATAGGCCAAGAAGAAGGGAAGAACACCGGCTTTTTAGAAAGAAGAAAGAAGAGCAAGAAAAGCGCGCGATCGAGGATATAGAGAGGTGCCACTCCAAGGAAGATGTTCGCAAGTTTTACCAAAGTGTAAAACGTCAAAGGCAAGGAAACAAGGCTCGAACAGAATCCATTCGAGATGAATAAGGAAATATCGTAGTTGAGACACAGTCGATGCTGAGGATATGGAAGAACAACTTCTGCAGACTGTTAAACGGCGATGACGAACAACATTCTGCTGTCAGGCAGAACCAACCATTCAATATTGGCAACGACAGCGAAAGCTGCCAACCACCCGACCTGATTGAAGTGAGGATAGCAATATCTAAACTGAAGCTTAATAAGGCTTCCGGAAATGACGGCCTTCCCGCCGAGCTTTATAAAGCCGGCGGAGATGACTTGGTAAGTAACATCCACCAACTCATAGGCCGAATCTGGTCGGAAGAAAGTATGGCTGAAGAATGGAACCTCAGTATCGTTTTCCCGATACACAAAAAAGGAGACCCTCTAAACTGCGCCAGCTACAGAGGCATAAGTCTCCTCAATATCGCCTACAAAATTCTATCTGCCGTAATATGTGAACGCCTGAAACCGTTTACCAACAACCTGATCGGCCCTTATCAGTGTGGTTTTAGGCCAGGAAAGTCCACAGCCGATCAAATCTTCACAAACTCGTCCGTTTGTGTAGGATGACGATGGAGAATTCTCGCTGCTCCATCAGGGTCGGAAATGACCTCACTGATACATTCTATACCAAAAAAGGATTTAGGCAAGGCGATGCGCTGTCATGTGACTTCTTCAATCTGATTCTTGAGAGGATTGCGCACAATTTTCCAAAAATCTGTACAACTACTAACATACGCCGACGATATTGATATCATTGGTAGGACCCAACGTGATGTCAAAGCCACGTTTGCTTGTATAGAGAAGGAAGCGGCAAAAAATGGGTTTAGCAGTAAATGAGGGCAAGATATGCTGTCAACACGAAGGGACACACAACATCGACGAATTGGACAGAACGTCACCATTGACAGATATTACTTTGAGGTAGTACGGGACCTTATCTATCTCGGCTCCGCTATTAACTCTGACAACAACATCTCGTCGGAAATTAAACGAAGAATTACTCTTGCCAACCGCTGTTTCTTCGGGCTAAGAAGGCAATTCAGTAGTAAAACCCTCACTCGGACTACTAAGAAGATCTTATATAAGACCCTGATCATCCCAGTCCTGCTCTACGGCGCTGGTCGCTTTGAGAGGAAAAATCTTCGAAAAATCTTCGGTCCCGTTTGAATTGACGGGCTATGGAGACGAAGTATTCTTACAACTAAGTATTTTGACTAAAAGTGAGCTAAACAAAATGTTTATTTTACACTTTTATTTCATATCCCTCATATGGGATGACGAGGGGTAATGTTAATATTCATAAAAAAACTTAAAAACTCATAAATTATGTAAAACTGAGATTATGAAATATGTTAAGTACTGAATTTGAGAAAAATCATCAAATTCAAAATCGATTCGATAATAGGAGTGTTTTTTCTTCATATTTTATAGGCTTTAATGATAAGAAATATTAATTTTTTTATTTTCCCTGGTTTGGTGCCATTTTTTTGTCTACTCAAGTTAACGGGATCGAACTAAATTTTTGAGATATCTAAAGTTTTATGTAATAAACACGTTTTCTATGCCTGATTAGCAAAAAGAAAAAACCCACCATATATAGTTCGCGATAAATTGATGTCTTTTAATTTTTTGAAAAAATGCGTAGATACGCTGTTTTGTTTGAAATGCTATCATTAATCTTGTTAAGTTCAATTAAAATCCATAGGGACATTTGTGAGAAATCCATTTATTTTTCGTAATCAAGAATCTCATATATAAAATTTTAAATAAATTCCTGAAGCTATTAATGTTCCAGGTGCGTGTAGAAAAGGACTTTTTTACTATCGTAATTTCATATTGATTAATATGAAAATGAATAAATATTTTTCGTGAAATAATTTTTGTATTTTCTTGTATTTAAGTCGCCTTGGAGAAATAGATCTACCCGTGTTAATAAGACAGTCCTATTCGATAGATAATCTGTGGGCTAACTAGCCAGAAATGAACAATTTAGTGGGAGCATTTGTCTGAATTCCCAATCAAAATGACAGTTCCTCCTATGTGTTTGTTGCACATTGGAACTTTATGAGATCAATTGGCAACCAAAAGATTTTTGACAAAACAATGAGTAACACTACACTAACTCTTTTGTGGCTACAGGTTTGTTCTTCCACTGCTACTCCAGTTAAAAGTCGTTATTGAGTCCAGTCAAAAAGTCGTTATTGATAGGAATTTAGCTAGCTACCGGAATAAAACACTGATCTGAGAATAAATTTTCTTTATTAATAGGGGTACTGAGTTTAATAGAACACATCATTGCGGAACACCGCCTTTAAATTTCTTAAGTTCCGAGTATTCTTGTTCATAACTAGATAACTCTTATAACTAATATAACTAAAATATATGATTTTAATACTTGATGGTATATTGTAGCATAGGTAAATCCATATGCATTTTGTTCTCAACTCCCCAATGCCTGACCATGTAAAAGGCTTGAACAGTATTTAAAAATATAGCCCAATAGATTTGTCTTCGTTTTAGTGTCTTTTCAACAACAGGCGTTATAGGATGCTTTGGTCTATCGTGGAATTTTAATTAAAGAATCCAAACCGATGATTTGGAATCATGTTTATGTATAACTTTTTTAAGTCTTTTCGACATTCGTATTATCAATACTGGGCAAGATAATACTTCTGCAGTCGGTTTTCGTATTTTAGGTATAAAGTTTTGTTGAATTTTCCGATGATGCCGCACTTATAACTGCTTTAGACATTTCTTACTATTAAGTTGTAGTTTTCAGAAGGCTATTTTGTGCTTTTTTTCTCAAAACCTGAGCAGTGATTTGAAAGTTTATAATGACAAATTATGCATCTTACTTTTTTGGCAACCCGAATTTTACCTTCCAAATTTCTTTCAACGAATTGAACATCTACATTTTATGTAGCTACACCTGATGAAAACGGCTTAAAAATAATCTCTTAAAATAGACGAACATTCTGTTCCTAGTTTCAAATCCAGTTCTCATGTTATTTTTTAATTCGTGCATTCTCTTATAGATATGCGATCTTTTAGATAGCGAGTATTGGCTTATGCATCCCGAAATTGTTTTTTTGTAAGAAATCTGCTTAATGATGGATTTTTGAATTTACTGATTCCTTTTTTTAAGTTCATTATTAGGGCGGTCAAAAACTGAGGGATTACCTTCCAATGCCCACTATTTAATATACACTTTTTGGGTTCCCATATCATGGTATTAAATTGAATACCTGGGCTTTATCCAAAAACGTACGGTATAGAGTTAAAATTGGTAAACAAAATCCGTATTCGAACATCAACTGCGTATGTACAAAAATTTCACACGACACAGACAAAAATCATGATTAAGTTGATTACTTGCAAAGTCTAGGGGATTGTCATTCTTATCAATTTGGATTTAGAGACAAACAAAGCATAAAGCTAATTTCGAAGAATTATTTTCAAAAAAAAAAGAAACAAATCAATTATATTCCAATAACTATGATGTCTCACCAAAGTTATTTGTATTTTATCCAAAAAAAAGGAAGATTGCCGTATTAACAGGAAAATGAAATTAACTGTATTGCTCAATAAAAATATATGACCATGAAAAATCACATTCTTTTATCTATTGGTGTGTTGTAAAGACTTAACTGTTTTACTTAAAAAAAAACTCAATCCGCCAAAAAAAGGTTCAATATTTTGATTCATCGTTTTTAATTGCTACAATTTGTGTTGAATTATGCAAAATCATTCCGATGGCATACATTTGTAGAGACGAGCTTTGTTTATAAACAAAGCAAGTATTTCCTATTCGAATGATTCATTACAACTGTAATTGTTGTGATGGAGGCATAATATTTCTTGAAGTTATATGAGATGTGTATTTTCATCTGCCAGAGTTTGCTCATTCGTGAGTACATTTAAAAAATCATTGGGCAGATTATAATTTTTAATGTTCAACTTAAATTTCTTTTAGATCTCAATAGTTAACTTTAAATGAAAACTTCCACTACTGTGAGTTGATTTAAAGTTTACACAGATACAGATTCATACTTCATTTGCTTATAAAGTTAAAAAAAGTAAAGTTTGTAAATAATCGAAATCATATTGTTTGTAAAAATGTGGTTTTTAATAAAAAAAAAAAATTTTAGCCTCAAAATTGTAGTCACCGTTTATTTATTCAAATATTTTCTTTGTGTTTCAACATAGGTTCTATACATTTTTAGAAAAATAAATTCCCGTTGGGGATTTTTAAAACCGCCATTGCTTATGGTCTTCATAGACTCTTAAGCATATAGTTAATGTGAACAGGTGTTGCGATTTATGAATACGCTATAAGAAAAGTAAGGTGATCGTAAGTCTATAAATATATAAAAATATACTGAACTTTACAATGGGATCTTTTTCATAAAAATAAGAACACAAACACTTTTTTATTCAATAGTCATAGAATTTACTGGGGTTTAATAATAGGTTTGTTATTTTATTATTCTTTTTGTGTTTAGAAATATATATGCAATTTGTTGGTCTGGGTATTTATTTAGACCTTTATCCGTAGCGTTAATAAAAAATTTTATCACAAAATAATGTATGTATTTCCAACATTATCGAAAGAAAACAAAAGATTATATCATAAAGATGAACAAGTACAATCGAGTACATTCAAAAACGATAATCGTCGAGACATCGATTGAGAATAAGACCTCAGTGCAATGCTTGTAGCCATACCAAAGTATAACGGTTTAATTCTTTCGGCGTTTTGTTGTTGTAACAGCAGCACAAAAATGTAAGGCAGGAGAGGAGTTCGCTAAGGTTGAGACTTCTACCATACCAGTAGCTTTAACGATGTTTTTGCTACACTATTGAATGACGGAAATCAGCATCGTGTTTTTGAAGCACTAAATTTTACTCCACTATTCTACTCCAACATATTTTGTCGAAACTGTAGAAAACTACTTAAAGTAAGTGTGTTGAGAGGAAATATCTGATCCTTTGAAAATCAATCAATCTGCAACGTAGAACTGGCTGCGAAATGAGCAGCATTCATTCAAGGATAGAAGACGAGTCCGAGTTCTTATTGATTTGCACATATGACCAACAGTTGTGACTACCCTTGGAAAAAGACTGTAAATATTTATAGTAAACTACAAATTATGTATTTCCATTTTCACCCCACCTTAAGCTACCTTGAAAGTTCATGTTCACACTCCAATCTTGTTTAGTAAATTAAACATTTGCCTAACAAAAAACTCCTCAACGTCATAAATACAGCAATTTTAATGTACACAACACCGATTACGCATGGACATAACGCGTTGACTCTTCTGCGCTAGTGGCCAAGTGTAAATTATTATTTCTTAGCTCTAAAGGCTTATCTAGGTAAATTTGTCATTTACCAATATAAGAGGTACGTTTTGGTTTTTATAAACTTTTAAGAACATTAACATATTTTAGGAAGTAAATTTCTGGATGCGGATATTTTGAATGATTCGTAATAAAAAAATGGTTTTTCACTTAAACTAAGTTCTTCGATATCCAAGAAATTCATATGATGTTACAAATGTTTGTAAAAAAAAAAAGCAGACAACGGGGCTAATTAGTTTTTCATAAAGAAGATAATTTTGAATATTGACAGTTTCTAGTTGTTTCACGATGATGGTTCTTGTTTTCAACTGTCAATCTACTTAAGAAAACTTGAAAAGGTGACATTTTAGAAGTTTGATAGCAATAAACATTTTCTTCTTTATTTATTATGTTGAGAATTTGTTTATATTTGAAACGAACCACGAACAAAAACCATTCAGGGGATAGCAATGATAAACACGGATTAGCTAATTGGGCAACAGTATAAATAAAATTACATAAAATAATAACAAAAAATTTCATACATATAATTGCAAACGCTTTCGCCAAATTTAACATCTAAATTTATTAAAATTGAACCTTGCATATGAGTTCGGAAACGGGAACCGCACCTCTACGTTTCTCCACCTGCTTTCAGAATGTAAAAGGGGAGATTTTCTCAAATATTAAGAGATTCAAGTTTGTTTGATTCATCTGCGAACATAAAAATGTTCCCTTTGCTGAGAATGGTTTTGGTAGATGGTGACGCTGTTTTTTATAAACTTTTCTCAGGTAAGGCAAACTTATAACGCTAGTTGAGCAAGCTTAAGATGATGCTTGCAGATATTGTTTGGACTCTGTTTGTTATAAAAGTTCTCCTGCTTATAAGCTTCTAATGTAACAAATGAAAATTTAGTACATACTTTTTCTATTGGCTAAACCATTTTTTTTATAATTAGAAAATACCGCTCTCGTTTATGTTCGATTGGGCATACAAAAATCAGAAATCTGATAGCAAAATATAAAAAAAAAAACTTAGCAATCACAAGCACTTGCTTACAACTCTGTTCTACACATAATTCGTATTCTATCTAAGACAGATTTATATCATAAAACCTTTCAAAAAAGAGAATTATCTTATCAATACCTTCTACTTTCTGAAATCTCACGTGAAAAGCAAATCATAAATTTTTAGCTGTCAGCTGGAAACAAAATGAACACCAGATAAACAAATTAGTATGGCTACCTATTACCTATCCGCCGTATATAGCCTGTTATCAGTTTCCAATTTGTTCATCTATTTTCGTCCGATTTCGTTGATTTCTTAAGCAAACACAGTCGAATCGACAACAATTAATTGCCATTCTCTATGGAGTTGATCATATTAATCACAATAAATTAAATTCAATTGTCTTGAGTCTTAATCAATAAACCCCAGGTGTTTTTTTTTTCGGTTTTAATATTGCATTAATGTTTGCACGCTCAATTAGTAATGACTAATTGAAGGAGCTTATTGGTAGGGTATAGTATTGAATATGCCATTCAATATAATTTTTGGATTGTTTTATTTTTATGGTTCAGCGATTTTTTTTTTTTTTTTTTGATAAGCAGTCGATTTTTTCGATTAACTTGAGGGCTTATAATTCAGAATGACCTCTATCTATAATAAACACAACTTTCAAAATAAAGAATACTTATGAAAACAACATTTTAAAGAGCAAAATATGATAAGAAAAAAGTTTCAAAGCAAAAAAATCCCTGCTATGCACATTGTATCTGAAGGTACTAGATTAATTTTTCTTGAGAAAATGTCAAAATTATGTTGCGCACACTTGCAATTCAATTTCTTAGTAGTTATTCCATTTGAAAAATCATGGATTTGTCGGAAATCCGTAAGTGGAACTTGGCTAAAATGTCATGATATCTCACCATTACTGAGTCTTTATCTTCAGTTAAAATTCACAAGCGAAACAGCGCTGAAACTTCATATAAGCTATTACTTTGATTCGCACAACTCTTACGTAACCACAAATATTACTTTCTAAGAAAAATATTATTTTAAATTTACCTTGTTGTATACATAATCCGATATTATCTTTCGGTACCTAACGCGCGATATTGGGAAATTAATTAGGGCCCCCCCCTTCTTCCTAACTGCTTAAAGTTCAATGCCAATGCCTTGCTGCACAGCACATCACGAGCGAGATTGTGTCAGTGGGTTTTACTTTTTACACCTTATCGGTCATAATATAGACTTACAATTCTGATTGATAAGCGAGTAAATTACAACCATCTTCATGGGAAATTTTATAATCCAAGCAATCAGACATTCAATTTTGTTTAATCAATTCAATTGTACTTTACAGATCCAAGGTATTTACTGTGAGTAAACAAAAGCAAAAATAATTCGATGAATACACTATCGATTCATCAAGTAACACGAGTTAACAACCTATGAGGTGTAACTGATTAGCCACTACCCGTAATTGTCGTACGCCAAAAACGAGTTCTGAATTCTAATAATAATTATCAATCTAAACAGAAAACACAAAAGCAACAGGGTGTGGGGCAAATTGAAGAGCAGGGTTTTTTTATGCAAACGCGGTAGTACTCGAAAATGTTTCCAATGAATTAAAAAGAGCAACATAAAATTTTCAAAGAAGTTTTTAAGTTTGTGCTAGGCAATTGCGTTAACATTTTAGCCGGTGAATAATTTTGACATTAGTGTAGTGAAAATATATTCAAATTTTTAACCTGCTTAGGAGCTCGCTAAAATTTATTCAGTGGCTACTTTTTTATGTTTGGACGGTTGAAAGGATACTTCTTTATTACAAGTTTTTACATGTGACGAAAAACAGCAGATCGTTTAGATTATTGTACACCATACGCAGAAAAGTTTCATGTGTTTCATGTCAAATAATGCTATACAAGTTGTAAAATAAACTAAAATTTTATTTTAGCGGGACCTCCAACTCCAAACGCATGAATTGTCAGATCATCACGAGAGGGCAAATGAAAAATAACTTAGGTATTGCTACGGTTGGTTCATCGCACCATCGCGCTACTGATCAATATAAACCAGCTATTTTCATCTCAAATCGCTGGTGATTGGAGTGGTTCACATTAGTCTATTAAGATCTATGAAATTACAGTGAAGGCCTTCCATAACAAAAAAAACTGCTAGGATCACATGATTATTTAATTTGTGTCACATGTCCCACATAATTAATTATTTTAACTATACATAAATACCCGACTATCCACGTGCGACAAAATTACTTTATTGGACAATTTATTTTTATTTAGTCCTAATAGCCCATTCTATTAGTTGCGATATTATCTGTCAAATTACAAACCATTAAAGTTATTAAGCAAAATCATGCGAGCAATTAAAATTACGCCAAACAAGTACCTAACTCGGTTTTTAACTCACCTCAACCTGCCGACCACAAACTTCACTGCATCAAGCAGTTTGACACAAGTAATATAAAATGTGTGTTCCAAAATTATATAAATATCTTCTATTTTTCCTCCTTAACTAATTAATCAACATTCGTCGTGACCATGCAAATAACCAAAAGAACTAATAAGTTCTCGCCTCCATTAGGCACAAACCACAGAAGCCAATCGACTTTGTGATTATAACTGCACATTGAACTGTGACGTTACAGTGCAATTCGGAATTCCCAACTTCGATTTAGCACTTTATCATCATTGTAGAGCTTTAAAATTAGGCAAACGCTTTACCATACCAGTCGGTGGGTTAAAATAAGTAAATTACACGCAGAAAGTGTGCTCTGCTACTGCTGCGCTATCATATACGCGAAGTCCGTTCTGAACTTAGATGATCATAAGATACGATTTTCTCGCTGGCTTTAATATTAAATGCATATTTATAAGAATGAAAAAAATAATCGGAATTCGTTTGTGCTGTACATCGTTGTGGGGCATTACATGACGAAAATTCCCCGTTCGGATAGGTAATTGCCGTTCGATATTAAGTGAAATCAATATATACTTGTCTCTTACTTGGATGCTAACCAGTTTGTTTCGAAAATCGGTAGAGAACAAATTCAAAACTATTGAAAACCAAAGGAATATTTATGCGTTTAAGATAGTAATTTCTAAAGTCTACGGAATGGGTGAGCAAAATAGTCCATTCTATAAAAAAAGTTATTTATTGGAAAAAAATAATCGCTTACCCACTTGAAGAACAGTGCTGTTAAGAAGTTCAATGTAATTGTTATCGATTGATTATGAAATGCGTTAGTTTTGTGAAGATTGTTTCATTTATTTAAATAGAAATGCAGATCGTGTAGTTAGTGCTCAAACAGATACTGGCACAGTGAAAATCCCCAGAGAGTTTAATCATAGATTTGAAATTACTTTCAAAACGTCAAATGAGTAAAGTGAATGAGTTCAAAATCAAGTGTTTTTGTTAAAATGCAAACTATCTGTATTGTCAGACTTTGTTACTAATCAAATGCGTTACAAATCTTGAATAAATAAAATGAGTGAATTTTAAAATGGAAATCAAATGTTTTCATTGAATTGTGTTTGAATAATATCAGTGACGCTTCAAATGTTTAAACCAACTAGATTCAGACTTTATAAGTAGAATTTATTAATTGTAAATTTAAATATGCATTCAAATAAGTTAGAATGTTAGTTTTGTGTACACCGACAAAGGTTTCCTTAATAAACGGGGTAAAGTTTAAATCTATTCGGTTCTCTCAATTTTTAAATGAGAATTAGTAAATCCTCAATTTTTTGTAAAAGAGATAATTTCTTTGAAACGTTATTGAGTAAAATACATCAAAATTATTATAAAATAGTTGAATTATATTGCCATTTTCTATTCAACAAATGTGAAAACAAATGCTTTGACACTTTCAGGCACTGACTAGGGTAACAGCAATAAGTAGAAATCACTAAGAATAAGTAGAAGTAAAAATATATAGGACCTATGGGCTATTCAATAAATAAGATTTATTTAACAAAGGGATTTTTTTTTAAATCAGTTATTATTACATTTATATGAAACGTAGTTACATAGTTAATATCAAATGATCATTTAAGTTTAGTTTGGCACCCATCCCAAGACCAAAAGTAAGTGGGTAAACCCTGCAGGAAAAGGGTTAAAATCCTTTAAAGGTGCGAAGCAAGCCACCCACTACATACTTGTAAAACACCATACAGGTGTAAGCCGATTTTCAAATCTGAGAACATTGTTCCCTAGTATTAACAAATGGAATGATTAATGCAGGTAATTTTTACTGCATTTTACAATGCACTACATTAAGTGGTTTGAAATTAGTGTGTGAACATGTCGAATTCAGTTAGAGACAGTTCGTATGTTTCACTGATTGTTTTGGAAACCTTCAAAGCTAAGGGAAAGATAGGAGGGCCTCCGAAAAATTTTCTAGATCGATGATAGTAAATTCGGGAGAAGAAAGTAGAACAAAGTAAGGCGTGTGGACGGCCACTGGGTGCTAGGTCTTACAGAAGATGGATTCGAAGACTTACAGTTGGAAGTATGTCCCGGAAACTAACGGGCTCGATGGCTAGTGCGATGAACTTCCGCGTAGAAGGTCTGGGTTCGATTCCCAGCCGTAGCAACAATAAATGATTTTTTACTGGCCCTCCTCTCGTGATGATCTGAAAAATCATCTGAGTAGTGTCTATTGTCAAAAAAAGCATATCTCAAATTCGGAGTCGGCATAAAACAGGATGTCCCACCATCGTGCATGAAGTAGACACGTACACATGAATGGTTTTGAGAAAGCTCGGCCCTGGGTACTAACGAGCCTATTGCGCAAATAGTGAGGAAACTAACATAGTGCTGCAATGGTTTCCCAATAAAAAAACTTTGTAAAACCGGGTAAAATCATTCACTAGTTCACAACTAGATTGCTAGTTCTTCTAATTGAAAAAAAAAACACATAACATCAGGTACAACCGACTTCTTGAAAGCCTACGATTGTTTGAGTTCATTCAAAAAAAAGTGAACCACAGTGATTTAGACAATCCTTTTGTTGGTCCTAATCGCATCCATACTCAACGGTTCGAATCCCAGTGGCCTGTAGTAAAGAGGGCGTTTCACGACTACAACTACTCTAACAGTTTTGTTGATTGAGTAGTTCAAGTAAAATGGAGGAGGGAAATAGCAAAAAAAAACATTTAGATCCTTTTGAGGAGTTCGTAAGAGCTGTTATATTTGTTCATGAAAATTTTAAAAAATAATAGTAGGCGTATCTTTGCAGTATTTTATACTTAA
Source organism: Rhingia rostrata (assembly GCA_949824845.1). Lineage (NCBI taxonomy): Eukaryota > Metazoa > Arthropoda > Insecta > Diptera > Syrphidae > Rhingia > Rhingia rostrata. The sequence continues at coordinate 138,363,939 of OX463755.1, read as the reverse complement.
GCACATTTAAAATGTATTTACCAATAAACATAAAAATTATTTCATTACATACACCAATATATATATATTTGATATATTAATCAATTAATAAAAACAAACGAAATGTTAACATTGTACAAATCATAAAAATGTCAAACTGCATACTTAACTAACTTTATCTATTCGTCTAACCACTGTCTACTGGTTGTAACTATATAAAAAAAAGTTTTATACATAATCAGTCAAGTCTGTACGCGACTGTTATGTCAAAATAGTAAATTCCTTAAGTTACCCCAAAAGGCTTCATTTTATGACATTCATCAATCATTCAGAAGCTTGATCGAAAGATAATAACACAACCAACTTAAAAATACGCACGCAATACTTAAATATGAATTTGAAATTATTTAATTTTATCGTCATATAAAGCGTAATCCCAACAGGACTTTGATATAAAGTTTAAAGTGTGAACAAATGATTTACTGCAAGTATTTAAAAATGTACATGGACAAGGAAACGTTTTTTATTGTGTTTATGGCTAGATTATTGATTAAATTTTGATTTCTTCACTGTCATTATCATTGTCATAAGGTGTGCCGATAATTTAAGGTTAATATATTTTTGTACATATAAAATACTATAAGCCGTATTAATTAGATTGAATCTTAAATTCTCAGAGGTTGGTTGGTACATGGTTAAATAGTTTTGTTGCATGTAATTAAGTTGCTTAAATTATTATTACAAATTACAACCTAGCTATACACAACACGATTATTGTGTAGAAAAAAGTAATGAAATTATTTAAATGTAGTAGAACACATAATGTTCATAAAAATTTTTAATGAAATATTTGGCATTTATTGCCCATAACCTGGCACATCTATTCATTTGTATGTAGAAAGTTTTATTTTTACAACAAAGAATGGGACATCCTGTTTGATGAAAAACTTCGTATGACAGTGACGTTTGTCAGGCTTTCGCAAGTAGGACTATGAAAATGCTTAGGTATTTTTACTTTCGGAATTTGAAAATTTATAAATTCAAAATTAATAAATATGTACATTCAATTTGAAATGTGTGTGTTAAAGCTAACTTTTTCCCAAAACAGTTAAGATATTCCGTTGAATTGCTCACGTTTACTACTATTTATTATTTTTTTATATATATAGTATATAATATTATATATATTTTTTTTTATATTTTATATCTTACTATTGCTTTTAACACATCTTTTAAAAATAAATCTAAAATCGCATAGACCAAATCACTTTATTTCACTGTTTAAATTTTTAGCAGAAACACTTTAGGGAAACTCAAAATTAACTGGTACTTAGTTTTTTGCACGTTATAAGAATAAAAACGATATCAATCCACTAATGCAAATGTGCATATATATTGACTAGGTTTATGTCAATATGTAGAGTACGAATCGTTAAGTAATACTTGCATTTATTTTGAATTATTATTTCGAACAGACAAATACAATTATAGAACAAATCGCCAATTCTAAAACTAACTAGAAATAAATTGTTTACTTAATTTTTTTTTTGTTTACTCAAACAAAACTCTAGAAGTTCATCGAATTTTGGTTTTAATTAATGCACAATGGGAAGCCTCAAATCTCGGCCTTTTTTCGTCATTTTTCAGGTTGATCTACTGTCTTTTTTAACTGTTTTTATTGTAATATATTCTGAATTGCTGATACATTTAATATTACTGCTACTGAAATCCCTTTAAAAACGAAATATTAGTTACTACATAACTTCTAATTAAGCTGTAAAGACCTTTAGGAGGAAATTTGTGAAACTACGCCTTAATATAACGCCTGTAGTTTTAAAAATAAATAATAAAGTACTGTCAAAAATTATACAAAAACTCAATTAGATTATTTCATCTAAAACGATTTTTATAAAACAACTAGCACGTTGTCTGATTTGGAAGATTTGGAACATTCACTTACATATGTTTGATTCCACTTTTTGTTTTACAACACAAATGTGTGACACTCAAATAGAATGTTGTCTTGATTACAAATACAAGGTAATAATCAACTCTCGATACGATAAGGAGTTTATGATCCCCTATGACTAAATCATTTCTTTTGTCAAAACAAATCAACATTGCTGGCGTTAATGTTCCCAAAAAACAAAAATGGTAATAAAATGCTTATCAAACAAAACAATAAGAATATATGAGGAAGTTCATGACCTAACCTAATGATATTTCGATTGAAGAATGATTACAACATATCAAATAGTTTTCTTTTGAAAATCTTTCATAAACTGAAACTACGATAAGATTATAGTGTGTCATTTTTCTGCCAACAACAAGATATTACGAAATTTTCATCTGGCAAAACATTGACAATAATAGTTTGAAAATGCACGTTATATAAATTACTATACATAAATGTACTTTATATACAAATTCATTGAACACAGTGTGGAAAATTACATTTTTTAATAGATTCACATCAAATTTAAGTTCTCAATGTTTCTGTCTTGTTAGTATAACTGAGACCTAAATAAACAGAAATTTGTACTAGACTTTGAGAAAAATCTTCATGAAACTATAAGGCAGTCATCTATTGAGAAGTTGTATATTTTGAATAAACGGATTTACTTCTAATAACAAATATCATTGAAAAGCATCACTAAAACACAAAACATGATGAATCTGGACATTTTTTTAGACAAGGCCTTTATAGAAATCGTTAGGAAATCCTGTCATTGAAATCACCACTTTGAGTGAACAACCATACTCAGGCAAAAGAAGATCATTCGAAAGATCAATGAAGATTGGAGCAAGCGAAGAAGTAATGATGGAATGACAATGAAAATGAATGAAAATTGAAAAACGTCAACTGGCCAAACAAATTTAGATGGAGGTTTTCAATTATACTTTAGCTATTTATTTACAAGAGCATAAGTAATGTTCTAATAAATAAACAAACATATTAAGTAGAATTAGTTTATTTTATGAATAAATTGCTTTAAAAAAGTCTATAACAAAATGACAGATGTACAATTTATTATCATTGTGGAATAATGTATGAAATATACAGTACTCGTACTTTTTTTTTGTAAGCATATTGGATAAGTGCTTTTTCCTATTTGTCAGTGTCAATAGCTAATTTTATCAACGCATAACTTTATTTGGCAATTCATCATTGTCAATTTAACTATGAATAATATTACATTTGGAGTATTTACTATAATGTAGTAAAATCAAATTATAGTAAGGGTTTAAATTCAATAAAACGACATATGTATGTCGTGTGCTGATTAAAACAATTAAAAACAAAACAAGTAAATTTTTTTTAAGATCCTTCGTTTTAAAAATTGAAAATCTTTACTCTCGTCAGTGATAAGATAATCCAGCTAGTACCAATGCATAAATTATTAAATTGTTCCAGTGAAAGTCAAAATAACAATACAATTGTTATCTCCCCCTGTTGACTCCTATGCAATTATTTAATATTGTGGTACACATTTTGATTATCTGACGAAAAAGTAGTAGCTTGCGTTTCGCATTAAGGCAATGTATTTTTTATTTTTTAAGGAACTAAAACCAATGTTGATTAAAGTTTCATTACGTTAGATGGCTCTTAAAGTATCTATAAAATACATGTCTGTGATTATGTATTCGTATGTATTGACTAACATGTGTCTGCGGAATGACTTTTCAAGAAAAATAAATTCAACCTAAAGTAATCAATAGAGTGTTTTGTCATTTTTGGAAATATCATGACAAATTCATATCAGATGTAAGCTGGTTATATACCAAGAAAATTGCACAAATACTTTGTTTACATATGATTAAAGTGTCACATTTATTTGTGGAGTGTAATTAAATTCAACACCGCCGGCCAATTTAATTTGAAATAAATGTCTTTACCTAACGATAAGCAATTGTCATTAAATTATTTTATTTCTTGTTTCAGAAAACAACGAAAACGTTTTACGAGATGTCATAACCTACATTGAGGAGCATTTTACATTGCAAGCTGTGCCACGAGAAAACCGTTCACGAGAATGCACGGAAAGTGAGGGATCAGCGTTGGATGAATTTCCTGAAATATTCACAGGTGAGTTTTAATCTTTGTTGGAACATATTTCAGCAATTGTATTTAAATCAAGGTGATTACGATTGTCTCAGGGGTTTCTTAAATGGTAAAGAATATTTTTGAAGTTGAGTAAAATGGAAACTGAATGACAGCAAAAATTCTGCGAATATGGCGCTATTTTAACTGTCATTTTCCTCATTTATTCATTTGACACTGATGCTGTTGCGAAGTAATTTTTCAGCTTGACAAAATCTGCAAGACAATAAAAAATGTTTGGTAAAGGTTTGTTCTAGACATTTGCTCTTCTCATTCTCTCTTTGTGCCACTTTTTGCCGATAAATAGAAATAGAACTGACTCATATTTTTCTAGTTAGGAGTGCATTTTTTCGGGCGCATAAAATAAAATACATGTGTTAAGTTCACAGTCCAAGTTTAACTTCGGTCGCGATTCTTTTGGACATACGTTAATGCTTTGGTTTACCATTGAAAAGGCAGTTTGAACTAGGGTGCCTAAAAAATGTTCAATAATAAATTGTAGCGGTACTCACTAATATTTTGCCATTGAAAAACCAGTACGGTGTCTCAAATTTCTTCTAAAAATACCATTATTCTTAAATAACGCATTGTGTATATAATCATAAATTATAAAACTTATTCATTGGTTTGTGTTTACTCGTTGATTTCGTTTTTTACTCAATGCTTTATTAAAAAAAAAGAGTATCCGTTTGCTCCATTTTTGAAGAGGCTTAAAGCGTGTGTCCAACAAATTAAATATTTAAAGAGTCACAGACAGTGTGTAGCACTCTTCAACAGTTTGAACAAGTGAATGTACATATAATTTGTCTAGGTTTTTTTTAATTAAATGTCAGTAAACAATTTTCAATAATAAGTTGTCGCGGAATTCACTACTATTCAGCTACATCTGCTCCATAATGCCAAGCACTGTCAATAAACAAAGCACTTGAAATGTATACGTCAAACAAATTGACTGTCAAAGAATTCTTCCGCCATAACTTTGTCATCACCCCCCTTGACAATTGGAACAGTTGGAACACTCGAAATGACAAGTTGTAAAACAAATTAATAATACACCATTGACATAATTAATATTGACTGATCATGAACTGTCAGTCTAAGAATTGAACTGCTTTTATATGTCCATACTTTTGCTGAAATTTTAAAGAGATAGAAGTGTTGGAATCGTCGATATTTCGTTAGAACGAAGACTGAAGGATCGCTTTTTTAGATTCGTCTCCCAACACTTTCTGCTAAATTAGTGAAGTTATTAATTTTTAAAGCACCATTTATAGAATTTATCATTATTTTCAGCTGGTAGGTAATGAAACTATTTTTTGGCTGAAAAAGTTCCCCTCTGATAAGAATGTCGTTCTACTGAATATAAAAATCCCAGCTTAGGCAACGAAAGAATGTCTCTGAGTGAAACAAGCCTTATGTTGAACTTAGAAATGGATTTTGAGTTCGGTATTTGACAAAAGTTTATTGAAGGCTTTCTGTAAAAAAATTACCACCATGATTCGCAGACAAACTTTTCAATTCGTCATTTTTATAACTGGTTAGGTTAGGATCATTAAAGTAAAACATCCTCTACTCTGCCATCCATATATCTAATGGGTACTTCTTGTTGGGTCACTCAACTCTTAACAGTAAATATTGGATAAATGGGTATCAAGGAGTTATTAGTTATCAGTGAAGTAGGGACTTTCATAAGTTCTATTCCCAAAGTTCCAGGGACGTGGAAAGTGAGTTGTATCCTAAGGATCCTCTTCATAATCGTAGCTGTTCTACGGAGCTGGACTTTAAACACCTTAGCCTGTAGTGTGCTCTCCACCTCTAGTTTCCAGTGTTTGTTGATGGATTAATTTTAGTTAATTATAATGTCCTAATATTATATGTTTTTCGAATTATTATTGTCTGCGGTGAATCGATTTCTAAAGCTCCGTTTTTTCTCAAACTTTTTTTTCGACCTGTTATAAATAACGAGTCTTTTCTTGAATAAAGTTTTTATGGCAAGGAGAAATTGGAGGCGTTGACTGCGGAAACTGTTCGTCAAAATGATAATTAATAAATATAATAATAATGATACCCAATATATAGGGCAACCTTTGCTACCTTTAACCAAAACTACATAACGTTTTATGCAATAGATTGTTTTTATTCAGCTGTCCTTTTTTTCAGGAAATGTTTTTTTTATGCTAAGCTCATTGCATTGCAGTGCTCTCTCGTGTCATTCTGATGTATCTATTAAATATGGAATTCAAAGTTTGAAGACAACATAACAGACTGTTATTCATTCCAACAGGAAAGTTTGTTTGAGATTGGGTTATCAAGTTTTATCCTCTTTTCAAAAGAAAGTGACATATTTTGCAAACGTGACAACCAAAGTTCGAAACCATCGTCTTAACACTTGCCTTACAAAATAAATCTCTTACAATAAGGAAGCAATCGTCAAACAATATATTAAGACAGACAGCTTGGAATAAAAACTTGAAAAATCGCATTTGGTTCTTAAGTGGCCAACATTATATTGACAAGCGTCTTCTTCCGTGGAAGATAATAATCAAGCCGTAGGTACCCTACGCAAATAACTCTCAAGTTAAATAATAATTGATCAATTTTTGTTTTATCAAAATCGACTGCTCTTTAAAAGATTACCCTTGTCTGATAAAGGTAATCAAAGAAACGACTGGTTGTCAAGACACTACCTCTTGTAGAGTTATCATGTTTTCCTTAACCGTGTAAAATATTGACGTTAAGGGACACATGTATATCTGATTATGACACATATCGCAAATTAATATTCTTAGATGTACGTTAATCAACTCACGTGATCTTTTGATAGTTAATGAGAAACATCTTATCAAGATACTTGTAGCAGTGCAAATCTGGTCATTCCAAAAATAAAATATATCAAGGTTAGATTGGACAATGAACGTAAAATTATTTATATGCTATATATACATATGTTTTTTTTTTTCATTAATGGAAGTTTGGGATGTATTTGTTTTTGAAGAAAGGGTGTGTCCAAACTAAATTGTATTTGATTTGTAACTTTTTAGAAGATAAGAATCTAATCTTACAGTTGATGCAAAATCTTTAATCAAATACTCCATGTTGAGTGTATTCGAATTCACCATTTTTTAATAAATGGTATCTCACGTAGGCGTATACGTGACATTTATTTTATTGCCAACTTTTAAAATTTTGATTTGTGTCACAACAACTTTGATCACCATATTTATTTGATTTTTAATTTAAGTCTTCGCATTTCGATGGAACGACAAACATTACTTCACAAAAATAAATAATGATTTTCTGCGAAAACTATAATTACAATTTTAAATGTTTTTTCGATAATCATGTTCTGAGACTCATAAGCTTTGTTTTGAACAACTCGAAATTGATTGAATTTATTAAACATCCGCAATGAGTGTTAGAAAATTTTACTTTATGGATTTCAATTAAAGCTTTGACTGGATCCTTAGTATCCTCCATAGCTTCTTTAGAGGAATCATAGGAAAAATAAAAAGTGATTTCCTTACATATCTTAAATTAAAATATTTTTGGAAAATCACGTTTGAAAATTAAAAAAATTCTTTGTTTTGCCATCAACTCGCCAACTCACCAATGGTTGAATTTATAGAAAAGCCGTAAGAAGTTACAGAAAATTGCCAAGGAGGGTTTTTAATGAAAGCTATGACTTGATTGGCCCTTATTCTGGTGTAAATCTATCAGATTTTTGTTGTCAACGAATGGCAGCGAAGAAGAAATAGTATCGTGCCATATATTGAGAACGATGAATAATATTTTTCCACTGTCGGAATCTTTGTGATAATCCACAAAATAAGTAAATGAAAACTGTAAAAGGATCGCTACAAAATATGTTTTAAATCCAGTATCTTGCTACTGGCAGGCCATATATCCAATTATTCGATTGTAGACTCAGGTTGAATTAACGTCAAAACCTGAGCCTCATTACTAAGTTCTCCTTTGCTTCATCAATAATTTTGTTTTAATCTCTTTGTGATGAAAGCTTTAATAGATCACTAAAAAAATTACTTATTGAAACGCTTGACGTTGCAGCACTGCCTATAGGAATATTCTCCATAATTAAAAAGAAGCAATAAAATAAGAAAGTTGACATAATATGAGTATAAAAGTGATCCACTGAATAGTTTTTTTTGAATTTGATTAAGTTTAAATTGATGAGAAAAGTGCCTTGAAAAATCAGCATGCCTAATTTGCATTTTTTTTTTTAGAGGACCAACTTCGTCAAGGAGCCATCGTATTACATGTGTTTGCGGCCGTCTACTTCTTTGTACTTCTAGCCACAGTGTGTAACAGCTATTTCCTGCCAACTGTTGAATGTATATGCGAGGATCTTCATTTATCCAAAGATGTTGCAGCCGCAACATTCATGGCGACAGCTACATCAATGCCTGAATTCTTCACCAATACCATTAGTACCTTGATAACACAATCTGACATGGGTCTGGGAACAATCATCGGTTCTCTCATGTTCAATACACTTGGCGTGGCAGGATTAGCGGCAATTTGTATTAATAAGGTAAATTTAAATTCGAAATACAAAGTTATAAAACCTAATTAACTGAATTATACTTAGCCGGTTCAACTGGATTGGTGGCCCATCGCTAGGGATTGTTTTATCTACATGTTCAATACAGTCATTCTGATTATTGTTGCGTGGGGCGGTGTTATTACATTTGTGGACACTTGCATTATGATCGGATTCTTAGTCGTCTATTATCTGCTAACATTTAACAATAACACATTCATGAAACACATCCGTGTATTTGTTGAGGATAAACTAAACTGCTGCTTTTCGACACGTTACGGTAAATTTTTTTTCATTGCGTTTATAAGAGTGAACTCATTTTCTTTATATTTTTTAAGATCTAACACTTCCTCCGGAGAATAGTGCTAAAGCAAAGCTGCCACTGAAAAAGGAACACATTAATGGCAAGGGTGTTTTTGTGATCAATGCTCCTGAAAATACTTCGTCAATTGCTTCTAATGCTAATTTATCCAGAAGTTGTAGGTTATGAAATTACGCAAACCCCGGTGCAATACTAATTTTATACTTTTTTTTTTAAGGGACCGAAGATGACGAGGTAGCAATTGAAATGCCTGAGAAACTATTTGCCCTGCCACACGGTAAATCGACTTTGATGAAGATCTGGTGGGCATACACATGGCCAATTAATGCTGTCTTAGCATGCATAATTCCAAATCCAATAACAAACAGAAAATGGTACCCTTTGACGTTTATAATGTGCATTTTGACAATTGGGGTAAATGCATATATGATCGTATGGATGTTAACAGCTTTAGGTAAATAACAAAGTGAATGTTAAATTTAAAAGTTAAATATCTGTTAAATATTACAACTTTCCTGTAATTCTATGTCCTATTCATTTTTAGTGAGGCAAAAGTAGTGTCATGTCATAATGTCAATTGACTGCATTTTTTTAAGACTTAAGGCCCGCCCAGAATGCGTATCTGTAGCTGGACGCTTGTAGCTGAGTCAAAAGTTAAAAACAAAGTAAGCCGTAAGCGCTTACACAATGTAAATCTGTAGCTTGAAGTTGAATGAATGGCAACTTCATGAATGAAATGTATCCTTCTTTTGACAGCGATACAAGATACCAGCTACAGACATGCAATCTGGGCGGCCGTTTAATTTATGTACTTGAAAGTACAAAATTCATGTCACTAAGGCTTGGGTTTATTAGTGCCAGATCATCCAAGTTTCGGGAATAAACTCGAGTTGAATCGAGAAATGTGTTTTTCAGTCAATTTTAATCCTTCGAGTTAATCCAGCAAGTTTGGTGAGTTAACCCTGGATTAAATGATCAGATGTTTTTGAATGATGTAAATTAACAAGGGAACAATTATTGTCAATTTTATTGACCTGAACATTTTATGACGTCTTTAAAAAATATATACGTGCATTATATATATATATAGATTCAGATCTCAGATCTCATTCTATGGTCATAAAGTTTGAGTCAGTTGAATTTTTTACAGATGTAGGCGTAAATCCTGAAGCGAAATTCGCCAAGTTTTCTTGGTGAATAATCATATTTGACAAACGCCGCCAAACTACATGGCCTTCACATACTGTCAACATCGACAAGTCATTGTCGGAAAAACATTTATGCTTTTACGATTTTGTTGGCAAGTACAGAATTTATGCCTAGCTAGTTAACCTGCTTGTCGAAATTACTTTGTATCATTTGATATAATAGTGTGTGTGCGATGAAGTGCTGCGTTCGATCACCAGTAGAAGCAACGCGATGATCTGACACATCATCCGAGTAGTACCAATTTTCGTGACTTACAACTGTGAGGAAAATATTTTTTTTTTGTTCGGGTGTGTTTGTGAGCAACTGAAAGCATAAGCTAATTATCGCCTGCAGAATATGACAGTTTCATGTACAACCTTAATGAAAAAAAGTAAAAAAAAAATTAATTCAGTATAGCCCCTGTTACAAATAACTTTTGTAGTATTTTCTTCAATAATAAAAATTCATTAAAACCATTTAAAAATTTTAACACAATAATTTTGTATTTGTATAGGTGCAACTCTTGGAATACCGGAAATTGTTATGGGCCTAACATTCCTTGCGGCTGGCTCCACTACTCCCGAAGCAGTGTCCAGTTTGATTTCACTGCGAAAAGGTTTGTTATTTAATATTTTCATTTTTTTCAACAATATTCTGACAATTTGTTTCCATTTGCAGGTGAAAGTGGTATAGGTGTTTCAAACTCACTGGGTGCCAATTCCTTAGCTATTCTTCTATCACTGGGTGTACCATGGTTTATCAAAAATTGTATGAACTATGGTAAAACAGATGGTACCAACGCCATTTACCTGACATCACAAGGCATTGAATATACGATATTCATTCTTATGGCATCCACGGCTGGCTTGTTTATAGTTTTGACGGTCAGCGGTTACCGACTGACAAAACGAGCTGGCATAGCCCTATTCACGGTGTACTTTGTTTTCATTGTATTGCAAATTTTAATTGAAATGAACGTGTTCTTCCCCAAGAATTGCTAATGGCAGTTGTCCAGATCATATTTTAAGACTGTTTAGTTTTTATAAATTTAGCAACACAAAACGCTAAACAAACAATGATATTGTTTCTTAGACAGTATTGATAGGTGTTCTTAATTAACTATAATATGCATACATTATCAAGTAACAAAAAAAAAACGATTTTATTTTTATAACTTATGGCCAAAGTGTGGCTTTTCTTTTGACTATGACTGTAGATTAATGTTTATTGCAATATTATCGTAAGATTTTATAATGTATTTGTACGACCTTGTAAATTGAACAAGTATACTCAATCCAACAAGAATGATGGTATATAAGCGATTGTGATTTCCATGTGCCTGATGATCATGTTATAATGAGCAATTTAAGGTTCCAGAGTCCTCTCTCGAAACAAAATGTTTTATTTTATTTTTTTATAAAAAAAATATTTTGTTCTACTCAAAATGTGTATAATAACTGTATTATATATTTAAAAACAAAAATTGTTGATTTTATTTTGTTATCTGTTTTATTTAATTTTATTTTGTATATGTATAAAATTAAAATGTTTAAGTAGAGCGAGTATTAAATAATAAATTTATTAGAATTCTAAACTAACAGCAGTTTGTTTTTTTTTTTTTTTTTGTCATTTAATGTAAAAAATTTTTTCTCAATTATTGTTATTTTCAAAATTTGAAAATATTTATACTTAAGATTAAGCGGATCTAGTTAAATGAATTTATTAATATTTATCAAATTAGTCTGTTTCTTTCCATCATGTGAGCAAGCGAATGATACCGAAAATTGTGGAAAACTAAATATTTTGTGGCATTTGTTTGTTCTTTTTCAAAATTTAATTAGTTTAGCTGATTTTTATTTAATTTGCAACAAGGTCATAAACAATTAGGGCCTCCACTGGACTAATACCATTATTTTAAATGCTGATACAGGTGTGTTTTTTGTTCCACACACTGTACGTACTTAACAGTAGTCGTTAAACAGAACGCACTGTTTCTAAAAAAAAATAGAAACGCCTTTTATCCTACATTCACAGTCTAAACCCTATAAATATATTTATAGTTTTCTTTCTTTCGTTTCAAAAATTTCAATTCAAAACGTGCCAAAAGGAGTTTCACTTCAAACCTGAATGCACTCCAATGAAAACTTTGCATCTGTTAGCAACTACTCTGAGCACTATAGCCATATTAAGGGCCCGGTTATAGCTATCATTGAAAACCCTCATTGCAAATTTTCTTTTACTTCTTGCTGCTTTTTTTGTAAATTCAATCATTGGCGAGTTGGTTTCAAAACTAAGCTCAGGAATTTTAGAACATTTTAGTTTGCTCTCAGATTTCAGATTTTTACTCGTCCCGATCGAACATAAAGAGATTAATATGTTTTTTTTATTGACACCTCATTTTTTTATATTCTTGCTGTGGAAGAATGAACTTATGAAAATGGATGAGAAAAATTCAATGATTACATTGTTGTAAACAATGAATGTGGAAACTGTCGCTTAATGTAGATGATGATGATAATGATGGGGAAGACGACGATGATAATGAGGAAGAATATGACATTAGTTTATTTAATGCAATTTCCACCTTTCTTTAAATAGTTTTTTTTTATGTATTTCAAAAACTCTAAATACAACACAAACCAAACTGCGAAATGCAAATTTCCAAATATGTCCAGAAAATGTTTTTGTGTTGTGTGAAAACGGTGATTTTTTTCCCAATCGAAAACGAAAAAAATTATCTAGAACTTCATAAGTCTATTAGTAAAAATCAGTAAATTGTCAGTTGGTATCAGAGAGTGACAATTCGTTTGTTTTGTCCTGCCTTTTTTTTAATATCATTTGTTCTTCAGAAGCCTCTCTCGTGTTGAGAGAATTAACATCCGCTACAAGATATTTGAGAATTTAATTATGTTCACTGCAAGAGTACGGGAACAGATTCAAAGGCAAATAAATGATATCAAAGATTATAAAGCCATACAGATGACGCACCGCATACAAGAAAAAATGTTTTATGGCGGGTCGTACTGGCGCGACTTTTACTTTAGTAAAAATTGGAAATTTACCTTATATTTTAAATAATTAATAATTATATATGACCAATAAAGACCAAACAGTAAAATATTTTATTTGTTCAAAGACGAAATCAATTTTTGATTGGCTGTGTTCCGAAACACAGATAAGATTGAGTAGCAAGGTAAACTACCAGACCTAACCAGACTCCCGGAAAAGACGGCCTTCCTGCACAGCCATATACAGACTGTGGAGATGATTTGCTAAGTAACATATACCAACTCATAGCCAAATTTTGTCGGATTAAAGTGTAAACAAAGAATGGAACCCCAGCTCAGTTTACTAGGTCGAGATAATGTGACCGCCTATAACTGTTCAATAACCGCCTGATCAGATCGGTTCATTGTCACAATGTTTCCTAAATCCTTGGCGTAGTAGCATACGCCGATGCCATTATTCGTATGATTCAATTAGATGTTGACCTTCAAAAGGGATCGAGGTGTGTGCTCTCAAGTAGAGTAAAATGTAATTTTAGATAAATATTACCGGGCAGTCGGGAAAAAGAGGTTAACAAGGTAGTCAATTTCGCAATGTGAATTGGGATTAAACGGAGAACGCTAGAAAGGGCAGAGTTTTTAGAGAGAGAAGAAAAGCTGAGTATAGTTTTTGTGGTAGTTTTTTGCTGCTTTGGTGTTTTGAAAAATTAACGGAATGCGCGACTCCTCTATCATACGACGCCATTTAAGTAATCGCTCGGTATAGACGCCATGATACAACTAACCAGATATTGTCTTAGCCTTTTTTTATTGTCTCGCTCTGCGCATCTACGACATCGGTGCTCATTCCACATGTATCATGCCATGAAGCATCAAGAAGCGTCTTAGTGGCGATTTGTTGATTTATGGTTTACTTTATCTCACTTCCCCCATTATTCGAAATTCATCAATCGGAGTGCTGGCGACTACAAATCTTAATCCAACTTTTTCTCTTTCACTTAATTCGTATCGCGTGAAAAAATGTGGTTTTGTTACATTTTTTCATCTTTTTAAAAGTCAGTTATATCATTTAAATAATTTTATTATCAAGGTAGATTCAAATCCTTAAAACTAGAAATAAAAATTGTATTCAAAAAATGTATGCAAGCTAAAAAAAACATTGTCAAGCATTTTTTAATTAAAAAAAAAAAAAAATTTTTTTTCTTTATGAAAAAAGAGAAAACCTAAGTTTGAGCTTCTTTCATAAGTACAGTTCTACATTATTGATTTATTGTTTCTGGTGTTACTGTTAAGGTATATGTTTTTTTTTTAGAGAAGATTAGAAAAAGGTTTTATTTTGTTGAATGAAACGAAGCGTTATGGGTTCCATACTATTAAATTGAACTCATTGTTATAAATGTCCGTTAGATGTTCTAATTGTGCTTATGCCACAACCCCTACCACTATATTGGGGTATTAATTTCTTCATCTTTACCATTCAATCGGTATGTACATTGAATTTTTTTTTCTGGTTTTGTTTAATGACTATAAGTACAAAAATATTAATATGTACATATAAATTTTTTTATACACTTTTTTTTCTTCTACATACAATGTTAAACTAAAGATGTTTCTCTTTTTTTGTATATATAATTATTGATTTTGGTTTAACTATTGTTGAGAGTGTATTTTACAAAATGTGCTATTTGGGCTACGATATTGGCCCGCTCTCGATTACTGTTTCTTCGTAATAATGTAATTTACAAAAGAATGAATCACTAATTTAGATAAACAAATTGTCATTGTTTTACCTTAAATATTATTAATTTATGAATAAATATTTGTTTTTTTTATAAATATTATCAGTCTGCAAATTAATACGAATTTGTTTTATTTATTTTTTATTTTATTCGCTTTATTTTAAATAAGCTCAAAATATATTATTTTTGTATATATATTGTATATAATAAGACTAACGGTTTCATTAACTTTGGTTTATCATTATAAAATTCAAATAAAATTAATCAAGTCCATAAACAGTTTCTTTGCTTTACTTGTATGGTAGTGAAATGAAGGTAAAGATTTTAAAAACCTACAGATTAGGTACAGCAATGGTAGGAGTGACCATTTCTAAGATTATAATTGTTATGAGCTGACGAGCTTTTACTGTAATTATTGTGCACCTGGGCAGGCCCAAGGGAATGTTGAGTCGATTTGCAAGAGAATTGTCTGTGGTTGTTGGTTTCCTACAATAAAAAATATGCTTTCTGTTAAAATAAAGTTAAAATATATAAATTTGTTGATTTTAATTTTGTTGATATGGTAAATTGCTTCTCAGCATGTCGGCATATAAATCACCGATAACTGGCAGCGTTTTGCCAATTATGGTGACAGGATTCAGTAATCCGAAGATAGTGCCGATTAATAGGGAGTGCTTTTAATAAAAATGATTACGTCATCGTGGAGCCACGAACGAAGTTCCTATCTGCACCTAAAATGTGAGAAGATGCAGCCGAACAAGCGGAACCTTAAAATCAGATATAACTGCCATTCAGAAAGCCGGGGAAAAGGAGCATAAAAAACTGTGACATCTACTAAAGACATCTAGTGCGCCGAAACAACGGCAACTCAGATGTTGTACCCAGGCCAAATCGTCAAGATAAATAACATGAGCGTCGGAAGGAAAAAAGGAAGTCTGCTTGACAAAACGTATGAGCGACTACCGAAGTAAGCATCCAGTGTTTTGGATGAACGAACGTTCTTAGGAGATAACATCGACTTGAATCACCTTGTGTTAAGAATGCGGATATCCACCACGCCACAACAAATTATAAATAATGTGAAACAATTCAATGTAGATAGACTACAATAGCAATAGACCGCTAGAACTTCGCAGATCGCGTATTTCTTAACCTGTCGATAATCACCATACCATCAGCATCTAATGTCAAAGAACAATGGCAATGAAGTCAACAAGCCATTAGATAAGTCGCAGCTGATGTGGTAGATATCTTGCACCCACCAGCAAGAAACCTTGGTGAAGAATGCCGACCGATGTTCGTAGCCAAAAACGACGACTTCAAGGTGACTATGCTACAGGTGAAGGCTCAATGGGGCAGAGAAAAAGGGAAGAACACCGGCTTTTCTGAAAGAAGCAAAAAAAAAAAACAGTTAAAGAGCTCGATCGAGGATATAGAAAGGTGCCACTTCAGCAATCATCATACAAGGCCCAAAGAATCAAAAAGATGAACAAGCAAATATCATAGTTGAGACACAGTCGATGCTGAGGGAATGGAAGAACCACTTCTTCAGACTGTTGAACGGCGACGACAAACAATCTCCCCCTGTCAGGCAGAACGAACCATTCAATATTGCCGACGACAGCGGAAACTGCCAACCACCCGACCTAAGTGAAGTGAGGATACCATTATCTAAACTATTAAGGCATACATTTTTGTATGAAAGAACAAAAGAAAGAGAAAGAGCGATTGAATTCGCTTTGTCAATTCCACAAATAGAAGACCCTCTGAACTGCGCCAACTACAGAGGCATATGACCCCTCAAAATCACCTGAACACCTGAAACCGTTTACCAACCAAGAGGATGCACTGTTAAGTGACTGCTTTAATCTCATTTTTGAAAGGATTGTGCAAAACTCCCGACACAACACCAGAAGTACAATCTTCCATAAATCGTTGCAACTACATACTAACCTACGCAACGTGATATCGTATCCACGTTTGTTTGTATAGAAATTTAAGCTGCAGAAGTGGGTTTAGCAGTAAATGACAACATCTCGTCAGAAATTAAACGAAGAGGCAGTTAGCTAAGGATGGTGCTCATTGCAGAGGCATGTATTTAAATAAATACCTCCACATCTTGGTACAGCTCATAAACTTTTTTTTCTTTCATTCGCCCTACTTGCATGCAGGACCAAAAATTCGATCAGAAATTCTAGATCAGAATCCGGCGCATATTTGGGAAATTTCAGGTGAGCTGTTTGCGTACTAAACATTGCATAGCGAGTCCTTAGGGGACACAGCTGTGTCAGTTTTGATGGTATACCCCATTTGGTCTATGGTTTATGGTCGAAGTGCCGGATAGGAAGTCACTGGTACGTGTGTGTAGTCCACCTGCTGGTAATCCACCGAATCGACTGCATTCAGTTTTTCTTTATAGCTGCACTAACATACATCTTTTTACCGGTGGCTGGTAGCCTTTGGTGATTTCGGCAACTTGATTGATGACATTGCGATACTGTATCCACTGGGTGTTGATATTAGAGGATGAGAGCACAGTGGAAAGTCTCTCATTCAGTTGTTGTTTGCAGATTCTGGCAATCACCAGATGATATATATTTTGTTGCACCAGTCGAAGCTTCTTCTCTTTAGACAGTCGGGCCTTGAATTTAGCTGCGACCAGAAAATGGTCGCATCTATTAGCGTGTGGTCAATATGATTCGCGGTTGGACCATCTGGCGATCGCAAGGTTGCTTTGCCGCTGAAGCAATCGACTGTATCTCACTCACAATACTGAAGAGCAACAACAAGGACACGCGCCGCGCCGTCTCAAATAGTAACAGCGGAACTCGTCAAATATCATGGTGTTGCACTCAACCAAATTCGGATTGACAAAAAAAAGCCTGATAACTAGGACATCAGCTGCATATGTCACATCCACCGAGACATATCTCTGCTAAATGTCGCATCCTTTCCAACGTACTTCGTGATCGTGCGAAGACATGTCGACAATATACAAAACTACACAAAGGATCTGAGTGGAAAACTGATCGCGACGTAAAACAAGAAGAGGTCAGAAAAAATACGGAGAAAAGAAAATCATAAGCAGGAAAAATATGGAAAAGGCTGTTTGTTAGTTCTATTATATCGGTGTGTCCTGCTATAGTAACAATAACAACGTCCAACAACCTCTTGAGGACACATGTCAAAATATTGCATACAACCTAGGCATTGGAGCTTCATTTCACACAATTTGAGCGAGCTGTAGTGCAAGGAAAACGCATACATCCTTTGAATAAAAATGTTACGTGAAAATCTGCAGTACACTAACGGCCTATACTCACAGGTCAACCGATATTGTACAGAATTCGATGCACTAACAAGAAAAGATTCCCATCAAATGACAGTTATTGATTTCTTTCATTAGCAACATAGACCTTTAACGAGTGTAGCTTCCTTCTAAAACAAACAAAAATAACCGACTACAGATAAACATAGCGAGTGTATGATTCCACAGGAATAATATTTAATTTATTCGCATGATGAAACACAAGTTTCAAATCAAACTGAAACCATCAAACATTAATTAAGAATCTTCTATCCACTAAAGAATTAACTTACCTTCGGTTGAATGGGAAAGCAGCACCAAAGTATGAAAGCCACAAACGCCACCAGTGTCCCAACTAGGAGGATAAAATCCTCGATAGTCTATAAAGCGTCATTCGAAATAAAAACAAAAGGAATAGGATAATTTAATGCACCTACGTAAGTGCTAGGCATCATTTTCACTTACCGGCTCTTCTCCCAGCAGGACATGATTAATCAAATAAGCAAAGTCATCGAAAGGAGTCATTTTGTAGAGTGGGCCGACGTTCCCCAACCCCGAATGCGATCCGGCTAAATCGTCCCTACAAATGTGAAATTTTCCAATTGATTTTGAAAGAATATTCGATTCTTTGGTCCCCACTACATGTTAGTTGATTTCAATTGCTGCACTACGTTCACTTTGGTATTGTTCGAAATTTAATTGAGTTTGTCCAATTGTTTCTTTTAGAAAACAAAATAAAATGAATTTTAAAAAGCAATTTCAATTGGGCATATGTATGCGAATCGGATGAAATGACAGTCACAAGGAAGAGGAAAGGATCGATTTTGACAGCAAGGAAATTTTTATTGACATTTTGAAAAGGATTCGTCGGAGTGAAGGCGATAGAAAGAGGTTTGCAATTGCAGGGATGGCTGTGTATCGTATTAGCACATGCAGTCAAATTGTGTACTGTACTACACTGACAAAAGCGGCACAATACAAATTTTATATATAAAACAGGCAATATCAAACTCTTTGAGTTTTTCAAAATAATGGCTCTGAAAAATTGGTAAATTTACTAAATTCAATCAAGGTCGGAAAGTCACCGTGGTAAACTTACGACGCTATCCTAATGTTGTGGCATTTAATTCGCTATGGAACATATGCGCTAAACTATAAAATTAACTAAAATTGAAAGAGAACAAATAAATTCATTGCAATAAAAAACATATGGGAATGCTAGTTGAATCAGCGTCTATATGTAGGTATATCAAATACATTATTTTACTCCATTGCTACAATGTATAACTAACTTGTATAATAGAGTTAAGGCTGAACTATAATAGTCAGAAGCAATCGGAAGGTAATGTAAAAATTCTACGTTAAGTTTTTTTCAGTAATCTCAGTTACTCAAGTTGCCCATAAAAGACTTTTGTGAATGGAAGCGATTTGCAGAGTGGAGGTCGTTTTGCCAAACACAATTTCGTTGCTTATGAACTTACAAATTTATATGTACACATCTGTTGAAGTGAAATTGTCAAATTTTTGTATAAAATAACAAAAAAAAAAAAAGAGCGAATGAATTCGCTGAACGAAACGAAGCGAAAAGCTATTATAGTCTTACAATAGAGTTGGTAACGAAACTATCTTGTCTCTTTTTGGAGGAAAACTACGGGAATATTATGTGTTTCATAAGACTTCTCCCTCACATGTGCGTTGTCTCTTTCATTAAAACGTCAAAATCACTCGGAGGAAAACAATTATATGGCGGGAGTACTGTTTTATAGGGTTAGTGCATTAAAAACATAAAAATATAAGTTGTACTGTGAATCATAAATTATTAACTTATTAACTCTTATTATACAAAGAGAGTGTGTTAAATAATAAAATTGATATGTATAAAAGGAGTGGAATTTATGAATTTAGTGTGAATACAAATGCAATTTCAATGAGAAAAACAAAAAGGATTATGTGCAAAAATTTATGTCAAAGTTTGTTTTCATACATTTGACAGTTGACACTGACGTTGTCCTGAACAAGTCAATACAAATTGCATGGTTCGCACAGTTACGGAAGTGGTGGTTCACAACCATCTTCTATTATAGTTCAACCTTAAGTTGGTTGCGAGATCTCATCGTGATTAGTCGAACAGAGATGGCAGAAATAACATTTTTTTAGAATAACTACATATGTTACGTCTGGTACGCAACGGAGGTAGTTATTGTAGTTAAATGTAGTTAACGTAGGAAAATGTAGTAGATGAAGTCGTATCTGCCAAAATCAGGGATGACAGAGTAGATTTTGTGAGGTAATCTACACGCCTGATTTGTATCTACCTATATTTGTTACATGTGCCTCCTACATATAAAGCTTTTAATATAAAATTTCAATGGTATGTCCATGTCCATGTGGCATTGGAATTTTGGACTCAACCAGAATCAAAAAACGTGAGAATAGTGTTTCGATGTAGGATATGGACTAAAGCAACGAAACCAGGCTGTTTTGATTTCATCTTGCAGCCTCTCTTGTCGAATTAGTTTTTTTTCAAAGAATTGCAATTTGTATTAACACTCACAAACGTTCGAGGCGTTCCCAGCCGTCCAAAAATAAGATTCACTTCAAACAAAACAAAATACACCAACAACACG
The DNA here is from genome assembly GCA_949824845.1 of Rhingia rostrata. Lineage (NCBI taxonomy): Eukaryota > Metazoa > Arthropoda > Insecta > Diptera > Syrphidae > Rhingia > Rhingia rostrata. The sequence goes on along the minus strand of OX463755.1, from coordinate 138,343,112 downwards.
CGATCACCGACATCAAGCAGCATCGGGCCTGGTAAGTACTTAGATGGGGAACACCGGGATCAGAACACAGTCAGATGATGTCCTGTCGTCCCCATAACTTTCAATTTACACCGTCCTAAGAGAAGTTCACTTCAAAAAAAAACTAATACCACACAAAAATATTTTTATAATGAAGTAATCTCATACAAAAAAAATTGAGAAAATTTGGATGAAATTGTGTTCCGCACCTTGATGTAAATTTTTTTTATTGATAAACGGGAATAGGAAATTAAACGATTAACACAGCGGATTTTTACCTTCCCATATATTTTTTTAAAGGGCAGTAGGTTCAGCACTACTGAACGCGGGGTCTCTATTCAAATCCCGAAAGTGACAATACCTAAGTTATTTCCACCTCCTGCGAAAGTCTGACAAACTTCTGATGCGAAGCTTCTCAAATTTACCATTCGGATTGGGCGTTAAACAGGAGGTCTCTTCTTTGTGGCAAAAATAATAACTTCGCACACACCAGAGAAGGGAGTAGTAGACTAGTGTTTGACTAGTCTAGTAGCTATGTTGGAGCAAAGTTTATAAAGCTTTACAGATGCACTCCCTACAAGTAAAATGGTTGTTAAGTGGGTCGTACTGGCACAGCCCGCCATATATTTTTACCTCGATTCTCATATTATGTGACATGTGCACATGCAAACCGCGCGCCCGTACCATGAAGTTGTTGAGCAAAAGTTTTTGTTTTTTGTTCTCAATGCGTGATGTGTGTGGCTTTATAATTTTTGGTTGGAGATAGCCTAGTGTATAAATATCCAATTTGTTTTCCAATCGTGAATCTTAAGAAAAATATCGATTTTTAAATCGAAAAAAAAGTATTCTATTGTGAATAATCATATCATCAAAGCAACATCCTAAGAGTATACAACATAAACCTAATATCTATCGATTTTCGAATGCAATCGACACCCGTCACATACCTACCAAAAAAAATGATTTATGTTGCAAATCTGTTATACACCGACCACGGACCATTGTCTGCTGTCTGGTAAACATTCAACATATTTCCCGAACGGTGTTGTTTCAAAATGCAACATTACTTCCGCAAATGTGAACACAATTCGACTTCCACTTCCACCCAATGCCCAACCAACCAAACCATCCACATACCCCACCAACGCAACGAACAACGCCACTCGCCTTTGCCAATCCCAAAATGATGAGTGTGGCGACTGGCGACTGTTGACGGCGAAGGACATTTTCGGTAAAATTTTGTGTTGCTATGCGCTCGACAGATTACCCGATAGCATATACACTTTTTCCTTATAGAAATTGTTTGTTGAAATAGAGCAGAGTGTTGCGTTTGTATAAACACACATGCGCCAGAACGGGATAACTAGTGGGTGTGACACATTTGGAGAGTATTGAACTGACATGAGCGCCACTTTGTTGGCTCATGGGTAGGTATGGAAGCAGAAAATGAAAGTTGACATAACCGTTTTGGGTTGTCATCTTCACTGGAAGGGAGATTTTTGTTCCCATCAATGGGTACATGTTGAATTCGTTGTTTTGTAATATCAAGTCTTCGGTTGGCCTTGTAATACATAATTACATACCTACCCCTACTCAATGTCGTGAGATATATATAACTTGATGAGAAAATATAATCTGGAAAAAATGCACACATAACTTAATTTTTTTGGGTTTTATGCAAAAAGAAAAAAAAAACGATTTAGGAATAAGCCGACATTTTATTTTTGACTTGACGGGATGCGTTTTTTTAGAAGAGGTATTAAATAATCCCGTTAAAAACATTGCATTTTTCAGAAGTTCGTAAGCATCAATTCGGAATAAAATAAAATAACACCAACGGCTTTTATTTCAATTAAATTAGATGCTTTTATATATCGTTTAGTTTTTTGAAGGTTTATAGAACGCATATGATGTGCAAAAATACAGAAGCATTATATGGTAGCGTTTATTGGTAACTGGCAGAGCTAAAAATACAGTTGTTATTATTATCCCTCAAGATAATTAACCAATTTTACACTATTGGACAAGCCAGAGGCAATCCAACGGCTACCGAAAATACACTGTTTGGTGCGGTTAATGGGCAGGCGGCACCATCGGATCGTATTTCTTTAAAAATAAGGAAGAATCACTTGTTACTGTCATACGTACATCAATTGCTTTATTGAAGGAAACATTCGATAAAAAATGATATCCATTAGATATCTTTCTACATATATCCCCGTAGAAACCAATCCAACGGATATAATTTTTGTTAAATCTCTGAATAAAGGTTTTCATCAATACATTGATGTTTGTGTTTTATTCAAAGTCAGGAAGCTTTTATTATCATAATATTATCGAATTATGTACCTATAGTGCAGTAAAAGTGTTTAATCTAATAATAAAATGTCATTTCGAGTACTGCGGTAGTTACTGTTTTGAACACATCTCACAAACACAGGCTACAGGTTTTACCAAATTTAGCAATGCAAACCATCCAGAAATGAAATTTTCCAATTGTTGTTAATGTAATTGAAAATTTCATTAAATATAAAAAAATGAAATTCACCTCATAACCGTTTGCAAATTCCACCACTAAATAATTCCCAACTACCAGCGCCATCCTTCCTCAGACACCTCAACCGACAACCAAACTCGTCATCTCTCCAATTCTCCACAATCCAACGAAAACTCTGTGTTTCACTGCAACCATCTATCCATCTCTCGCCCATTCGCTCTGTTTTTGTATCTATCCCACGCCATGTTATTACACTTTCAATATACCTAAGCAGGCCAGCAATGTGCACAGAAAAACAAAACAAAACGATCAATACCTCATCCATCGCTTACTGCTCTCCTCTTCTAACCACAGCGAATGATTCCATGGCTGCGCTTTAGGAAACATTCTTCAGTCGCCAAACTCGATTGTTAGCCGGAAAGTCTATGCGGTTAATCGAAAACGACGGCAGCCCAATCAGGGAATTTTTTTTGTTGCCAAAATTACTAGATAATACTGTAAAAGTTGCTGCAAACAGCAACCAATACTCCATGTATTGGATTATTTGTTAAACAAAAGTGAATTTCGTTCCGTTATTGATTCGATTCATTTTTTTTTATTTTTGGAATCGGACGCATTTTTTCGTGTCGGGGTTTTAAGGGTTTAATTTCTTTTCCTCCGCTACGTATCACTATCTCCCTCGGTCGTATTGGCTTGCAGATAGTTAATTTTTGTTCTCTCGGTTGGTTGCGAAAACGCCTGCTTAATGGTGTGACGGTAGTGGTGTGGTGTCTTCTCTGTGACGACGATTTTCTTCTTTTTTTTTTTTAAAAAAAAAAGGCCGACAAATTTAAAATGATATCAAACAAATTAAATCGGCAGATTACATGCTACAACTAACTGAAAGATTGTGTTGCGTGTCTTTGGAAAATAAAAAAAAGTTAGTAGTGAATTTGGAAAATGTAATAAAAAAAATTTTTTAATACTTAACATATCTGTGTAGATAGCTGGTTTTTATACATCTCTTTCTGACCGCTTATCGAATTGCATCGTTCTTTCTCCCTGTCTGTCGCAAGTCGTGTGTACGGTTTGTGTCATTGCCATCGTTCGTCAGTGGTGCATTTTTTGTCTCTATTGTCTTATCTCAGCCCAATAGTAGGGAGTGAATGAAACGGGAATATAGAACGAAAAAAGTTAAAGAATTCGATGGCAGTAGCAACGGCAGCCTAGCAGCAGCAGACAAAAATTTTTCATAGAAATTTCAAAATGAGAAAAAAGTGTGAAGTTTTTTAATTGAAAAGATCCGTGTGGCATCTCCATTCGCACGGTAATGGGAGGTTTATGTGAATTTGTAGAAATATCTTGTTAAAGTTGTTTATACGCTGCAAAATGACGCAGCAAAGTTTGGAATAGATTTTTTCGTTGCTAGTTTTCATGGGAAATGCGGTCGATCCGTGGTTTGTGGTGTTGTCGGTGTTGTTGTTCTTTTCGGTTGGTTGCAATGTTGTGTACGTGTGTGAAGGAGGAAATTATTAAACATGAAAAAAAAATCCCATTGGAAGTGTATTTTTTTGTTTTTGATTATTTTACTTTTTTTTTTAAATGATTTCGATGAGTTAAATTTTTTTTTCTGTGTGCTTGAAAGTGTGAGTGAGCTAGTGTGGGATGCAATGACAAGAAACAGAAAAGGATGCAGAATTCATTTGACAGATGTGTGTGGTGGATGATGGTGATTTCCTTTCAGCGACACAGTGCAGTACTCAAATTTCATTAAAAGGAAAAAGGAGTGAACAGAGTGAAAAAAGAATGTCCTATTTTTGTTGGTGTATCGCTGGCTGCTGCACTTGCTGCGCAGTCTGCGTTAATATTTTGAAACCCCTATTTAATTTTCATTCTTAATTTTTTGTTCTCTCTTTTTTTTCTTGCTCTCTGGATACAATTTTTATTTTATGAATAATATCCTGGTCTTTTCTTGTGATTTTGAAGAATTCACCTTGCTTCTCAGGTTTTTGCATCTCTTTTTAATGCAGTGTTGAGAAGGTGTTTGCTATCTCTTTTCGACGTTTGACTTTTCACAATTGTGTCGTCGTCGGATAGAGCCGTTGTGGTAGTCGTCGTTGGTCGGCTACCGAAATGAAATACCAAAGAAGAGAGGTGAATGTTCGCTTTGGTTTGGGATACATACATACATAAATACACAACACACATGAATGGGTTTTTTTTTTCTATTTTTCTTCGGTTTCTTGTGTCTCTTCTCCTGTTATTCTATTATAATTTCTCTTGTTGTTGTTGTTGTTGTTGTTGTTGTTCTTGTATTTTTTTCAGTTATTTTGAATTTTATTTTGGTTGCCTTTATGTCTTGAATGTTTGGAATTTAGTTAAAAATTTGGTTTATTCACGCGTGATTTATTAGCTTTCGTTAATTTTTAATTAGGCATTTGGTTTTGATGTTTCAATGCCTAATTCTGAATACCTACCAATATATCTACGTTGATGATGTTTTTAATTACATTATAACAAAGATGTGTTGACTTTTGGATGACAAAGGAGCTTGGTCAAACTTTACTGGATACTTTGTTGCAACAGTATTGTCTTTGTCGGCTTCACAAAGTGTTGGATCAGCATTAGGGTTTAACGTTCTTATTTTGCGTCATCTGTAGACAAGGCAAAAAAAGTCAACCTTGGATATGTTCAGGATTTCTTTCTCTTGTGGATTACATGGTTACAAGATGCTTTTAGATTTTTGATATGTAGCTGTAGCTGTCATGTTTAGTTATTTATAATGCATTTCAATCCATTCATATATGACGACTGTACACATTTTCCTATGAAAAACTATGTTCCAATCGAACATACCTCTATGGATTAAAGTAAAGGGTTTTTTCAATAAAAGCGCTTCAAAAGTTTTTTTTTAATAAAACAAAAACGGTTTTGGATATCAATGAAATTCTTTATTCATGTGAAAGTACGTTCGATGCCATTATGTATTGAACTCGATTTCTTTTGCATGGCCACCACGGGCACGCTTGCCGAAGTCCAGATGCTGAACACAATTTTCGACGGTTTTCAATCATAAATCGGCCGATACTGCTGCAATTTCTCGTTCGATATTCGTACGAAGTTCATCAATCGTCGCTGGCTTGTTGGCATAGACCATAGACTTGACGTAGCCTCACAGGAAATAGTCTAACGGCGTCAAATCGCACGAAAGAGGCGGCCAAGCGACCGGACCATTTCGTGAGATAACACGATCTCCAAACTTGGTTTCCAATAAATTGACTGTGGCATTCGGTGTGTAGCTTGTGGCGCCGTCCTGTTGGAAACACATGTCATCACGGCAGAAGTACGGCCCAATGACGCCGCCGGCCCATAAACCACACCAAACCGTAATTTTTTCAGGATGCAATGATGACTCATGGAGTACGTGTGGATTGCTGCCTGACTAGTACCGCATATTTTGTTTATTGACGAAGCCATTCAGCCAGCAATGTGCCTCATCGTTAAAGAAGATTTTTCGATGAAAATCCTAATCATTTTCAAGTTGTTGCTCAGCCCAATTCACGAACATACGACGCTTCTGGTGGTCAAGCGGCTTCAGTTCTTGCGTCAATTTAATCTTGTAAGGATGTAGGCCAAGATCTTTTCGCAAAATTCGCCACAACGACTTCACAGAGATGCCCAACGCTTGAGAACGACGTGTGAGAGACACATTTGGGCTTTCTTCAACTGAAGCCTCAGCGGCAGCAATATTCTCGACACTACGGGCACTTCTTTGTCTCACTGGCACGGGAACATTCAAATTTTTCCACTAGACGCTCAATTGTTGATCTGCAAGGACGATTATGACGTAGCGCTCTTAACGTTGAGGCCACTCAACGTTGGATCGTATATCTTTACACATGAAATGGCAAACCTTACTGAAGAGAAATGTCAAAAGAGTGGCTAGAAATATGGCGTCGTTTGCTGTCCCTGTCGCTCAACTTTTGTAGCGTCCCTGTTGAAAAACCCGATATTAACAAATGGCCACAAAATTTCGAAATACGCCGTTTGAAAAATTATTCTAGTTAGGTATTTAGCCAGAAAAAGCAAGTATCAATGTACTGGTCGAAATATATGCAATAATGTATAGAATAAAATTTTCGGACCTCATTTACGAATCATATACATACTACCCACATCTCGCTATGATTCGAGACATCATCCGAGTAGTATCAATTGTCAAGAAAAGCCCATCGAAACTCTGACGTTTGCGCTATCTTATGACATACAGCCTGTACAAGTTACTTTCTTACTTTACTTAAGTGGCGATACAATCCGGAATGAACATGGGCCTCAACCAACATGCATCTCCAATTAGCCCGGTCCTTAGCTAACTGCCTCCAGTTGCGCACTCCAAGTTGGTTGATGTTGGTTTCTACTTGTGCGCGGCACTTAAGGCGAGGTCTTCCTCTACTGCGTCCGACGTCTGGCTGGGAATCGAAGACTGTGCGAGCCGGAGTATTGGTGTCCATTCGTTCTACATGTCCTAGCCATCTTGAACGCCCAAGGCGAAGTTTTTTGACCAGGAAATTTCAAAGAATTTTCCTCTCAAATCGACCAAGGATTTCTTCATCCGCTTTTGAGACGGTTCACGCTTCAGGGCCGTAGAGCAGGTCTGGTGAGGGCTTTACTACTGAATTGCCTTCATAGCCCGAAGAAACAGCGGTTGGCAAGAGTAATTCTTCGTTTAATTTCTGACGAGATGTTGTTGTCAGAGTTAATAGCGGTGCCGAGATAGATAAAGTATACTAGCAAACGTGGCTATGACATCAACTTGTGTCCTACCAATGATGTCAAAATCGTCGGCGTATGCTAGTAGTTGTACAGATTTTTCGAAAATTGTGCCTCTGGTGTTGGCTCGTGAGTTTTGCACAATCCTCTCAAGAATCAGATTGAAGAAGCACATGACAGCGCTTCGCCTTGCCTAAATCTTTTTTTGTTATCGAATATGTCGGTGAGGTCGTTTCCGACCCTGATGGAGCAGCGAGAATTCTCCATCGTCATCCTACACAAACGGACAAGTTTGGGCGGTATACCAAAACTAGACATGGCTCTGTAAATCGATGAATAGTTAGTGGGTATCGATTTGGACTTCTTGGGTTTTTTTTCCAGGATCTGCATAAGTGTGAAGATTTGATCGGTTGTGGACTTTCCTGGCCGAAAACCACATCGATAAGGGCCGATCAGGTTGTTGGTAAACGGTTTCAGGCGTTCACATATTACGGCAGATAGGATGTTGAGAAGACTTATGCCTCTGTAGATGGCGTTCATGTTAAAAGAGTTATGTTTTTTCGTATAAAACCAATTCTACTGAGGAAAACCGATTAAAGTTCAAACAAGCCAGAAACAACTGCGATGTACATATTAGGCGTACAAATTCTTTCACGATCAGAAAATGATGCAAAAAATTCTACTTTGTATGTCCCAAAGGTAGTAAAAATTTTTTGGTCGTTTGTAAAAAAAAAACTCTTCTCGAGTAAATTGAAAACAGCGTTTGTCCAACATGTCCCTAAAAAAGGTGATTTGACCAATTGTACTTACCTCCTTTGTTTCTAAGGTTTTGGAAACGCTGATAAACCGTCAGCTTATGAAATATCTTGAATCACGAATCCCGTGGTGATTTGATGACATATCTCACCGAAAAATGGATTCAATCTATCCACCTTGGTGGCGAACACAAGATGGTTGCACTTTTGTCGAAAATGCGTGCTTTTGGAATCGATAAAGCACTTCTTCTATGGATTAGAAACTCCATCTCGAAACATTCAGTTCAAACTAACCCACTGGGCTCCGCCTATCGGGCTATTTGAACTCAATGGTCTATACCAACAAGCCAACAACACCCGTGCATTGAAGGAGAAGACTACAAGCTGCTTCAGAGAAACTCACCCCCCTTCATGCACAATGGTCATGAAAAATTGAAAGAAAGAGAGAATATGAGACAACAAACCCGTGGTGGCCATATGCCCTATGTAAAATTTCACTAGAAAACCACTTTCCTTTGTAATTTTTTAAATATTACTTATATTTTGGATCACTCTTTATATCATCAGCTATGATTTCAATCACATGTATTTTTTTTATTAGAACGTAACAAATCTATAACTTTGGTCTTATGAAGCATTGTGAAAGTGACATAGCGCCAAATTCGAGCATTTGGTGTTATGACACATTTATGAAGCATTCAACGACCAATTTGGCCTTGTAACACTTTTGATTGCATATTATTTTTTGCTTCCCTGATACGCGTATATACATACAATTTGATTTGATATCCATATGGCTGGATACTTTCCACATTTTGCCTGATGTCGCTTTATCGAAGTGTCATAATGCCAAATGCTAGAATTTGGTCTTATATCACTTTTATTAATTTGGCATTATGTCACGACACCGTTTAAACATTGGCAAAACAACTCACGACAAAACATCATTCACTTTTTTTCATTAAAAAGCTTCTAGCCAATGTACTTTCTATATTGACAATTAAATTAATATTATAATCTCGATAATACTCGATTCATACTGGTCTGGATGTAAGAAATACCTTGAACATGCTTTGTTTCTTTTCAAGACGTAAATGACGCTTTTTTCAAACATTCGTGACATTTAGATCCAAGAGGTCTTGGTTTGATAGCCATCCCTAGAAACAGCTAAAATGGCTTTTCATTGTACCCACTTTTGCGATGATTTGACAAATCATCCAAATCATACACGCTGTGTTGAGACTTCTTAATTCTTTCGGAGTGGTGTTGGCGGGACGGGGTGTGGATGATATCTTTCGACAAGCATGGTTCCATCAGCGTTTCACTTTCACTCCAAATGAAATTGAAATCGGTGTAAAGTGAAATTTTTGTTTTTTTTCGAAATTAATAAAAAGTAATTTTCTAAGTTCCACAATTAGGATTTATCGTTTTAGGACTAATTTCAATCCGATAATTTTAGAATCTGTGAAATGTAAGTTAATTACCTAAGTGTAGAAATGGAATTTAGATTGTTATTTAGATTTTGAATAAATATATTAAAACATTGTTGTAAAAGGGGTAAACAAATTTTGTTTTGATTTTCGTTCATCCGAAATAGAAAGTTTGATCCATATCGGAAAAATTTTGTTCTCCAAAACATTGAAAACTCTTTTCATTATCTTTGACACAGTCCTATTGCATAAAGCAACATCAGAATCTTTTCCAGTTGATCTCTGAAAGCTTCCTTTGGCAAAAAAAACGCAAAACTGCGGCTAACTGCAATACACAATGGAATCGATGATGGTTTTAGATGTGGCGCAACAGTTTGCAGCAACATTTGTAAAACATGTTTATTAAGTTGGTAGATAATATGATATAAATCATTCATTTAATATTTATTTGTTTTGCTTACGCAGCATCTGCAATTTCTAAAGAATTAGCAAGGTCTCTAAGCTTACGTAGCAATATAAATAGCACTCATTATTTTATAAATCTAAAAATTGAAGCAGAATTGCTAAAAAAATCTGTTTTTCAAAATTAAAATAATTTCGCAATGTTCAACCGTCTTTAATTTCACCGAGTGATTTCGAAAAATTTTTTTAAGTTATGAAATCGATCGGGATGTTGAACACAAGCTAATTATCGATTTACAAAAGTAATAATGTTGCGCTGGGTACTAACAGAACAAGCGCCAATGGGCTGCCATCAATAACCGAGAATTGTATTAAAGACCTTTGCATTTACCTAAAGTCACAAGTTGATCTTTTTTTTTCTTGAAGAAAAAGAGTTGTTATGGGTTTGAGTGACTTAGACCGGTATGTAAACATATCTTTCTTCCACGACTTGGTGAATTGGATATATGGGACATTCTAATAGTAGCTAGCTCGCTCTCCTATCTTTGTGTGTTTTTTTGCAAATCCTATATTTATGCAATGAGCCCACAGGACCTAAATTCCAACATCCGGGCAGTTGGTTAAACGGCAGATAGCTATCGACTTATTCAGAGCACGGAAAATGGTGAAATGATTTTCAAAACTCTGGAAAACAAAACTTAATATTCTCTACATATAAAAAAATATTGCGTTTTGAAAAGAAAAAGTTATGGTGGGCGCACCCTGTATTTTTATCGCATTTATTTTAGCGCGCAAGCAGATAAAACCTTAGAGAGGCAAGCGCTTTCTTTATAGAAATCTGGCTAAAACTAGATATAAACAGATCTAAGAAAGTTTTATGTCATGATAAATTGTAAATCAGCGTAATCATAGTTATAATCATACGACAAAAAGACTATGGTAGAAAAGAGGGAATAGCCAACTGTTTAGACCTGCCTTGCATTTTGTTAATAATAAAAGGAAGCTTAATTGGTTGCTTGAAAATATCTGTCAATTTTTAAACACGGGTGTGAAAACCATAAGTAGATAGATAAAACCTTCAAAATCCACGTCGAAACACAACAAACCAAATCGCAGAATCTGTAACTAAACCCGGAATTTGCGTTGAACGATTTTGTGGTGTACTTCAAAACGCTTAAAAACTATAAAGTCTTACGTTGGATGGCCATTACACTAACATTCTATAATTCCATCTAATGCTATGCAAAAGTTCAAGTAGCTACTATTTCCATCAAAACATGTGACTCTTATATATTTCCGCATTTCCCTGGCCTATATCGACAGTTGTGTTCGTATCTATGTTAAATGTAAACATAGATAGAGTAAACAATTTCAAATCAAAACAAACAGTTTATAGTAAAAAAAGTCCCTTTAAAAAATACCTTAGTACCTAACAATTTTATTTAGTTACAACGTTGCTTTGTTGAAAACCTCAAGTTAAAAATAGTAGCTAACTTTAATTATTGATTTAAAATAGCAAATAATTAACAACCCTTCTAAATGCAATAGTGTCAATGCCACCAAAATACTCGCGCGAATTTTTCTGATAACATGTCCACATGTTTTATTTGTGTGAACGAAACGATTTGCTGGTTCTACGTAGATACCAAACACAAGCTATCTGGCTTTTTTCCACTTTTTTGCTTGTATTGAATGTTTCTATCACATTTTACTGTTGTCATTCTGATTTTTTTTATACAATTATTCACTTGAAAAGCCAAAGGAGGTTAATACGCAGTTTAGGCGGGAACAACACTGTTGAGAGTTTACTTAACCTTTTCGGTTTGTGTGAATGTCGGATAATGTTAATATTCTAACGTATGTTTTGATATTTGAGGCGCTGTCAAATGGCTGACAACTTCTACGACGTACCTCAGAGGGTTATACAAAAAAATGTCAATTGGCTTATACTAACGACATTTCATTTGGCCAACCATTTTTGTTTCGTTGCTGAGCAGTAAAATGAAATGAATGATAAAAACGGAACTCATTTGACAGTTGCGCCCGGGGGGGGGGGGATCTATTGCAAATAATGTACCCAGCTGACGTCAGGTTCATTATTTATGATAGACAATGTTTGTTTTATAAATAAAAGCAGACAGGAACTTGTTTGAAGGTTCTTTATTTTAGTTGCTTTTAATTCCTTTGTTTATGCTTTGTTTACTACCAATTTGACTTTTTGTTTGAGTGCGACTCGAGTTGTTTTTCCCACCATTGACATTGCAGTTTAGATGCAATTACCAACAGCATTGTGGTATTTTTTACAATGTGATTGCAATCAATACCAAATACAATAACAACTGCAATGTGTATTCCACCTATTAATTGTTTATTTGTTTTATTTATTTTCAGATTGAAATCATTTGCCTGCACTCCAGCTACACTTTACAGTAACAACTGTCATCGGTAAAAATAAATCGGCTTTTTTTTTGCGTATTGTCATTTTCTTGACAGATTGTGTTTAACTCATTTGTGTGAAAAGTTTTTTTTTAAGAGGAGAAAATCAAAACGCGCGTATCAATGAAAGAATTTATTGTCAAATATGAAGTGAAAAGTATAAAAAAATCGAATAATTACATAAAATGTATCGGCATCGTAGTTTCGTGTGTTTATTTCTAAACGTGAAAGATCTTAAAAGAACTTTGGTTCAGTCAGATTTGTTAAGTCACTAATTGTTGTTGGAATTTCATTCAACGTTCGTCGCAGAGAATTTCCTTGAGTTTGTTCTCCCTTTTATGTTTCTTTATTTCTTCGACTCCTTATCAAATATTGTTGTGCGTCGTCGCATTACTGTGTCGTAATTTAAAACAACAACAACCAGTTATTCGCAACAGTTATATTTCCGTATTTTGTTTGTTGTTTTAATTAATTGGAACTTCGTTATTTGTTTTGCATAATCGGAAGATTTATGTAAAAAAGAAATCGAAAACAAAACAAAAATTTAAATAAAGTTGTATTAACAAATTACTCATATAAAATAAATAAATAAATTAATACAAACGAAAACATTTGTAATAACAAAATCAAAAAGTTCACATACTACTTTAGAAGAAAAGTAAATAAATTTCAGTGCTAAAGTATACATAAATAGTTGATAATAATTAAGTTAAAAACAAAGCAAATACTCCACCCTTAATCCATTCTAATATTAAAAAGAAAATAATAATATAAAAAATAATTAAATAAACTAAAAAGATTGTAGAAATCTTTTTAATTAAACATAATTGTTCGTGCTTATAAGGAATAAATTAAACGGATTTCAGATGTATCGACTAGATGATACAAGCGGTGCCGCTATGGATAAAACAAAACAAAAATGTAAGTGTACATTATATTTTTACCAATTAAATTAATATTGCTCTACACGTAAAGTAGTATAGATAGAGGGTCTAAAAACAAAAGCAACCTATCTACCGTTTAGCCAAAAAAAATTTTTTTTAACGACAGAGGCAATTTTGAAAATAAAATGAAAATTATACAACGTCAACACAAACAAAAAAGTATTATAGGTATCGTTTATTATCGGACCTTGTCAACCAATTGCTGTCATACTTAGTTACAGCTCGGAATGAACCTGGGCCTCAACCAACATGCCTCTCCTAGCCTGGTCTTCAGCGGTTTGCCACTAGTTTCGCATTCCAAGTTGGTTGAGGTCGCTTTCTGCTTGTGCGCGCCACTTAATGTGGGGTCTTTCTATTCTGCGTCCGACGTCTGCCTAGAAATCGAAGACTGCGAACCAAAGTATTACTTTCATAAGACCAAATTTAACTTGTAAGTTGGTGAATGTTATTTACCAAACCATCTCGGCTTTACAAAACCCGACGGGGAGAACATCAGTTGCGGCAGCACTGTTGAGCTTAAATTTAGATAGGTATTGCTATTCTGACATATATTAGATCGGGTTGTTGTTAGTTTTCGCTCGACCTCTGCATATCCTCGATCACGCTCATTTAATGCTCTTTTTCCTTCTTTCCTTGGACAGTTTCAAAAGGTTAAGAACATTGAACTGGCTGCAATGCGTGCTGCGTGTAAGAAGTTTAAATGTGACGCAAAGTTTACCTGTATCATTGTAGTAAAGCGTCATCACACACGCTTTTTCCCCAAAGGTAATAGCGGTGAAGGGTCATTCAACAATTCTAAAAGCCGGTTTTCTTTTTTTCTTCCCTTTTTTTTCCCTACAGAGCTCAGCGTTAGCTCTGGCCTTCACCTGCAGCTTTGTCATGTATGTCTCGTTTTCGTTTGCTAGAATATTTTATCATTCTTCAATAAACCAAGGGTTTCTTGCTGGTAGTCGCTAGAGACTAGTTGCGACTGATCGAATGGCTCGTTGACATCGTTGCCATTGTTCTGCGACATTAGATGATGGTGGTACGTTGTCAATCGAGAGGTTAAGGTTGGCTTATACTTGGCGCCATCTTCGGATTGCATTCTTTCCACATTTCATTTTTTTCTAATTTGTTGTGGCGTGGTTAATATCCACATTTTACCTTTGCTGCAATAAGGTAGTGGTCAATTTTATCCCATCGGTAGGGTCGGACATCCAAAATACTGGATGCGTTCCTCTTGGCTATCGAAATGTGATCAATTTGATTGACCGTTCGTTGATGTTGAGATCGGCATATCCCTTACCGATATCGAGCTGAGCGAATGGCGTGCTGTTCGTTTCGCACTGAAGTTAATTAGCGTATGTCCGTTGTAAAACGTGTTGTCGTGTAGGCTGTTTTTTCAGACAATACTGCTAAAGATGTCTTCTCTTCCTACTTTCAAAGGTCAAATCTACCAGCATGATTTAAACACCGTAGTTCGGTAATCACTCATAAGTTCTGTCAAGGAGCTCAAAAAAGCAATCATTTACAATATAATCTTTTTTCCGTCGTAGCGTTAGCGCTTATAAAGCGTATTTTGGCCTTTATGCGAATAGTCGTAATGCCATAAAAGCATAAACTTTTTGCTTTTGCGTGTACTTATAACAAATCCATATCCGAACAGTACTTTTATCCTCTTTTTGCCATCGTATTTTCTGGATGGCAACAATGTCTGATTTTCGTAGCTGCTACCGCTATTTGTTCGGCTGCACATCTTTTTAATGTTTTCACATTCCAGGTGTTGACATGAAGGTCGTTTTCCTTCTCTTGTTCAGCATTAGGGTCGTCAAAAATAAAATCTTTCCATTCGTATTCTGATTTTTATGTGAGTGGATAGTTAGCCCAAAGCACACAACCTGGAACAGCATGCCCTGATGACTTTGATCTAAAGGGATTGTTGTTTTTGCCTTGTTATCAACACTCGCACGTATAAGTTTAGCAAGTCAAATTCGGTTGGATAAGTTAATTATCCGATAGTTACTACTTGGAGATAATATAGATTCAATTGATGTATAGTCAAAGTATGAACGACAACATCAAACATTATGGGTTTCACACCATAACAGCGTAAATCTGCGTCCATTAGTAAACGCGTATTTAGGAAAAAATGGTCCGTTTGTACGCATAGCTTTGTAGTATCTGCGAAACAGTACCAAATTAAAAGATGACTTCAGCTGTCAGATTAACTAAAAGCTGTTTCAATGTTGCCATTGTACTAAAAAGTTAATATGTACTTGAAACCATCCGTTGAAAATTCTATCAACAAAAATCTATTTTCGGTCAAAAAATATTTTTATTGAATTAATAGATTTCATTTATTTTATTTTCGACAACAGTCGTTTTAACATGAAAAAATTAAAGACCCAATTTCATTGAATATATCATTACTTAGACATGTCGTTGTATAAGTATGTGTTTTAATACGGTTCTCCTTAGAATGTTTATGTTTATGAATAGTGCAATAGCAGCAACTATATCAAAAAAAATATGTATAAATAAATACAGATATTCAGAAATTTAAATACAGATATTTAGGAAATCTAAATGCTGGTGATAAAGTTTGCTTTACAGATAGAATAAAATACATAACACCACCTAATCAAAGATTATTGTAAAAACCTTTAACACTTTGATCTTTAAACTTGAACACATGAATAAATTAATAAAAAAAAACAATTCCAACAAAAAAAAAGTCACCCCTATTCAACTTTTGTTTAATGCTCTCCAAATCGAACACCAAACCATCACAAGTCATGGCAAAAGTACTAGAACATACCCCTCGACGCTTCAATGTGCAGACACACATGTAGCGATTGTTTTTTTTTTTTCAAATTTAACAAAAATATCCACCCCCACTTTTGTGATCCAAGAAGGAACAAATGTATGTTTTATTTTTGCGTTCGTTCAAGTAACATGAAATGGTTTTGCTCTCCCCAGCCATCGTCGTCGTCGTATGCCGTCATTTGCTCTATATTTGCCATGATTTTCATGTTGCTGTGCGTTATTTTAAACGCGAATTGTATGTTGCGGCAACGGGTCCAAAGCACACTCTTGATCAGCACCAACGATTTTGTAATCGAAAATAGGTAACAAAGCATTTCGTTCTTGCGTGTTCTCTTATCAATACTCTGCGTTCAGTGTTGGGAGTATTTTTATCTTGTGAGCGAATTCATGAAATATCTCCGATAAAGCGTAATTAGTTGGGTATAGGTACCATACATTTGAGGAAAAATCAATTGTTCGCATAAGTTTTCCACATCGATGCATTTTGAGTTCACGCGTCGACCGAGGACGAAAGGAATCACCCACCACCCTCTTATTGAAGATTGTCATGTGGGTGGGTGTGTGTGTGCGTGTGTGATGGATGGCGCTGCGACAACAGTCAATTCGCCAAACACCAAAGCGCTTAATCGCTTGTTCCACTTTTCTCTGTCGCCCACATGAGCCGTTGCTCTGCTACAAACTTCTCCGGCCCAACTTCATATCCATGTCATCGGTGATGTAATTAAGCGGAGACCGGTTTATTTATACACTGGCGGTGCACTGAATGTTAAAGCCGTAGCCATGCGCTCCCACATCTCGAACAGAGGAGACGACGACGACGGCGGCGGAGGTGACGGCATTTTTTCAAACGCCTCTGATGTGCGCGTAGCTCCTCTCCCTGATACGAGAGGAGCTATTTATAATTCCAGATAGCTGACTGATGGGTGGTAGTGGAAGACGCACGTCATTGCCTACTTAATCATTGGCCAGACTGTCAGCATAGGCCAATGCATCCATAGCCCAGACGGTCAGAGAGTGTTCAATCATCAGACGGAACACTCCAATAGATCTGACGCTGCAGTGCGGTGAGGCATGATGTGGTACAGTGTGGGTGAGGAGGTGCACTCGGAATAAAAGGCAACGCACATCAGCGAACGAGTCAAACGCAACGCGTAATAAAATCAAAACAAAGAAGTGGGTAAAATCGGGCTGCGCCATAATATTATCTTTTTGCTAGCTGCGGCTGCCGCGAACTCTGTTGTTTGTGTCTCTGCGAGTCTGGCCGTCTGTTGGCAAATCGGGATGTCATACACCCAAACACTTAATAATTCACCTCCAGGAAATAAACACGCGCGATTATGAGGCTTGGATATTAATGGTTCAAGGAGTCGTCTGTGTTTTAATGTTTGTGTCGCGCAATTTTAATTAATAATAAATTGAAGCAAATGTTTTCGCAGATTCATGTGACTTCTTAGCTTTTGGCTTATAGCGGCGCAATTGGTCTCAAAGGGTAGATGTTGAGTGGTTGGGCACGTGTGTTTTTAAAGGGGGGAATCGTCCTTTGAACGCCTGTTTGCGGTATGGAAATTGTACAATATTAGCTTGTTTACAGATGGAAATGCGTAGTAGCCGGGTACTCAAAAACAGCAAACATGTTTTTTTTTATCAAATCTTCGAAAAGAAAAATCTATATTTGTGGGTTTCATTTTCCATTTTAATAATCGTTGCCTACCTGTTCGTTGACTAAGTCTCCGACAAAAGAACAACAGTTTGAGGACATTTTCATCCGCAAAAAACCAACATTCCTCCTCAACCATTTACTAAACATACTAAAGTGCATCGAATTTTCTAAATGTAGCAAAGTGCACAGAATTAGTTCTCTTGCGCAAAAAAATCATGTGGTTTTGTAGAACGATAATAAAGTTCACCTGTCAAATTCACTTTTAGAGTTAACAACTCATGAAACAAGTGTATTGCACTGTACACACGTCAGATCCAGTGATAAGGATTATTAAACTATTTTCCGATCATTAACCTTCAATCGAATCGAAATTACATCAGCAACCATATACATAGACGCATGGCCTTTGAACCGTACAAAGATGTCAACTCAATTGTATTCTTTACGCAATTCCATCAACCTTAAACAACCTCAACAAAAATGCAATAAAAACAACCTAACGTCAACGTATTTTTACCTGTAAGTGACGAAAGGCCTAAAATATATATTTTCGTAATTCCTCATCAGGTCAGAAAAAAACTGCAAGCGTACGTATTTTACGAAATACGTCACTTGTTATTGTTATTTACAGATTCAAATGCGCTATTTGAATAACAATCACAAAACACCAAGTCTTCTCGACACAAGTTACTGTGTTTTGATAAATATATTTCAGACTTAACATAATTTTATATTATTGGCAAAAGGCAACTCCATAATGAAGCGTAGGACCTTTGGGGTAACAACCTAATTACACTTGGCGCCTTCATTATCCACCAGCATACATCATTTATTGCCGTCCCATGCATTCTAATGCCATCTGTATTGATGTGTATCGCTTTCAGTCCCGCTGTTCCTTTACTTTTGTACAAACATAATATCTTTAAGGGCACCATGATTTATTGGAAATGTAAACAAAAACATTGCGCCGCATACATTCCCAACAACAACTCCTACACTAAATGTCCGCAAATTATCGCCCCGGTTGGGGCTAATGCGATAGCGTGTGCTAGAATGGGTGGCACTAGGTTGGTACAAAACTATCCCCCAATGACATGAGTATAAGGAGCCGTAATCACAACAACAATAACAAAAAAATTGCATTGGCATGTGATGATAATAATTACACAAAAAAAAAACTGCATATATACACGTATTCACTCCGCATGACGTTTGTATGTATGCTCACCTTATTTGTAAGAGTTATTGACTGGGGAACGTCATAAATTATTTGTTTTGGATTTGACGGATTGTGTACGATGATGGTGGTTGTAGGGTAGTGTAAACATACGTTATTGTACTGGGGGGGTGGTTGAATAATAATTTTCTCAACACAGGGGTTTTCCGGTAATTTTTAGTTTTTGTATTATTCTTACAGAATTTACGTTGCGGCTTTGCAAGTGTAGATGAAAACACACTTAGCCTATTGTGACTATGCCAAGTGCGGGTCTGTTTTCGTTTATTTTTCTTAGAAGCAAATGACGGTTGCAGTTCTGCTCTTTCTCGGCGTAGTTTGTTTTAGTTGTGTTTCAGTAATGATTTATAATCATCGATTCCCAGCCGATATAAGTGGAATGTTGACATGCGTTATAAATAAGAAACATTTTTCGCGGAAATGTTGGGTTCAAGATACTTAAATTAGAAAGACTTACAGTTGGTCTAACTTTTTTTTTTTGGTTATGTAAATTAACACCAAAGTTGCAACAGAATTCTGCAAGATTCGACTTCTAGGATATACTAACGCTAAAGTGCACTGAATACATTAAGATCTTACTTATTTACCTAAGCGGCAATACAGTCGGGAATGAATGTAACCGTCCTTTAAACAACATGCTTCTCGAACTATCACGGTCCTTAGCTATCTGCCTCCAGTTGCGCACTTCAAGTTGGTTGAGGTCGGTTTCTAATTGTGCGCGCCACGTAATGCGACGTCTGGCTGTTAATTGAAGAATCTAGCCATCATAATAATCCAATGCATTTTTTTTTTTTTTTTTACCATGTCAGTGTTGTAGTCTCTTAAAACGAAAAAATTGTAGTTTTACCGAATTATAGAAGATTTTGTCTCTGGTGTAGGCTCGTGACATTTGCACAATCTCTTCAAGAATGATAATAAAGAAGTCACATGGCAATGCTTCGCCTTGCCTAATTCCTTTTTTTGTTACCGAATGTTTCGATGAGGTCGTTCCAGACACTGTTGCAGCAGCAAGAATTCTCAATCTTCATCGTTCACATACGGACGAGTTTGGACGGATAATAAAGGGTGGTTAAATTTTAAGGGCCGATGTTGATTTTGAATAAAACCCAAATTATTTGGAAAATTATTGTCATTTATTTTTATTATGATAATATTGGTATGGTTTAACTATGTATAAATCAAAATATCGGCCAAATGGCCGCCGCGACCTCGGCGACACACCTCCATCCGATGGTCTAAATTTTCGATGACGCTGAGGCATAATTGAGGTTCTATGCCGTTAATGTGCAGAATTATCTCAACCTTTAGTTCTTGAATTATTGTTGGCTTATCGACGTACACCTTTTCTTTCAAATAACCCCAAAGAAAGAAGTCCAACGTGAGAAAACACGGCTATTGAATTTGTTGCGAAAAAGACTGTTTCGTTAGCTGTGTGGCAAGTGGTACCGCCCTGTTGAAACCACATATCGTCCAAATCCATATCTTCCAGTTCGGGCCATAAAAAGTTCAATATCATCTCACGATAGCGAACACCATTCACCGTTACTGCCTGAGCGGCCTCATTTTAAAATAAATACGGCCCGATGATGCCGCCAGCCCATTACCCGCACCAAACAATGGATTATCATTCGCCCAATTGCGGCATTTCTGCTTATTGATCCACTGAGATGAAAATGTGCCTCATCACTGAATATGATTTTCTTCGAAAATTCTTCATCCACTGTTGCCATTTCTTCTGACCATTGACGACGCTTGAAATGGTCAAGAGACTTGCGTATAAATGCAAGTCTTTATGCATAATGTTAATCAACGAAGAGCGTGAGAGGTGAAATTGTTGGGCACGACGACGAGTTGAGGTGAATGGCTCTTCGGCCACACTATTGGGAACAGCAGCAATATTTTCTGCAGTATGAGCTGTACCAGCATGCACACACATCTCCTACAGACCCGGTTTGCTCAAATTTCTGCACCATTTTTCCGATTGTACGCACATTTGGGCGATTGAATTGACCGAAAAAATCACGAAGTGCACGATATGCATTTTGATTTGAACGCCCATTTTCACAATAAGCCTGAATATCTTTAACGCGTTGCTTGATTGTGTATCTTTCCATGGTTCAAATTGAATTGACCTGAAATTGATAAATGTCAAATAAAATGCAGAAAAAAACTTGACGTTTAGGTGTGGTTCACATTCAACATCGGCCCTTAAAATTTAACCACCCGTTACTTACTTAAGTGTCGCCACAGCCGGAATGAACCTATTCCTTTATCAACATGCCTCTCCAATTAGCCCGGTCCTATGCTAACTGCCTCCAGCTGCACACTCCAAGTTGGTTGAAGTCGGTTCCTACTCGTGCGTGGCACTTAAAGCGAGGCCTTTCTCTACTGCGTCCGACGTTTGCCTGGGAATCGAAGACTCTGCGGGTCAGAGTATTGGTATCCATTCGTTCTACATGTCAGTGCTGATGAAAAGGTGTTTTTTTTACAGTATCTGCCGAAGTGTGAGTATTTTATCAGATGTCGACTTTCTTGGCCTATAACCACATTGATAAAAGTAGCTCAAATTATTGGTGAACGGTTTCAGGTGTTCACATATTACGGCATATAGGACCCTGTAGGCGATGTTGAGGAGAATTATGCCTCTTCTGGCACAATTCAGAGCGTCTCTTTTTTGTGGATCAGGCAAACGGTGCTGAAGTTGCATTCTTGAGGCAATGTTATGTACTTTCATCCAACCAAATTTATCTTACGAGCTAATGAATGTTACTTATTAAATCATCTCCGCCGGCTTTGTAAAGTTCGGCTCAAAGGCCTTCATTTCCGCAGCTTTGTTAAGCTTAAGTTAAGATATTGCCATTCCTCACTTCTCTTAAGTCGGGAAGTAGATGGTTTTTGGTGTCGCCGCCAATTGAATTTTTCATTCTGCCCGTCAGCGGGAGTTTGTTTGTCATCGCCGCATCGATTGTCTCAATTACGACGTTTCCTTATTTACCTCGATAGGATTGTGTTCGTGCGTTGTATCCCTGGCTTTGACCGAACATCATTCCTGGAGTGGCACCTTTCTATATCTTCGATCGCACGCTTTTCTTGCTCCTTTGTCTTCTTGCTCCTTTGTCTTCTTGCTTTAAAGCCGGTGTTCCTTCCTTTTTCTTCGTCCATATAGCTCAATGGTAGATCTTGCATTCTACAAGCAATCAGTGGTTTCTTACTGGTGCGTGCGAAAAAAACTAAACTAAACATCTGATCTAATGGCCTGTTAACATCGTTGTGTTTATTGAGAGGTTAAGGGAAACGTGTTCTGCGAAGAACTTGGCGGTCTCTTGCGATTGCAGTCTTTCGACATTATATTGTTCACAGTATTTCTAATCTGTTGTGACGTGGTAGATATGCGCATTCTTGCTTTGACTGCAACAAGGTAGGGTTCCAATTCAATGTTAGGCTCCTAAGTATGTTCGGACAAAATTATGGATACGTGCCTCTTGTCTATCGCAATGTTATCAATTTGATTGATCGTTCGCTGATCTTGAGAACGCTATGTCCCTCTATGGAAATCGAGGGGAGGAAACCGTGTGCTGGCTGTAGTGGCATTTCGTTCCGCAGCGAATTTAATTAGCTTAAGTCCGTTTTCGTTGTCGTAATTTTGTTTAGCAGGATCATCAACAGTTAAATCATTCTATTCCGAGGCAGTTTGTTGCTACGTAACAATATCTTCCATCGTGGAAATTCCTCCGCTGCCGTATTGGTTGTGCCTTATTCATCTTTCACACCACTCTCATCTGCTGCCGCAGAGACCTTACACAGGGTTTGAGACCCTATCTATCTTAAGTCAAGGTAATATGCACTAAGAAGCGGAGTTGGTGGGTAGGATTGCGAAACTCCAGAGCAGGTTAAACATTTGAAGTCCATATTCACTAAACTAATATCAATAATTATCCACTTGCTAACATTTTAAGATGAGACAGTTCTTCTTACAAAAGGACCCGCGTGGGTTTCAAAATATTAGTTTGTCAAATTTTGTTTGACGAATTTACAAAAACCTTTATCCTGAACACACTTAACGTAGACCCTCGATTAAAAGCGCAGTATCGGCGGTTTATCGCCGATCTCACTCGCTCAATCAGACGTCATTATTCTAAATTTGCGGCCGCTTTTTACTTATTTTCACGGGTTAAAGTCCACAACGAATTGCTGATATAATTTCCCGTCTAAGTAGGCCATTTCGGACTAATAGCCTGCGGACTTATGACCACAATATGGACTGTACAGTAAATTACCCCCCGCATCTATATCCAAACCATACTCACATGTCTCCTTTGGGGTTTTGTTTTTATTTTTACTAAAAACAGTAACACCCGTATATGTATGACTTGGATGCTCCATTGGGAGAGGGTACCTAAACCGACTACACCTACACAACCTATCCTCTAGTCGTTTTTGTGTTGTGCACAATATTCATGAATGAGCGAATTAACAGAGCATGGTGGTCATATTTGTTTTTCACTTGAATACAAATTAATTTTCTAGTTTACCTGTTTGGCATTTCATTTTCCTTATCATTAGGTTGATTAATTTTTTTTCTCTGTTTATAAATAGACATAAATAGAGTGAAAATGTCGAGTGCTTACGTCTAATGTATCTGTGTGTGTTTGTATGAAGAGAACAGCTTGAGTCACTACAGGGTAGGCATATAAATTGATGTCCTATGTAGGGTACTTCAAAGTCTTCCTCAATCAAGCCGAATTGGACAGTCTCTATCCTAGGGGGTGTTTTTCTGTTGACATTGTAATGTTTTAAACCGTGCCGCCATGTTTTTGTATAAATTAACCCGTTTTACGTTTTCGTTTTTATAGTTCTCTCCTCTGTCAACAACGGGGTAATGTTACAATTCCGTGACGTTTGGTTTTTATTATTTTGCGTGTCGGTACATTAGCGACGACGCGCAATCTACAAAGTTGATGTAAATTTGTGGGTTTCTCAATTCAGGTTGAGTGGTGTTGGGTTGGGTACGATCCTATATCTAGGAAGAATTCGCCAGGGAATGGTTCTATGAATGAAGTGCACACACAAACATCATTCAACTTGTGTATTTGAATAGAAACTTATTTTTAGTTTATACACAGTTTTTAATTAAATTATTTTATTTCGCTTCTCTTCTCTTTCAGGTACGTATGTCCTATTCAAGACAGTTTTTGAAAAATCCCGTTGGTAAGCAACTGATGTCTAGACGACTCGTTGAACTAGCTCGAAGAGCTGGTGCATTTTGGAGAGATTTGAAAATGTGTACATTTATTTAGATTTTTGTATTTATTTGTATATGCTTGTTAGATGTTTGAATGCAAATAGTACATGAAACCTGATGAGAACAAACATAGAAGTAACTAGGAATATCTTAATTGTATTGAGGAATGAACAAATTGAGACATGTTGGTCAAGTATGCTTTGTTTGGAGGGTACACCATGTACGAAACGCTAGATTTTAATAGGGTCATAGCAATGACAATGATCTTTAAGCTCTAAATAGTAAAACTGCCGTCGATATTATATGCAAAGCATACATCCATAATCCAGACTGTACATTCATTCAATGTGACAAGAGCTTCCCTGTTAGCAATTTTCTCATCCAACCAAAGTTTGTCATGAACAAGAAGAAGCTGCAAATGAGTTTTTCAGTGCGAAAACATCAAATCAGTCTGGAGATTAAATTCGAACCTCGTGCTAACCCAGCAAG
Source organism: Rhingia rostrata (assembly GCA_949824845.1). Lineage (NCBI taxonomy): Eukaryota > Metazoa > Arthropoda > Insecta > Diptera > Syrphidae > Rhingia > Rhingia rostrata. The sequence continues at coordinate 138,318,448 of OX463755.1, read as the reverse complement.
TTTGGTGTCTTCACCCTGGATGAAATGATCAGATGTTAGTTTTGGTTAGTTAGTTTTTTTTCGAGCCATGGAGGTAACGGTAAAATTGTTGTTCAGAGCATTGAAAATGACTAATACACATGCAAACTCTACAATTAAGCTTCGTTAAAATTTTGGGTGGGCCCTATTTTATTTTGAGTAGTATATTTAATCCAGACTGTTGTTTTTATGAACTTTCAATCCGATCTTAAAAACCAGTAGACCTCAAAAGCAATCGGGAATAAAAAACAGCTTTTCTAACAAATACCTTTTGCTACAGAAGAAGTCTGTTAAACATTCACACGAAAAAGCGTATGAGATCGCTTTTCGGTAAGTAAGAAAAATTAACCGAAACTGGACGAAACTGGGAGGAAAGCTTATATAGAAGAATAATACAATTTCCTGCTAATCGCACATTATGGAATTAGTCGAGTGTGTTCGACTATTGTAGTTCAGTTTTCAGTGTCGTTATTTTGCATAATTTCGCTGATGAAAAAATGAAAACTGACGCGGAAGTGTGTATGTTCTTTGGATTATTTTAATGCTTCAGTTGATAAAAACAATCTTAGATGGTTTGTTAGCAAAGCAAAATCGAGGAATACATTTTGTTTATAATACGAACGGGAACTTTACCCGAACGAACATCTATATATCCGTACATAGCAGGATGTAAAATCTTCAAATAAGAGAGAAATAGTTATCTCATATCTTTAGAGACTTAAAGTGAACGAAAAACATATGAAAAGGATACAATCCCCTATCCCATCCCATCCTTAAAATAAATGAATCCCCAAAATATCGGCTTTATGGCGATGAAATAAAGAAAATGTCATTGTCACAACATTTTGTTCAGACAGTTTATCAAAATCTTTCATGGTTCGACAAAAAACAACGTATTTCACCTGGTTATGCTATGAGGTAGTGTATACAAATGTTTTTTTTTGTATGAAAACGCCTCCAAAAAGTGGGCGTGGGCTAAAGTTATATATGAAAGAAAAGTTTAGATAACCATAAAGTGTTGCCAAAAACATTTTTTACTGAAAACGCCAAAAAAAGTTGGCTAGACAAAATACTATGTAGAAACAAAATATAGACATTAGGATTGTCTATATATGTTGTTCAGACACTTTTTCAAAATCACCAATGGTTTGGCCTAAAACTACGTTTTTATAAAAAGGGGGTGTGGCAGTGGGCGAATTTCAAAAAGTTTTACACTTGTTCTGCTGGGAGCAACAACAAACACGTTTAACAAATTTCATCGTTCTAGCTTAGAATTTAAGGCCCAAAAACTGGTGACGTACGGACGGACGGATAGACATGGCTAACTACTTTAAGCTATATCTAGCTAAATTATTTCACTATGTTACAAACTATGTATCAAATCTAATATACCCCTATGGGATAGGGTATAATGAGCCAAAACGAATTTGATCCTACAACACAAGTTCCATGGAAAACTGATTACCCTGTCGTATTTACATATGCTGCCTTACAACAACTCCACTGCAAATACAATAATTTATACCTGACCACTTTTAGAGCCAATTATAAAAAATGGTGGAGTTAAAAAATGTCACCTACCTTGCAATAATGATTCACCGACAGCGTCATTAACTGCAGCATTTCTCACCTACCTCACTTCGGTACGACTTGGTACACTCATTCGGTATTTCCAGATGACTATGATTTTTTTTGTTGCTCTTCCCATTTTTGTTGTTGTACTCGTCGGAGGATAACCTTAGAAATGTCATTAATATAGGCGCCGAACCAATGTCACGCCATCCAGTTCTTTGGATATATGAGCGAGCTCTTGTCATGTAAAAGTTGTAAACGTTAAGCTCTATACATCCGTCATGAATAAAATAAGTAGTTTGAGATATTTTCTTTTTCTAGACATATTTATCCAATTAGATTGAGGTTGTTAAAGGTTCTCTCTTGTAATGGACCTACACAATCAAGCGTAAACAAATTCTATGGCTGGGTTCTAAGAATTCGATATGTTTAGCGATGGGAATTTTCTTTGGAATTTCCTTCTCATCCACTCGAGTGATTGGAAGGCATTGACAGGAGATTATCCCTACTAATTGGAGTTGGGAGATGATGCTTGAAAATAATCATTAAAACCACCGTACAAATGACATTGAGTTTGCAATTAAGGCTAGACGTCGAAAGTACCTAGTGTAGTGTAGTACGGTTGGATCTTTGGAAGCATCTTTTGAAATGATGAATGGAGGAAGCATGTGGGAAACTGGTTGTTGTTGTCTTCATTATCGTCTGTTTAGGGTATTTGTTAATAATCTAAGTAAAGCTGTTTAAGATTGTCATATATTGAATGTAGTCAAAAAACAACGGTAAACAAGAGCCCAGCAAATATACAAATGCAAAATACATGTGAAATGTGTTTGTATGCAGGTATTTAAAAAAGTTTGTTAAATAAAGTGAATCATCGATTTCGCACTAACTTTATCGCCACTTAATACCGAATTCCTCGAATTGCAACGCCAACGCCTTGGCAACATTCGAACCAAAACGCCTTTTACTGCGAATTGTGGATGGAATTTGTATTTCATTTTACTGCCAATGACCAAATAAATAGCCAAGTCAAACGGGTTAAGCTATTATCGATAAAATCTTTACTATTCAACGTTGGAGCTAGTTAATAGGAGTGGGGTGTTTTGAATTGGCTAAAGTGTAGGAATATATTTATATATAGTAAGTTAGTTCTTGTATGGTCAATTTTTGATAGAGCACACATCATAACATTATTCCGAATTAGGAAGCTATGTGGTATTTTAATACACTATCCCTCACATGATTTTTATTTACATTGATTTATAATCAAATCTTCTCATAATCGAAAGCTAAGTCAATATAACCATGTCAGTCCGTCCACCCGTGCCCGTTTGAAGGATGCTGAAATTCAATATTGGCAACTTTTTTTTGAACAAATCAGTACATTTGAAATGTTAAAGTTGGACAACATGTATATACCTGGTCGATATCTAGATATTTTCTATACATCTCCAACTTGTAAATTTCGATTTCTTTAAAAATGTTTTTATTTTTTAATGAAAATTTCGTTTCTTCAAATATGTGTTATGGAACGAAGTCTGTTCCACACCGAATTCAAAAACACTCTGAGTTACAATATTCAGCGATTGAAAACCTAATATTAACAAGAGAAAATTTCACTTTCTCTTGTGAACGTTAAATGGAAAACTGTTCTTGTTTGTTCTATTTTTGGATAAACATCGGTTTATCAAAAAGTGAAAAAAAGTACTCTGGAGATATAACTCTTTAAATAATAAAAATTTAGATGTTATAAGAAACTATTTGTAGGAAATGGGATCAATATTTTCATTATTTAATTAGCCTTATTTATAAAAGTAATATAATCAATCTATAAAGTTTTTCACTCCCTAAAATTTAGGGTGTTAATAGCCTGCATTTTGCTGATAAATTTATTTATATGCAAATTTTTTTAAAGTCAACTCTGGAATTTATGTTTTTCTGTCAACTTAAAGCTAGGCGCGCAGATGCGTTTTTATGTTTCACAAAAATAGAAAAATCGTTATGTATGGGATAACATAATTATAATAGTTTTCGTCTATTTTGTTGGCACTTTATTTGACACAAAACTTCTATTAATGACTTAATTACGGATGGAAATTTTTTTTATGAATAAGGATATGTGCATGCCTGAATAAATACATATACGCACAACCATTTACGGGTGTTTTAGCGAATTCTAATAAATGATACTGAAATTTAAAGACTGCGATTCATGGGTTAAAGCAACAGATTCGGCACCCGACGTTTGTATTTTTGCCTAACGTATCTAAAAAATTAAGTTTGTTAGTTATAAAGGGTGATTTTTAAAGCGTATTTTTTTTTAAATCGAATAAAACACTTGAATTTACATCAAATATTCAACATTTTTATTGTAATTGATAAATAGGCCTTTGCCATTTACGTTTTAACTTGATGTAAATTTTGTCTCTGTTTTAAATGGTCCATTTGAAAGGTAAAATTTTTCGATGATACCACCAGCCCATAATACACACCAAACTGTCGTTTTTTTCGAATGCATCGGCAATTCTTGTATGGCATGCGGCTGTTCATCACCCTAGATGCGACAGTTTTTCTATTTACGTATCCGTTGAGCCAGAAATAAGCCTCATCGCTGTTCGCCATAATATGGCGTAACAAACGGTGCACATTTTTCACAAATTTATTTTGATAATAAATTTTGAATAATTTGCAATCGTTGCTCGTTTGTAAGTCTTTCCATGATTAAATGGCAGAGTATACTGAAAACTTTAACCAGTGCTGAAAAACTTAACTCTTAAAAAATTACCCGTTACAACAAAAAATTTTAAAATGGCTTAACTTGTCGTGTTTTAGGCTGGAAAAAAAAGAATTGAAAATGAAAGCGTTGTTCAAATTCAATTTTCAAAAACATGGTATACTTAAAACCTACAATCTGTAAAACCTGTAAAAAGGCATTGTTGAAAATAGAAACGGAGAAATAAAATTTTGACTGCTTTATCTGTTCCTAAGCAAGCTTTTAACCTTTGTTCTTATGATGACGAAGAGAGACATTTTTTTAAAAATGATTATCCTACTTACCAAAAATTTAAATGTTGCTGCAACAGGTTCGTTAGTACCCAGGCCCTAGGTTTTTCTCATATTTGTTCATGTGGGCGTGTGTTCTTGTGGCACGATCAATGGCGGGACCTTGTTTTATGTCGAATTCAAAGGCTGAGTTGGGATAAGCTTTTCTTGACAATTGATGCTACTCGAATGATTTGGCGGATTAGTGAAATAAACATTATGCTAACGGCTTGGGACTCAATAGCAAAATATTTTTTTTTGAACCCATTCATTCAATACTTTAAGTAACAAGCTTGATGAAACGTCAGTCTGCGCAACTCTTGAAGTTAAAAAGAAAGTTTAAGTTTCAAAAAACCTTGCATTTTGGTATGGTGCTGTTTAGAAAATGAAACAAAAGTCTTACACAAAAGCCCCGCATGTATCTATCATTGTTGTCGATTCTACTACTCGTGTAGCTGCGGTCAAATATTGTCGCCGCTTCATATTGTAATTTTCCACTTCCTTATTGTTGAGCACACGTGATGAAGCACCATTTCTTGCTGACGTTTTGCCGACGACTTGTTTTCTTTACTCGGTGTCGTTCATCTTGCGTTTGGTCGGTGGAATTGTATTAAGAGGCAGATACGAGACGAAAACTAAGAACACGGTTGGCGACGGGGTGTCACCTATTCACCATATACCATCCATCGTTGTCTCCCACATTTTATGTTCATAAATGGGGTGGCGTCTGTGATTGTGACGTGATTTCTTTTGTTCTTTCCGTATATTGTTGTGTTTTGTTTTATCTTCAACTGTTTTGCTTTTGATTTCCTCTCTTGCTAACGAATCTGCAACTGGGGCGTAACGTAAAAGCTGCATGAAAATTTAAAAAGAAAGCAAAATTTGATTTTTTATCATGATTTGTGCTAATAAATTTTCAAAAGAATTGAGTAAAACCAAACATCGTTGCTTTAATTTTCGTTCAGTCACACTGCAAACATAAATTTAATTAAACTTTCTCAATATAACTTCCACTAACATATTTTGCCTCCTCCGCAAATCGCATTATTCCAATCCCAGGCAATTAAAAACTGTGTAACACTTTGTAAATGTAAACACTCGGTTTCCAGTAGCAGTCAATCAAACTCATATCGCGTCCTCTTGATTTTGATTACTCATCCTGAAAATACATGAATGAACTGCTGCGTAATTCAACTTAATGGCGCTCGTTAATCTACAATACCAACCAGCAACCATGTACTGGACGCATGCGACTTTAGCGATAACAATCTTGCAAAGTTAGATGCGCAAAAAATAAAAATAAACACAAAAACCCCTAACTAATTGACTTTGCTCATCCGTCGACGCTGCGCAAGAAAAAAAGAACACGACAACAACAGCAACGACGACGATGACATCGACATACTTTCATTTCATTGATAACCACAGCCAAAGAAACGCTGATATCATGGCCAGTAAAGATAAAGCATAAGCGTGTGGCTGAACCTGGAGTCGCACACACGCACAGTATCAAAGTGCAGAAACGAAAAATCAAATCCAGATTAAGGAACAGAATTTGCAAACATTATACGTTAATGAAATGCGTGATGATCACATGAATAATCATAGTCATGTGTACGTTGTGAAGTATTTGAAGCATTTTCGCGCCTGCTATCTTATCGCCAGGTAGGTAGGCTATTATTGGAGCACATTTCGATCTTTATTGCAGATAGTGTTTTAAAGCAATTGGAGGTCGTTCATGTTTCTGCAATCCATGCATTCATGAAAACAAATATTTGATTTAGTTTTTCCCAAATTGGTTGGATCCTTAAGAAAAGCATGATGAGCCCTATCGAGGTATCTATCCACTCGGAAGAATTTCCGAAACGAAAGTCAGCTCCAATCGGAGCTCAGTTTGGTTTCAAGGTATCCGCTGCAGAACAAAAAAATTAAGCTCACAATTGCGTTCATTGGTTTTCACAGGATGTGCTTAAGAGCAGTTGCGGTATTTTTTTTCGAAATAGCACACATTTTGTGTCTTTATTGATGTTTGACAGAACACTTCCAATTGAACCTTTTAGTAAAAAGCATATATTTTAAAAGAAAGATTTTTATGCGCTAACAAATATATAAAATGAAGTTCAATCGATTAAAAAGAAAATTAAAATGTTACATTTTATTCTATTTTAAATAAGGTACTAACTGTAACTGTCCAAATGGAATATGCCTTGTTAACATATACCATAACTTTTTTTTTTAAATAAAATGTCTGTCTTTGGTAAAAAAAAAACTGTTATACACTGAAAATGGGTTTTTTTACGTCAACAGATGTATCTAACTGTAATATTCTTGAATGAAAAAGAATCACTTTTTCAGTTTCTCTTCTTCGTTATTCTTCAACGTCACATATTTAAGTTTTTTTTCATTTTTATGTACCCTTTGTTTTTATTTAAAACATTTCCGATTTCTTTGGAATAACTCTTCCTGTTGAACTCTTCCTATTGAATTTATTTTCAACAAATGAATCTTCCAATACGTCTATTTGGGCTTTAGTGTGTTTCATTCCTGTAACTAATCAATTAATTGTGATTAAGAAATCCATAATTAATAAAATGATTACACAAATTAAAAAAAATTTAAAATTTTTAACAGTGACTGGTTAGGCATTTCTTTTTTTTTTTTTAAATAGAAAGAGCTATAAAGTCATTCTTTTTTTGTTCAAAATATTTTGAATAATAATTCACTTCTTTCATCCATGTTCCCCAGTAATTATAAATTGAGGGGGAAGAGGAAAATTTTTTTTTTCATGTGATTATGAACTAAAAATATGCATTTATTTTAAAAAATAAAAATTTTATCAAATAAACCAAAAAATGGATTTATATATATATATGTATTTATAGAAATATATGCAAAAATATGCTCTAACGATTTAATGTAGTTTTAAAGGAAATTTGTGCGTTCAATCCCAGCCAAAATCCACGAAAGCACAATTAAATCAATCAATGTTCAGTAGATACTCAGTAATATGTAGCAGCTTTCGTAAAAGGCTCTATTTACGATTTTAAGAAAAAACAGTGGCTGCATAAAAACAGCACCAATTAAGTAATTCTAAACTAAACCCAAAATCTTAACTACTCACTCTTTCTGCACCTAGTGCGTAAAACCAAATATGTAATAACATATAAAAAATACAATACAATTCTACAGTACATAATTTGTGTGTCCTAAATAAACAAAACAAAAAAAAATAATAAAACACCTACTCCTATGGTGTGACTTTTGTACACCACTTATCAATCTCTTCGGGTAAAAAAATAAATACCTAGCAAGATAAAGTTGCTCACACAAATTGTATGTAAGCCAAAAGTTCGTTGTGACGAAATGGCCGAATTCAAAAATAAATCTGCAATCGATTAGGGAACAAAATCTATTTCAATCCTCGGGGATAAAATCCGCTTAACAATTGGAAGAAAACAGAAATACATTTGCTTAAATATGGTTACAGATGTTGAAAAGGACAGCAACTAAAAGTGATGTGAAGTTCAACAAAAAAAAAAACTAATTGGGTACCTACTTCCATGGAAATGAAATCAAATGACAAGCCACCAAATGTGGACATTTGTTTCCTTTCCATTGTTTCATATACATGACAACGCTGTGGTATTTTATATTTTTAGATCCAAATACAGTAAACGTTTTTGTGTGTTTTTTTTTTAAGTGAAAGTAGTTGTGACGACATCATAATCTGAATCGTTTCCAAATATGGTGAACTTTGGGCGCGCAAGCATTTCTAATTAAAATAGTTCATCACTTTGCTTTTGTTAGTATAATTGTAGTCTATAATATGAGTCGATAGTGTAAAAATGGAAAACTATTGATTAGTTGAAAACAAAAATTAAAAATAAAATGATATATCTATGTATGTTTCAGAATTGGGCCAGATAAGAATGTTAATTAGTAAATTGTGCGATGACCAACTGGTTCATACTAGTTTTGGTTTTGAATTTGTTGCCATGTATCGTAGAGTTGGACAACTTTGGTATTTTTGTTCTTTAATGGAAATTTATTTGCTTTAAAAGAGTTGTTAATAAAAAAAGCGTTAAACTCTATTTCTTAGTTCGAGCTGCATATTAGGGTATGGCCCCAACGACAGTTTCTTCAAAAGCAATAGTCTTTAAATATAAAAAATCGTCGCAAAAGACCCCATTGGGGATAACGACAACCGAACTCAATTCTGAAAATAGCTCCCCGTATTCTCCGTCCATTTTTGGCGTGGCATCCATATAAGAGGAATCTTGCCATCTTAATTATTAAATTTTAAAGCTTCAGCCGATCATGGACGTACCAATGCTCAAAATGTTGGTTACCATTGGGGTTTCGCTTAATCCCATACTACCTGACTCGAATAGTCAATATTTTTATCTGTAAGTTTAAACGTTTACAAACCGAAACTGAACTAATATTACGTTCTGGACAAAAGCGCTTGAAATCAGCTTGGGTCGTTCTGCGGCGAGTGTTTCTCGATCTCTACAGAATGCTCTAAAAATCTAAATGACGTTTAAAAATATCTTAAGTGTCTTTTAAGACTATTCTCGCACAAAATTAAGGTGGCCCTCATTACTGTAATAATACGATATCAGTTGCTACGATGTGAATTACTGATTGCTATAACTGGTTTATCAGTAGTCCACTACGCCATTTTACCCACAAAATCGCGATTTTACAATCACAACTATATTGACAATAAAATCGCAAATTTAAATAGTCGATGCATTGGTTTAGTGGACTACTGTTAATCGAAATCGGATCTAAATTTTTATTTCAACTGTATAATTTCACACACAATAATAAATGGAGAAGTTATTGGGGCTACCCACAACATCAGACCTGCTATACAATATCTTAAAATCTAAAGGCATTGTCTCACGCGACCTACATTTAAATCAGATGGTAAGGATCACATTGTCACTCTTTGTTAGGTGTCAGTTCACAAAGCTCTCTTAACCTTAATATCAAAAAGCAGAGTGAACTGTACAATGAAAACTACAGACGGTCAAGTCACACCAATACAATTGTAGCGATTTGAAAAATACATGGAATATGTGTTCAAGTTTATAAAATGTGGATTCTGCACTTAGGCTTAGTTAAATAAAGTATTGTTGAAATTTTTTTACTTGCGAAGTTACATTTATAGTATTTGAAAAATCATCCTCGTCACGAAATGGGGACACCTGGGTTTTCAGCTTTAGCTATTGTGGTGATATTTTCAGACATTCCAATTTATGCATTAAATTCACATTTGTAATTCACTCATTTGATCTTGTGAGATTAGTAGTTCTTTGCATTCATAGCGGTTTGTACTGAGTTTTTCGTAGGCATTGTCAGACCTCTTCTCGGTAAACTTTCTGACATTTACATCTTGATCATAACTTAGAAAACGCCCCTTGGAATTACCAAGGTTAAAACTATCACACAAGACCAGAGGAATTTACTGTCAAAAGATCAGCCCTTTCCATCAATCCCGCTCTTAATCCCAGCTTGCCATTTTCACTATCGACTATTCATGTCTGAACCTTCTCCAAATCAACCCTCTCCGAATCACATTTTCTTCTTCTTCAGTCATTCGATTATTTCTCTGGTTGATAATGGATATGATCTTGGTAATTTTAATCCATACACAGACCTACTACGGTAAAGTCCTTATGATAACGACGCTTTTCTACAACTGAGTGGTATTTATTAACACGACAATGAATTGATGAAAAATTTCTGAAGATGAACTTATGAATTCTTTTTAACATTTCAAAACTATAGAGAAACACAGGGAGAATATAGACAAATGTCTTAAAAATATATTTCAGTTTGATTCTAAAACAGGTAAGCCTTTATTGAGGTATGCGTTATCACTTTTAAATACCTAAATGTCACTTATCTTAGTTTTAATTTTTAGTGGGTTGCTATTTCATAATAATAATGTACTGTCAAGATGTCAGCCCTATATGTCTCGCGGTTAAGTCTGTGCATTGTCATCCACAGAATCATTCGTCTTTTATGTGGTAGATAGGAATAAGCTATCATTACTGCCAATGTAAAGTTGATAACACTTAATTTGACATATTATAACATGTAACATTAAATAAAATTGGATATAAAATTCGATATATCTGGTGAAGTGTATATCAATTTTTGACACTGACAAAATGACAGTCACCCTGATCTAGCCTCAGTATTGTCTGGAAAGTTCTATTTAACAACACATTTCGATAAAATATCAGACATAGTGAAATACTTCCGGAACAGATTGTTCTCAATCAATTTCCCAGATTCATTCACCGTATCCCATTGTCATGTCAAAATGAGTTATGTCAAAAATGTCTCAAATTTTTTCTGTTCGCTTAAAAGATGACGGTGTCCCTGTTAGCAGGAAAGTGCTACATGAGTTTAACAACCTGTTTTTGTGACGGCATACATTTTGTTTGTCAAATTTTCTTCTGTTTTCTTTTTTTATCTCAAACTTTGCAAGCTTTAATAAATGTCAGCAAAAAGCTAAACAGAAATACAGTTTTAGTACCTGTCTAAAAATAAAATAAATATATCGTTATGTTTCATTCATTTGGTCATGCGTACTGCACCAATGGGACAATAATATTTTAGTAGATTTTATTTTCACCACTGGTCTCTGAACGCAGCAACAATTTATTTTTGTTTAGTTCTTTCTTTTTTTGTCATTCGTTTTCGGTTGTCGTTATTATGTTTTTCACGTTGTGTGCATTAGGTTGAAGAAACGTTTTCGTTGCGGCGATCTTTTCATTGAAATTCGCGTAATTGTGCAGTCCTTGTTGGGGTTCGGCTTCGAGAAGTGGGTTTGGTCACTTATTAATTGTGATTCGATTTTTTTTCTTTTTTTTCAAAAGAATCCCAGGATATTGAATAAATGGATAGTGAATTCGTGGTAAATATCGTCGGAGAAGTGGTATTATTGTGTTGAACAAGAGTGCACTGAGTTGTATTAGTGAAATTTGCATTTGGATAAAAAATGAAGATGTCTGCGGCAGCACTTTGCTATCTCCAATCGATTTCATCTTCAAACGATTGGGAAATGAACAATGAGAAGTATAGTGGTGGAGGAGGAGCAGGAGGTGGTGGAGGTATGTTATATTTCAAATTGGCTATGGAGAATTTTTAATATCGGATAAAAATTCTGACCGAGGTAATATATCTAATTATAAGCCAATATCAAAACTATGCTGCAATCCTAAGCTATACGAACATATTACTTGTGATAAAATTGTTTTCGTCTACCGAAACATCCACTGCACTGTAAGGAACCCTATGTCTTTGTAAAAAGTGTTTCCACTGTCAAAAATCTCTTCTGCATCATTGGTTCATCATTTTGGAAAATAAAAAAAAATTGATTGTATTTAAACTGACTTCTCCAAAGCATTTTACCAGTTATCAGATAATATCATCAATATTAAACTATGGTTCAACACACCCCCCCCCCCCCACCCCTCCCAAGATTTTTCAATTAAGTTAAATCATGTCACTTTTATCTCACTGGAGACAATTAGCTAAGGACAGGACTATTTGGAGAGGCATGCTGGTTGAAGGCCAGGTTCATTCCGGACTGTAACGCCACTTAGTTAAATAAGTATATCTCTTGTTGAGAACTTATCAGGTGAAATTTATAAATTCCATGTCCAACTCTTGTGTTGCCCAATCTGGAGTACCCCAAGGAAGGCCATTTAGGCCCTGTCTATTGTTGTTATTACCGAAGTTAAAGCTTATTTTCGAGATAGCAAAATATTGATATATGCTGATGATATGAACATTTTTTCATATGTATAAATAGTTTTACCATACGGTGTCTTCAAAAAAGCTTAAATCTGAACCCTACAAAGTGCCAGCATATAACATTTTTACTAAAATGTAAAGACAATTTTAAAGATCTTATTGTTATGTTATGTGTTATTAACGTTAACGTCAGTAATTCCAAATCTATGTTAGGATTTAAAAAAAAGGTGGTCATAAAAGTTAAATGACCCTTATTTCACTCTTTCGCTATATATATTTGTCTCATTTAAGGTATGTCGTATGTGGTATGTCTCATCAACTAAGAAGGTATCATTTCTTATATTCTGGTTTTACTTTACGGTAATGATAGTTTATAGACATGAAACAATGCCTTTTCTAAATTTAAAACAATTGATTGCTTTGATTTCATCACTACAATTTCTAACCGCACCAAAGATGCAAACAATTAAGTCGAGGACAAGCTCTCTAAATGCAGTATACAGGCTTCCGAAGAACAAACAAATTTATGGTTTTTCAAATCTCATGTAATAACAAAATAAGCAAATAATAAAACGAACTTCCAGGAGATATAATCGCGAACCATTTTAGATCCCATGTATTAATTATTTGTGTTCTTTGCCGTTAAGTGAATGCCTAGCATAGAAAAAAAAACACCCTTAAAAAGCGAATAAAAGTTTTATAAAACTTGATTGAAGTGTTCACACTTAACACCATCTAGCTTTAATTTAACAATTAATCAATTATTTGCATACGCAAATAAAATATTGAAAGTTCATGTTCTCTCCTGAAAGGAAGAACAATTTTTTTTTCCATATTTATTCATCTCAGTCTGTAAAGATGTTCTTTCGATTTTGTTGAGATGCTTTCAAACATTTCACAGTCCTGTTGATTAATTGTTAAATTAAAGCTAGATGGTGTTAAGTGTGAACACTTCAATCAATTTATTTTTTATTTATTGTAATTTTTAATCCATTTCGACTAATTCTACTCAGATCTTAACTCAATAAAAGAAACATTCATTTAAAGTAATAATTCAAATACCCGATGTTTGAAATAAAAATAAGATATGATGATATATTTTAGTATATTTCCCTTTGTTCTGACTAAATGAAAATTGCCACTTTGTACTAAAACTTACAATACGTTAGCTGCAGTAAAACTCATTCCCAAACAATGCCTCTTAATGATATCAAAACTTAAATCATTCCCATCTAACTTACAAGATTACATAAGCATTTCATCAGATGCGGCAAAAGTCGGATGACAACAGCATCAGTCTTAGCCACACCGGCCAACTAACCACTTTGATCCTGTGAGCAAATAACAAAAAAAAACTCAGCTGATCAGGTTTTCTCGGACGTATTTCAAACCTAAAAATACAACAACTGAATGATATTCTTGTCGCTGTGTAAAACTATCTGAATTCGCCATCAAGAATTATGCAACACCGACTACGAAATAAACTTAATGTATTTTGGCAGCAGGTCTAGATTTCCCCCAAATGTTACATGGTAGATACAAGTGCTTTTTTATTTATCTTTGCGAAAGCTGCCACATTTTATCTCGCATTGCAAACAGGTGAATTTCTCTTCTGATGTACACCACGCAATGATCCAGGAAACAGTTTTCCGTTTCGTGTCCAACTTGTCTGCCTAGGGCTTAAGGGAAAATAAATTTTTAATTTTCTTTTTTAAATTTGTTTAATTTTAAGCAATTAGGAAACGTGCGAGCAAGTGGCACCTACAAATTTGTGGCGGATGAAACCTCAAAAAATATTTTGGCACTTGGTCGGTACAGATTCACTTTTTTTAGTTTCTTCTCAAAATTAGAGCGAATCTTAGTCTTTTCGCGTGTGTTTTTAGTTTATTTCCTCATGGCGAGAATGGTGAGTCGATTACGACATGGTTTCTATAATTTTTAACAACTAGGTATTTTGTAGAATATGTTAACATGTAAAAATAAACACTTGCATTTTAAAGTCTTTATTTTTTGTATATATGTATTTGATATGTACAGTGACGACCAACCATTTGTACGCTTAAATATTTCGTTTTTTCACTTATTGTTTATTCATTTAACACTGGTTTGATAAACGTTTTATGAATTGCTGACCATTGAAGAACATACGTCTGTGGAAACGTATTATAGTTTCTTTTTATGGTGACTACATTTTTATAACTATTGTATAATATTTGTGTACTCACGTGGATTCTTTAGAGGTAGGTTATCATAAAAAGCGAAAGCGAAACGAGCTACATTGATGTCGATTAAACCAATATTACGATTTTTTGTTATCTTAACTTTCGTAATCAAATGTTGCTTGAGACTGTACACCAAAAAGTGAACGGAAATAAACTTCGTATCCTCATGGGCCATTTTACAGGTAAAAGCGTGTGGCGCCACGGGTGGACATAACAAATGTATTCATCCAACATCGTGAGTTTAAAACATTCGTTTCATGATTGTTCCTAAAATTGAAAATGTAAATGGTGTGGTAAACCACCCTATACAACCATTCTTTTCCTTTTGTTTTCTTTCGGTTTTCGATATACATATTTCTCAATTAACCGCAGTTGATTTTTTGATGTAAGCGATCAATATCACAATGCCGTTTCAAATGATTACCACGTTTACCATCTGTGTTTACACACCCAGTTTCCGGTATGGTTGTAAAATATTTCTCATACAAATTTTGGTTTTTCGACGTTTCATTTGACAGCCCAGCCGATCGTAACGAGTAAAAGCGGCCATAACACATGATCTTTTCATTTTAAGTTGAAGTCATGTAATTGCTTCATAGATGGTCAACTGCAGGTTTTTCGTTTGTTACGTAAATTCATTTAAAAAAAATGCATGAAGTCTTTATTTTTATGTGGAGATTCTTTTAAATTCTGAAAATCAAAACTCACTCACTTATAAATCTATAGAGAACACTATTTAAAGCGATTAGTAGTACCTATTGACAGGCTCAGTGGCGCGATGATTGGTGCGATTAACTGCCGCGCAGAAGGTCTGGTTTCGATTCCCAGCCGTAGCAACACCTAAATGATTTTTCACCGGCCCTCCTCTCGTGACGATCTGGCAAATCATCAGAGCAGTATCAATTGTCAAGAAAAGCTTAGATATCTCAACTTCGTCGTTCGGAGTCGAATTAAAACAAGAACAGCCACATTGTATTGGGTTATCAAAAATGGACTTCTGGTCTAATCCTCAATAGTGGAATGAACTAAATGGAAAACACTATTATCGTGAAGAAGTTGAACATTTTCGGCAGGTGGCCATGGCTCAGAGGAATGCGTAGTTGACTGATTGATAAGCTCAACGCTGCGGGCTCAAGCCCCAGCTTCGGCAGCATTCTTTTTCTACAAAAATCGCCAGCTTATCTGAGGCTTGTGCGATAATATGAGACAATATAAATCGATGTCTCCTCCTCTGTGCCACGTAGGTTTATGTTATATGGCTTTCCTTCTATATGTCTATCTGTCTCTCTCTGTTGTGTTAATGTTTTGTCTGTCCCAGTGCTGTTATGTGTCTGTATTTCGTTGCATTCTTGTGCGAAATACTGTGAAATTGTCAATGTCAATGAACATTTTCGACAAATGACAGTTTTGAAAATTTTAAGATCAGGGTGGCGTACAAATCGTTCTAGATTAAGAAATTCAAAAGAAATCTTCTGTTTTTTAACCAACCGATTTCTTTCAAGGAAAATTTGCACACCACAAGTGACAGATTGAGTCACAGTTCCGTCTGATAGAGTATTTCTATGAATTAGATTCGCTCCATAAACGACAATTTAGCTTATTTACATTGCCGTTCAGATCGAAATGAAAATCATCTGGCATAAAGTTGTTGTCTTCTTCGGACGAAATTCCAGGTGAAAACTTGTTCGTATTTTGAATTTTGTAGGGAAACACGTTTAAGTCATTATCCTTTGCAATGACCGTCTGCTAACTCCCATTTGCTCGGATAAGTTTCGAGTGAATACACTTGGATTTTTAAAAAAAAGTATCTTGCGTTAGGTTTATGACTTTTGCGTTACCTTTATAAATAAAACATAAAAAAAATCAATATATTTAGGTAAATCTTTGGTTTGGTTGATGCCATTTAGTGTTTGTCAAGAATATCGGACGATATTCCATTATTAGCACGAGCTATGTTGGCTTCGAACGCTTGAATAATTTCTGGTTTATCGACGTAAATTTTCTTTTTATATTCCAATAGCATGCTATCCAATGGTTACAAATCACAAGATCTTAAGATGATATTTTCATTGAAAAATTTTCTAAACAGAGTTATTAATTCATTAGTTGTAAGGTACGTAGCTTTATCCTGTTGTAACCACAACTCAGCTACAGCAAATTCTTAATTTTTTGGAAACGAAAAATTTATTGATCATTGCATTGTAGCGGTCTCCGTTGACAGTAACACCCGCTCGTTCCGCATTTTTAAAGAAACACGGTTTGATGATGCCACATGCCAATAAACCGCGCCAAAAACTGCATTTTTGGGGTTGCATCGATAACTGTTGGACTGCCTCTTGCTGTTCATCGGTCCAAATACATCAAGTTTGCTTATTTTATTATTAAAGGCGATTAGATTATTTTATAATAACGCTTCATAAAAACTTAAATAAAATGCATAACTGAGTCATTGTAAACATCGGCTCTTGACTTCTTCAAATAATGCCAGTTTGAACAGTCCTTATTTTTCAGATCACAGCTTTTAAAATGCTGTTCAACACCGAATGATGAAAGTAATCTGTAATTCCACATAACACCGCGTTGTAACGCCGCGTTTTATTTAACGCAACGTTCTTGACGCGCTCTATGTGAAATGGGTTATGTGTTGTTCTGTAATACAACGCTGCGGTAACACGCGACGTTAAAACGCACTCTGTTTGACGGAGCCTTAATGTAGCCGTTTAACCAAAAATTACTCTATAAAAAACAATTTTTCAATAACAAAAACAGATCAATTTAAAGCTGTTCCAAAGCCCATAAACTGAAATTAAAACGTAAAACATAGTCGGCTAAACCAATACGCCACAACATTCAAACATTCAAACCTTGAGAATATCAATGAATTGATTATTCGTGGTCTATCAAATACTCTCTTCTTCTACTGTAATAATCTCATTATTAAGGGCTCTAAACACTATGATTGTTTGATACATAGTGTAGAGTTAGTTAGGAATTCAGTGATGGTTCTATGAATACTGCGTTCAGTTCGACAATTAGACCAAAACGTGGTCGAAGAACTCTATAAACGTTTTTAACTGAGTTTCCACAATTAGTAAGCATTGTCCTGGCGTAAGTCTATCGATGATGAAAAGACAATGCGTCATATTTATAAGCTAGTTTACAAATACTAATTTTAAATTAACGCTGTTGAAAAAAGCACCTCCTATTGGATCACTCGTTATATATAAAGTTGTATCCCACCTATCGGTATGTAATCGAAACACTTGTCCTTATTTTTCTGCACATTTATATTGCATAAACCTTTTTTTGATGATATTTTTATTAAATCCGAAGATATTTTTGTAAGCATACAATACATCCTTGCAAGACTCAACACCAGTTATCTCTAACTATCCTACAAATCCTTTTACTTTCCACAATCATCGAGTTTTATAGCCTTTAATGATGTTGAATGATATTTTAAGAAAAATGGTATCGTAAAACTACTTCATGAAATTATCTTAAGACGCTAGACGAAACCCCAGCAGCTAGCGCTTTTTACAACTGGTAATTAATATTTTAATTAGGTAATAATTACATATTAATGAAATTATAATAATAATAATAACTTTAGACCCACGAACCCATGAACAAGCGGGCGTAACTGCATGTGACAAAGTCAATGTACTCTCGTATATTAACACTATCCTAAAGCGTACTGACGTCAAAGACCTGCTAAAATGTTTGGCTTTTCTTTTATTTTCCCATTTTATCATTCCCACGACCTTACCAGCAACGTTGTTCATTTGACACAGACAACTTTGGTATGGCAACAGAAGTTTAATCATAAGAAACGTATAAAGGAAGCAGTATTTCGATTTTTTTAATTTTTCTCAACTTAATGAGCCTCGTAAAAGTTTAATTTTCAAAAATGTAGTTACACCTGATTGAATTATTTTTGTTGCAAGAAAAAAATACCAAAACATCTGTTATTTGTGAAGTACTTGAGAATTTCTACAAGACGCTACAACACCTTCAAACCTCCCGGTTTGTTTCCTACTAATAAAAATCCACATAAAACATGTTGACACAATATAAAAAGCCAGCCCCTATCCGTTCAACAATAACAATTTAAACGCATAACAAAATCTAATGCACATGTTCCCAAAAGCCTAGTCCACCCCACGCGGGGCTCAGGAATTATCTTCTCACCATGATAATGAAAACCAAACAACAAATTCGCTTCCTTCCAAGTTCCTTGCACTCGCATAAGCCCCTCTAGCTTATGACGCCATAAGTGACACTTAGTGGCAAAAATATTAATTATAGCAGTAATGACGAATTTCACTTTATGCCTGTGTGCGCTCTTAAAACCAAGTTCATTTGCTTCGCTCTCGTAAAGTGACAAAATCATAAAGTCTAAAGCAGGTTGATGTGCTGACATGTTATTTCTTTATAAGTAACAAACAAAAAAATAACTGAAATTACCATCAAGACTCCTTGCTCCATATTTAGATACACAAGGACATGTAATTATATACACCAAATACATTATCCTCATTCCCATAGCCAAAAGTGAATGTTAAAATCGTCAGGTGTGAAAATCGATATCACAGATTAAAAAAAAACACAATTACAACAAAAATGAAATGTCCTTCACATTTTAAATGATCTTATTGCGTCTTTTTTTGTGGTTTTCATCATTCATCTCATCCTCTCGCATGCCCACAAACAAGCCACATGTGCTTAATACCTTTTCCGAAGGACAATAAAGCACGAATTGAAAGTAAAAAAATAATAATTTTTCATTTCATTCTACGCTCGACGTCTACTTTACAGCCATGTCAAGTGAATGAACCAAAAAAAAAAAAAAATTAAAATGTCAAACAAGGCTTTCGGCTTAACGTGCACCTTTTGTTTATTGAGAGGAAATAATAAAAGGCTCTCCATGGGAACGTTGCTAAAAGTAAAAATATCTTTTAACATAAAAAAGACATATTCGTTCAACTGAGAGTAATTTTAATTAGCTACCCCCTTTGGCGAGTTAATGGCTAATTAAAGGAAGAGAACCAAAATATGCTGCCCCATCGAAAATTGGGTCGTTTGAAAAACTTGATTTTTTAACCTTTGCTGGGGTTATTTTCAATAATATTTTTGGGTCATGCATTTTTTTAGCTAATTTGGAATAATGAAGCACAATTTTTTAGTATATGGTTCATGGTACGCGTGTCTGTTGTATGGATGTGTTAATCGATTGGAATTATTTGTAATCAATGTTGTATGTCTATTATGGAGCATATCTATATATATGATAAAATGTCTTGTTTGACAAAAATCAAATGAATTCTATATTCAAAGTGGAACAACACAACCAGTTGCTTACCTTTGTGTCGTGTGATAATCTGTATTAAGCTAAATGTAATAAAAAAAAGTTTGATGATATTTTTACCAAACTCCATTTTTTTTTTAGCGAAAATTAGATTTTTTTTAACTCTCCAAAAAGGTCGCCAGCAAAAAATGTTTATGGATAAAATAGTGACAATTTCTTGCCTAAATATTTTTATTTTTAAATTTTGGTATGGATTGCCAAATACGTTTTTATAAGAAAAGAAATCTTTTCAGTTGGTGGATTTTTATGGATGATGAACAAATACTGGGTGTCCACCGGTAAGGTATACTACTTTGTTTTGCCGCCATTAGTTTTGACAATTCATATTTGGCAGTCGTAAAGTAGACACGTGGCAAATTTATTATGGAAAAATATTTGATAAACCAACGTGTTTTAATCGTTAAAACATTTTATCAGAATCAATCATCGATTACTGTGACGATGAGAAAGTTACATAAAATTTTTGGGAGAAACAACGTGCCAACAAAACGCTTGATTTATCGCGTAGTGAATGATTTCGAAGAAAGAGGCTCTGTAGGTGATAGGCCCAAGCATGGACCACAACGTACTGCAAGATCAGCCGAAAACATTACTGCTGCTCAGGAAGTGTTCAAAACAATGCATCAGCCCTAGGCCGGCAGCCTAGGAGCTTGGTCTTCAAAGAACAACTTTGGCCACAATTTTGCAAAAGGATTTGCATTTGTTTCCATTTAAGATTCAGTTAACACAAGAGCTTCTTCCACAAGACCATTTACGTCGCCATACATATGCCAATAGGATGTAACAGCTTGTCCATGACAACCCCTCATTTTCATGAAAAAATCACAATGAATGACGAGGCACATTTTCATTTGAATGAATATGTGAATAAACAGAATAATCTGTTCTGAGCCATGGAAAACCCTCAAATTATTCATCGGTCACTTTTGCATCCATTAAAATTTACAGTTTGGTGTGCAATTTGGTCAAAAGGAATCATTGGACCTTACTTCTTTGAAAATAAAAACGGTGTAACGGTAACTGTGAATGGGGAGCGATATCGTGATATGATTGAAAACTTTTTAACGCCACAACTGCATGCTTTTGCTTGATTAACAGGTGGCATCAACAAGACGGTGCAACATCGCATATTATAACTGCGACACCTGTTTCCACAACAAGTTATTTAAACAAATGGTGATGTTCATTGGCCTCCACGGTCGTGGTTGTGGGTATATCTGAAAAGCAAGGTTTATGCAAACAAACCAGAAACGCTTGAGCAACTCAAACAAAATATTCGTGATGAAATTAATAAAATACCGCGTGAAATGTCTGAGAATGTAATGAAAAAATGTGCTCAAAAGGGCTCGCATTTGTGGGACTAACATGGGCGGACATTTACCTGATATTGTATTCCATACATAATTGCCGACATTAAGTAAAACATTTGTCAATATAAGATCCATTTTCTTTCATTTAATCAAAAATTATAAACAAACAAAGCAGTATACCTTCCACGCGGACATCCTGTACATATTTCCCAAAATATTTACAAATTCTAGGGTTCTATTAGTTATTAATGTATAAATTTAGCATAAGTTGCGTTATCACCTACCCCATAGGTGTTTATTAGTTTTGACACACATTAGTTTTTAGACCCTATCTAATATATTGCTCGAATTCGATAAGTGTGGAATTTTAGGTTCACATAGAAACGCAAACATCCAAGAGTGTAAAACTTCATTTTGTTGTAACAAAAGTATAGTTTCACAAACACAATTAATAGAGAAATTATGTTTATGGTTTGGTTCTTTTATTAGCTAGTAATGCCTTATATTTTCTGCAACGTATAGCTATTTACGTGAGCACTTAACAATCTTGAGCGTTATATCATTGGTATCACATTTTATATAAGGATACTGCCACTGACTTTCCAAAACAAAAGCCTTAAAGTACGGTTTATTATGACAGCCAAAGTGTTTCGGTGAAGAAACCAGTCTATACCCCTAACATCTATTTGTTGAGAGCAATCTGCTCCTTTTTAGATCTATGATTAAAAAACTTAGTCTTCTATAAAAGATGCACATAGTCGTGAACCTATCATTCCTAAACTAACACTTGCACCTAATGATGAACCTGTGGTGGTATATGATAAGCTAAGGTAAATCTAAGCTTATGGATGCTGCTTGTGTAAATCTACAGTATTCCAATTCAAAGTTGTCAGAAAAGAAAATGAAATTAGGGTAAAATCTGATTATACATGGCGTATACTTAACAACAATTTATGGGACGCCCACATAAATTTTATTTAACTTTGACCAAGGTTTTGCACTTTTATGCTTCAATAAATCATATATACAGTTAGGAATATATTTCCTTACTAATCTTAAAGCTTGCTCTTCTTGTATTATAGCCGTTTCCACATGTTTGATGGGCTTTTTCAGATTTTCTTTAAAGTATCTATGCACAATATTTATTTGTTCTGGTTTTGGCGAGCCATATATCTTAGAACAATTTAAGACATTCATTCCAATTTATCGAACTGCTTATGCGCACAACCTATGGTAAGTTGAGAGTACCAATTGGTTTGTCTTGTGTAGTTTTGTACATTAGTTGTTTAAATAATAGCTTGGACACAAAAAAAAAATTTGTTCCTTTTGGAAGTTAGGTTGGATCAAAACAATGTTGGTATTTGGTTCAGGGTGCGCCCGATCGTCAGAAATATCATCGTCTAACAAAACTATTTGACGTTTGGTGTAGAATTTTGTTGAGCACGGGACAGTGGGAGATCGTCGACATGCCGTTCATCAACGCCCATGCTGTCCAATGATCTGGTTGAAGGCGATATGAGAGACTGTTGCCGAGGATCCACATGTGTCAAATCGTCACCGCGCTCAACATTTTGCGGTGTATTTTGATGGATGATCTGCATTTGTCCACGACCGTCCAAACTGCTTGGAATACGGCGAAACCGTCGTTCGAATGGTTGGCACTGAATCTGATTTTTAAAAGCAAAATTCGACTACCGACGATGCCACCTTCACACTCTCTTCTATCGTTAACAACTAAATTTGTCTCACTAGGGGAAAAAATAATTCACATGAGATCCATGAAATACCATTGCATTGACCAAAAAGTTATTGGCGATTACATCAAAACCATAATAAGATACGAATGCAAACCCTATCCAAACTATTTATTGTCTTTCACCTGCCCTTTTCTGGATCGGATCGGGCTTGTTAGTGCATTCTGTATTAAACATTTATTTCTTATTGTATGTACATCGACCTCCTATTGTTTCAGTTTACTATTTATAATATGTAATAACATTTTTTTGCTAATGAACCCACGGTCAAAAGTTCAAATGATCGACAACTGAGTCACAACACCCAATCTTCGACAGGATTTTCGACAGACGTTTTGGTTTCAATTGTCCTTGTATCTAAACGAATGGGACAAAAAAATTGGTTGTATAAACCAAATTGGTGCCATAAATCTAGTTACACTTTATCAGTAGTCAAAATTCTTGCTAGAAACCATATCGCCCTTAATAAAGTTCCCCAATAGTTTTAAAAAAAAGATCGAGCTGCATTTTATATTTGTATTTAATCGTAGATATAAAAAAAATTGACACAAATTCGTTGACACAAATATTTTATCAAATCAAGTGTGTATACAGACATGTTTCCTAATAATGAGTCGTCAGCGCTCCTACGTCAATGTACCTAAAAATAGCGATAATTTTAAATTCGTCATCACGTTATCATTTCGAGAATTTTAATAATTAATGCGACGAGAATCCACATGACATTTTCTTTTCTAAATTCGAACTTAAAAAGCACCGCCTGCCATCAACCCTTTGTGGGCTTGTCAATATTTTTTATATCTTATTTCAAGTCTAGCTTAAAGCGAACAAATCATCTAAATTCGTCGGTTTTACCTAATAAAATATTTTCTATTTAAATTTTTTAATCGACATCATCGGGAACAGTGCTCTGTGTCTGTCACATGATTTCAAAAAGCTATAGCGAATTGCGCACGGGGGATCCATATTCAATTGATGTTAGCCGCAATAAATGGTGTGGGAAGAATTTTTAACAGCATTTTATTAATTAGACGCTTGTAGATTTTTTCTTTATTTATTTTGGCACCTTATTATGTGGCATTTGTACGGCCATCTTTTGGTCCACAAGTGGTTTGGGATATGCTCTCTCACCGATTGCGATTGAAATGACGGTAATTCTATTAGAATAGCCTTTGCTTGTGTATGATGATGACTTTTTTTGTAAACATATACAAGTGTTAGTCATCTGGGGTTCTTCGTGGCATTAGTCACTAGTTGGATAACAATAAAAAAGTTGTTCATTTTTTCATACGTCATAGGGAAATTGCCTTATTTTCGTTTTTATTTTCTAGTTGATATTCAGTAGGGTAATTGCGCATATAAATTCTATTGATATACCAAATGGTGATGAATAAAAAAAAGTGCACTGACCTTCATATCATTTTATAAGGCGATATTCCATTGTGAGTTCAATAGATATTCTGACAGTCAATCGAAACAAAGTCTCTGTTTGAGAGAGTTCATTGTTCTAGACAGGAATCTCAACTCTTTTGTGTTTCTTTATCTTATTGGATTGGGTATAACGAATTTGGAGGTTTTTGTTTGTTTTCAAGTGGGTGGAAGATTTGTATTCAAATATGGCAGAAGAAGCAAGTGAATATTCGATGAGAGACAGTCATGCATATAAAAAGATTGCTGTATTATGGATATTGGGGTAGGAGCTGGTTTCTTCTAAGAAACGCTTGGATTATCGATATCGATCAAGACTTCCGGCATCAAGATCAATACTTCTGCCTATATGAAAATAACTGAAATATGTCCCAAAGTAGGTACCTTCTTTAAGCTTTCGGCACATAGCGTAATGTCAAACGAAATTGTGCCAAGAAACTTATACCTACTCTATACATTGATGTTGCCAACAATGCTCGAAAATTATCAAACTTTTTGTGCCCACAATATGCCTGATATGTGTCAAAGCGGAGCTATTTGCTATTGGAATCTACATTATGTTGACGTTAAAAATTGATTATTTGTAAGATATGTTTGCGCGATTGCCATATCCTACGAAAAAAAAAATCCTTATGGTAGAAGTCTTTCAATTACCATGTAAACTTTTGTATTGTATTTGATGTACAGTTTGCGCCATCTTATATGTTGGTATGTAATAACTTTCACATTTATCAACCGATTGAGTGAGGAGACATGTATGATGTATGAATGTATGAATTTTCATTCAGGTAAATTTTAATTATTAATCGCTTTACACCGAAACAACGATCCTAAAAAGTGACCCTGAACGGGCAAACCGTCGAAAATATTGTTACCAATAAGCATGTCAAAATCATCATTGGTACATTTTTTTCTTCAAAGTAGGCGAAATCAATATAAGATGATGGAAATCAATATCGGATGAAGTTTGCTCATGATGTCTGCCCACAACGTCTAAAAAAAGGTCTTGACGGTTACTGATTTCAACAAGACGGTACTCTATGCCACACTACAAATCAAACAATGTTCTGGAATGAAAATTCCCTGAACGTTTGTTATCAACAAATTATTATTATTATTATTACAATTATCAAAAAATTGCACTTAAAAAAATGTTTAAACAGCAAATAGTTTTTTTTTTTTGTGTAAGCAGATTTGTACGAACAAAATACTTGTCAACATTACTGGGGAAGTTTGCCCCATCTCTGATTATGATATGGGATTTATATTCTTTTAAAAAACGTAGGACATATCAAATTCAGGAGTTGGCGCGGTGTATTGGTAATGTGTCCCAACCAATTACCATGCCACTTTAATTCAAAATAATAAAAAAATATTTATATTCGGTGAATTCTCGCTAATAAGAAGCACCAACTTTCCAAATAGATGCTCGCTTTCTGTTTACTAAACACTTAACACAATGCTAAAACTTTTATTCAGTTAAAAAATAGTCACATATTCATTAACTTTCACTTGTTACGAAAACGCATGGCCAATCATTGACAAGAGTCATATCAACGATATTACTTTTTTTTCTCTTTTTATTTTTAAATATTTCTTTTGACAAATCCGAATCGACAAGTGGAAAATTAGCTTTAGCCATGGACGAACAACACAAAAATACTGTGAATACCGATTTGGTGAGATTTCAGCGATGCCTGTTTGAAAATGTCACTTCTCGAAGTACAGTAGTCCAAAAATTCGACAAATATGTGATGACAGGGTAGATAATTTTAAAAGCAAAATATCTGCCCGAAATCTCCAATTCTGATAAATAGTCAAAAAGCCATACGCAGTTAAATCAAACAGTTCCAATAAACCATTCAATTTCGAGCAAATTAATAGACCAAACCGAAAACTCAAACAAAACATCAGCAACCGTCTCCGCACTCCAATCAAACACGAAAACAATAAACGATGTAATCATGTCATTAGTGATGAAAACGAAACGATATTACATGTCGACCATGTGGAAGGAGCGTGTGCGCACGATATAATTTCTAACCGAAAATGGCAACGAACCTTAGCCAAAGTTTACTGAACCATTTGGGGGTCTTTTGCCGTATCAAAACAATAATTAAGAAAGCGGTTTATTTGCTCCAAGAATAAATACAACAAAAGAAACAGTACTTGGGCAACTGAAAGCTTGCTGTAGGTAAAAGCGCGCGCATTTTGACGTCTCGCTGATGGTTTTAAAAATTTCGGTCACGCCAGGCCATCTTTAAGTGTTGAGTATGATTTTTTTTTTGCATTTGTGTCTCTTGTTTAAGCACGTTTATTGTGAAAAGCAGAGAAGAAGCAAGAGAACAAAAAAAATATATTGAAACTGAAATTGACAACAATGCCCAATTCGGGAATGAGAGAGATACTTTAGGGTGTTTAAAAAAATGAAATCAAATGCTCCTCGTGTTTTGCATTGTTTGTTTACATTTGAACTGCTTTTTGCATTTTTATTTTGTTTTTGATTTTTTTTTATGTTTTTGGACAGTTCATTCGCCTATTTGTTCCGACATTTTGGGACTGGTTCACATTTGTTTTTTGTTACATTTATGAGTACACAGGCTCGATGGTTGTCAATTTTCATGCATGACAGTTTGTTTTTGTTGTCGTCAAAGAAAAAAATACAAACGCAGTTGGTGGGTCAAAAAACTTTATAAAAACACATTTTATGAGTGTGCGCCAGATGCTGCATTGAATGAGAATTAGTGGATGGAATCAACGACCAGGAATTAATTAAGCATTTATTTGGACACATCAATGTCAAGAATTTAGACGTCGTTTAGTGAATTTATTTCGTTTTGGATATGTTTACAGATTTTGGCAGAAAGGCGATAAAGATTTGGAGGAGATCTTATGTCTTGTGAGGCGATGAATATTTTCTGTTTCTCAAAGATTCATTTTTATTTTTAAACATTTAAATTATCGTTTAATGTACATTTTAAATAACTAGATTTATTTTTCAATTCAGGTACGTATAACATAAACCAGGTTAATGGTTAATGAAAATGCCTGTACATCATAAACAGAGAAGTATATTTTAAGTATAAGTATTCGACTTAAAGGATGAATAAAAACATCCTTTAAAATATTAGTTTGCTTTTATACAGAATGATAAGCGATCTTAGAATTTAGCAATTTTTGATTAATTATTAGATATTGTGGCCTATATTTCCTGCCATCCATATGCGCATCTATGCTTATTTACACCTTCGGCTCTTAAATTATGTTTAGATGATTTTCAGATCACGAAAAATGCCAGCAATTTTGGTCTATGAATATCTATTGACGGAAAAATGTTATTATTATCAGCCATTAATTTTACTCCGAAATTGTAATGCATTGTTTTTCATTAGCATCCATGACGATATTGTTAAAGACGAAGGACCATGTATGCGCTTACTTAATGTTCAATGTCAAATCATCTCAAGTAATGGGGCTTAATTCTGGCTTAAT
Source organism: Rhingia rostrata (assembly GCA_949824845.1). Classification (NCBI taxonomy): domain Eukaryota; kingdom Metazoa; phylum Arthropoda; class Insecta; order Diptera; family Syrphidae; genus Rhingia; species Rhingia rostrata. The sequence goes on along the minus strand of OX463755.1, from coordinate 138,290,466 downwards.
GGATATGTAAACAAGCAAAATTTTAGTTTTTTTGAGTGAGCATAATTCTCATTAGACCTTCGAGATACCATTAATATCTGATGAAAAAAAAATTAATATATATATCCTCAAACCTAGCTTTTCTATAATTTGTGTGTGCTAACTAATTTGCTGTCCCAACAAAATAGGACCTCCAGTTTAACGTCGATAACGAACGCAAAATTTGAGAAGCTTTTCATTAACGTTTTATAATTATCATGGATGTTTTTCAAACTTCTTAGTAAAGCCCTATGGGGCTAAAACTTGAACCGTATTAAAAACGAATGAAGAAATCGTTGGCATTCGAAAAATGTTCGGTCCCGTTTGCGTTGACGTGCTATGGAGACAAACAACAAAGAAGATGGCTTAGGCATGTCGAGCTAATAGACAGCAATACTCGGATTCGCAGAAACTTCAATTCACACCCAGACGTTGGACGCTGTAGAGGAAGAACTCGCTAAATGTAAAGGCATATTGGTTGTGGCCCAGGTTTAATGTGACCAGGTGGATCGTCAGTTAAAAAGTATCAGTGGGTTGTTTGATGGTGGCTCTTACATTTGCTTTCTTTCTTAGCCTTAGACGGCTCATTACAGCTTGTCTAGTTCGGTTGCAAAATATGAAGAATCCTGGTTTTGTTCATAAATCTCATCAAACGAACTGTCTCCATATAGGTCACTCGTATTACTCGAAAATATTATTAGCACACCAAATATACCCCCAAAAAAGTCCCCACCAGGTGTATCTATTTACTTAATTTGATTGTCTACAGCATCGCCACAGAACATCCTCCGTATCTCGATAAAACTTGTCTTTCCCGATCCAACAGCAAGCATTCCTGAAAACCATTATTTTGTTCGTTCGTTCCAAACAAAAAGGTGATTCACCTTTCATTTGCGAATATCTTTGAAGTACATACTTTCTTAACAAATTCCACCACTGTAGGAAGATTCTTTATGCATTGAACTGCTGCGTCGCTCGAAGTTCTGTTATAATGATGGTATTTGCCTCTGTCTCACAGTCGGTTCTGCTTGTTTTGTTGTTTGCCCCTTCCCTCATTTATTTATTTCTGTCTGTCTGTCTATCTTCACTTTTCATTACTAGTCATTGTTGTCGTTATCATCTTGGCAAATGTCTACATAGATATATGTATTATAAGAACTTTTTTTTATTAAACTTCCCCGGGTGCAATGGCAGCCGAGCGTGGGAGACAAACAAAGGCCAAGTGCCTATAAACATACTCTGATTCAATATTTAGAAATGGATTGTGAATAAATACCTAGGAGGGGGAAAAAATGCCTCCGAAACAGATCGTATGATCCTGTTTGAATATAAATACTGTTGACTATTCTCAAAAATGTATTTAGTCCTTGACAAAGATGTACTGAATTTCTTCTCTGGTATTGGCCGCAAACTTATAAAGGCATGTTGTAACAAGGGTTCTTCACTGTTTGGAATTTTTATAACATTCCCTTTTGGCCACATGCGTATGTTAGTGATTAAGAAAACACAGCATTTGATGTCACAAGATTATTGCACTCAACCGGACGAGCAGCAGTTTATGCTCATGTTACATCCAAATGTCTTGAAGGCATACATTAGCTGACCTTACATCTGGTGAAAAAAAAACTTGCTTTCATCAAGATATGCCGTGACTTGTTGCTGATATTATTTGGCAACACTGTGTCAACTTCGCTCCCTTTTTATCAAAAGACAGACAACGTAAGGGTCGTTGAACCTGACAAGAAAAAACTGTGTTCTCCAAAAAGCGTTCTCGTGACTTTTTTTTATTCATTTTCTTAATTTTATTTTCATCTATACAATACTACTTCTTTCGGCTCTCTGTGATAACACCAAAAATTTACGTACATACATATATACCAAATGGCAACCATCTAATTTGTCTTTCTTTCGAAAAGAATGGGGCTTTGCGTGAGGAATTAGGTTGGCATGGTTTAGTGATTTCACTTTGAGGTTTTATTTATTTTGTTCGTTTTTTTTTATTCTTAAAAAATATTTATATGACGTGACGGTGGGATTTTATCGGAAAGTGTATGTTTTGGATTGACATACAAACAAAACGTATATGTATATATCCAGCTGAAGTAGGTCATAACTCGTAGTTTTGTTTTACTTTCATAATGTCTAGTTACGCAATGTTTACGAAATGATTTGAATGAGTCTGTGTAATGATAATAGAATAAATGAATAACTTAATAATAGATATAAATATTTTGTAAATTTACGTAGTTTTGGTGAACTGACTGATTACAATGTAGGCCAGAAATTCCAGATGACTTATACGTTTTTCATACCGAACCTTAAACTGGATTTTTGATAAACCGTTTTCACACAGAGGAACGACCACGTTTCGTTTGATGTTTTTATAAATATACACAGGAATACACGAATGCACACCGTTTATAAAGATTCTTTAATCCATTTAATTTTCAAATCAGATCAGATAGAATTGACAGTTGATTCACCATGTTCACAATCTTACGGTCATTTGGAAAAACATTGATATTCTAAAAGAAATTGCTGTTGCGTGAGGTGTGGGTCATATATAGAAATGTGTGTTCGTCGCCCCCTACAACTTTCAACAAAATAATGTCTGGGAAGCGCCGTAACCACTTACAAGTTTTCGAAAATTGAAAATATATTGAGATCATCACTTGATTAAGGTTTCAAGTAGGTGATGTTATTATGCTGTTTTTAGTGATCTACATACAAAGCTCTGTTTTCCCTGAAATGAATGGATGTGTAAAACTCAACAAACAGATATAACACTTTTCTGGATCCAGCCTTTTTTCTTTAGGCGTGTTACAATCGCTTTAAAATTTCAAGTAGTAGATCATTTTTGACATTGGCTCGCTAACATTTTTGAGTGTCTAATTTTTGATATTTGGCATACGCACTGAGGATCGAGAGAGATTACATGCTGCAGAAAAACAGCACATCGTTTTTTTCCTGTTTTTGTTTTTGTTCATCACAGAAGGTTTAGCATCATTTTAATCTACAACCCAAACATTGTAAACGATGTAATTGAGTCAATTCACCAAAATATTATTAAAGGGTAGAAAACAAAGTTGTTGCCTAGAGTTTTGCAACCATGAAAATTATCCTCGGTACCACTGTCGAGCTCTGTTGGAATAGATTTTCCTCATTTTGGTAATTTGTTTAACACAAACCCTGTATAACTATTATGGGTGGGGAAATATTTTATGAATAAGAATTTGTGCGACCCTTAATAAGCTACATAATACATACATACTTATGTATAACTATAGAACCGTTGAGATGCGTTTAAGTGAATTCTGTTGAATAAGAGGTACAGTCTATATATCAACTTTCATACTTCTAGCTAAAAATTTAAGGCAGACAGTATGGGGTCACACAGACGTACGCACATCTCTACGCACCTAAAGGTATACCAATCGAAATCATTTCTCTAAATTACAAACGGTAATGTCATAAGAAGATTATCAAATAAATTCACCCTTTTGAATCTGTGCTGAACTTAAGGGGTCTCATTCTTTGTGGCAAAACTAAAAGTTTGGAATGGAAAATTAAGGTTTCAACGTGCACATGTGGTCGGATGAACCAAATTCAAACGCTTGCGGAAAAAAAACTGATCAAAGACATGGAAATTAGCGAACTCGTTAGTTTTGCTCAAACATCTTGGAAATGTATCCTGTCTTACTTTATTTTAACGCTTCTTCAACAATTAATGCTCAAAGAAAATTTAGAGATTCGTACATAAACCGATTAAACACGAACGTAGAATGCTCTACAAAAGTCAGTTTTCCTTCATTCAAACCCCTAAGTGCGCGCAAATAAAAAAAAGTATTAATGTCTTTCATATTTAATTCAAATGACCCAACAGGAACATTGAAAATGACATTGGCATTATTTTACACCAGCGGTGCTGGTATATTTAATATTATAATATCTATGAAGAAATAAAATGGCTCTACACTTCTCTGAATATAGAAAGTCCTTCATAAAAATAACTAAATAATTGGTTGGGTAACTTGTTTTTACCAATTGGAAATCACTCTTTGGTTCGGAATGATTTTTTTAAGTAAATTCTGGTTACATTTTAAGGGCCGATGTTGATTGTGAATAAAATACAAATCATTTATGAAATTAATGTCATTTCTTTTTGTTATGATAATATTGGTATGGTTCAATTATATATGGAACAAAATATCGGCCAAATGGCCGCCGCGACCTTGGCGGCACACCTCTATCCGATGGTCTACATTTTCGATGACGCTGAGGCATAATTGAGGTTCTATGCCGTTAATGTGCCGAATTATCTTATTCTTTAGCTCTTTGATTGTTGCTGGCCTATGGATGTACACCTTTCTTTCAAATAACCCAAAAAAAAAAGAAGTCCAACGGTGTCAAATCTCATGATCTTGGCTGCCAATTGACATCGCCACCACGTTTCATTACCTGTGTGGCAAGTGCCACCGTCCTGTTGAAAACCACATATCTTCCACATCAATATCTTCCAATTCGGGACATGAAAAGTTCGTTGTCACCTTACTATAGCGAACACCATTCACAGTTACACACATTTTTACAAAATGAGGCCGGTCAGGCAGTAGACCGGCCTCATTTTGTAAAAAATACGGCCCAATGATGCCGTCATCCCATAAACCACACCAAGCAGTCACTCTTTGTGGGTGCATTGGTTTTTCGACAATCACTCTTGGATTATCATTCGCCCAAATGCCGCAATTCAGCTAAAAATTCAGGTAAAAATGTGCGCCTCATCACTGAAGATGATTTTCTTCGAAAATTGATCATCCACTGTTGTCATTTCTTGCCGCCATTCTGACCATTGACGACGCTTGAAATTGTCAAGAGGCTTTAGTTCTTGAGTCAATTGCACCTTGTGCGTGTAAATGCAAGTCTGTATGTATAATGTTCATCGACGAGCGTGAGAGGTGCAATTATTGGGCACGACGTCGATGTTGGGGTGGACGGCTCTTCAGCCACACTATCACGAACATCAGCAATATTTTCTGCAGTACGAGCTGTACGAGCATGCACTAGTGTTTTCACATCTCCTACAGCCAAAGACCCGAAAAAATCACGGAGTGCACGATATGCATTTTGATTTCAACGCCAATTTTCGTAATAAGCATGAAAAACTTTAACGCGTTCCTCAATTGTGTATCTTTCCATGGTTCAAATTAATTTAGTCTGAAAATGAGAAATGTCAAATGAAATGCAGAAAAAACGTTTAGGTGTGGTTCTTTAATTTAACCACCCGTTAGAAGCAACAATAAATGAAAAATCTCGAAAATGTTGGCTGTTGTTGAATCTCTTAATTTTGGCCATAAAACTTGATTTAGTTTTTGTTTGCAGAGGGTTATGATTGATGGATCGTAACCCTCTAAATAAACGTTTTTTTCCTCATTTAAAGCGTGTGATACTATTGATACATGTTAATGATAAAATATAACTAACAATAAATTTTCTATATAATTGCAGTGTCGGCGGCATATGTATCGGGTGCAGCTGGTGCGGAATCGGGGCGCCAGCGACACGCACCTCTATATGGACGATTTGTTGTTGAAGAAGATCTACCCGCCACTCATCGAGATGTTATGCATCATGTAAGATACAACTTTTGAAATAAATTTTCAAAATATTTTTTTAAATATAAATACCTTTTATATATTTCTATAGCGTTCAAGTCCGACATCATCGTCGGAGGTTCGGGCGATGCAAGCTCGAATACCAACACATTTTCGTGATCCAGCATCGGCGCCTTTTCGAAAACTCAGTGTGGATCTGATAAAGACATATAAACATATAAATGAAGTAAGTCAATTTATATATATATGTATATATATTTTTTTAAATACGGTTCAATGTTGGATATGAGTGTTTTTAAATAATTTGCAATTGTAGCGGTTTTTAAAAACGTTGAACCTTAAAGACCATTGCGACAATGGTGGTATAGCCAAACGATGGTTTATCAAATGCATTATTATTTTTTTATTTATCTATACTTTACGGATATTTATCAGTTATTCAGATTCAGGAAAGGCTTAATAAAAGTAATCAAAAAGTCCTAATTATCTTTTTTTTGCTTTTGTAGTTAAATTAAAAGAATATGATTTTCTTCTTACAAGATAATAGTTGCCGACCTTACCGATCCTCTCAATATTTGGTTCGTTATACATACATGTTATAAAACTGAATAAATAAATTTTAGGTTACACAGGTAAATACTGTTGGACAGCCAAAAAACTGCTGATCCTGCTAGATCATCAATGGACTGTCGCGCTTGGGTATTTTGTGGTAATCTGTAATGATTTAACACAGATTACTCTGATTTAACTCATGTTCCTCAAGTTTTACTTACATGTGGCCAAGACATGAGTAGTTGACTAGTTTTACCGTACCTTTTATTTAGCTCATAAAGTTCACGTCTGTATCGTCTCCTCCAATAGCCTTTATCACATACAGGAACCAACATTCGACGAAAAATGTTCGAGGGTGCTTATATTTATTTCATTTACCTGTTTATTTTCCAGCACTTGCATTGTAGGATTATGGTCCAGTATAGTTAACATTTCGAGTAAGGATCCCATTTCGCTAAACCGAAGTATTATCGGTTTCATCTTTAAGTAGGAGTCGTTCGGTGGTTTAATGTTGATTCCGAGGTAGATAAATTCCTGAACCACCTCAAAGTTGTTGCTATCAACAGTGACATTTTGTTCAAGTTTGTGCGTCTACAGTACTTTGTTTGTTGATAGCATATACTTCGGCTTGTTCTCGTTAACTACAAGACCAACGCGTTTCATCGCGTGTCTTCCAGTTACAGGCAACACTGCTGTATCAATTTTTAATTGCATAACCGCACAGAGCTCAAGACGATGGAAAGCAGCCAAGCAAACTAACTAACTTTTGGTTGCAGGAGGGACTAAAAGATTTGATGTTTGTTGGAGTAGCACTAATCCCGTTCTAATATTATTTCTTAATGAAAACTAAATAAGTTAGTCTTTTCACTGGGCCTTAAGTTGTTAGCCAAAATGTCATCTGAACACTTCTGGGTTCTACCATAAATATGATACTAACGGAGATATCTCCAGGCTGTTCGTTCCATTCGCCATAAGGTATTATGCGATCCAAACAACAATAAAGAGTCCAACAAAAGTCCATATTATTTAATTGTCTTAAAATCACAATTTAAAGTAATGTTTGAAATGAAATCATTGGAACTGAGATGTATTTCTAAAAACTAAGACTACACAAATGCCAGTTGATAGTCAGCAAAGTTACAGACTACTTTAAAGCTCGCTTACCAAGTTCTCCTGAATCGAAAAATCGTGAAGGTGAACTTCCCAAATTAAGTTATTTGCAATTCAAAAAGAAATAACTAATTTCAAACGAAATCCTTGCAACAATAAGCTCTTCAGAAAAGAACGACACCCATCCCAACTTAGCAACCATAACTAACATGAGTGCATTACTCTGTTTACTGTAGCATCAGCGGCAGTAGCAGCAGCAGCTGCAATTAAATTGAAACGTTTCATAGCAACAAGCTGAAAATGTTTTCGAATACCGAATAGCAAGGAAGAGCGGTCCTCACGCTCTCTTTTCTCATTCTTCATCGTATCTCTCAAACAGGCTAGGCGCTAGCTGTAGATTCTCTTCTCCCTGATGAACTTCTTCCATCTATTATGGAGACGGGGATAGGTTTGTTGTTTTTTTTTTCTTTGTACTAGCTACTGCTGGAGTTTTTTTTTAACTGCTCCTACTGATAAGTGCGACAGCCGGTAATGTCGGCGAAGGACTGAAAATTCATTATTCGTTCGTTCGTTTTTTTCTTCATTTTGTTTCCTCTTGTATGCCCTTCGTTGCAACAAAAAGGGGTAGTTGTAGGATTGACAAAGTCCAGGGGAAGGATACCCTATTGCAGCCAAAGCAAAATCAGATGAACGATTTGAAGAGAAAAAAAAACAAGTATACAAAAATAAACTTTCTGATCGACTTTGGTGAGGGGCATTGCGCGGCAGCTAACAAGACAAGGGAGACTGTGTTCTCCCATTCATATTGAGCGCTACCACCACTACCACCCTATGCACAGAACTCACAGATATACACACGCCCAGTATTCATTTTATAAGCTGCCAACAAGTACTTTTACGGAAAGGGACCCTACTGTCTGATGTTGTATGAATGTAATCATGGACATGTTTGGGAAGGATGTTCATCCTTGCGCCGTCTTTCGGTATAGCGGGTGCGGTATTATACAGTGGTCTCACGCGCGCCCCCTATCGCTGTTTGTCATTTTATGTGGCAAGGTCCGGGATAATAATGGGTTCTTGTACGTTTGACAAATTCAAGGCTATAGCTGCCATGAAATGTAACAAATAACTGAATGTTTTCTATCTATTTCATCTTCAGGATGCTCACAGCTGGAAGAATTGCAAATGAAAGATGTTGCACTGACGTTTCATTGTCGTTGTGATTTACGTGGAAATATATTGTTTTGTGGTGGAATATTTTCGAGAGCTGGACTATGAACGCAATAGAGTGTACGTGGAGCTTAGGGCAGCAACAAGTTCCTAAGTGGCCTTAGCTGTGGCAATGCTTATATTATATGAAATAGGGTCTCCAATAATTTAAAGGATTTCCATGTATTGTTCTTTGAGGATTTCATTGTAAATATTGATTATCCTAGGTTCAAACGCTATTTTCTGCAACATCCATTTTGTTCTGTTTGATCCCATTCAACATCACAACTTTGGTAATCATTTCTGGCAAAAGGATCTTAAAGCGTGGACCCAAGATACTAGTTTACGTTGGAATTAACTGCAAATATGGAAACTAGCAGATTAGCTTCTTCATGGGAGTATTTCAAGCGATTAGATCTTTGATGATGCACAACATTTTCTTCATTTGGCGTTCACAGCCTAGCCACTTCTCCATTGCAAGGCAGTATATTTGTGCCTGTCTGGGACAGATATCATTGAAACATTGGAAACATTTTTAAAATCTACAATTCCACATGAGGAAGAGCAGGGATCTTGATATTCAGAGGATTGTTGAATGTTGAAAATATTAATCATATTGACCAATTTGAAAGCCCACTTGATGGCTATTTGGACTATTAAATGTCCAAATAGCAAGCCACCATACCATTTAATTGCGGCTTGTTATAATATAAGGAATTAAGAACGTTGGTGCACGTCAAAAATAAAGCAGGTTGAGCGTTTCTAGTTATAATTTCTCCAGAGTATTTCCATCTCCTTTTTATTTTCCACTTTGATCTGATTGATTTATTTATATGTAGCGAGTAGTTATCAAGAGTAGTGGCCAGTCTGGTAAGTTCCTCCGCATTAGTAAGCTTAACGTTTTTTTTTATTAAGACGCCTTTATCTCTAGGGTTATTAAACCTGACAAAGTGTACTCCAAAAACATATACATTTCTATAATATGCCCCGGCTGTTGTTAGCTTGCTGCGTGTCTTTGAATCACCATAATTAAGAAATTGTCAATTTCATACAGATGAACCCCATCGTATAGACCTTATTGCAATAACATTTTACGTACCGAGTTCTGAAACAGAAAGTTCCACCAAAGGGGTATTTGACGTCCCATATAAATATTATTGAAAATATGACAATTTCATTCCACCTGCGAGAGCACATATTTTACCTATCGTAAATAATGTTTGGACTATGCGAAATTTTCAATTACATGTCACTTAGCATTATGTTAAAGCTTATGTAAAACAGAAACTCCTTCCAATTTTTATTCGTTTTTTTCGTAAAGAATCTACTCGTATCCGCAAGTTCTGTAAATGACATGCCTTTTCGTATGAGAATCTTATTATTTTGTCCTCGATTGAATTTGGCAAGCCTCTTGCTAAACTCGGATGGGTAATTGTGTATGGAGCAGAAAGTGGGCGGGAGGGGTGATGTTTATGCTGTGGAATGAATAGGCAGACAGCCGTTCCGTCGACACCGATAGACTGTTCTCATTTTTTTTGTTGCATCGTCTTCTTGTTCATGGATAGTGAGTGCGCATTAGTGTCTGCCAGTTTCAGTTCCTACGATTCCTTCTTTTTCACCCACATTGCTTGTGCTTGCATCTGTCTGTCTGGCGGTCCCAATATTGCAATTATTCTCTATTAAGAGATATGTTATAGAAAAAGAATAGAAAGGAATCCACCATTTTTGTCGGTCTTATTATTTCCTTGGTTTTTTTTTATTTCATCGCCCGGCATTCCTTTTCGTTGTGAACTTCTTTCTATTCTTACATGTTGGCTGTTTAACGTGATCTTCTCGTGATGTCTATGTCGTTTTTTTTAGTTGCTCCTTTTTTCATTTGTGTGACGTAGAGATAGACTCGTGCGATTAGATGGGTGTAGCCTTAGGAATTTCTTTACGGTATAATGTTGGTTATGCAGATTCCAAAAAGTGGTGCAGAAAAATAGTTGCTTATCCAAATCTTTGTAACTTTCCGAATGACTAGGACTCTTTTTCTAAAAAAAATTCTGAATAAATTGATTGAATGTTTCTCGAAATCTCAATATTTAATAGCGTTTTGGACATTTCGACATTTACGTTAGTTATTCTTTGCAAATGGTTATGTCACGTCGGAACCATTGCAACATTTTAGATATCAACGAAAGACATCGCCGCCTTTAGGAAAGAAATATTTTACCAAAATGATATCCGCCGAAAGTAATGGATTTTACATCACACCAAAACAAAGTAAATAACATTATGAATAATTGTCTCTTGACAAATCACGTGATAGCCAATATTCGCTCTTTTGGACACTCATGCTTTAATTCTATAACCAAAAAAGACTTTTTTCAAATACCAAATACAAGATAACCAGGTACTGCTTTAAAAATAACTACCTGATGAACAGAAATGTACTGTACTGCGTGATCAGAAAATCGATAAACTTCAACTTTGTATAAAAAATACGTCATAGACATAGAAGATTAAGTCATCAGTTCGTACTACTGGGTTTACAGACACGTCACAAACGAAGAATGAACTGACCAGATTCTGCTTTTAACTGAATCCATAACATTAAGTTCCCATCATGTAAACAGGGCGAAAAAGTTGCACCCTTCTTGAAATCTAACGAGCCTCTCGATGCAAAAACATGTCTTCGCGAAGGTTACACACTTGTAAGACCTCCTGAATGCGCTTTAAATCATAGCATTGCATTTTATTAATTTCTCTTGTACCATCTCATGTACCACTCATTCCTTGTTCTCGTTTATAGTTTCGATTTCAACAGGATCCTGTGCAAATCTAATCTTGACGATAACCGGTAACATTTTCACACATTAGATTGGGTGCTGATCTTTATATTCTTGATCAGTCTAAAAAGCTGCATTGATTTGTATCTTATTTACTTAAGTGGCGCTACAGTCCGGAATGAACCTGTTCCTCAACCAATATGCCTCTCCAATTAGCCCGGTTCTTAGCTAACTGCCTATAGTTGCGTACTCGGCTGAGGTCGGTTTCAACTTGTGCGCGCCACTTAAGGCCAATTCTTCCTCTACTGCGTCCGACGCCTGGCTGGAACCTGGAAATCGAAGATTCTGCGAGCCAGAGTATTATTGTCCATTTGTTCTACATGTCCAATCCATCTAAAACGTCCAATGCATAGTTTTTTGACCAGGGGCATGTCGCTGTACAGCTCGTATCCCATGGTCGTAATTGAAGCGCTATATATGAAGGGCCTAAGCGACATTTTCAAAAGTTTGAGTTATCAGCGTTTAAAGTTGTTAACCTATAACTCTTTTTATAAAATCAATAAAAATGGTAACCAGATATGTTGAAGAAAACAAAACTGAAGTGTTTTATAATGTTAGTAATAATTTTTTTTATTGAATAGACAGGATTTCCAAAATATTTGCTGTATGTGCAAGCAAACTAAACCTCGGAGTCCCTTCATCTTCTAAGAGCTTCAATTACCTTACGAGGATTTTCTTCTCGGTGACCGTAAGCAGGGATGATTGTCATAAGAAAAACTCACAAAAATGTGATAATCACTTGCGAAAATCACCTTACAGAGACCAACTTTCTTCATTGTGTATGTCACATATCACATACCATTTAAGCTTTAGCCGATTCCAACGCAGAACATCATTTGTGACGGTTTATTATCAGCATTGCCACTGATATTCGATATTTTATAGATATCAAATATCAAATATATTTATAAGAGTTAATTGTAAGACAATCTTTCATTACAGACAGAAAAGGATCCTAAATGCTGACCAATTTAGGATCCTTTTTATCAGGGGATTGTTTTATCAAGCTTTGTGCCTCGAGTGGTATTGCTATTGGTTGCCTTCTACTAGGATTTTTTTCGCAGGTGAAGACAAAATAATTTAAATCACTGCGTTGCGGTTACGTCGCACGGTTGTCCAAAAAAGGAAAAGTCGTGGCAAAAATACAATACATCATTTTTAGAGCTTTTGTTGGTAAATATTGTTTTCCTAAAAAAAAACGAAAATTCTTTATTTTTCTATGTATTTTGTTCTGCAAATGGGAAAGATTTAGTGCAAAATCTTTTTTTTAAATATTACCTGGTTTTTGTTTATAAGTAAATTTAAATTTGAATTTAAATAAAAAAAAAATATTTTGTTAAATTTTTATAAATGAAACAAAAAACACCACTTTTTAACTCTTAATGGGGTTTGAATAGAGCTACAAAAAAAAATGATAACCAGTTTATGCCATAAATCGAATAGGGTATTTGACACCAACAATTTGTTGAGACAAGTGCAAAACGCGTTGCAGCGCAATTGTGCCCACGGCCGAGATATTGTAAAAAAAAAGTTCCCATTGCTTTTTTTATATTAAAAGCATAGAGCGTGGAATTTTTTTCTTATATCAATATAAATTCCAATTTTTTTCATATAAATTCCAAATACCACAGTGATATAATTAAAATATAGTAAACAAACTATTTGTTGTTTTATTAAACGTTAAATTTTTGTAATCTGCCCACTTTCATGCCCTTTTTTAAGAAGATTCCTGCTACTCCCAAGCCAAAAGGATTATTATTAATCTTAAAGTAGGTAGACGTGGCCAAAATTAAGAGATCAATTTTTTTATAAGCAACTCATTATTAAAGGTTGACTGATACGTTTTTAGATTACTATTTCATGGCCCAATATAACAGGTGGAAAGAAATAAATAGTTTTTTTTTTCACTACTCCAATAAAAGAGATTATAAGTAACGCATTTTGGAAAGCATAAATCCCAGAGGTAAAATAATTCTTGTGCATGTGCAATGTGCATGTTTATCTGTGATATAAACTCTGACTATGGATAGACTTTATTAGTTTTCAAATGGTTTGACTGAAGAGCGGAGCATGTAAATTAAATTAAGATAGGCGCCACTCCATCAAACTTGATAATAACAGAAACTTCTGTTGATGTGAATCTTCAAGATTTGGTGGACCATACAGCAAAGAGGATAATAAACCGCCTAGACGACCGGGAATCACAAGCACTACCAACAAAACTAAATTTGTTAAGCAAATGGGGATGTGATAGATCTTCTGGGCAGAGTGCAAATTAACCAAAAATAGTTTCAGTATCTGATGCGAACATGTTTATAATATCACTAGTTCCACTTCGTCTAAAAGGTGATTTAATCGAACATTGATTGAAGATTTTTTCAAAATCCAGAAGTTAGATCAGCTATAACTCGTGTAGACGAAGAACTTTTAAAGAAACTGCAAGCGTTTTTAAATGCACTATCATTAATGGAGTCTATAAATGTTAATAAATCCAACGAGTATACTAATAACGCTTCGGATCTTTTAAAATCAATATACAGTCACAAACTCTTGACCAACAATTCGAAATATTCTGGACTGTGGTGGAGAATAATAATTTAATATGCTATCCTCACCGTCAAATCCAATTGTTATATCTTTAAGACACAGGTAAGATCCAAAAAAGATCTGAAAAAAAGCTACAGTCCAGAGCTAATAAGTCTGTTAAATATTAGAAATGATGATGATGATAGTGTATTTTTTTCAAAATTAAAATTTATAATTATTGTTTAAGAACATGTTTTATGTATTTTCTTTACTTTATAAATATATATTTTTTATTATACATATGAACTTGATTTATTTTTTATTATTTTTTGGAGTTAACTTATTTGCTTTACTGTTTCATATAAAATTGTCACTGAAAAAATGTATCAAATATTATTATGGATCACAAAAGCAAAAAAAAAACTTCAAAACGAATAATTAATAAAAATATTTTAGAAATCGATTTGTTAACTTTAAGCATCCACTGTTGTGATCAATTTTATTTTGGAACCCCCTTTGAACACTTAAGCGGAAATAGTTTTCGTTTTGAACAAAAATTTGCAAAACAAAGGAAAATTTTTAAAGTTGTTCTTTAATTGTTTTTTTCTGTTAATTCCTTTTACTTTTTTACTATTTTCCCCGTTTTCTTCTTTTGTTGTCACACAAAAAGGTTACAATAAAAGATGGACAGTTATTTGTCTACTCTGAGAAGATCGGCACGCACCGTTAGTGTATTTCAAGCTGTCGAATAGGCTAGAATATTGAACTCCTCATAAAGTCTAGAATCAAAAATTTCGTGCTGTTGAATGCGCGATGAGATAAATACTAATGTAAATGGCTTTAAAAAAACGAAGTACACACACAAACACAAACCAATGACGTCTGTGATGCGGTTTCGTCGCAACCTATTATTTTTTAAAAACGTTTAACAAAACTTTAGTTTTCGATAAAGATTTCGGGTATTTTAGCGACCACTCAGTTTTCAAAATGTGAAAAGTGTAGAAGCATACGTGTGCCGATTTTTGACCCTCTATCCCTTATTTAAAAAAAAAACGATCCCAAGCTCCTACCTTACATTTTTCCAAACAATTTGTTTTGTGTACCACTGTGTTGTAAGTGAACGCCTTTTTCACATCAAATTATGTTAAGTAAAAAAAATGCGAAAAACCCAAAATGCTTCCATCCATAAGTAGGCACCTAGGTACAAAGAAAAGTAAATGAGAAAACGATGTAGAAAGAATTTCCCTAGACATTCCCAAAATTGTTCAGGCCAACAAACTCGTTGGCGCATAGCAACAGCCATCAGAAAAAGATTCCCCATTGTGTCCTGTCTCCTGGAAGAACTTTAAGGAAAACTATTTCTCCCTCTTGCCGTCTTCTTTCCATGAAAACGAAAACCAATGACTTGGCCTTGGGTTATGTGTGTGTTATTTTATTAAAGTAATTCAATTTTTAGACAACAATTATCATTTGTTTGGATTTTTTTTGGTTTTCATTTGACTTTTGTTCTTTTTGTTCCGAAGGACAAAGATGATTGTCAATTGTGCTTTGAGCGCAATGTAATATTTTTGAATGTTCGCCCCCCTTTTTTCGCACTTCTTATACTGGACGGAATGATAATGTGAAACAAGGATGGGCTTGTTATATTCTGCAGGACAGAAGGAATGCCAATGAAACGAAAGGATCTCAAAGTGTTTGGAATGTAATAAATGTCGAACAAAAAAACAAATATGAACCATGAATTCTTTATGAGACTAGGATGCCGAATAGGATGTTTGTGTGTTGGCTGAGTAATGGTTTTTTTTTGTAGAAAAAATATAATAAGAGATGTTTTTTAATTGCGTTGTGAGTGGTCTTACATTTAAAACTATTTTTTTGTTAATGTCATTAAGAGTGACAGAGTGCTAAGTTTTATGTTCTTAGCTGTTTGACATGTAAAATAAACCATTAGAAAAAAAACAAAGAAATTGCTTAATTCAAATGTATTAGCTGAATGAATAAACTTTTTTAAGGTTACAAAAATAAAATTTTAACATGCATACCGATCGGAACTTAATTTATTTATCGCTTTTTATAAAACGGACTGAGGAGCACTTTTAAATACTTTCAATTACACTGTCAAATTGTTCACGCTTTCCACGTTCAGAAGTCCGAAAATTTTATCCGATCTTGAATTCAAAATCGCTTTTGTTACAATCATTGACTATTATATTGGCTGTTGTTAAAACTATGTTCAACGCTACCTCTTAATTCGAATGGCTGATTCATTTAATATACATTTTAAGTGAGAATTAATTGCAGATAACTCGTGAATCATGTCAAACTGTCATTGTAGTTTTCGATGATGAAATGTCAAAAAATAGCATGTTTTATGCGCTTAGAGAGATCGACTAATGGTCAAAGTAATCGGATGGATGCGTTCGACCATTACGAGTGCCTAATATTTGGTAAAAGACACGAGAAATATTTACTTCCAATTGTATTTTCAAAAACTTTATAAACACTCTTAAACGCCTAATAACAAGCTATTTTGTGATGACACCTAGGGCAGATTAGAAAAATGTTCGCTATTATAACAGTTAAGTTTAGTTTATGGTGACATCTAACGTAATAAACATAATAGAAAGTTTAATTCTTTTTTAGTTCAGGTAACCTAAATTGAAGGACTGACAAAAACTATTTTGTTCTTAGATGTTGATGGCACTTTAGACTTAAATCAAATAAATTAATAGAAAGACACATATAAACAGTGACATATTAGGGAATCATGTATTTCACAGTCCACTTCAAGAACAGGGCGAAAAGAGTTAGAGTTCACTGTCACTGAATAGTGCTTCAGCTAAATAAATTATTGATTTCAAAACGTTTTTTTAAATTAACAATTTTTCTTAGTTAATTTAACTTTTATTTTTAAATGTTACCGCATGTGCTTCGCATTTATTTGGCTTCCATCATTAATAGCAAAAGGGTAGGGAGTGTCCTAGTTTCAATCAGCCCACCTAAATAGATCCTTAGCATATCAAACTTTGGCTAGAATGCCGATATTTTGATTGAAGTAAAGTCTATTTCACATTGAAAAATATGTCATAATAACAGTTTTAACATTTGTAAATATATTGTGTATTAACACTCACATAATATAATTTATTAATTCATACATTCCATTCAAGTGAAGACCCATTAACTGAACCGTCCTCGTTTTTCCTATCAAATACAAGTGAATACACATTGCACCATTCCAATAATATATACAAAAAATATTTAAATCCATTGCAACTAACGATAAAAGTTAACATTTCCATGTCCAACATTCGTATCGCATTCACAGTTCCTCTTTTCTCAAAATTAATATTACAAAAGGAAAAGAATATAACTGTTAAAAGAGCGGTGTACATGAAGCAAGGGCAATGTTCTGGGATACACTCTTGCTGGCGCGGCGGAAAATGTAAGGGAGTGGGAAAAATCGATGAACATGCACAAATACACACACGCGCGAATAACATTTATTTGTGTCGTTATACACACCCATCCATATATAAATATAAATTTGTGTTCTTAGTATGTATGTGTGAGAGTACTTGGGAGAGAGTATGCCACCGAAGAATCAACAGTAAAAAGGACGAAAGGATACACCATCGCGTATTGCCGCGCTCTATAACCATTCGACTGACAGCCGCCCAAGTAACGGTGGGCTATAGAACTCTGAAATAATAATAATGATATGGTTTGTTGGTGGGACGGGTGCTCGTGGTTTGGAAGAAAGATAAAAGATGATGAAAGTAGGAGAGAAAAAAAAAGCGAAAGTACAGGGATGTGCTGGGCTACAATTTGTGAATGAAAATTGGAATCTTAAACTTGAAGGTACATGCTTAGAGCGATTTTTTTTATCTAGAAAATGGGTTCTCGAAAGCTTTTATTTTTAATCACATAAGTTTATATAGTATTAGTAGGAGATGTGATTGGCTACGTTTGCACCGGGGACTATATTTGAGATGGCACTAAATATTTTAGTCCCAGACTTTTCTGTTTACACCTTGTAGGACTTAGTGCAGAACATACATCTTTCGAGTTGCTGTAAAAATTGTAGCAGCTGTGCATTTAGTTGTAATGTTGTTTCGAAACGAATAACCAAAGCAAACATTTGTACATAAGGGTGTTTTCAAAATATCAGCCTTAATTAATAAAAGCAAATTAATTAAGCAAAATTTTAAAGGACCAAATGTGTCGGACAAGAAGTGAAACGAAAATGCGATGTAGCTTTTCACATCGAACCGACAACAGAGGTTTGCTTAAACAGTTGCACCTTTTTTTAAAAAAAACTTAGGATTTTGCATATATTTTTTAGTTTTTAAAGCTCGAAACCGCTTTAAAATATGTTAAGATAAATCGACTAGCAATTAATGATTTTGCCTTCAATTTAAACTATTTTGTTTAAATTGCTTCTGAATATGTAAATACGTAAAACTGTTCTGCAAAATATACCTAAGAACCTGAGAATACATAAGTGCAGCTTTATACATATATAGTTTGGGATAAGTATGTCATGGCATGAGCAAACGAACATACAAATATTCCTGAAAACAACGATTACACCCTTAACAGGTTAAACTTCGATAAGAGTTTACGGGTCAGAATCCCAAAAAAACGTTTTGGGAGGATAACGAACCTGCGCTAAACGATTCGATCCATTTTTATACCGATGGCTCCAAAACAAATGACGGAGTGGGGGCTGGTTTCTTCTCCGACAGGCTAAATCTCAGCCTATCTTTCCGTCTTTCTGGTCACTGTAGCGTGCTTCAGCGGAATTCATGGCAATCAAAGAAGCTTTATACTGGCTAAAAGATAATGTAATATCTGCCAAGGATATTACCTCGGACAGCCAAGCGGCCCTCAAATCCGTGGAATCCGTCTCTACAAATTCAAAGACAACCCTAGATTGCCGATCATCTCTACAGGAGATGTCAAAGCATTTAAACATTTACCTATGCTTAGTGCCTAGGCGTAGTGATATTCCAGGGAACTGTAAAGCTAAAGACTAAGACTAAATTACCAATTGTACCCTACACGGGTGCACTAGGTATTCCTATAGCTACATGCAAAAGCTTACTAGCGCAACATGCTATTAGCAATTCAAACCTCCGATTTAGTCTTGCCACGACGTGTCAAAGAACCAAACAAATTTGGCCAAAGCTAGATTTGAAAAGATCAAAGGGACTAATTCCGCTCGTAAGACCGTAAATTAGCGCCACCAAAGGTGTCATCACGGTACACTGTGTAATTGGCAGACATGCAAAAAAGCTAGGCCTCTAATCAAACGACTTTTTTAGGCACTGCATGGACGAATAGGAAGAAGAAGCAATACTTCATCTCCTTTGTAACTGCCCGGCCCTAATAAACGAAAGGAAGCTACATCTTGGAGCTTACTATTTTCAAAATCTCAGTGATTTGACAAAAACGAAAGTGAAAAGCCTCCTCCGCTTCATCAAAAGCTCAAAATGTTTTTTACATGGATAATAGGAGAATGGAAAAGATCCACGTGGTATCACAATGAACCAAAATGGTCTAAGTGTGCTGGCGAACGCTGACACTCTAACTTAACCTAATCTAACTCTTTTGATACAAACAATAAAAATTATAAAAAAAAAATGAAAAATGGCCCGATGACGCCACCAACCCTAAATCCACACTAAAAAGTGATTTTTTCGAAATATGTACATTGGAAGCTCTTGGTCTCATTTGGATTGGTAGTGTTAAAAATTCAATAATTTTGTTCGTTGGCCTACACATTCATCCATAAATGAGCCTCATCTCTGAAGATGATTCTTTGAGCCCATTCAGCAAACACACTTCGTTGTCAGTGGTCGTTTACCTCTAGATCCTAAATCAATTGAATTTTGTACGAGTCTACGCTCAAGTTACGACGCAAAATTCGCGAAGTTTTTTGTCTGCGAAAGACTGTGAGTTCTTGTCATCGACGCAAAATCGACTTCATCAGATTCTGCTGCACACTCGCAGACAGCGACGATGTTTGCGACAGATCCCGAGTTTCGTAGACGTACGGGTATTAGTTTGTCGTTTAATGAACCAGTTGATTTCAACGACCGTATAAAATGGGGGAAACGCGTCGAAAGTTGCCCGAACAGAACACCCATTTTGATCAAATATTTTTATCGTTTGCACGTGTTGTTGAACGCTATGTCCATCCCATGGTGTTTTGGAAAACAGACTCAATAAATGCTAGCCAAATTGGCAGATGTAGCCTCAACAATATAGCCGCAATCAACTTCCAAAGTTCAGAAGTACCTTTTAGAAGACCGTTTATAAGAATAAAGTATCTGTTAGTGTAAACAATAAGTTAGGAGTTGATTAGTTCCAAACGTAAAAGAATGGTTGGTGGCTAAAATGAATAGGTGCACATTAGATAAAATAATGAATTTGCTGTAAAAAAAAAACTAATTCGAAACTAATATCATTTCAACAACATTTTTAATTGTTTGTTCTTGGAAATCTTCATGTCAATAAGTAACATATAAATTTATTAATATCAGTTCCTATCGAAAATATTCACTTCCAAGAAGTGGAATCTACCGACACTCCCCTTATTGAGGAGTTGGTAAACTTGAGAAAGCGCACGCATGTACACAGGCACATACATTTATTTAATCTAAATAAAATTCCAGAAATATTAAAGATTAAAATAAAATAATACGACTAGCAACAAACAGCAGTTGTATTCTATACCAACCTTGCATGTACTTAAATATGAACATAATGCAGAGAAGTATACATACCTATATATTTATATACGTACGTACTTATCTCCAAAGTATATTTATATATGCGACACGAACCGAGGATTGAAGTTCCTTTCATAGAATCCTTGTTTTCCGTGTATTTCCTGCTGCAGACACCCGTCTATCAGTGATTCTGTTTGTATTTTGTTTTCGTTCGCAGCCGTATATACTCTATGCATTCAAATGTTGCATATCATCCCGCGTCAATGCTATGAAGAATAAAATGAGAAGTTTCCCATTATCCAGTTCTGATATCCTGTTCACTAGTATATACTGAATTGAATACATGTGCGCCACATTGGGTTGAAAGGAGTGTGTCGTAAAAGTTTTTTGTTTCCATATTCTCATTTTTATGACCGAAAAATAAACATGATTGTTGGTAGGTTATGTTGGCTAAGGAATATCCAAATCGAGTAGGTTGGATGCGTGTATGTGGAAATATATTTGTTTTTTTTTTATCGACAATGAAATGTATTACTACTAGGTTGATATGTTTAAAATAGATTACTGCTGTTAAAGGACAATGAATCTTAAAAGATATCATGCTATTGGAAACGATTTGTGCCACTGTTTTAAAGTCGGTTTTAGTTTTTACTTGCGAGCCCAATCGTGCACCCACCCACCACTCGTTCATGTGAGGGAATAGTTAATTTCCTCTATAATTCTTTATTAGCCTTAAATACATCAAATGTGCTTATTTTTAACCTCCAAGTGGTAACCATCTGGTGCTTGTCTCACCAACCGGATTTGACTTGCTTAAGGATAAGAGCGAGTTTTGATAACAAGACGAAAAACAGCAACACTATAAACAGCCAGGTCTGAACGGCACGGAATTAATACCCGGTCTGCTATCTTCTCTGTGTTCACCTGGGACATATTCGGACAACAGGTTGTCTATGAATTCCAAGGGTAAGTCAGGCCCCTTGAACAGAGATGGCGGCGGATGAAACGAAAGGCCAACCGCAAGCGCTCAATCCCGTAGTGGATACTGACGGTTACCGTTACCTATGGTTATCTAGTTAATTGGAACTGGCCCTCCAGGTTGGGGGTTGTGCTTTGTGTTAAGTAAGCAGTATTTTGGATGTCCGAATATTAAGTTTAGATATTGCAATCGCTGTCGTTGCCAATATTGAATGGTTCGTTCTGCCTGACAGCGGAAGATTGTTTTTCATCGCCGTTTAACAGCTTGCAAATGTGTTTTTTTCCATTTTTTCTTCCTCAACATCCACTGTGTGTCATCGGTTATAGTCATGAGTTTTACATCCCAAATACATCTATCGGATAAGGTTTTTTGTCAATAAATCAGGCGTTTTAGGGTTTATATAATATTTCAAGGTTTGTGATACTATCATGCTTTGAGTAGCGACTGCAAGGCTTTTCACTACCTTTGGCGAGGACAGTCCTTCTGAAGTGTTTAATGTCTATTATCCTCCATCACACAAGCAATAATTACTGAACAAATATGAAAAATAGTTTGGTGAAAAAAATAGTACATTTTCACTAAACCTGATTAATAACTGTTTTCACATATCAAAAAGCAGTCTTTAGTATTCAGAACAAGATACATAAAAATGGATTTCCATATTCGCATTTAAATAGATTGAAAAAAAAAAACTAACAAAGTGTCTCTTTCCTTAACTGAATGACACAAACATTCAACATTAAGCTATACTGGAATGTAAATCGATTCGGGACCATATTTTGTAGCATTTCGAGAAGTGAGAATTCTTGACCATCTGTACTTTTCTTGGCTAATGCGACAAACAGCAATTTCATCCAAAATTACGACATAAAGCACTTTCAAACAAGCATGTCGCAGTATTTTTTTTAACAATGTGCTTATGTTTGCCTCTCAACATAAAATATTCATTCAACGAGATACAGCAAAATCAACTCAACCCTTATACCCCCAAATAATAAAAGGAAAACATACAAGTGTTCATAAAAAATACTCTTCAGCAAATGTATCAACAAACGGACGCTGACATTTGTATCGAAGTACATTAGGAATCTGATGATGGTCGTTATACAGGAAGTAAAACTACGCATTTTCGATTTAACATCCTTTTCTATCACCCATTTGCAATACAACCAAATGTTTCAAAACTTTACATCGCAATTGGGTGGGTGTTTCTGTGACTTTAATAGATTTTTCTCCTTCGCAATGTTTTTTTTAAATCATAACGGGGTACACTGAAATGATTTAGGAATCGGTGTCATACTTGGTCCATATTTATGAGTAGATTCACACCAAGCAAGCATTTGCTTAAAGAAGTAGACCCCCTTAAATATCTCACATTGTATTATTTTATTTTTAATTTCTGAAACTTGCTCAGTGGTGCGATGGTTAGTGTGATGAACTGCAGAGCAGAAGGTAATTATTTTGCACTGACCCATTTCTAGTGCTGATCTGACAAATCATCCGAGTAGTATCAATTATCAAAAAAAGGTCATAACAACTTAGCCGTTTGTATTCGGCATAAAGCAGGAGGTCCCGCGACCGTGCAAGAAGTACACACGCACGCAAGAATGTTTGTGGCCCTGCGTACTAACGAGCCTGTTGCTCCAAAAATTCGTATTTGTATTTCTAACTTGCTTCAATAACTTGATAAGTGTTGTTTCAATATTATTCGAAAGATTGATTATAACCGTATAGAAAAGTTGTTGCAAACATCCCTATTAGACCGATATCCTAGGTTCTACAAATATCGTGGCATTTCTGTTTAAATATTTTTTTAAAACCCTTCTCTACTAGTTGTGTTTAAATTTGATCTTCGCTTCAATGATCCTTATTGTGATCCTGTATTTTAAGTCCTTTAAAAAAAAGTATTCGATACTTTAGTTTCAAATACATTATTTTTTATAAACGTATCTTAAGTAAAATTACCCTTTAACGTTCCAGTAGTGCACTTAGTAGTTGTTAATAGTACTCCTCTCGCATTGATCTGACCAACAATTAGAGAAGTATTAACCGTCATTAAATGCTTATTTCCTGCCGATCTTTGCATTAAATTGTAGGTTTCACTATCAAGTAAGGAAGTACACATTCCCATCGACACATACACATAAATGATTGTGCAAAAAACGTAAGGATCTGATTCATAACAAACCTGTTGTGTTTAAAAAAAATTAACATTGTTTCATGTTTCCTCTGACAAGATCATCTCGCCAACTATACGGTTTGTGTCTGGGAGGTATACATTCATACATGAGACACAGTGTCAACTGAGCAATATTCCTCTGTTCCAAATCGCCACCATTTTCCCTCGATGCCTGTTGCAGGTGTGCCTGACAACCAGTTAAATGGCGTCTACTGAGGAGCGAGCTTTTTTATATTTTTTTTTTCAAACTTTAATTTACCAAATTAATCTCATCTTGTCTGTCTGCGTTTAGTTAAATATTGTTGCGCGTTGCCAATAGGATTATTTCGATAAAAAAAAGGTCGAATTTCTATATCACTATCCAAAATTATATATACAATCTGCACCTAACATACATAATAACTTATTTTACCATTGTCCATTTCAGGTTTATTATGCGAAAAAGAAAAGACGAGCACAGCAGACGCAAGGCGAGGATGATTCGTCAAATAAAAAGGAACGCAAACTGTACAATGACGGTTATGACGATGATAATCACGATTATATAATCAAAAATGGAGAGAAATTCTTAGATCGATATGAAATTGACTCGTTAATCGGTAAGAGGTTGCTTTTTGTTTTATTGTTGACTTATGTAACAAAAAAAAAAAGAAACCGCAAAAAAGGGCTTTGTCTGGCGTATACTTGCTAAATCTATACATGCTGTTTGCATGTCACACGTGCTTAAAAGTTTTAAAATAATAAAACCTTGTGGCGCCATCAATCAATGCATAATGACCCTTGATTAGTGTAGTTCATAGAAAGTTTGCAAAAGGGAAAACGTTGGTGGGTGAGTGACTCACACATATATTAAGAGAAAAAAACGTGGGTGTTGAAAATGCTAGTCCCAGCAACACTCTCATTTCATTTCGGGTGAGAAGTTTTAAGGATTGTTTTCATCCGGTTATGAAGACATCTGATTGTGATGAAGTTTGGTTAACTTAAAAATTGTTGATAACAATTTTTTACTTGTTTGGTGGTGGTTTTATAGAAATGCTTAACGACTCTTAGTTCATGATGCAAAACGGACAGACCGGTATATCAATAAATACGTTGCTCTGTTTAGCCTTTTTCAAACAGGCTACGCCTAATAAATAGTACGTCTTGCGATTCGTTTGTAGAATCTTTCAAAGTTTCTGTCTACTGTATGGTTATTTTTGCCTAAACCCGCATGGACTATTTAGGTTGTTGTAGCTAGGTTTCTGGTTTTCTAGCATTACCTAAGATTAGTGTAAGAGACTGTAATTGGATATAGATTCTCTTTTTTTCCGGACCGGGCAAAGGTTGGTGAATGATATTTATTACTGCGGATAAGATATGGTTTGATATATTCAATATACAATCTTTCATTTTTTTTTGTCTAATAGCTAATCTTGTTCTCCATCGCCGTTTTATAGTCCGCAGAAGTGATTCTTCCATATTCTCATTACCAACCTGTATTTTCCTTGCTAATCTCCTTAGGATTACGTATAGGTTCTGTATCCCTACCATTGACGATGCATTGAGTGGTATAACCTCCATATGTGTAAATCCTCGATCATCACGATCAATATTTTTATTTAATCTCCCCTGCTGTGTTGTTTTAATGGTGTGGACACTGAATACGCATGTCTCCAGATCGACTTCCGAAGCGAGGTATAGATGTTGTAATACCGATTAAACATTGAGATGGCTGGGACCGATCCTGGACTTATGCAAATCTTGCATCGGTATTAAGGATCCATTGACTTATTATATATGGAATGCTAGTGAAATGTCATTTTCATACGCTTCTGCGAGAAAATATGTTCCAAAACAGCACAGACTCCATTGTTTCATGAGAATTAGCAAAGAAGCACATGCAGCCGTCAAGCTTAAATTTCGATAGTACCATGCTAAAAAAGAGCGACATCTTGTACCAAGATTCATTCCCACAGCGACATGTAGCGTCATCCATTCAAAAGATGGAAAACTACAAAGATTGATTTCAAATAAATAAATGAACAAGTTTTCTAAATTTATTTCTTACTGATGTTTTATGATCATTTACATTTTTTTTTTGCAATGTGATAAAGCAAACTATTTTTTTTTTTGCTTATATAGATTTGCGCAGGGAAACAGTGTCGTGTATGTAGTTTTGCAACATACGTGAAGTTGGCTACTAGCAGTCATCACTTCTTTTGGCTTTCATTTCATTATCGAAAATCGTCTGTTGCCTACCGCTGCTTTGTTACCTGCTAGTATGCAACAAAAATGTTTAAATATTATTTTGATAATTTTAGTTGCATATTTTGAGGAAGATTTTTTAAAATTCTTTCTTGCTGAATTTTCATATGCTTTTCCTTGTATCAATACCATAAGCTAAGCATGCCTACAGTGCAACCGTATTATTGCTGTTGAAGATTGGTAAAGAAAGGTGGAAAATATATAACACTTGCGGAAATGTTACTGCGAAGGCAGTGCAACGTAAGTAAATGTATTGTTGAACACGCGTTAAAGCTGTCCATGATCGTTAACGCACCAACCCGATGCAGCCAATTGTGAGTTCAGTGTGAGGGCAAACATTTTCTTCTTGACATCTCGGGCTAGTAAATAGGAACTCGTCATACGATCTAGAAGTGATAAAGCAGGTTAAAGGTATTATAACAGACTCTGAAATCAAATTACTATCGAAACAACTTGAACTGTGTGCCAAACTTTATGGTTGGACATAGTAAATGTCAATTACTATTATCAGTAGTAGAACCGTGGCATTACACATGTGCAAATGGTTCAAGCTAAATTATTTTCGCAGTTAACAAATTTCACGGAGTAGTTACTTAATAAAAGCAAAGCTTGCCATACAAACAGGTTATTATGCCAGATGTATATACATTGTACATGTATATTTTTTTCTTAAATATTGCGAAATGCAATAAACCTGAAATGGCTTCCCACAAGGTATCCCGCACTGCAAACACCGATGCTGAGCGATGGTGATGAGTAGAAATAATGTTTCCTCTAATGAGGTCATAACAATTTGCTTTTGCCCCGCGTCATTGCGCGCCGCTGCCTACTGTAACGGCCTCCACCATCACGCCACGACCTGCCTTAATAAGACTTATAAGAGCCAGCATCTGTCGTAATGTAACACTCCTCTCATTGCATTAAGGATGAAGGTCCTGGTACGTGCCATTCTTTCCTTTCGTTCATGGTCGGTGAATATTTAGAGATAATTGTCCACAGCAATTTGTAGTATGCCGCCGTGCCATCATTTGCCTTTTCCTCCCTGTCTTTGGCCATCTCTCTGTTTCGTCTTTCATTTAAATAATGACATACTCAGCATTATACGATAATAGTTAAACAGCCCAGCCACCCGTTTATAATATTGTAATCATATTGTATGTAACTGCATGATGTGCCGAAGACAGGTTAGGGACGAATGGATATGAATTGTAGCTTCGTTGTGAGACAAAATATAAGAATGAAATGATTTGTGTTTAGTAATGATAAGATAACTCTGAATATCCGAATCTTTCTATCCGCTTTGAAGACGTCGACCGGTTAGGCTTTAAGACAAATTATTTGGAGATAGTTAGAGTTCGACCACGAAAGTTATCAATAATGGACTCTCGATTTTAGTTCAATTTGTCATTAAGACAATCAAATGTTGTTGTGGGTGTTATTGTGTGATTGAAAGTTGTGGAGATTTATCCAACTTAGTAGAAGCGTTTTAAAGTATAAACTTTAATAAGACTATTTAACCCGGAAGAGACGGACCATTGATTTATTTGTGCAATATTTAAGGGATCAACTTTGGGTAATGATTCATTCCTAGAAATATTGTTAACAAATGCAGCTGATGACACTTTATTTTGGCAATATCGTCTACGTAGTTCTGATGGGATGTGATGTGGACCAACCAATCAATCATTTGGGTTTAAAATCTATTGTGCTTATTATCTTAAGAAAGAGTTTTGGTTGCTTACTGGTGTGATATAATGCGTATGGATTTTATTTCGGGCTACATCAATCTATTGAGCTATGCTCACAGGAATTCTTATATGATCACATCCAATATCGAATTCCAAATCTCTGAAAAATCAAAAAAACATGTTTAAAAACGAAAATGTTTCAAAAGAAAAATCTAATAGAAGCGCACCTATGGTGGATTTATAAATAATGTAGGAGTTCCATTCATAAATTCAATTAAAAACATCGATTGCATAATCTGGAATAGTTCATAGCCAAAAACCTATTATAAACCAGAAATCCTTAATTCATATATTTAAATTTAACAAACAAAACCAAACCCCCGTTTCACATTTCAGGCAAAGGCAGTTTTGGACAAGTGGTTAAAGCATATGACCATGAGGAGCAGTGTCACGTGGCGATTAAAATTATTAAGAATAAAAAACCGTTCCTAAATCAGGCACAAATAGAAGTTAAATTGCTTGAGATGATGAATCGAGCCGATGCAGAAAACAAATATTATATAGGTAAGGATTTTTAAAAGTCCACCTCAACACATGCTAATTTAATTTAATTTGTATCCCCATTTCAGTTAAACTAAAACGACATTTTATGTGGCGCAATCACTTATGTCTAGTTTTTGAATTGCTCTCCTATAATTTATACGATCTATTGCGGAATACGAATTTCCGTGGTGTTTCATTAAATCTAACGCGAAAATTCGCCCAACAGCTGTGCACTGCTCTACTCTTTTTGAGTACACCAGGACTGAATATAATACACTGTGATCTTAAGCCCGAAAATATTTTACTCTGTAATCCAAAACGATCGGCCATCAAAATTGTCGACTTTGGTAGTTCTTGTCAATTGGGACAACGGGTATGTTAATTATCAAACCAAGTATTTCTCCGCGAGATTTTAACGCCAAAATTATATTTATCTTTCTAGATATACCAATACATCCAATCACGTTTCTATCGGTCGCCAGAAGTGTTGCTCGGCATACCGTATGACCTGGCCATTGATATGTGGTCACTCGGTTGTATATTGGTTGAGATGCACACTGGCGAACCATTATTTTCCGGCTGCAATGAGGTCGATCAAATGAATAAAATCGTCGAAGTGTTAGGCATGCCACCAAAATATCTGCTCGACCAAGCGCACAAGACACGTAAATTCTTCGATAGGACAGCTTCAGATGGTACCTACGTGCTGAAAAAGAGCGTGCATCGTAAGTACAAACCGCCTGGATCGCGGAAACTGCACGATATTCTGGGCGTAGAGACAGGCGGTCCTGGCGGTAGGCGCTTGGATGAGCCGGGACATTCGGTGGCCGATTATCTGAAATTTAAAGACTTGATTCTTCGAATGTTGGATTTCGATCCGAAGACACGTGTCACACCGTACTATGCCTTGCAACATAATTTCTTTAAGAGAACAACGGACGAAGGCACAAATACCGCCGGTAGTATAGTAGTATCATCGCCGGCAGCTGCAGCAGCAGCAGCGGCAGCGGCGACAGCGTTAGCAGCGGCGCAACAACAGCAACAACATCAAGAGCAACAGAGTCACGGTAAGCCAATTTAAATATTTATTGTCAAGTAGAATTATTGTTTACGAAAATTTCGGTCCTTGAAAAAAACTTTTTTTTTCATTATTTCCGTTTGTATTAGCTTTGAATTGTTTTAAAAAGTATTTGATCTCATATTTGATATAATTTTACATTTTTAATTTTAAATTGCGTTTCGCTTACGCACTCTGAATTGTTCGAAGGGTTATTTCAAACTTGCTGCTAGCCGATGTTACATTTTTATGCGAGTGTAGTCGTATTTAGTTTACCATTTTTGTATTACACTTTTAAATCTCCTAATTTGATCCTTTAATCTGTGTTATAGGTGGCTATTACGTACCGTGCCCGGTGTCAAGTGATGTAGCTCAGTTTTTTAGTCCATCCCCGATATTCGGGATTACTTTTCAATAGTGTTGTGTTGGGTGATCACAGCTAAATCAAGTTTCTCTTCACCTAGGTATGTTTCAAGTTCATTTGTTCTGTGACAATTATGTACGTTATATTATATTTGGTAATTATGCTGGCGTCCGAAATTTAGTTTGGTAATTTTCTATAGAAAACGATTGATGATGTAACGGAGTTGAGATTTCTTTCACGATTGCAAGATAGTGAATAATTTAGTTGCCATGTGCAATTTAAATTAATTTAATGAACGTGTACTTTTTTTCGATTTTGGTTAATACTACTAATAATAATTGGACAATCCAAATTTAAGTATTGCTGGCTCATCGATGGACAGATACGTTGGTAATCATTGTCTATTCTATGTGCCGAGGGTTTGTAATTCTGGATAGCATTCTTGGTGATGCCCGTTTTTTTTTACCCAGTGGTGAGGTTTATAGCGTTTTTTGTAGTTTTTTTGTAGTAAACCATACGAGAAATTCATATGTCGATTAGTCTTAGCTGCGTCAGTCAACATCGAAAAAAACACTTACCCAGCCTTGAAATGTGTGTTTCCATATGTAGTTTTTCAAAGAGAGATTTGGACAATAAAGAAGAAATACAAAGGCAATCACAATAATTTTACCCTTTGGCACACAAATTGTAAAACTACGTTGATTATCCTCAGCATGCTCAACGGCACTGTAAAGCCCAAGTTTACATTGAAAAAATACAAAATGACAAATTACTAATTCAACCATTATTAATACCCGTTAAGTATCCAAACCATAAATAAGCCGATCAAATACATTCTCCTTTTCCACCTATGAATATAGCAGTTCGACGAGAGGTTTGTTGACCGTAACACTGATTTAAATTCTTCAGTTTTTGTATGCTTGTCTCTTCCAATTTTGACACCACTACTGTGCTGTTTGAAAAAGTAGAATTCCACAAATCGTCTGCAATGGAATCGTCTAATAGTGTCGTGTAAACGTAACTAAACGCAAAAACATATCGAAGTCCACTTCGATTGACGTGTTCAAGGTTCGAAAATGTTTTTTCCATTTTAATTATGTAGCTATGACACAATCAATCAATCTTTCATGGGAATCCACTACGGTGCCATTCATTAGATGGATGTAGTTACCAATGCAGACTAATTGTCCAATGCTGTGGGTCGAAAATACATTGGTTGTTGAGATCATATTCTTCTTCTTGTCCTCAGTACCTGTCTTCTTGTCGAAATCAGGTATTTGCTAGGAAATCATCTGATGGCCTGTTTCAAACTAAATTCTGCACGATCCTGTATTGTGCGAAACATCTGGATCAATTTAGCAGTGATCGCAAATTCGGTCATTACCCTTTATACAGCTCAAGTCGGTAGATGTTATCAAACGCGGTCTTCGTCATATGTATTTGGATTATTTTCGATTTTAAATATCTTAGTCTTCTCCACGATCTACTTTTACATGCAAATTGTGTATATGAACGATCTGTCGAAATGAAAACTAACTGACTAATACGTACTGATAAATGTGTTGGGTCTTCAGGGTCTTCCGATGTTCAGCTCATCGTTAGAATGAAAGTATCTTAAATACGATATTGACCAGTAATTTACGGGATTGCCAGATCGTATTTTTTTTTTAAAGATTTTGTCAAAGGAGCAATATTTCAATCATTTGGTAGGCTTTGGTCTATCTTAACTTAGTTGATGAAGAGTTTTGCAAATTATATATTCAAACTGGAGGCCTGTTTTCTTTGATAGCTGGACTGAACTCCTCTATGGACCTGTGTGATTTGCTTACTTTATCACATTCTCTGCTGAAAATTATGTTACAATTATCTGCGATTCTTTGATTAGCTTGCTATCGCTAAATCCTATATCCTTCCTTTGAAACCAGCAGTCATTGGCTTTATTGTAGAATTGTCGGGGGTTTTATTTTTGTCACAATACGATTTTATTTCCCTAAAGATTCATCCTTTTCCGTATTCGTGATGATCTGAAAAATCATCCGAATATTATCAGTTGTCTAGAAAAGATTATCTCAAATTCGCAGTTCGGAGTCGGCATAAAACAGGAGGGAACGGCATCGTGCAAGATGAAGAATTGTGAGAAAGATCGGCCCTGGATACTAACGAGCCTGTTGCGCCAAAAATTTGTGTTTTTTTTTTCATCATTTTCCACACTGCCCCGGTCTTGCTTTGCAGTATTTTGATACTTTTGTCACCACCTTTCTTTTCTTGCATATATCATCATACCGTCTTACATTTGTACGACAAAAAGGCAACCATTTGCCGCTCAAAGGTACACATTTTAACTAACAAGGACACAAACAACTCAATACACAAACTCGTTTCGAAACTTACTTATAAAGTTAAATGACCGCTCCGTGATGATGCTCTTGAATTTCTAGAGACTAGAAACTATTAGTGGTATTGTTGCACACCAGAAATGATGGGAATAAGTCCTTTCTATAAACGAA
Source organism: Rhingia rostrata (assembly GCA_949824845.1). Lineage (NCBI taxonomy): Eukaryota > Metazoa > Arthropoda > Insecta > Diptera > Syrphidae > Rhingia > Rhingia rostrata. The sequence continues at coordinate 138,258,310 of OX463755.1, read as the reverse complement.
GACTTACAAAGGGTTTTACAATGTGGAGCAAATCTATTTTCATTCTATTAAATAAAAATGCAAAACAGCACTTGTAAGAAAGAACAATTCCAAAGTTCCTCAAATCGAAGTGGTGAATACAGTCGTTAAATTGGAAGGATTCATGCATCTTCAGATCTACCATGGCAATATCATGTAACATCTAAAGCCGAGTCAGCGCATAAACTTTTAAAGACTTTTTTTTAAAACTTTTTAGACATAATTTTAGGCCAGCGCAACTTCTTCTCCATAAAGTGCAACTGCGCGAGCCGGTCTTGAATACTGTTCTCATGTTTGCAGTTCGACCCCGAAAAGAACACTGGACTCTATAAAAATTCGCCTTGTAGACGATTATCCCTTTACTTCAAATCCCCAATCCTTGGCACAGCGTAGATTTGAAGTGGGCAGGCTCTTTATTAATGGTACTCTTACAGAATTGTTACATTTGAACGACCTAAAGACATGCAGTTGCAACTCCTAAGTATATAGTCCATCAAACAAACGTTAGGAGCAACGCCATACCGAAATTGATTTTATTAGAAAAGAAGCAAACAATGCAATCAACTTCCAGATGACGTATTTCCTCCAATATACAATCTACACCGATTTAAGAGTGGAGTTCATAAACATCTGCAAGCATCATCTATATAAACAAAAAACTCTGGGCACCTTTGTCTGTAGTAGCCTATGTTACAATACTCAATCCACTGCGTTACCCAACACTACAGTTGTATGTTTTTATTGTATATATCATTTTTAGTTGGTAAAGACATAATTGTGTTTTTTTTTTTCAATTTGTTCCTATACCAGTATTATAGTTCGTTTTTGTTTCTATACGTTTAGAAAAACTTCTAGTTCTTGTCTTGATTGATGCATAAAGTTTTAAATATTAATTTAGTAATAATATAAGTCGTATCATTTTTTAAACAATGTTTTGTTTTAACTTACCAACACTAAAATAGGTGCCAAATAAATTTAACTTAATTTTGTTATTAGTTTTGTAAGTGCTATTGCGAAAATGAATTTATTAAATCGTTATATTTGATTTATGTTTATTTTGTAGTTGTATTAGTATAATTTTTTTTGTTTGCAACTCAAAGTAGTTTTAACATTGAGAAAATCACTTGTTCTTTTGTTTAATCTTGTAAAATTTAAATAATGCAAAATTTCGTTCAGACTTATAACACAAATACTATTTATTGTAAAATCTTAAGACGATCGCCGATGACCGGTAGTGCCTCGGGAACATAGTAGCATTACATCATCGTTATCATCATCAACAGCTTCCTCAGGTTCATCATCAACTTCAGCGACATCAGGAACAGGACCAGATTCAAAAACTCACCATTTGGTCTAAATTCTCCAAGTTTATATACATATACATACATATATAAATTTATATATATATATATATAAAAAATTTGTCATAACATTAATTTATTTCTTATATACAGTTCAATACATAAAGTAAAAAAAAAGTAAAAAAAAAACAACTCATAGAATATTTTTTTTAATTATTTATTCAAAGGCCACAAAGCAAACACTTGTAAAACTAACCAACATCAGGCAACAAAAGTTGAAAATATATTATATTATATATATTCTTTTATATAGCAATTACAAAAAAAAATATATATATAAAAATTATTTTGTTTTATCCACAATAATGACATACAACCATATATTAATTAGTTTATCCAAAACAAAATAAAAACAACTAATATTGCTAACTTAACGAAACCAAAACGAAAACAAAATCGAGCAATTATGCATTTAAAAGGTGAGAGATTTGTCTTCGTCGTCGTCGTCGCCTTCATCATCGTTCGTCAATCATAAAGGACAACAGACAAAATGGCTCCAAACAATAAAAACCAACATCCAGACAAAACCCATAAACATTTCTCATTGAGCTATTTATTATTATTATTTACATACAAATTGAGAAACTACTTAAATAAATTAGATTTTTAAGTTTGTAAAAAAGTATTTATAATAAAAGAAAAACTAAAAAAAAAACATGTACGATAAATATTATTTATTTATAACGAGTAATAAAAACAAACAAAAAAGGCAAGGAAAAAAAAGAGAGAAATAATTAAAAATAAAAACAAATTCAAGTAAAACAACAACAAACAAAAAAACATATTTTAAACGTAATTTTAGAAATTTAGTATTTAAAGGTATTTTTAGTCTCAAACAAAGAAACTGTGGCCGAGAGCAATGGAAGTAAAATAATATTAACAAATAATAAGAAACAAAATATTTAACACTACCCCCAAAGAGAGAATGCATTTGTGTGCGTCATGCTATTTTATTCAAGAAATTCATATTAAAGCATGATTTTACTATAAAGATGAAAAGAAAAACAAAAATTATATAAAAATTCTACAATAATTAATAATTAATTATAAGAAAGGTTAAGCAACAAGACAACTTAAATAAAGAAACAAAAATGAAAAGGAATGTGTTAGTAAAACATGTTATTAAAAATACGAATTGAAGAATAAAACAAAACATAGAAAACAAAATATATCTCATTTAAACTAATTATACTTTTTGGCAATGCATATAATCGGGAAATGGCGAAAATGTTTGCTTCTTTAGATAATAGTGGGTCTTTTTATTTCACGGATTAATTTTGTTAAATTTCGTTTAAAATTATTTATGCAAGTAGATTATTGTGTAAATAGGGTGAACAAATTAAGTGAATAGAATTCACATTTTAAAACAGCTGAAAATTCTCTATTTATCATACTAATTTTAAGAATTTTTACAATGTTTTCATCTTTGAAGGGCAATATAATAACTGAGAGGTAACTATTTAAAAAATAAAAAAACCACTGTCAATCCACTGGCCCATATTGCGAGGATCGATCGGATTGTCGACTTTCTGTGTGTTGATCGTTGTTGTCTATAGTCTTTTACCTTCAATTCAGCTGAATTTTGTTTTGGGGGAGGCCCAAGTCACGACGCAAAATGTACCAAGTTACGGTATGCAAAAGTCGAATCTACTGCCTCAGATTTTCCTGCACACACTTGCAACAGCGGCTGTATTTTCAACAGATATTGCGTTTTGTCGACGTATTGGTGTTGGTTTATCGTTAACTGAACCAGTGGACTCAAATTTATCTAAATTTATCTATTCACCACTGTGAATAGTTCTCTCGGTAGGACGATGCCCGCTATCAACTGCCAAAGTTAGGAAGTCTTTATTGAAAGACCCTGTACATTAAAGCATATTTTCGAAAATATATGAGCTCCCAATATAATCTATATTTTTGTTGGACTGTAACATCGATCTGTTTTGAATATGTTGTCAACATTTAAATAAATAATTTCCTTTGGAAACCCACATAGTGTGTTTTCATAAACGTCTGCCTAACTAAGATCTGCGTTATACGTGTTCATAAAGTCAGATTTTTGATCAAACAGACCCAGATGAAGTGCAGAATATATAACGTCATAAGTCTCATCAGCATCTGGCAGATTGTGCATCCATATTTTTTTTTGACTGCAGAAAGCGCAGGAGAAAGGAAAACAAGTTGTAGGTGCGAAAATAAACATTTTATTGGTTTTTTTTTATCAATTGTGTGTTTACAATAAAATTTATCGTTATTAAGGGAAGAAGAAGCTCCACTGTGTTATGTGGTGAAAACTAAGCTATTAAATCATAAAATAATTCTGATAAAAAAAGAATCCAAATCTTGGAAAAAGGAAAAAAATCATTGTAGAGATAATTAAAAAGGTTGATCCGTTCTTCTCCTTTATTATTAATTCACAATTAAGATTGAACACAACTTCTTTCGCGGTCATTTCTTATTTTTTGTCTGACGATTATGAACATTGAGTGACTATTTTAAATTGTACTTAAGCAGACCTGCACGCGTTCTGCAGAATGAGTGTGTTCATTAATGCAACAAAGAAGAAAGAGGATGGAGGAGCGCAGATTTTCGACGTTTATGAAAACACCCAAAGCCGTCAGGACAAAATGAACTACAATGAAAGATGGTTATGGACCACAGCTTCAAACAAAATACCAAACTTGACAATTGACCATCGTAAATATCAGTAAAAGTAAAACTTAAGTTTACTTCAGTACTGTCATTTACTCAATTTGCCAATAATAGACTTTTGTGAATGGAAGCGATTGTCTGAATGGAAGTCGTTTTGCCAAACAAAATTACGTTGCTTTTGAACTTACAAATTTAAATGTACACAGCAGTTGAATTGAAATGTCAAATTTTTTGTATGAAAGAACAAAAAAAAAAAGAGAAAGAGCGAATGAATTCGCTTTTTCGCAAGTGAGAAAAAGTAAACGAAAACTGAACGAATCAAAGCGAAAATCTGTTATGGTCGTACAATACACATTGCATCTTCTATTATAGTTCAGCCTTAATACGCGACACACAGTGGAATTGGAAAAATTCAAGACCGTATTTCAATACTTATAAAATAAAATTATAATTAAGAAACATCTGAAAAACAATCGCTACCACTTTCATCAATAATGTTGGAGTTCTCTAAACAAAACAAAAAAAAAACACTTAGGGCAGTGATTTGATCAAAAACTTCTCCTGTAAATGATTTAAAACGTTGCTTAGGTAGTTGTTTGTAGCTTGTTATCAGCGGACCGGTTATAATCAACAGCAAATTAAAAATGTGGTATATTTAGAACATTAATAGTTTATGTATTGTTGGAGTCATGTAACACCAAGGATAATATTGACGAAATATTTGGCAAAATCCAGTGTGAAAACTCTGAACTTTTAAATATTTCTATCATAGCTACTTGAAATAGCCACCATGCTCTAATATCTCCTAGCAGTATTGCCATCATTTGAGTATCTAAAACCTGGCCCATTTTCTTCAAAATGTTTCTTGCATTCGAGTCCTATTTGATGCTGCAACTCATGAAAGCTTATACCCCATCTGCAAAAGCCACTCAAAAATTCGATTCCAACAGCGTATCACTGACGAGCCATAATTTCAGTACGGAATGGTAAGGCTTCAGCAGCAGATTGTCAATGTTATTAAAGCCTTTACAAACCTTTCTGTACAACCATTGTAAACAAAAGTTTATGTGTCACCCTAACAACATCACGGAAAAAGACGTAATGCTGCATTATTGTCAAATAAGTATGAAAGTAATATGTGGTTTAAAAAAGGGAAGATTTTTCATCTGCTACCACCTCATTTGTACAAGAGCGCGAGTAACAGTCAACATGGGCATATGATTATAGAAAATAGCAATGAAACGGGCCTTTAAACATTTGCATTTACGTTAAGTTGAAATGTTAGCTCACTTATTTAAATGGAACATAATAAATTCTCTCTGACGGGCTCAGTGGTGCGAAGAATATGTCTGTGTTCACGATGATATGACAAATCATCCGGGTAGTATCAATTTTCAAGATTCTTAATATTTAAATTTTAAAAGCGTCTTGCTCTTTTCTTGTTGTAACTTTTTAATTAGCTTTAAAACGTAACCCAAAGTCGTCAACGCCGCTTAAAAACTTACTTGCCTAACTTTGTATTATTCCCAAGGCTTCAAAAACATCTTCGCATCTCTATCGCATCTGATAATTAAGTTCAAATGCAAAAAAAAACTCAAATCGCAAAGAATTTAATCCTAGATACAATACTAGATTTACTGTTAATTTATAAATAGGTCATCGAGTGAATGTACATTTTTCTAAACTAAACATTTCCATTTTTTGTTTGTTTTTTTCCGTTTTTGTTTCACAGGCGACAGTTGTACGTAACATTAGATGACAGTTCATGCTTCCAGATTTCGTACAATAAGATCTCTCGATGCATTGACCACATTACTGCCAAGTTCAATGTATGTATTTGGTTTATGAACCAGAAATATTGCCATGTAAATGTAATTCTATTAATAAATAGTTTTTATCTGAAGACAAAACAAAGGAAATTATTTAATTTTGTTTATAATTTAAAAAATAAACATAAAGATTGTTTTTTTTTTTGGCAATTAAAAACGCATTCATGGTGACAGTTGAGTTTTGGCAACCAAATGATAAAATTCTATCTATCGCTAAGCTTCTCATAATGTATTCTCATTTTGAAACAACTAACTTTCTTTAAAGTAAAAAAAAAACGCTTTAACAAATTGTTGATCGATGATATATTGGAATAACCTTTTATTTTTAATAATGGGCCTTTGATAGCATTTATTTAATAATTATTGCAATTCTAGCCATCGGAATTGAATAGCGTTCAAAGTAGTTTCAATGCCTCGAGCTCTTTTGAGTTAATTAAAACTAGAGTATCATTAATGTACGATGAACCATACACTGATCAAAATCGATGTCGTATTTATAATTTAAAAAATAATTCAGCTATGAATTTCAATCGATGCATGCTAAATCCTTAATATCTAATTAATACCACCTGATGATCTTGGATCCAGTGTAGTTATTGCCTGCAACTTTCTTAAGCTGTTCTACAACACGCTCGCCGAACTTGCCCGTTTACGTTATATCCTACACGACGAACACATTTGGCGAGCATTCTTATCGTGTTGATTCTTCAAACCGTGAACATGTGCCATAAAGAAGCGCCAGTGGTTGCGCTTATGGCCCTACACGGCATACATCGAAGCCAACGAAACAAAAACGAAAAAATCGAAATCGCAAACCAGCCCCTACACGAGAAAAACTTAGCGATCACGACTAGATTGGCCGAGCATGTTCGTCGTTTAGGGCTACGTTTATGAATCGTTTAATTCACTTGGTAGTCTTACACAGTAATCTCAAGAGCAATGCTAAAGAATACTTTCTAGGGTATACATTCATGAAGTCGTTGTACACCTTGTTGGAGCAGCGTTATTTCTCCATCGTCAGACTTTAGTTTGAGTTTAGGTAGTATACCAAGTATAGACTTGGCTCGTCTCTGTAATCTAGTATCTAGTTATCCATTTGTTTTTTTTTAGGATCTGGAGTAATGTGACGTTACAACGTGACATTACTGGTCTAGCACCACATTGAAAGGAGACAATCAATTTGTTGGTGAACGGTTTCAAGGGTTAACATATTATAGCAGATGAGGCCTTGACAGCTATATTAAATGGAATTCTGCCTCTGCAATTGAAAAATATCGGATTTCAAATTTTTTGTGAACCGGACAAACGATTTTGAAGTTCCTTTCATTAAAAATAATTTCAGGCGAACTTTCAGGGTCTTCGCTAGCGATGCGGCTGCACATTTCCTGTTTAAGGTGCTAACATTACAGGTGCAGATAAAAAAGCGACCGTAGACTGCTACGAGGAACTTCATGCATAGACGTTTCTCAAATAACAGAAGTCCTTCCCCACCCAAAGAACTTTTGACTTCGCCCAATTACCAATTCAAGGAAAGCAAGCAGAAGTCGACATTATCACAGGCAAAATAAAATACATGCAATGCTTTCTTAATAAGTCATTCGTCCGAGCTTGCCTCCTTTTGCTGAAACCAGTTTTTGTTTGTTATGGTTGTTTGCGCACCGTTCTACCACCACTAGCCTTCTTTTTTTACTTTTCGTGTTCAAATTTCGGTTCATGTAAGTTTGGATTTACCCGGACGAGCCAAAAATGGTTCACTTCAAAAATTAACTACCTTTCCTTGGCAATTGGTGGCTATTACAGTTGTTGAATTTTTTAAATGATTACATTTGTTCTCGACAAAACATACATTTTTATACGAAGTTCTACATTAAGGACGGACATATATAAATATAAAATGGAACCTTTAAAATACTTCTTTTTTGTTTTCGCTATGTTATGAGCTCGATTTATAAATTAATTTTATTTAATAGTTATATCAATGCTACTTAATTAAAATACTAAGTTTTTATAAAACATTTTCTTTCTTATATCCGTACTAATGCATATAAGATAGCGTCTTTCTAAAATCAATTACAAAATAATGGTAAAAAAATTCTTTGGTTTTAGATGCTTTAAACATCACGTATAATTAAATATCATCCTTGTTTGCAATATAAGGTAAAATGGACATTTTTTCCTTGTTTTATATTTTGATGGCTTACGAAATCAAAGTGCATAGGTACATACCATCATTTTATTCTTTTTCATAGTTACATATCCGTATTAAAGTGCTACAAACTTCAACTGAAACTCATGATTCTGTTTTTACCCTTTTACTTAATTTAACAACCTTTTAACTGAAGGAATCAAAAACGTATACGAAGCATTTCCAAACAGAAGTTCTACTTTTCGCCATTTTCTTGTGTTATACTTAACATACTAAATTTATTAACAAAATACGAAATTATTTATACAATATATTTAAATACTATATTTCTCAAAAAAAAGGAAGAAAAGAATAAACAAATAAACCAAAATTATAAATAATTATATATATATATATACATTATATATATAACATATAAGAAATACATAATACGCAGGAAAACTGTAGAAACATTTGATTATTATTATCATATTGCATTCAAATATCACACAGAAATAAAACAAAAACATAAGTATTTATATATTTACAATTGAAAAGAATGAAACGACACTGCAAACACTCAAACATGATTTAATGATCAGTTTTAATTAGCTGAAGATTTATAACAAACAAAACAAAAAATCCAAATTTTAAACAAAACAAAAAATGATACAACCGAAAAATAAGTGGTAAACAAAAAAATAATATGTATATTTACAGATTCTTTTGTACTAAAAACAATACAGCAAAATATTATAATGAAAACAAAATTAATTATAAAACCAACAACAGAACTTAAATTTATATTAACAAAAAAAAACCTAAGTTTAAAAGGAATATTTAGCGAACAAAAAGCGGATAAAAATTAAACAAGAAAAACAAGAAAATGTATAAAAAAAATAGCAAAATCTAAATAAAAACTATGATATAATCAACCAAAAAATGGTAAAAGTCTTTTTTTCATTTCAAGTATCTTTTTTTTCTTAAATATAAATCAGGATTTGAAGTAGCAATGTTTTTTTTATAAAATCGATATTTTGTTTGTAAAACATCGCGCTTGTAAATAAAAAGTAATAAAACAAAAAAATATACAACTGATCGTAAAAGAATTTATTGAATGGTTTCTTAGAGGATTTAGAAACTTTAAACAAAATCTTTTCATGGTAAATAAACCAAACAAAAAGATGACCGGAGGAGGATCAACCTACAGCCACTATCTTCAATCAACTAACTTATATACAATTTACTACTCTCAACACGATTTTCATCAATCAATCTAATCTTCAATCAACAATTGCATTCGGTTATTTTTTTATTGAAATACATTTTTCAATTGCAAAACGTAATAAATTCAAACGGAACAAAGAATTAAACCACCCGTTTTTCGTGAATATTTGAATATTAAATGGAGCTTGATATCAAGTTAATTCGCACCCATATTAACAAAATATTAGCATAACCATAGCATACGTTTCAATACTTTATGTACATAGATTTGTAATCATTTATTCATTCAGAATTATTATTTAGAAATCGAACATCTAAACACAGTCAATACACACAAGTTATAACACAATTTATATTTCAAAAAAACAATACAACCAAAAATGTAACAAACTATCTTAAGTCTACCATAGCATTTATTTAGTTAAAAATGTTGTTCATTCGAACATCAAATCACTAAGAATTTATAAACAAGTCCTTACAGTAAGAAAAGCGTTTAAGAAGAAACGTAAGCGGAACGTAGCAAACCTGTTGTAAAAGATTGCATTAGAAGTACATACAGAAAATATATGTACTTTATATAGTTGAGGCTATTTTAAGGAGGTTATGCATATGTAGTAGATGTATGTTTGTGTATGTGCAATGGAAAATGAAAATCGAATAGATGACTAATAATTATATAAGAAGTAAAGACTGTATGATATAACTAATTTTAATAAACATAAAGAAAATCATTACCTACATATAATAAACAAATAATAAAGATTTAGATCAACCCGTAAGTGGAATAGAAATATCATTTGCAATAATAAAGAAATTATGTTTTATTTCTATGTCAAATATGTTCTTTATAAAGATCCTTAAAAAAGGCAAAGTAGTATAATATAGTTGCACATTATTGATCACAAAACTTTATAGATTTATTTTTCCACGGTATTTTGGCAATACATACATATTCGCAAATGATCTACAAACTACTTATTATATTACCAAATTATTTTTTAAAAACGATTTTATATACAGAATTAATATTAGCAAGACTGGCCCAGATTGGTACATTGGTCATGTTCCGGATTTCCGATTAAGTAAGATATCTTAGATGAATCTGTAGATCATTGTTCAACCAATCGTTGAATCAGAACAGAGCTTCATCTAAGACACGGAACACGGGCTTTCATTAGTTTGTGGTGATAACCGCACATGTAATGACAGACCATAATATTTTGCCATCCTCCTAAAAAAAATTATTAAGCACATATGTAGGGTATGCGCTCCGAAACTCAGATTTAGTAAGATATCTTAAAGTAAGGGTGCCAAGACGTCAAATGATCAAAAGTCAATTAAATAAAAAAACAAATAAACGATTTTTTATTTAATTGATTAAATTAAACGATTAAATGATTTTATTAACAACACTAAGTTTGGGAAAACAAAGCCAATTAGTGGTATGGACTATCGGCAGAGAATCGGTCTAATCCTTATGTGGTGAATTCCCAATATGATTCATACTCAATGTGTGTGTTCAGATATAAATAAATCTGTAGATAGGTAGTGGGACCACTGAGTTGCCATGTTGAGTTGTCAGTTTGGCTTTCCCTCACATTGAAATCAGCCTGATAACATTTTGAGACCCGAAATCTTGCCCTTCTACGGAAATCATCATGGAAGTCAAGTTCTTGTGAAAGTGTGGTGATCGCCATAACTTAATAGAGTCGCGCCTCTTTACAGCTTGGTCAATAAGATTTTTCACAAGATATCGGTCATTCCCAGTTATTCCTTTTACCACGTATGGACTACGGTATCTTGGTTTCAAATTACTCTATTCGCCTGTAGTGATGGCTACGTTTTGATAACGTCTGAGTCACCATCATTGTAAATTGTCGCTTTCTATGTTTACTGTCAAAGCGCTCTTTCAATTTTGTTAACTCACCCATTATTTTCGTAGCCTCTACATGCCTCGTCACAACATCAAAATCTATCTATCCATTGTCATTATTCTGCAATACCTCTTGCAGTCTATTCGATAGCAGATCACGAAGATCAAAATCTTAGATCAACTGGTTCGACGAGAATCCGGTGGTGTTATTTCGTTGTGTGTTAAGAGTCCACTAAAGTGATAAGCGAGGTATACGTTCGAAAGAATTTCCAAAACGAAAGTCAGTTTCGATCCGATCTCAGTTTGCTTTTGTAAGCAAAATAAATAATGCTTACAATCGCGAAGAAGACTTGTTGCAGGATCCATCGACCGACCGATCATATCATGTGCGATAAATTGTGTCGGAAGATCTGTTAGAAATGATAATCGGAACGGAATCCTCTGTAGAGTTTTCTCCGATTACGAACAAATCGGAGAAAATATTCTTACGAACGGATAGCTTGATAGCTGGATCATGATAAAAGAAAATAAACTGTTGATTGGTTAACTCTTTCGAATTGTCCGTTAGCCCTAGGATTTCGAACGCCGTTTTTTATATGCTGAATGTGCAAACAATTATTAAAGTTCGGTCAGTTAAAGCTGGGTCGGTTAACTGCTCAAGTTTTCACTAACAAATATTAAACTCAGATTTCCATCAAATTTTCAACTTGGATTGTTAGAGAAAAAATTGCTAAACATGATCGATTCTCCTACTGATTTTTTCCTTTTTACGAATCGTAAAGCACTCCACTCTAAAGAAGCGACCACTGACGACTGAAGGATCGTTTTACTGAGGCCAAGCTGAGAAGTTCATCTCCTGAATTTTAAATTTAACAAACTTGAGATTGTGGACAGTTGGCAAATGTTTTTGTGAGTGAAGAAACCTCCCTGGGCAGACAAACTTTTTAATTCGTTAATGTTTGTCTTATTGAAAAAACACTTCTACGTACTATGCAGTAGACGTTAGGAGCATGAGTTGTGTAGGTTCGCAGCCACATCTACATGGGCATCAAAAATAAAAATTAAAGAGTATTTCCTTATAACAAAACACAATGAAAACCGAATGACTTTAATATGACTCGAGCCCATCATGATTATTTCTCTTAGATACAAACTACGTATCAAAAGTAATATACCATATACAAATGGGTATGAAATTCACAGAATGATAAAGTGATTCAATAAAAAGATGTCCCCGTAGAAATTATTTTCACTGATTTTTACCTAAAATCGTTCCCTTACCAAATTTGTGTAGCCAAACAAATGTCTGCAGAAAAAAAATACGCAAACATATATGTACGGGAACAGAGCTATTATGGCTTTGTTCTCTAACAACTTTGATGGAACAATAAAATTTTAACGTTCTAATCATCTATTTTATTGCACCCAAACACTTGGATCAAGTGGGTATCAATTAGGTTAGTGTTACTAGTCCTTCCATTATATTTCTCCACATCTAATTTATAATAAAAATAATTATGTATTTTTTCCTTTTTTTTCTTTATTGAAGGTATTCTTCTCCACCCCAGTGCTCATTCATCATCCTCATCGTCAGCGTCTTCTGGGATTCATCAAGCCAATAACATGAGCAACTCAGGACATAGCACTGCAAGTTCATTGCCTCCACGCTCGATGGTACAATTCCCAATGCTGAAATTGTACGATACACAACCACAGCAACTGCAGGCGGCGGCACTACTTGCAGCCCAACAGGGCCTGCAATCGTTATTGTCGCCGCCATCATCGGGCAATTCAAGTTCATCTGGTTCAGCTGCCTCACAAAATAGCTCATCCTGCCAACCGATAACTACGTCAGTCACTAGCTATCCACACGCGATGGATTGTGATCCACCTGCTCAACTTCCACCACCAGCATCATTGCCACCGCCATCACGGTACAGTTCCTCTAATCAAGGACACATGCACCATGGTAATAGTACGTCTATAGCTGGTGGAAATACAGGTGCCAGCAACAGATCTAAATACCAACGGATATGTGATCACTTGGCCAGCGATCGTTCTATGCCCGGCTCAAACATAATCTCTTCCTCATCGTCTTCATCGTCATCAGCGTCAACATCTGTACACAATAAAGCCCCTGCGCCGCCAATGCACAGCTATGCTCCAGCATCGTTGCCCATCGATTTGGGCCAGTCCCTGGCCACATCGCATCTTATGATGACCGATTCCAGTGTCATTTCCGCATCAGCTGCTGGTAACTTATCCTCAACGTCATCGGCGGGTCCGACGAGCTTTTCATCTCTATACGGTAGTAGTCATCATTTGTTTGGCATGGGAACCAACTTTACCGACACCACCAATAGTCCGCCTAGTAGTTTAATTAATCATCAGGGTAAAGTAATTCGAATGAATCCACCAGCCAGCTCCGGGCCACCATCAATAATAGGCGATCGTAACAGTGGCAATCCAATCATCAGCGGTGTTGGTGGGGGGGTGAGCGGCGTTGGTGGTGGCAATGGCGGTTCGACTGGAGGTAATGGTGGCGATGGATCATCGCCAATGGTCGGTGTGTGTGTTCAACAGAGTCCAGTAGTTATACATTAATAGCGCATAATTCAGAAGGGAGGTGAATTCCTAAGTCTAAAACCTTGTAAATCAATTTATTTAAGAAAAAAAATCATCATCAAACATCGCAAGCAAAATCAAAAAGAAATCTTCTTCTATAGAGTCCTTTTTTTTTGTATAGACACACGGAAATTAATTTGCTTTACACATTTCCCCAAAAAAAGAAAATACATTGGTTAGCTGCACTCAATTTATCCGTCCATATTGAACATAACAGTTTACACTTCTCAGCAAGACTTTCTAATAATGTGAGAATTACTGTGATTACGATTGTGAGGTGTTGCTTTGATTGTGTAGTTGTAAACGAGAAATTTGTAGAGAAATTCATGAAAAAATGTATTTTTAGCATTTTTTCCAAATATACAAATTAAAAAGTCTTTAGAAAATTAAATCTGAATCGGGGACAGAAGTCGTAAAACTAAGGATCTTTATACAACGTTTTCCATTTTATTGACGACTTTAGGTCCGTTTGCATACTCGTATGCGAGCCTTGCTTTAAATTTACAAAAACGTTCGCTTACTGAGAAATTTGTCCAAAAAAATTAACAAAGAAAAAGTTAAGACCGTTGAGAAGTTGAGAAAATGAAAATAAGCGTGTTGTGCAAACGTTTGACAGAAACTTACAAAACTATGCTTCTACCTTTTGCCTTTGACGAAAAAATAGCGTAAAATGTCCTGTCATTGATTGGCAATGAATTTTTATAAAAGTCCGAAGTCTACGTAGAGTAACTTTCTTCTCTTGTTTTCATTTTGATAAACAAAAATTTTAGAAATTAAATGTTTGTAGAGTAAGGATGTAGAGTGAGTGGGCATGAACAACCCGCCGTAAACCGTAAACGTAAAAAGCCTTCCTTCACTTCATCAGAGACACCGCCGTGGCTAAACATGACTCAAAACAATTGCTGGATGTGGCTGAATTGACAAACAAATCAACACTTTGTCTCTAACTGACACTTGGCGTGCAGTCTATAAACAAATGGTTTATGCATTGAGAATTTCAGGATTTGATGTTAAATTTGATCTCTTTTTTCCAATGGAACACGATTTCAGATTGATTTTTATTGGTGAATATTTACTTTTGGCTAAAAAATATGTGAGTTTGTGTTAAAGTAAATTTGTTCCAAAATTTCAGTCACACAAGTTTTTTTAAGACAAATATTACATTTTTTTTTTTCACTTTTTTTTTCGATTCAGTTTTAGGCTTTATTCATAGCTCACGACCATTTAAAATAGTTTTTCACCACCGAAATAGTGATCAAGTGTATTGACGTTAGAGCCGAAAAATCCAGATCTGCAAAAATTTATCTGAGATCATCAAGACAAGTCAATGTGTTTGCTCAATGGAACACAACACAAATCAGCCTTTTGGCAGAATTATATAAAAAATGATTAATTTTATTAACAATGGAAAACAACATAAGAAGGACATTTTCTAAAATTCCATTGTCAGTTTTTTTAAGACAAGGTGACTTGCAAAATAGGCATGAGTGGAAAAATTTAAAAAAAAAAAATAAATTTATGGCGCAACAGGCTCGTTAGTACCCAGGGCCTAGCTTTTTCTCACAACCATTCATGTGTGCGTGTGTACTTCTTAGCACGATCGAATCCGAACGGCTAAGTTGAGATAAGCTATTCATGACAACTGATACTACTCGGATGATTTGTCAGATCCGGCCAGTGAAAAATTATTTAGCTGTTGCTACTGCTGGGAATCGAACCCAGACCTTCTGCGCGGCAGTTCAACGCACTAACAATCGCGCCACTGAGCCCGCATGAGTCGAAATGCAATGATAATAGTGTCGGTAATTTGAAACTCACAAGGACTCCCAAACTTTGTCAATTTTAAGGCATGTGAAAACATAGCTTGACAATCACCTTTCGCTGACCTACTGTTGTTGATTGCGACTCTCTCTTTATCACAAGTCAGCTTGCCCGATTTCACCACAACTTTGGTTTATAAAAAATATGATCAAATAGGTCTAAATTCGTTGGTGGTGTGTGTGCGGTAGGAGGGCCCTCCTTTGGTGAATAGTCGAATTAACATGACTTATTACAAACGACAACAGGACGTGACATAGACTTACCTTTTCATTATTTTCAGGGCATAGTGACTGGGAGGTAAACAAGGGCGCAATCTCTCATTGACTTGGCCAGAGGGTTAGCCTTAGGAAGTCTTTTGGGACTTGAAGGGTGAGGAGGCCACCCTCTGCTAATTACATCCGCCATGTTTTGGAATCGAGGCGAATCTATACTGCTGAGAATCATTGCCGTGCCGTGACCTTCTCTCCAACATCAAGGATGCCTCCGTGGCCTAACCTAGACTCACAACAATAAAATTTAAACAAAAATTTAGATGAGGCAGGCTTGCGCACATTTTCATTTTCAATATGAAATAGAATATTGGTATTCCTCTAACTTTTTACAATATAAATTTTTGAAAGTGAGAACTCGTAGTAAATGAAAAGCTACTTTAACTAGTCGTTCCTCCTGTTAAGGTTTTCGGTTAACACGTATAATTTAAATTTTGTGGGAATTTTAAATCGTATTTACATCGAAACAAATAACGATTTCTCTCACTATTGCTGTAAACGTTAGACAAGGAACCCATTTCTATTTTTGTTTGCCAAATGTATAGATAAATTAAGTATCGTCGGATAGGTTTCCACTTTACTTCTTTGGTCTTTACAGTCTGTAGTGATGGCATTGGTGAATCCGCAAAGGATCGGTTTTTGTTGACTTTTTTTAAATGCTTTTTTGTCAGTTATTTATGATTTATATGGATTAATTTCTTAAGAAAACTTCAAATAACTTGAGTTAGTTCGAACTCATCTATATAGTTTTCGTCACTATCGCTTTCTTTTTCAGTTGAAAAGGATAGTTGAATAGAAACAAAAAAAATACAAATTTTTGGCGCAAATTTGGCGTGTGTACTTCTTGCGCGATGGTGGGACCTCCTGTTTTATGCCGACGGCGAATTTGAGATAAGCTTTCCTTGACAATTGATACTACTCGGATGATTTGTCAGATCATCACGAGAGGAGGTCCAGTGAAAAATCATTTAGGTGTTACTACGGTTGGGAATCGAACTCAGACCTTCTGCGCGGCAGTTCATCGCACTAACCATCGCATCACTGAGCCCGTTGAATAGAAAGGTTAAAATAATCATTCAGAGAAGAGAAATCAATAAAAAGAAACAGAAATTTCCCATCGAAAGAAATGGGAAATTTCTGTTTCTTTTACTCACTCCCCCTTCCTACCCTGTAGCAATGAGGATAATGCCGAAGCAAAATATTTTTGTTCACTTTGTTGGATGTACACGTAATCTACTTCCACATCGCTAATAGCCGACCACAGCCACTGTGAATAAGCTTTAAATTTAAAATTGATGTCAACTGATTGGTGCATTTTCGTTTGAATTTTTTAGACTTTTCTATTGACGGTCGGTAACTTGAATGCAGAGCATATTTCAAACATATCAATCCCTTTGTTAAGTTGTCGTCAATTGATAAATGATAACACAAAACAAAAGGGGTATTCATGCAACGTGGGGAAGTCGTCATAACGTTATAAACGTGATAAAATTACGACGTGATTAATGAAGAGTCAAAATGTGTATGGATAATCTTTTCCAACAATATCGTGATTTCCTCATAGGAATTGGGTGTGTAAACTGAGATGGTAAACGTTGTAAACTTTTGAAATGCTATTTTGACATTTAATCATTCACTTTCATACATCAAGTGTATGCGCTAAACTGAAAAAAATTATGGAGAACGAAGAGAAAACAAATAAGAACAAAATTCTATCAATAAATAAATGACGAAATTGAGATTGAGTTCAGTGGGTCACCGTATTATTTAGTGGTACAGCTTTTGGGTCGTTCATGAAACGTCGTCGTAAAATTATGATCGTTCGCACGTATTGCCATCGTAGCGCATACAATATTTACATATTTCCGCAAGAATAACAACAATATGTATAAAACAAATGTTTTGCTTAAGAGTTCCACATGCAGTGCTAGGTGTCTTGTAACCGACTTGCAGATCCATCCTAGATCTCTGGCAAATCCGTACACGATTTCTCACTTGGCAAATCGGAGATTTTCTGCAATATCCTGATACGACTAAAAGCATTTTCGATTGGGGCAAAACATTGATCTAGATTTGATCAGGATAACTTTTCGTTTTCAATCGGGAAGAATGATCAACCTTTCTTTTTCAAAAAGATCTTGGATCACCTACAACACAATTTACCCTTCCTTACGTCAGTTTGTCATTTTTTTTTCGATTCGCATTTGGTAAATAATTTCACTGAAGTATAAAGATGAATTAGTTGCTGCATATTATAATAGTTTTGTGTATTTAAAAATAAATCCGGAAGTAAAAATCAATGGCAAGTGAAACGCTAATACAAACAAAAAGAAGAATTGTGTATGCAAAATCTGAAAACGATCGAAAACTTTATAAAATTTGTTGGATTCATCTCCTCAACCATTCTGCTAAAAGAGTACAGCAACGTTATTCTGTACGCATCATGATACAACTCAACGTATACAACCACCGACGTCATCGACGCTCTGTAGCAGTTGAATCATGTCATAATACAACTAAACAGATATGTACGTAACCAGATGTACAAGGTGGGCCAAAATAAGTCATCCGATGTTGCTTGGCTCCCATTTTTTTTTTTTTGCTAAATGAAAAACTTCGATTCTGATTTTTGATTATGTTTAGTTGAACTTTAAGAATTTTATTGGTCAAGTCGAGAAGATGATGTCGGCCCAATGGGCGCCGTCATAACTGATTGCCATATGGGCTCGTTTTATGACATTTTTCATCACTTCGGCGAGAACTTCGGGTGACAGATTCTCGTACTCGTGTCGAACTTTGTCCTTGAGGGCTTCTAGGCTCTTGGACTTGTTCACGTAAACACGGGATCTCAAAAAAATTTACAAAAAAGTTCTGCAACGGTAAAATCGACCCGGGAACGTCGCCTACAGAATATTGGTTGTGGCTCGCGCAGTGTGTGCCGTTGCTCCGTCCTGTTGGAACCACATGTCCTCCATTCCTAATTCGTCCAATTGCGGCAGAAAAAACTCGGTAAACATAGCCCTATAGCGCACCGTCCACTGTTTTCGTTTGACCAGCGGCGTTCTCGAAAAAAAAAAATTGCCCGATGGCTCCTTCAGCGTGAATAACTCACTATGCAGTAACTTTGAGCGGGAACAATGGTTCCTCGTGCAGTACTGGTGGATTTTCGGTACCCCAGAAGCGATACTTTTGCTTGATGCTGATGTGGAAATGAGCCTCAACACTCATTATGATTTTGGTCGAAAATCGTCCTCGAGATTGAGGATGGCTTGGGCGTAGGTTACACGCGTTTGGTAGTCGACAGGCAGCAGCTGATGCACGGACTGGACTTTGCACGAGAACATGCACAAGTCTTTGACCAAAATTCGCCTTAGGGACGACCGGCTGATGGCTAATTGCGAGGCACGGCGTCTGGTCGATGTTTCCGTATGGTCCCATACTCTTCAAGGTTAATGGCATTAAAATAACCTGCGAAGTAAGGGAACTATTGTTTTGGTGAGAATATTGTTCCACTGAATCAAAAAGTGTCAGCTGAGCAGAAAAGAAAATCTCTAAGAGACCCATACGTGGAATATGCCTATTTTCTTATGTTTTTTTTCTTCCTCTCCATGATATTCAATTGATGTCATTTTCCTTTGGTAAAAATTAACTTTATTTAAATCATGATTCATGGCATTTCTCTTCTTTTTGATGTTATTTAAATTTGCACATACAAAAGCACAATCGAATCCAATTAAATTCTTTAAAAAAAAATGCAACATTACTCACAAAAAATATTAACAACAAAAAATGAACACGTCAAAAAAACGATAATCGAATAATTTTAAAGTGTAACCAATTAAAATAAACACACACACAAAAACTACATACTCGCTACATTAAAATCATTAAAACTAATAGTACAATTCTTATGTTAACCATATTTTACATTTTACATAATAATTACGACAATAAGCTGAATCTACAAACCAAAACCACGAGTGCAGCAATTACACTTCCGATCTAAGAATATAGTTTAATTTACACAAACATAATAATTTAATTATGTCTATATACTACCTTTCATTTTTAATGCATACATAAATGTGCATATTTATTTAATACTAATTATATTAATATAAATTGGAGCATTTTATTACATAATGCCGACATGGTCTAACAATTAAACACCAATAAAATAATGTATCTGATTGTATAAACTATATAAATAAATATATTAAATGATTATATACATTACTATTTAAATAATTAAATACAAATTTGATTTTTGAACATTTTTGTTTATATTATAGCATACAAATATAGATCTAATAGTTTTATTTAACAATAATACTAATTAAGAAAATAAATATAAAAAAATATCAACGACGGAAAATAAAAAAAAATAAGATAATACATTGTATTGTGCATCCAATCATCTTGCTTATGCGTAAGGCAGCTCAATATTTGCAGTCTATGAGCAACTTGAGGAGTTTATATATGAAGTGTTGTCACTCATTTAGCTAGTTAACATTCTAGGAAATTTCGTATTTTATTCTTTCATACAAAAAGGATAAAATTGATTGGAATAGTCTTGCTTCACAAGAGATTTCATAACATTGAAATTTATTTATTAGATGTAAGTATACGTTTAAGGTTATTTTACCTTTATTCTTCTTTGAAGAAGTTCGATTGGATGAAAATCAATAAAACAACAAAAGATACGTTTTGAGAATTTTTTTGCGTTTTAATTTTTTATCGGACATTTTTTAAAGAAACACACCTACATTTTGGGGTAGATTCACATCTTTGAACAGCTCATAAAGGTCGCATTCAGACTAGACAAATATTCAATGAAGAATCATTCTGGTTGACCGTGAAAAGGCTTTTGAACGCCTTTTTACAAGCTAACAAGATTGGGTGTTGGCTTACGGAAAAGAAGCTTGTTGTCAATAGGGGTAACGTTACTTCGAGTGATTGAGATATTGAAAGATATTGTAGATTCCCTTAGACATCTGCTTAGAATATGGATTGGGGCCTCCTGCATTACCAGAATTGACTATCATTAGATAGCATTGACAACCGGTGGCGCTGAGA
Source organism: Rhingia rostrata (assembly GCA_949824845.1). NCBI lineage: Eukaryota > Metazoa > Arthropoda > Insecta > Diptera > Syrphidae > Rhingia > Rhingia rostrata. Next base: position 138,237,434 of record OX463755.1, on the reverse strand, counting down.
AGTGTTGTTAAATGTCCTGTCATCTAGATAGACCAGTTTCTATATTTGAACAAAATGGAGATTATTTTGGGGCTAGCGCCAAGGTTATTTATTTATTTATTGACAAAAGACTATTTCAAAGCAGTCAACTTAATTCAAGGGTGAAATTTATATGCCAAATATCCCATATAAGGCCAATCATCGCATTGAGAGACGGTCTTTCTTATTGCACCGACCGCATGAATTGCTTTCTCAACATAGTCCTATACGATGAATAAAATTGACAGAAGAAGTGGTTGACAACCACGGCGACATTGGATCGTGATCAACCCGATACAGTAAGGCACCATACTGAATTGTGGTGGCTTTATTAAGAGTGCGAACTATTCAGTTTTAAGTCAGAATAGATCCGACACGGTCGATCCTGAGGATATGGAAGAACCACTTCTGCAGACTGTTAAACGGCGATGACGACCAACATTCCGCTGTCAGGCAGAACGAGCCATTTAATGTTGGCAACGACAGCGAGAACTGCCAACCACCCGACCTGATTGAAGTGAGGTTAGCAATATCTAAACTGAAGCTTAATAAGGCTGCCGGAAATGTCGGCCTTCCCGCCGAGCTTTATAAAGCCGGCGGAGATGACTTGGTAAGAAACATCCACCAACTCATAAGCCAAATCTGGTCGGAAGAAAGTATGCCTGAAGAATGGAACCTCAGCATCGTTTGCCATATCCACAAAAAAGGAGACCCTCTAACCTGCGCCAACTACAAGCCATAAGTCTCCTCAACATCGCCTACAAGATCCTATCTGCCGTAATACGTGAACGCCTGAAACCGTTTACCAACAACCTGATCGGCCCTTATCAGTGTAGTTTAAGGCCAGGAAAGTCCACAACCGATCAAATTTTCACACTTCGGCAGATCCAGGAAAAAAACCCAAGATGTCAAATCGATACCGACCACCTATTCATCGATTTCAAAGCCGCATACGACAGCATTTATAGAGAAGAATTATACAGGGCCATGTCTAGTTTTGGTATAGCGCCCTCACGAACTCACCGACACATTCGATACCAAAAAAGGATTTAGGCAAGGCGATGCGCTGTCACGAGCCAACACCAGAGGCACAATTTTCCAGAAGTCTGTAGAACTACTAGCATACGCCGACGATATTGACATCATTGGTAGGACCCAACGTGATGTCATAGCCACGTTTGCTAGTATAGAGAAGGAAGCGGCAAAAATGAGCTTAGCAGTAAATGAGGGCATGACGAAGTATATGCTGTCAACACGAAAGGACACACAACATCGACGAATTGGACAGAACGTCACCATTGATAGATATAACTTTGGGGTAGTACGGGTAGTCTATCCGGCTCCGCTATTAACTCTGACAACAACATCTCGTCAGAAATTAAACGAAGAATCACTCTTCCCAACCGCTGTTTCTTCCAACTACTAAGGAGATCCTATATAAGACCCTGATCATCCCAGTCCTGCTGTACGGCGCTGAAGCATGTACCGTCTCAAAAGCGGAGAGGAAAATTCTTTGAAAAATCTTCGTTCCGGTTTGCGTTGACGGGCTATGGAGACGAAGATTCAACCCAGAACTATACAAGCTGTGCAGCGACATGCCCCTGTTAAAAAAAAAACTCCGCATTGGACGTTTAAGATGGCTAGGACATGTAGAACGATTGTACACCAATACTCCGGCTCGCAGTCTTCGATTCCCAGTCAGACGTCGGAAGCAGTAGAGGAAGACCTCGCCTTAAGTAGTGCGTAAAATCTTACAGAACTTTTTTTAAGCCGTCTTTATTCGTTTGCCCTCAGCATTGTTACCTGATGAACAATAATTTCCTCCTTCTCGCAGAACCGAAAACCAACTGCTAACCAGCAGGACCATCATACCTTTGTGGGATGCATTTAATGAAGAGTCCCTGGTTATTGAGATATGACTAGGAAAACCCAAGCAAAGTGTTCTAGAAATGTATTCTTTGTCGTTCTGGTATTGGTGCTACAATCCTTTCGCTGAACGGTATTTGTTGAAGAAATAATAATTTTACTTTGGACCTTCCTACTATAGGAGGTCGTTCCATAAATAGAACAGCTGTTTCGCTTCCTCAATGAGATGCAAATAAAACCTACTCTTAAGAGGAACAATTTCTATTGCCTAGAACAAGGCCCTCGTTTTAAGTGGAAGAACTACACAAGAAAGATTACATAAACTCGATACTGGTATTGACTGCTATTAAGAAACTGATTTGAAAACATAACTATACATTCTTTAATTCATTTAAATTACAAGTACTTTCCAAACCACTTGTGATCCACAGGCGACATCCACCTATGGCATCCACTCAGGTTATTTTGGAAAACATATTTCATTGTGTACGGATTTAGATTTTCATTTTGCAGTCTTTCTTCATCGGCCTTCATCTGCTCCATCATTTCTTGAGAAACAACCATTGCCTTGAATGGTAACTGTCTGCACACCAATTGAAGGAACGGCCTTACTTCTGCAAATTCACAAGTTCCTCCAACTTCCACGATAACTCGTCCGCTTTTTATTGGGGCAACGTAATGATCAATTGAACCTTTGCCACCACCCATTCGCTGTCCCTGACCCTTCTTAGTGATTGGCTGCCAGGGGGCAGGCACTCGCCAAATAGCAAACATCCGACTGATATCCATCTTCCTACCAATGGTCAGACGTAACATTTCATAATGTCCATATCGAAGACGACCACCTCCAGTAGCGATGATGCCATACTGCTTATGAATCAGAGAGTTGTGAACAGGCTCTGGACCTCTCATCAGTTTCAATTTCTTTTGCATTTTTGGTGCTCGTAGATTTGGTGGGTATTGTGGGACCTTTTCAATGATTCGCAACTTAGGGCGGTCAAATTTTTCGATATCTGTAATAGAAAAAAATGACTTAAGTTGGATGCATGCATTCATTTTAGAGAATGTAGGTATGTACTTACTTTCATATTTGATTGGTGGTGGAAAGTATTTGAGACCAGCTGCCTGAATTTTAAGTTGTGCGGGTGATTCTGAAAGCGACAAGGCGATTTTGAATGATTGTTTTGGTACAAAAGTATTATAGAATGGTTTTACCCAGAAAGAGGCGACCAATTTGAGTTGCCTTTCTCAGCATTTTAGAGTTTTATAATTGTTTTTAATTGCAATCGAAAATATTAACTGGAAAATTACCTAACCAACCAAAAGACTTTAACTTCAGGTACTTTTTATCATTTTGGATTTGACGTTTGACATATTAAAATGAATAGAGATGACCGGCTCTGAGAATGAATAAAGAGAGTTCATTTAAATTTTACAGGTTATATCTCGTCTACATTTGACAGTGTACTTATCAACTGACTGGTTCAACATCTACACTAATGGCGTTTTCAATTGGTAAATCTGGATTTTGATCTGAAATTTGATCTTTTTTGTTACCAATGGAACATGATTTCAGATAGAATTTTTTTTGTGGTTGTATTGTTGTAATTTCGTGTCTGTGAAGCTAGTATCGGTGTGGCTGTCAAGTTTCGAGTAACACAAATTGTTTGCCCAATGGAACACGACAACTGTCAAAATCAGTCATTTGACAAATCTAGATAAAAAATAAATTTGATATTTTTACCAATGGAAAACGCCATAAGAACTGACAATTTCTTTGTCCTCTAAAAGCTAAAATTTTGGTGCAACATACTCGTTATTACCTAGGTCCTAGCTTTCTCACAATCACTTACTCGGGGTTTAGATTTACAAGTATTAAATTTAACATTCATGGTATTTATATGTGTTAAGGGCCTCCCAGAATGCGTATCTGTAGCTGGCGCTTGTAGCTGAGTCAAAAGTTAAAAACAAGACAAGCCGTAAGCGCTTACACAATGTGAATCTGTAGCTTGAAGTTGAACGAATGGCTCATGCAAGGAATGTATCTCTCTTTTGACAGCGTTCCAAGATACCAGCTACAGATACGCATTCTGGTCAGCCTTTCAGTTTATCTATAACAGGTCATGTGTGCGTGTGTCTACTTCTGGCAAGATGGCGGGACCTTCAGTTTTATAGCGACTACGAACGTTGTGATAAGCTACTGCTAGTACTTGACAATTGACACTACTCGTATGATTTGTCATTTCACTTCAACAGCTGCGTATATTGAAGTTTGTAAGTTCATAAGCAACGTTTTTTTTTTGTAAAAACGACTTCCACTTTGACAATCGCTTCCATATACAAAAATCTATTATGAGCAACTGATTGAATGAGTAAGGAGACTAATCAAAAAAATTGTGTTCGACTTACGGAAATCTTACGGAGAAGTTGCATTTAGCTTTTAGTATATTTTATGTTCTTTTATTGTTTAAGTTCCCTCATGTTTTCGTCATCATTTATATATCTCACATACCATATATATAAATTTTCCTCTGAACTCGCCCTTTTACAATTAAACTAATATAATTACTTAATCGAACACATCCCTATTTAAATGACATTTTTATAATTCATTTTCAGCTGTCAACTTTGTGTCATTCCCCCACGTGTGAGAATCAAGAAAGCATTTATTTGCAATAAAATAAGCAAGTGCTAGCTAATTCCAATATTTAATATATTAAAAATGATATCAAAGATTACAAAAAACAAAAAACCCGAAGAGGAAAATACCAGTGATGCAGGGGAAACTGAAAAATTACCAAATGATGTATTAGTTATATCGCAAGAAGTGAAAATTATAAAGGCTCTAGCAAGCAATGACTTGTCACAACGAACGAAGCAATTGAAGAAACTTCGGCGTTGGCTTACGCTACGTGCCAATAGTTCCTTTCGTAAGTGGTTGCATTAACAAACGATTTATATTTCTCAATATTAAACAATCAAAAAATCGATTTTTGCTTTCAGCATTCACCGAAGAAGATTTCCTCCGTATTTGGAAGGGTCTCTACTACATGATGTGGATGTCAGATAAACCATTGGTACAAGAGGAATTGGCTGAAGATTTGGGCAAACTAATCGATTGCTTTAATGATGTCAAAACCGGTGTTCAGTTTTTTGGCGCTTTCCTCAAGACTATGTGCAGAGAATGGTTTGGCATCGATCAGTGGCGAATGGACAAGTTTCTGATGGTATGTTCAAAAAATACTTTTAATGTGTGGATATTGATTTTCCAATTACAGCTGATCAGGCGAATGATGCGTTACATGTTCCTATCGTTAAAGAAGGACAATTGGACGGCAACTGGTGTCAAAGAATTCAATACACACATCTTTGAGACAGTTCTGGCAGAGAATACCTCAGGAGGTATCGCAATGCACTTTATGGATGTTTTCTTTGAAGAATTGGCTAAAGTCTCGGATGGTGAACTAAACGCCAAAACAGTTGGACAGTTTGTTAAACCATTTGTCAAGTTTATGGCGACGCAAAATGATTTCAAAATTCTCGGACATTGCCGCAACAGGATCTTTCATCATTTGCTCTATCAAAGTGAATTGGGTAGAGAATACACTGATAAATACAATGCTTGGAAGGAGGTGAGCTTTTTTTCATGACCTTCGTGTTGTGATTGATTTAGACGAAAATTCATTTTAGATGGGATTTCCCACTGAGTCCATTGATGATCTAGAGAAAATGGATTCTGCACCAGACACAGATGGAGAAGGTGAGTACAAGTGGAAAATAAATGGCTGTTTTATTAATTTATATGATCTTAATTTGCAGAAGAGGTCGAATCTAAAGCCAAACAGCAGAAACCGCTAGATCCCAGAGCTGGTAATGTTGATGTGTACATACCTCTGCTACCTTTGGATGGAAAATACGTTGTAAAGGAGATTGAGTCTCTGATATATAAGGAAGAAACTGCCCCAAGGAGCCGTAAACTACTAAAGGACATTTTACAGAAGTAAGTACTAGTGGCATACACGGAGAAGGTTTCTAATAGTCTGGTAGTGGTAGCGAATGTTACTCGATAATGTGTTGTAATTCCGCGATCGAATCTCCAAAGAGATAAAACCTGTGACAACTTCGAAGCGACTCTTAAAATGTGCAACGGAAGCAGAGTGAGATAGAGAACGATGCGACTTTGATTACATCTGTGTTGGTAGAAAATCTATCCGATGAAACGATATCCAACGTTCAAAGAGGTTTTATTGATGCTGTTAAATGCAATTACCCAACATTGACTTAATGTTCGGTATTTGCATCAGTACAGTGCGTTTTACTGATGTAATCACCTAGGCCATGTACCTAAGGAATTTTTAGAATGATTTTCGTCAATTAAAGATTATTGCAACAGCTGTGTAAAATGAGTATGAATCTGTCTTTTTCCATCATAATTTATTGTTTCTTTAGCTCTTCATTTTCTGGCAACGTGACAATGTACCGCACCTCGTAGAATGTTGACTTAATCAGTATTACAAATGTACTTGATTCTTTGCCCACTTTCTCATATTGCCATTTCAGTTCCATTCTTACTAAAAGCACAATTAATAGAAACAATTTCCTTCTTTTAGATATCAAACATATGAAGGTGGGAAATTCCCATTGGGTGTACAAACGATGCCCAAGCCGAACCTCAAATCCGACAAACCACTTATCAAGACAAAGGTAAAAGCCATCGAGGATATGGAAAATGACATTTACTCAACCTCACGAAAGCTGAAACAACTCAACAAACGTAAACGTAGGAAACTCCTTGCGTCACTGAACTTTAGCGAAGCCGATGAGGACACATTTGAGAAGTTAATTGAACGTTCCATTCCCAAGGCGCTAGAGAATGGCGTCAAAGCAAAAAAACGAAAATCACTTTCCTGTATGTCTTGGGTGGAAGAGGAGGCTGATGCTAATGCCGATACTGGAATTGATACTGAGGTCGATGTCTCACCGAGCAAAATCAAGAAAACAGAAGTAGAACCCGAAGACACAGACGCACTAACAACGCCAAAAAATAATAAGAAAAATGTCAAAACACCCGATCAGACAGAAGCCACAACTGAATGGAATGAGCCCCTAAAAGAGGGTGAAATTGAATACTTTGTTCCATCCATGAAGAAGCAAGTACAATCGGCCAATGAAAAACTGGCAGATTTAGTGCCAAATCCATTCGCAAAATTAGCCGCCCAAACCACCGCCGGCTCCCCCAAAACCCCCAAAAATACACTCCTTGGCAAGAAAGCTAAAAAGGTTATGGCTCATAGCGCGAAGGTCATGAAAACAGCACCAGAATCACCGTACACACCCACGAAGCGTGTGAAAATCATGCTCCAACGAAACACAAGCCAGAAACCAAGCGAATACATTAAGCAGATCAAGAGCTCACCCAACGTGCCATACGATCCGAAAAATATGCCCACAAAGGGTCTGCTCAAACCGAACGCAATGCCCAGTCCCATCAATCCGTTTTACAAAAAGAAAATCGGTCTTAAACTTCTGAATGACACGCTATAAACGCCGCATGTACTGTTGTATTTTGTTTACAAATATATTTAACTATATTAGCAATTACATTTAAAAAAAATTTATAATTTGATTAGTAATGGAGAAATACTTATAAAATTAAGTAATACAAATATACCCTAGAGTTTTGTCATTTCGTTTTACGGTTGTGCAACGGGTATTGTGATGCAGGGGATGTTTTTGTAATGGCCGGTTTCTGCTTCGAAGATGATTTGTTGAATTTTCAGCTTTGCAACCGAACGCGAATAGGAATCGGGTATGGAACGCAGTTGTGCGGCTATACTTCGGCAGAACATATCAAATTCGTCATCTTTCAAAATTAATTGAGAGTGCGATTTGTTGGTTGATGGTTCCTCTATAATAGTCGAGCCGAGGTTTGCCTGTTCTGAGGAAGTTTTCTCAGCTCCATGATATTCGATTTGAGTATCGGTTTGCTCGGTCCAGTCGTAGGCTTCCTCTTGATTTATTTGTATTGTGGTGGTATTTACTGCTGGTGTGGAATCATCTTCGTTGGGTTCAATATCGATCATAGTGTCGTTAACTTCATGTTCGGTGATGTCACCAGTACTACCAGTTTCGCTGATGTAATCAGTAGGACATTCCTTAAAATCGAGCGGATTCATGGTGTCTTCTTCCTTTATGAAGTACTGAAAGAATTTTTAATAGATTTCGATATACGGAGATATTTTAAAGACCATCTAGCTATGCTATATATTCCATACGATGCCTTCTACCAATTAATTTATTCAATTGTGAAACTCAGGTAGCTTACCACTAGCGAAGATTAAAAAACCATACAGATGACGCAGTGCATACAAGAAACTTTGTTCTAATGTGTGCACACCGCCCGCCCGTACTATGAAGCTGGTAAGCAATAGTTTCTGTTTTTTTGTTCTCAATGCGTCATCTGTATGGCCTTATAATCTTTTCCACTAGTTAGTCGAAGGGCCTTAAACCAATGCACTTAGTGGATGTGGCCCGTACGTAAAGTTAAATAACGATTCTTTATCCGAGTCGCACTCTCAAACCCAAAGGCTTTACTCAGAAACTATTTTCGCGCTATAAGTAAAAATGTACCCATGATGGGTTGATTTCTCCCCGTATAGGACCTGTTGCACCAAATAGCTCTCATGCAAATTGAATTGAATTCATGCAAAAATCGTCACACAACTACATTTTCAATTGACTTGCATCAACTACATCTAACAAGGAATCAATTTTAATTCAATACCACTTACCGGTTTTCTATGCCTCGATACGCAGACACTTTTCAAAAATGAATTCGCTCGATTGAACCAGAATAATTTTGGTTTGTACGACTTGCCCTGTTCTTTGTGCTTGTTCAGATATCGAAGTTCTTTCGTGTATGTTGTACGAATACCCTTCACTTTCAGTTTAACATCGTGCACAGTAAGTGAAGGAATATTGAGTTCACGAATTATTTGCATGTAGGCTCTATCACGATCTGCTTTATTCTTGTAGCTATCCAATGACGGATTCCAGAGACATTCCTGCCTTTCGTAAGCATCTAAAAATGCAAGCACTCGAATGTTACGAATATCATTGTTGGCCATTTCGATTCAGAGATTATCAATAAATTATTTAAATTTAAGACCGTTGAAGGAGTATTATTATTTGTTGAATAATAAACAAATCCACGATTGAATTGTAATGCAAATTGATTTGTCAATTGACTGAAGTTGAATGCAGACGCCATAGCTATATTTTGTACAAACGATGAAATGTCAGTGTGTCGTTACGAAAAGGTGTCACAATAAAAACTGAGTCACAATGGCGGAAAAAGCTCCTTTGTTATAAATTTTGTAAGATAATATAATAAGAGCTGTGTGTCAATTGCGTTATAACGAATTAATTTTATTCACTGGCTAATATTTTTTTACATATGTAGAGCTAACCAAAATATTGGCTCTTCGCTGCGTCAATTGGATTATATGGATTTTATTTTAATAAAATAAAATAAATTTTTGAGATCCAATTCAGTGTGATACCGCATTATTTAGTGGTACAGTTTTACGGTCGTTCATGAAACGTCGTCGTAGAATTACAATCTTTCGCATGTAATAAAATTACGACGTTGCATGAATAACCTTATTATCAGTACAAAAATATTGTTGTATGAGTTGTTTTCATGTAGGTAAGGATATCCATCCTATAAATAAATGTTCTTTGCTTTTTTTTTATAATCTGAATGATGTGTTATCTTCTCTCCACATGCGAACACTGCGGTAATGACGATTAATCGACGAATGCGCTCTCTCTCTCCCTCCTCAGTAGGTATACCAAATGTAACAAAATTAGCCACTGGATAAATTTTAGCTTTGTTGAGCAGGTTAACATTTTAAAGTCTCTATTCACCATACTTATGTCAAAAATTATCAAATAAAAATATCCCCTGGTTACAATTTTAACGCAATTGACACACGGCATAGATGTTACAATTATTATGTGTTCAGATCAGTTTTGATAATAGAGGTGAATAAAGTACTTCACGACAACGTCAATATGGCAGCCATATCATTTATACGGTACAATAAAGGGCCGCCCAGAATGCGTATCTGCAGCTGAGCCTTGTAGCTGAGTCAAAAGTTAAAAACAAGGCAAGCCGTAAGCGCTTACACAATGTGAATCTGTAGTTTGAAGTTGAATGAATGAGAACTTCATGCAAGAAATGTATCTCTCTTTTGACAGCGATACCGGCTACAAATATGCATTCTGGACGGCCCTTAATGGGGTCGTTACGAACGACAAACCATAGCACGAAGAGATGACAAAGGACAGGGAAACTAAAAAGAAACGAATTTAATCTCATTCTCTCACAGCCGAAAACATGTAAACACATTTAAATTTTTCGTTAACAAAACAATTAAAATAAACAGATGGCCTATGGTTATCGTTTTTCTAGGAATAACGATTCTAAGTAAATATAGAAAATAAAAGTTTAGCTCTCGATTAGCATTCGGCGAACAATGATATTGTTTTGTATAAGGATTTATATTCCGAAGTTCAAACCAAAATATATAAGATTAGTGCTGACAAATGACACAGACCATTAATAAAAATATACATTGGGTACGAAATATCTGAAATCTGAAAATTTCATTAGAAAACGATGGAAACAGTGATTTTGAACGAACACATTAATCGCTTTACTTGCTCGCCGCTATTGTGAATGAAGCAGGCATTTTAATTTTGACATTCCGACACTGGCGGCAAACCGCATTTTCTGTATTGTTAACTCCAACAAATTTGAGCGAATTTATTTATTAATTTTGTCCAAAAGTATTTAACTTTAAAAATGAGTGAAGGTAAATATCAATTTGGCTTTTTATTTTTCTACAATCTGGAAATAAAATCATTTGTTCCCTAGCAATGCCAGAAGATATGTGGACTCCCTACAAGCATCTGTACCGGGTGATTGAGAATTCAATTGCAAATCCTTCCAAACAAATAATACCCGAGTTGGAATCAGTTCTCAGGAAACAAAAACAAAACTTTACAAGTATTTTAAGGAACCCGGTAAGTAAAAAAGATCTAAGGTTGTTTTAAAAAAAATACATTATCACCCACCCATAGCCGAAAAATGAGAACAATCGCACACAACTCAGACAGGGCATTACCGATGGTATTAATGTGCCTGGACATGGTCACATGTTGCTATCAAAGGATTTAGTCGATGAGAGCATAATCATATCGGATATGTTCAATTTGGATGAATTCATATCATTGGAATTGCTTTGCACAGCACAGCGTCAGATGCCACAGCATCCTGGACTGCCTCGAGGATTGGTTGCGATTTTGTTGTACTATGATGGACGCAAAGCGATTGCGTGTTCACTGAGAGATTTATTTCAAGCTAGCAGTGGTGTTTCATGGTGTACTGATGCTCCCAAGGAGGTAAGATCTTTGAAAATCTTCTTGGTCATGAGTAACGTTTAATTTATTTTATTGTAGGTAACCTATTTGATAACATCATTCTCCCAGAATCTTGTTGAAGAATCCAACGTTTTGAGTCGTATCATTGAACTTCTGGAGCAATTGGATATTTCTTCAGAGGTAATTCAAAAAAAATCTATTTAAGCACCAATTCCAATCTAAAAAATTGATTTCAGCTAAGCATACTGACCAAAAACCGTGCACTTGGACCACCAAAACACCGTAGACAAGTACTAGACCTATTCGAGGACATTCGTCTGGCATTGGCAACCGCCTTGTTTAATTGGTCCGCACAGTGCGGTTTGCCGAAGAACATTGCAAAGAAACTGATGGAATATCTGTCTAAATATAAGCCAACTGAACCGGCTGGAGGCATGGATGATGTCACTATGACGCTGCTTATGGCTCTTCTGTACTCGTTCGATACGAGTGTATTGCAGCGGCAGGAGGACAACGAACGAAATGTTCAAAACTTGCCCATTATAAATGAGACTGGCTACGCGCAACATATATTCGAGGCTCTGCAATCGGACAACAACTGGGAATGGGAGAATCGGCTGAAATCAATTGTAATGTTTGCATTTGGACTATCAATGGCAAGTCTGCGTCATGCACCGCAAAATCTACAATTCTCTTCTGCCCGAGTGATAGATCGGGATGAACAGCTAGTGGATGAGGCGATTTCAGCGAAAGTCTTTGATTTTATTCATTATTATTTCTTGGATAGGGATATACTTTTTAAGTTAGTACTTGATTGAACTTGATTTATGGACTTACCCAATAATGTTGCAAATATTTTTTTTTTCAGAACAGAGTTCTTTTGTCGCCGGGTGCACTCGTTATTCACGGATTTCATCGATTACATGCATTCAAAGGTAAATCACCAATAGTTTAACTTGATTTAATCTCATCCAATGAGCCTTATTATACACGTTTTCTTCACAAAATAGTGGTCCATCTAATATTTCAATTATGCTTTCATTTACTTGATGTCATTTATAAAAAATTAGTTTGTTACCAAGTCATCAAAAGTCGTGGCTATAATGGTTGCAAAACCGTTCTTTCGATTTTATCAAGCACATTAAGGAATGAAAAAAAAAAACGAATGTTAAGGTTTCTATTTCCTGAGAGGGTCTCCCCGCTGATGTTAATACTTTGGTGAAAAAAATTGTTTAATTCCACTAGAGTTTTAACATGTTACCACTGTACGTCGCAACCGACCTCTAGTCGTTCGCTTCTAGCACCAAATACAAACGTATAGATTCACTTCCACAGGATACTTACCGAATCTTTCTTCCAATTACCTTAGCAGCGAACTATTCACCCCAGTCTGTATTGTTTTTTGGGACGATGGTCGTGAGAAAGGATACCATTCCTCTGGTCGCGGTGCCTTTTAAGTAATACTGTCTTAACTAAATACTATTCTCAACCCCGCATTTTAGGAGATTTTTATTTTCGCAGAACTGTCAGATGAGGACCATGTTATCGCTTGGAATCCCTCATAAGATAAAACGCACTTCTCTGATTCTGATTTTCACTTTTGTTCTATCCTTGAATATGCTAGCCAAGTATGGACGACTTATCATAATATTCATTTCTTCCAAATTAAGAGTGTTCAACGGAGATTCATCCGTTTTGAGGCAGAGCGTTTTAATTTACTCTCCCATGAGGATCGTTTGAAACTAACAAACAAAACTTCGTGAAGTAGCTGACTCCTATTCGCATAAGAGTTACTTGCAGGAAATATCGATTACCCCGCTCTGCTGCAAATTATAACTCTCGGAACCTAAAATGTGTACCCCTCTTCTGATGTAACTTTTAACTACGGCTATAACGAGCCAATGCCTAAAATAATGCTCATGGCTAAGAGGCCACCTCATTCCCTTTTGTATGTGTAGCGAAGCGAAAAAAATGCTAACTTGTGCTTGGCAAAGAACGATATTTAGAGTCTTTTTAATTTCTACATTTAAATTTTTTTTTTGAAAATATGTTTCAAAAAATGAATCTTCCACTAGGTCACCGAATTAAGAGGTCGTGCGGATGAAACAGCCAGAACCGTTCAAGGATTTGCCAAAGAAGGTTTGGATCCTCCCCCCAATTTGGATCATAATTTCGAGCTGCTGATGTTATCTATTGGTAAATTCTACGATGGCAACAAATCTGGTCTCTCGCTTAGCGTCGAATACTGGGGACCCATGGATATTCCCGCAAACTATGCTAAGACAACATCACGTTCGGTGTCACTATTCAAGTTCATTCGTTTGGCTGGGGAGCTCCTCCCTCCGATATTGTTTGTGCCATATTTAAAAATGTTGGCAGGTCTCTCCAGCTGCGGACAATCTGCCCGAAACACATTCAACCTGTTAAAGCAAGGTTCTGGTTTGTCAGGAAGTGCAACATTATCGTGGGAACACTTTTTCAGTTCACTGGCTCGATATTATTCGTAAGTATTCGACGTTACAAATTGCAAACCTCTAATTACATTTTTGTTTTTAGAAATTTGCGTCAAGAGCAATGCCCCGGCAGTGAGACAATCTACAGAAATCGTGTCCTGAATAGGAGTATCAATCCCCAGGAAATTGATGGACTTACAGCTGTGTTGGGTGTCATTCGATCCGTTGCTACATACGATGAAATGGCCAGAGTTGCTCTTTGCGAACATCCAAACTGGGCCCCACTGCACGTGTTATTGGGTAAGAAATGTGGCAACCCCATCGAAGTGGTGCGCTAATAGTTTAAAATTTTCATTAACAGGCCTTTTGAGTTGCTCTGTGCCGATTAACTTGAAAGCGGACATCCTGCTAACATTGTCAGCACTTGGAAAGTCTAAGGATACTGCTATTCAGTTGTGGAACAACCTTGAAGCGTCACAAATCATCGCCACAATTCCTACGACCAATACTTACGGTAAGTGAGAGATAATACAAAACTTACAATACAAATTGATTTGTTTAAACAAAACTAGTTCTGTGCGGTTTGGAAGTTGAAATCGAGCAAAACGAATCTCGCAACGAAATGTATCCTCTGTCAAAAGCAGCTCTAGATCTACTTTATTCACTCTCATCGACTGCGGTGCCAAGGAATCTTGGCGGCGGTCCAAGGAAACCAGGACTTGATCCATATCTGACTTTCATTATTGATGCTATTCTGCTTAAGTTCTACAACAGGTAAGTACACTAAAAAAATTCATCTGGACGTTTTTTATTGGTTACTTTACAGAAACTACAAAAATCCAGCCGAGAAATGGGAAGTCGGCGAAAAATGTCTAAAACTGCTGCACTACTTCCTCAAATCGTACGAGATTAGCCCGACCGATTTTGCTGAGAACAAAGAAGAGAATGCACCTCCCGGCTTTCATATTATGCTTCAACTGCACACCAAGTCAGACACTCTCCGTTTACTACTGCACATCATTGACGAGGCACGTAACAGCCTCGATCAATACCACCCATTCGCAGGCAAAGCGAAACTCGAAGAATGCGCACTTTATTGCCTTAACATTCTTGAGTTGGGGCTCTCCAATCAAGATTTGTACTTTGATGCACATTCGGTGGCGAATTGCTCAACCCTGCTCTCTGGTTTGAACAAAATCATGCTTGACGTCAATCCAAGAAGTGGCAAGCCCGATCATGTGTTGAACACAACGAAGTTCGTTACCTACAACAGTTGGCTGCCACGACACGCCCTGGTTTGTGTGAAGATATTAAATATTGTGTCACGTTTACCGAATGTCAGTTCGCAAATATTGGGAATGTTCACCCAGAATGAAAGAATTCAAACTGAAATACGTCACGGATTCGTGGAAAGCTTGGAGGGGGAGCTGCCTACCTCACTGGACGGTGAAATCGATGAGGGCGGTAAGAACGAGGGCAAAATTGAATTGGAAATGAAGGTATGTTTGAGCGAAACCCCTTCGATCGGTTTGCTGACTAATGTATGTTGTATTCATATTTAAAGGAGGCCATTATCAGCCTGATTCAAGACTGCCTGCCGCAGCCGTCACCTAATGTGGCACATTTTCTTCTCGGATTTGATATAACAAAAGACATTCGATCAACTCTGCTGCAAAAGCCTGGAGTACTCGATTTCCCAAGTACTTGCACAAAGTCACTTGTATTTCTCCTAGATAACCATCTAGAGGTTTGTATGCGTAATTATTGCCCATCCGAAAGCGCTTCAACTATTTCATCCTCATTTCAGACTTTAAAATCAAATACCGACTGTGATGCGGCATATGAAACCATTATTGAAAAAGCATACGGTCTATTGTATTCGTTATGCTTCAACCATCGGACCTCTGATACAATCCTGCGATTCCTTCGTACCTGCAGCGATTTCCTGTGCAGACATATCTCAGCACTGCCATTCAGAAACTACAAACGTTCACAAGTTCTGAACCAAATGAGCTACTTGCTCAAATGCACTGCCATCGAACTGAAAATTACGGCTGCCAATAGTCAAATAACACGCTTCCAGCACTTGTGTGAAATACTCCTAGGTAAGAGTACAAAAAAAGCCTTAGAATCAAACACATTAGCGTTTTTCAATTTCAGGAGTTTCTGGAACTGTGAGTCAGGAAAATATTCCTCTAGAACTAAGTCACTACTACTCGAATCCACTGAGTGAGACAAAAACAGCATCTGACAAGGGAGCCAAGCTACTAATTTGCAATTTGCTGGATTGTCTCGAATTCGAAGCGAAATCCGTTACTCATCCTAAGTGGGATTTCTTTGATAATTCCCTAACCGCACAGATACTACAAGAATGTGAACTCAAATCGGAGCATGGTCCAAAATTGATTAACATCAAGAAGCTGCACGATATTTTGAACGACGAATTGAACACGGTGCAGAATACAATTGCTTCGGGGCAGCGACAGTTGATTCTGAAAGAGATCGAGTCAGTTCTGGTGTTTGCGTTGAAGGTGAACGAGCAGAAGAACAAAAGTTTTGCCACGGTAAAATTCATGGAAGCCTGGGGACAGGTAAGTTTTTGTGACTAGTTGTTATTTATTTGGTTTGGAATAGGAGTATAGGAGTGATTTCTTTCAAGCACACCTGTAAGATGGTATGCCATACTAAGCTATTAGTGAATTCATTATAGCCAATCTCGAGCAAGAGGGCTGCTTTGCGGTTGGAAAGAGTAATTTTTGTTTGGCTTTTTACAACGTGTCGTTGTGAAGATTAGTAGTGGAGCTGAGGTAGACAAGTCCTAAAGTTGCAATTGAAAATAAACACTTTGGATTAATCTGGCCATTATTGGAACCAATCTCAAGTATGAAGAAATCATCTGAAAGATTACATCAAAATTCTAGGGAATTTTTATCAGCCCGGCTCTGTGGTCTTGGCTCGAATTCCAGCCGTAGCAACACCAAAAAAAGATTTTTCACTGGCCCTCCACTCGGAATGATCTGAAAAATCATCCGAGTAGTATCAACTGTCAAGAAAAGCTCAAATTCGCCGTTCGTAGTTGGCATAATCTTCGTGCAAGAAGTACACACGCACACATGAATGGTTGTGAGAAAGCACGCCCTTAGGTACTAACGACCCTGTTGCGTTATAAAAAAAATTGCAATTTGTATCAGCCGAGCCATAACAACAACCCCATTCGCTGCCATAATGATGTTTTTATATCCAGTAATCTCATATCTGTGAAACTCAGTCTCCCCTGTATGGAGAATAAACCAAGAACTTCAATCGATCTTGCAAACGTCTCGGTGGCCTCTTTTGATGGTAGCATATCGATCGTACCATTTTTGTATTTCTTCACTATTCCAGCTTTGACTGCAACAAGGTAGTTCTTAAAGTTATATTGGCTGTTGAAAACGTTCGAATGTGTTAAATTACTCAACTCGTGTATTGTCGTCATTTTTAAGAACGTTTGCTGATCCGATGGGAATTGATCTCCATAATATTTTTGCCACATTTCGGGCTCATATACAAAATTATGATGAATATATATTATATATACTGATAGAACTAAATAATCCAGCCTTAAAATTTATGAAAAAAGGCTTAAAAAAATATTTTCATATCATTCTAGGTTACGGAAATACTATTCAGCTGTGCACCGATCCCGGCTCTACCGGTCGAAGTAAAGCAGGAACTCATTATTGAAATACTGCAAGGGATTCTCAGTAAGGTCGTTCCAGTGCAGGTCATTCTGGAATTGGCAAATATATCCTCGGGAACAGTGTTGTTGCTTCTGGTAAACCTGAGGTATTGCTATGTTCAAAAGTCCGCAGCGCAAAAAGAATCGGGTAAGTATTCACCATATTGTACTTGCTTGGATATTCAAATTCAATTGCATGAAATTTATCCGGCAGATCAAAACGACAATCGCCAGCTTTCCTCATATAGCAACGGAAAAACATTATCGACGTTTTCCAAGTCAAATACGCTCAGCCTAAAATTCATTTTACGGAATATGGTCGAATGGATAATTGTCAGCGGTGTGACTTCACAAAAGCTGCGTATCAATTTGTATGCATCCCTTCTAAACTTCATGCACATCGTAAAGGGAAATTCCTCAGAAGCAACAGCCATTAAGAACGAAGATGAACAGTGAGCTCCATTAATCCTTGCACACTGGTACTGGTATTTGAAAATATTTCTTGTTTCCATTTTTAGTTACATTTCTCGTTTGGATCGTTCAATGTTCGCGACGGAAGATAGTGAATATCTCGGCGAATCGAACCAAGTTCATATGACCATTGAAGTGTTTACCTCGTTTGGAGATAAATTGATTGACATTTTGTGCCACGACTGTATTGGGGGACATGATATCTGCAAAATGTCGGCGTTGTCATGCATCGATACCCTACTAGACTTGGATTCGTTGACGAGTTTTATAAATTTTATTGCCAAACGTGGCTACTTGTCACATCTCATCGACAGTCTGTCGAAGTCAGATGAGAGCTTGTGCCGTGTGTTGCGAAACACTCCGGAGAATATGCGCGCATTGTATGTTTACGAATCGAAAATGGCGATGTTGGCTCGTGTAGCCGGTTCGCATGTAGGCGCTGAGCTTCTCTTGGAAGACAAAATTCTGGGTTGCCTTGCAGGAATGAAGGTGTTTGATATGCACCCCGATTTTCAAATAAACAGCTATTCACGTCACAAGCATGAGGAATCATTTGTGCCGCCTATTGAGGCGCGTTATCAACAGATTCTCTTTCCCGCATTAAGTTTGTGTGATGCAATCATTTCAACACTTGGACCAGAAAACCATTCGGCTGTTTCGCAGGTAATGCACTTTTTGCTTTCCCACGGAGATATGATAGAGATCATATTGCGAGCTGGTACTCCATTCTTGGATCTCGGCTTACTGCAGGAGCTTTCTGCGATTACTGGATTGATAGCGCGCACTACAAATCAGGTTGGTAGACCTATTGAAATCCAAAACGATTACATTTTGATAACTTTTCCGATTTGTAGGAATTCTGTGCTTTAGCCGACCCAAATTTCAATCAAGAAGTCGGTGTTCATCTATACCGCATGCAGCGGCTTATGTTATCCCTATTTCCTAGATTCATAATCAATGAAGCGACATTGAAGGAGATGCTAAAGCCAGAGAATATGATGTACGAGCCGACAGATAAAAATAAAGCCCTTCAAGTAAAATACTTCTTGGAAACCGCCTCAAACTTGGCCCTCTACTGCCGAAATGCCATTGCAAATCACTCAGCGGATCATCGGGCAACCGGGATACTATTCTCACCCAGTATTACAGATTCTATTCAGAGGTAACCCATAACCCATCAATGTCAATATTGTCTAAAGTGTACACATGCTCATATGTGATTGATTTTAGAAATGAAAATCGCAATGGCACTCTTGAGATTTCTCCAAGCCTAGGAATAGTTCTTAACCAACTAAAGACATCGGTGGAATACTACAATAGACAAAAATCAATTTATGACAATCTATTACGACAGCGTACGTCTCTGTCCAATATTAGTCTTGATTCGGCTGGTATGTAACTTAATTTGATAGACCCTAACAACGACTGTAATACACATATCCATTCCCAGCCCGCACAAATTACTCCGAACTGTCCGAACGTTTGATTGAAAAACAAAATGAACTTAATCATTGCGCATTTATCACGGAACAATGCTTGTACCTTTTGTGGACCCATCTTGATTTCTACATGAGGCGAACGATTCCCGTGAACACACTTCAATTTAACAAATCCTCAGCGTTCCCCTCAGATAGTAAGTTCGATGCATGTAAAATTGTCGAGCTTTAATGTTTACTGATGCATTTTGTTTAGGTTTTGTATCATCATCGGCTGAGGCAAGTTGGCGCGTTTCCTCAGATGACATCAGTTATTTAAAGAAGAGTCTGGTTTCGATATTCAATGAAACTTTTAGCAAGCAATTAATTTCGACGGCCCAAACCCAAGCCGTGGCGGATAAAGGATTCACCGAAGCTTTATTAAGACGTATTAAGTGTTTGATACAATTTGTTCCAGTAAATTAAAAAAAAAATGTTTTAAGAGTGGTGTCATTTTTTTGTTGTATTCTATTTTTTTTTGTAATAAACAAAGTTTTTTCCAGTTTTCAATATATTTTTCTGATTGTTTTTTATCAGATGGCGAAAGTTGCGAAATTCTGCTATAAGCTGTTCTAACTCTACAAAAAATCGCAATAAAGAATTTAACGAGATAGACAATACCTGTCCATATTGTGTGACACCTCCCTTGTAGTTTTTATATAGCCAATGCTACATGACCATACTTCAGCATCCAAACAGGTTTCTCCCTATATGTTTTTACTCAATTTGGTAAGTTACCCGTTTTGGAGTGATCACTACAGTTCTGTACGAATTCAAGACTGAGATCATGCGGTTTGGATGGGCCAAACAAATGGACGATGGAAAACTGTAAAACTGCGGTCCGTCTTATAGGAACAGTATTAAGCGAAAGACTTTGACAAAAAAATTCCCCTACTTCGAAAACTTAGCGAACACATTGCGCCAATCCACATAAGGTCCAAATTCCCAAACATGCAATTATGCTACGAAGAAGGCAAAAGATGACATCACATAATACAACCGACACAACATCACGTCTGGGAATGCACCTAGGGTAATTGATTTATGTACACTATACACAAAAACACGTACCTATCCAATATTCTAAAAGTCAAAACATTCCGAGCAGCAAAAATAGGCTCGAACCATTTCATTGTTGCAGCCAAGGTAAGAATGCGGACAACAAATGTGAAAATCTGTAAAGTTAATTTTGAAAGACGGCAATCGCAAGATCCTTTAACCTCTTGATAAATATGATACCACAAGGATCTAATGTCGAAGACCAATAGCGAAGATGTCAAAAGGCCTTAAGATCGGCTGCAATTCATGCGATAATTTATTACCACCCACCATCAGGTAACCCCTGGTTTGGTGAAGAAAGCCGAGCCAAAACCAGACGCACAATATTTAATAAATCTGGGCAACTACTAGCATATGCCTATGATATTGGCATCATCATTAAAGTGATGTTACAGAAACGTTTACTATCATATGGAAGAATGCTACAATAATGGGTTAAACATTAAATGGGGAATGAGACAAAGTATATGCTCTCAAAACGAAAGTGCACACAACATCGACGCATTGGAAAGAACATCACCATCGATAGCTACAGGTATAGTAAGGGACTCTGCCTACCTCGGCTACTCTGTTAGTACATATCACATCTTGTCAAAAATCAAACAAGGAATTGCTCTTGCTAACTCTGTGTCTATCTTCTGTGAATAAGAAGGCAATACACTAGGTTCGATTTCGATCACTTCTTATCACAATTCTGAGACCGATGACACGCTCAATGTTGCCATATGTCTTCCAAATCATATAAAGTGTCATTGACAAACGACTGGAGTGTTTGACATATCCCTCCAGAAAATAGTCGGTTGCTGTACGATCGACGAGGCCATAAATTGGCCAACATTCGAAGAAGACAATCATTAAAAGTCGACTGAAGTGCATCAATATCGTTTATGTTTTAAAAATATACGTTGATCAAGGTATAATATTCGCTAACGTTTCTGGTTTGAGGTCGTAGACGAGCGACTTCACATATCCCCAAAGAAAATAATTCAATGGTGTCAAATCGCAAGATCATAGGTCTATTCCGCGAAATTATGCGCTCACCGAATGTTCCCTTCAATAAATCGATTGTGACGTGCGCTGTGTGGCATATAGCGCCGTCTTGTAGGAACCAATCTTCATCCACATTCATGCAATTCGAGAACAAAATAGTCGGTTATCATGGCTCTATACCGGACTACATTAACGGTACCTGACTCTCCAGCATCATTTCGGAAGAAGTATGGTCCAATGACTCCACCAGCCCATAGATCACACCAAATAGTCAGCTATTGTGGATGTAATGGCGTCTCAAGGGTTTCATGTGGATTCTCTTCACTCCAAATACGGCAATTTTGCTTTGAGGCCCAAAAATGGGCCTCATCAATGAACAAAATATTGCGATGAAAATCAGCTTCGAGATCAATCTCAGAAGCTGAATCTTGTAAGGTCGTAAACCAAGACCTGTGTGCAAGCGGCTATTGTTTCTTCGGCCCGCATTGAACGACGTCTCTGTAAATGCGTATTATCACATAGAGTAAACGTAGTGAGAAGACGAACCATGGTTAACCGAATTAATTGCTCTGATGGATGATTATGTCGACCATAAAATGGACAGAGCTTGCGGTTAACTCCACAAGCTGAACCATTATTTTCGAAATTTATTTGCACGATTTGCCGTTGTTTATTTTTCATCCTGTTCTAATGAAACAACAAACCAAACTGAACATACATGACATTTGAGTTGCCCGATTTGACCACAAAATGTCAATTTTCTTTCTATTCCAAAAAAAACAACCTTTAAAATAACACCCGTTATTTTAGTTTCTTAAAACTGTAATGAAAAAAACAAAATCCATGTTTGTTTATTTAACGAATTGTTTAAGAAAAGTTGAATAGGTAAGTACCTACGAATAAAATGTGAGTTTTTTGCGAAATAATTTGAGAATCATCTTATTACAGGTTAACTTAACCCAACAAATTAGGTGAGTTAACACTTTGAGCTGTAATAAGTAAAAACCTATAATACCAAATACAAACAATATTGTACAGGAACAGACTTTATAAAAATAATACAATAATAATGACTTCATCAATTTCCTACAGCACCCAAATTTTTAAATAGAAACATTTCTATCGTTAGATTGATTGAAGTTGTGAATTAACTTTCCTCTCCAATTATGCCGATAAACAGACACCCTTGGCGTTAACAAATACAAAATGTATATCTTGAGCAGATTACACAGAATTTAGGCTAAAATATCAATACATACTTAACTGTATCTACACCTTAATAAAGATAAATTGCATCCAATTCATTGTGTAGGTAGGTATACTCTCAACTCAATTGCTTACAACAGATAAATCTGCGTTATCCGCTTTAGGACTATAAAATGTTTGCAATTGACTTGTTATCTTCATAAATAATTCCCTTTCCGGACAAATAGCTGAAAGGCCAATTCATTCGTGCGATCATTTTCCTCAAGTGCGAACAAAACAATTCCGAACGGACACATCTATTCAATAAATAAAATTTCAAATTTTTCATGAATAGTCATCGACGAAATAATGATTTATGGATTCTGGACCCGTTGTGCCTTTTTTTGACAGGATAAACAAACACTGAAAAGGTAGTAGCTACGATACAGTAGGCAATACATTAAACATGGAAGTTTTCCTTGTCATAACTCCCATTTTATATAGGTATTCGACTGGACCCTCTATTTCATTCATTCATCTTTTTATAAATATTTTATTCCTAGGTACATAAATAACTTCTCTAAAAAGCACTAAAATCATAATGGCTGAAGAGGTTGACAAACGAGTTTTGGATGTAAATAGTGTTCATCTAAAGTATCAACACAAATTGCAGAACTGGTAGAATAATTCTATGTAAAAGTACCTACCTAGGTATAAGCACATTTTCAAGTGTGACCCTTTAATTTGAGCATGAAGAGTACATAGAAAGGCGGGCTAATTGTAATTTCATCCCTTTTAATAAAAACTAGTATGTGTAGAGGTTGTAGGGTAAAATATATAAACGAATTGACGAGGGGTGCGCAGCAATACATAAAATCGGATAGAGAAGGCTGGATCTTGGGTGTTGAGGGTGAATGAAATGATTTCTATTCATGATTAAGGTAATTGATACATTAAAGCAGTACAGCCAGAATAGGGTAATGCATGTCATATGAAGTATTTCCCGAATCTCAAATGAATGAATGAATGTTTTGAAAATGGCTGATTTAAGTTTTATTCACTATTTAGTGACACGTTAGTTTAAACACAAAAGCTAACCTATATACAATTGGTACATTAAAAAAATTAGAATATAAAAATCAAGACAATATAATGAACACACACAAAGCGGGATCACAATGCTTAACTTATCATAATTAAAATTTCATAAGTCTCAAATTGTCACTTGATATATTTGAGTGGTGGCGCACACATTATGACCAGGGCCCTCATTCCGAAAAGCGATTTTCGTTTGCCGATACAATTTCGACCATACATCTTGCATCATGTAATACTCGTTTTTGCTGTCGGCGATATCACTTTATTTGCTTCACGTAAAGCAACAATCGTCAAATTAACGACGATTGTTAAGTGATTGCTCATAGGTCTCGGATAACATCTGAGTGATAATCGTTGTCAAAATTACGGAATGGCCCGACAGGGTTCACAAGATTAACATTTCTATTTTTCATTGAAAAAAAATCCAAAAAATGTCATAAGTCTTTCCGGATTTGGCATACCTACTTCAATGAAGGAAATTATTACCCTGCCAACGTTCACGGATTGTAATTTTCTGTTATGACGGTTTTTAATAAGTTGTGCTCTTTTGTCCTGTCCTGTTCTGTTGTAATATCATCTTCATTATACGAAGCTAATTAGCAAGTTGTTTTTATGAAAAGCGAATTTTTAAAAGTTTACCATGTGCATAAAAAAACATACACTCCTCCTCAGGGAATCCATTATTGACAGTTTCAGTAGCAATCGGAATAAATAGTTCTTTTTGACACACTTTTATATCGGGACTAGGAACAAAATATTTGATAAATATCGAGAAGTGTAGACGATAAAATGACTGTCTTGCGTTTTTCCGATTCACCCACAAGAGTGATTTTTTTTAGCAGAGTTCGCTTTTTGTTCATTTATTTATACAAAGGTCACGATTCTATGGCTACGCTAAAAGAATGCATGTACATCGGGTAATTTGTTAAGCGTGGTTGAATAAAACACTCAAATTAGCATCAAATGTTCAAATTTTTTTATTGAAATCGATGAATAGGCCTTTGCCATTTACGTTTTAAAGACAACTTCATGTAAATAATGTCCGCGGCTCCGTTTTTAATGGTCCAATCGGAAGGTCCAATTCTGCGTCACTTTTTCGAGCATTTTGGCCTGTATTCCACAAACAACGCGCGTTATGCTATCCTGTAAGGCTTCAATCGTGTTCGGCTAGTCTACATAGACTAACGACTTTACACAAGACTTTACAAGAAATAATCAAGAGGCGTTATATCACATGATATTTGCTGCCAACTCACAGGGCCATTTCGAGAGATAAGCTGCGTCATTTTGTCACACAACAGGTGATTTAAGGAGTTGCTCCATATTTCGTGGAAGTATTAAATAAGTATACAGAGGTTCACTCAGATAAGGACCTTACGGCCCAAAGACGACAAACAGTGCCAACCAAAGACGCTTTTGCCGTCGTGTACCGCCATCGTGCACATAGCAATTGGAGCTTTGCCCATCCACTTTGTGGAAGATTTTACGAAAAGATCTAAGCTTAAAGGCTTTTAAAATCCAGCTTGTTCAAGAGTTGAAACCGCGAGACCATTATACGCGTCGTAGGTATTCGGTGAATGGGGCGAATATATGATTCATTGGATAGGTGTCAATCAAAATTGCCGATTATCGAGTGGAGAAACCCTTACTTTTTGGTATGCTTTATGAGCTGGTGGAATCATCGGACCATGCTTAATTAATTACGATGCGGTCCAGAATGTTACCGTCAATGGAGAGCGTAATAGAAACGTGGTTTTTGACTTCTTCATTCCTAAGTTGAACGTAATTGACTTGACAGAGCTTTGGTTTCAACAAGATGGTGAAACATCCCACACGCCGCGCGATACCATCAACTTATTGCATGAAAAATTTGCTGAGCGCACAATTTCGAGTATTGGACCTATGAACTGGCCTCCACGATCCTGCGATCTAGATTACTTTCTTTGGGTGTATGTGAAGTTACTAGTCTATGCCGATAAAACATACACGTTGGACGATTTGGAAGTCAACATTGAACTTGATATTGCTAATATACGGCCTAGTTATTCGATAAATTTAGCGAAAATTGTAATTCACGTGGAGCGCATATGCACGAAATCTTATAATATGTATGTAGAGTATGCGAAGGGACCGATTACAATGTTGAAAAAAGGGGCATATGACAAAAATATTCGAGCAATCATCACCATCATTCTCATCATGGATTTAGCCTTTGGATTCGAAACTAAATTCGCCCAAGTGTTCACATTGCTAACCCAGCATCAAACAACAGTATAGCCGACGCATACGACTGAAGAAATTTTCCCTTCGCACTTACCGAACGCATCTGAAACGGCTACCAGATTTTTGGCTGTGATGCGTACTCTATGTAGTTATATTCTCTTTAACATAAACTCATGTTTGAAATGTTCATACAGTTCGCATACTTATAACATTTTCTTCATATTTGTTTTAGGAAAATCACATCAAATATGAGTGTGTAATTTTACATCTATATACATTTAAAATACATAGATACTTTTCAATTGATGCCATACTTAAAGGCACGAGCGCCTACGGTTTTTAAAAGCCACTAATTATTTCCGCAGCATGAATCCGAACGACGTCTCTCGGTTTAGTGTGACCTCCTTCTAAGATTATTATTAAAAACAGTCATCAGATCTTTGTTAGGGTAAATGGGATTTAACAATTGTTTTATGAAAATAAACAGCACGATTTCGAATACACACCAGCACCATGCAAATGAAAGTGGTTAATGGCTTCGAAAAAAACAAAGCTTGAACCCGTGCTGATTATAATCAGAGTACCACATACACGTGTTTTATTGTGACAACGAAATCGTATTGTTTTCGAAAGGGCCTCATCGAGGATTTGCATTTTGTTGAGCGGATTAATTGATTAGTGTGCACTCGATGAACTGTAGATATTATCAGATGGTGATATGAAGAAGAAGCTTAATTTTCTTGTTATGTGACCAAACTGCAATCGGCAAGCAAATAGGGTGGACTAAGATATAGGTTGTTAAAAACTGGTTCTAGCTTAGAATTAAAAAAAAAATCTAAGGTTCTGTTTTAATTTTAGACTTGAGGGTAACATTACATAAAAAATCGCTTGTGTGAATTTCCGATATTACATATAGTCTCGGAATAGAGTTATGTCTTTTAGTAATCTAAATTCGTTTCAATAGCCAGTTTTTGATGTGGGCTCACAAAAGATAGAGTAAGCATACTTTATGACTGTAGTAACTCACCTTCCCTTTATATGTGACTTGTTTAGACTATTTTTTTGAACAATTATAGAGCGCGCCATACTTAATGTCGGTATGTGAATATTAAATAAATTAAAAAAAAAAAACAATTAAAAAAAATGAGATATTTTTTATTTAATTGGGTTCTTTAAAATAAATGTTACTTTTAATCAAGTGGGTACCTCTATTGTCCAAACATAATGTTAACATTTTACTGCGTTTTCCATAACTTTTTCGAGCAGGACTGTTTGCTTTGAGCTTTGCTTCTAAAATAAACTTAGGTTCTCTGCAACACTATTTTACCACTTGAAACAGTTCATTGGAACGTAATGGGCGTTGATGAACGGCATGTTGACGATTTGCCCGGTGCTCAACAAAATTCGACACCAAAAGACGAATAGTGTTGTCCGACTGTGTTTATTCCTACGATATGCATGTTAAGTTAACATCACAAATATTTCTTACAGCAACACTATTTCGACTCGCTGTTTCGGTACATAGCGATTCATGTTTTGTTTAGTTTATTCCTAAAGTATTGACTTCTTAGCCCAAAAAGCGGCTATTCTTCGTCGGAGAAATGTCGGTGATAATGTTGACGAACTCAGTGGCGCGATGGTTATAAACTGCCGGAACAAAATTTATGTTGTGATAATGCTATTTTCGTTTTGGCCATATTAATTTAAAGGATGGGATGGGATAGACCTCTCATACGTTTTTCTATTTTTCTTTTTATTATTCATCTGGATTAAGGTCAGAGAAACGACCTTATGAAATAGGATTCCGAGGATTTCGTACCTTTCACTTTACCCCATTTGTTCCCATGGTTGCGTTAACGCAACATTGAACAAAACCTTTTTTTTTCGAACTTAAAGGTTCAAATTTCTAATTCTAATCCTGTTCTACAACGTTTACGAATATCTAAGCCTTCATATTATAATTGTTGGTATGCGTAAAAGCTTTTGTACTTTTCGTTATATCTTAAATAAAATTGTCAAATTTAAAAAAAAAAACCTACATAGTTTATAAATTGGGTATATATTACTGTTTTTCCAATTGTTTATATGTTAAATTATGTTTTGTGCAATATATACAGCAAATATTCAAAGACTCATAAGGTATATTTTGATAACTTTCTTATCAGCTTAAATCTTTTGGTTTATTTGAGAAATGAGGGATATTTTGCTATCTACACTGTCCGCGAAAACTGAATTCTCAAATGCCTACAAGAGACGAACAAATCAATAGATAAAAAGCAACGTGGTGCAATGGATTGCTGCTATGACAATTCTGTTGTAACAGTGGCATTCCTGCGATTCTGCTTAGCCATATACCATTGTAAAACCATATAATCGGAAGGTATAAAGAGAGAGAGAGATCTGGATACCAACGTATATGATTGCCAACGACAATAAACTACTGTAAAATGGTGGTAGACGTTATTTATCAATAATAAATAACGCAAAAAAAATACAAGTTTTAATCGTAACAGACTCTATAGTACCCAGATCCTAGCTTTTTCACGACCATTCATGCCTGTGTACTTCTTGTATGATGGCGGGACCTCCTGTTTTATACCGACTCCGGACGGCTAAATTGAAAAATTCTTTAGGTGTTGCTACGGCTTGGAATCGAACCCAGACCTGCGCAGAACCTTATCGGACTAACCTTCGCGCCACTTAGCACGTCTACCAAAATCCATTATCGCAACTGAACTTAATGCTGAATTAGTTTGGAGTCTCATAAGTGCCAACAATTGCAAAACACAATCTTTTCGAGGACGGAGTCCAATTTCATTGCTACCATCCGCCTCGCGACAAGGTAACGTTGGCCACATTATTGAATGGAATACTGAAAATTGGAGAAACTGGAGGGTTTGTAAAAGCACAACTGTATTTATGTGTAACAAGTTTTGTTATATGTATTGTCCCAGTGTTACGTTAACGCAATATCCCAAAAGTGGGAGTTGCCCTTTAAAAAAAAACTAAAGTGCGAAATGCTTCCAAGCAATCAATAAACTCGCGTTTAATTCAAATATCGGCATTTTACTGAATATTTATATCATTTGTCCTAAATGGGTCCTTGGTCCGTAGAATATATTTTCACGTGAGTAGAGATTTTTTCGCATGCATGTGTTTTGATAAGGTTTTCCACACCCAGTATCTAATAAAAACTTCGATTCTACCGCTTACGACGTCATAAGAATTTTTATATCTGTAAGTAACTTGAATTTCCCAAAATAAGTGCAAAGCTATTATTGTAAAAAGTTCAGTTTCATGAATATGTACCTGTCAATTTTGACCAACCTACACAAATAAACACATTCATGTACAAAACAGTTCTTTGACATTATGCTCATAAATCTCGTCATAAAATAAAAACATGAAACGAGCGCATATTTTTTCCTGCCGAGCTATTTTCTAAGTAGGTATACCGACAAGGGTTACAACACAAAACAACCTGAGCCAGGAGCTAATTAGTCTCAATCAATTTGTAACCTTGAAGTCGCTACATGTTGAACAACCTAAATGAGGATACAATGTGTTTTTGTGTTGTAAACTCAAACCTTTCAATTGCTTAGGACGATGTGCGTTTGTGTTCTTTTATCTTTTCCGCGCTCTGCACCATACATAACCAGATGGACAGTTATTGTTGTTTAATATCCTTTTCAAATGCAAGCCGGTCAAATTTCAAAGCAAAAGGAATGAACCATGAAAGTGTTTTTGAAACAAAGTAGTAAAACATGCAGTCAGAGGATGTGAAGGGCCCACCCTACAGATATGCATAAACAGCGCTGTAGGTTCTAACGGAAAATGCGCTCATTTAAAAAACCAAATAACATGCACAATGACACTACAAATCATGTAGGTTGATGGAAATGTGTGACCTTAGCGACAGTGTCTGAAGTTAAATAAATTGTCCTTATCTCAATTCCTTAATTAGCATTCCGCAAAAGTAATAAATAAAATGTCAACATTGTCTCTATAATGGAAAACTTCCATTTATATATTAGCCTTACATTGACAACTGACCATTGGTCGAGGCGTAATCAATTCAAACACCTATAATTTTAGCTTCATTCAAACTTAAGGACATCAGTTAAAGCAGAAGGCAGTTGCATCCCCTGGGCAACTATACCCTTTTATGTGCGGTGTAACAGTTGCGACACTTTCGCCCAACTCGACGTGTGGTATGTACCTTTCTGGAAAACTAACAGCTTGAAGTGGAATTACATTTTATTGAAATCCTTTTTATAATTTTCGAAACATAAATACACAGTATGGGTCCTTTTGCGACCTTCAAAAACATCATAGGGACATATTTTTGTTTTCGCTACACACGTTTAATTCGATTTAGGATTATTAAAAAATACATTTGTTAGCAAAATAAAACAGCGTGATATATTTGAACGGATTTTATTATATTTTTTTTTGAGGAGGTACCGGCATTGAATTGCAGCAAGAACAAAGTACCTAAAGTCATCCTTTCAGTAAACTAAAGTCATCCTGTCAGTAAATAAAGTCAAAAGTTGTAGCATGGGAGGCGTGTAGTTTGTTAATAACTTATATTTGATTGGATTAAACAGCAACTCCTGTATTAATAAATGCTATTCGCTGATTAACATAACCTTTTTCCCATAAGAAACACAAGCGCAAATGTCAAAAATGTTTGTGGCTTATTATGATATATATGTATAAATGTTATTATAGGGCCAAAATCTAAGAGCTTAGTTCTTTGAAGACGCCGCAATAAATTTGTTTCGTGAAGGATTCGGAGGGCCGTTGTGTTAACGTGTCCCAATAAACGTTTTTTATTTTTGCGTTTCATCTTTAACCGCGGGAATACCCAGATCTCTGCGTAGATCTTCATTCCTTATATACCACGGCGCATTGACGAATGATCTTAACATTTTATTTTCAAAAGTTTGTAAAATATTGGGGTTCGTTTCACTGGTACAACCCCATAGTTTTATACCATATGTCCAGACTGGCTTTAGCACTTGCTTATATAATAGCAGCTTGTTATCAAGGTTAAGCTTCGAATATTTTCCGAGTAACCAGTACAGTTATCTGTATTTATTTTTAAGTTCTTCGCATTTCTTTTTTACATGCGACTTCCATTTTAATTTTGGATCGAAAAAGGGACTCGAACCCTATTGAGAAATACTGGCAAATTGTTTGTCCGCTTGTACGAACAATTTACATGAATCGATTTGCTCTCGTTAAGTGCAATCCGCCAGGATTTTATCCATTCATTAACTTCGTTAAGAGCGTTTTGTAATTTCTAGTATGTTTCCTCTATTGTTGTGCCAACTGCTAGTATAGCTATGATACATATATGCGAGATTTAAAATAAGCAGTTACAAAGATTCCACGATATCCAGGTGTTTATCGCTTCATTTTTCATCAGCGATTATGGAATTCTTCGTTTATTTTTTGATGAGATGTTGTAGTGAGAATTAACTCTCCGATGAGCGGTGGCATATAAGTAGATAAATGGAGACCCGTGCATCTAAAAATACGTATATTTCAAGGCATAGAACTGGAGATGACCAGAGATGAGCACAATGTAGGTTTGTGTGCTAGGATCCGTGACTAGTATGTGACTAGTATTTGTGGAAATATGATAAAACGAATAGTTTAGTCCCGAATCTACTAAACTTTTATTCCGTTTTTTGCGGGCTTACTCGGAATATATTGAGTACACCTAGTTCGTCCGCCATACGGAAAAAATGCTCATAGAGGTCACTTGACCGTCATCAGCATGAGCCCATATCCATATATAGTCTACGGCCGCAGATTTTCTTTATTTAAGCCTCTCTGCACGAGTGTTACCGTTATCGAAGCGGATGTATGTGGTAAAGTGTGAACCGGTTGAAGGATATGGTGGCCTTGTAGATGGAAACATTGTAATTGTAACTCGATCACAATTATGTATCTGCCTGTGAATTGGAGTGGAATCACCAATAAACAGCAATATCCCAAAGAATGCATACATTTCGTCCTCGTTGATCATCATCCAAACACGCTGTTTTTTTTATTGGGATAATGTTCACGATTTTGGGGGACAACAACGATTAGAAGCTGGCTTGGTGATGCGGCAATGTTTCTCGTAATAGCCCTATACGGATAACTGTTGCCATATTATGCGAGCGTGGCCTTCAAGAAGTTGGCGGATTCGCATTCCATATCTTTCCATCTTTCGAACGATCGGCCTCTTCATAAAAACATTAGCAGCCTCACAGTCTGGTGCAACAATACTGGATGATGGAGTTTTGGTTGGTGCTTCACTTTACAATTCCTCCGCGTAATCATCATCGCTATCATCCAAAACGCCCTCATACTCAATTTCTTCCTTAATATCGAACAGAAAGCTAAGTGTCCCTTGAAAAAATTCTAATACCAAACAAATAATCAATTTACGTGCATTTTAAAACCAATTTGGTCTGGCCAGATCCATACGCCATCGGAGGGTTAATAGGTTAATAGCGGAGCCGAGGTAGACAAAGCCACGTACTACGTCAAAGTTACATCTGTTAAGTTCGTCGATTTTATGTGTCATTTCGTGTTGACTTTGTCTTTCCATTATTTACAGCTAAACCCAAATGTGCTTGTGACGAACTTGATGAAGTTGCGAAAATTCTCCATTGTCATTCTGCACAGAGGGACTAGTTTGGACGGTATAACAAAACTAGGCATGGTTCTGTATAATTCGTCTCTGTAAATGCTACCGTATGTGGCTTTGAAATCGATGAATTGCTGCGGGTATCAATTTGGGCTTCTTGAGTTTTTCCAGGATCTGCGGAAGTGTAATGATCAATTGATCAGTTGTGGACTTTTTTTTAAGGAGACGTGTGACTATGTAGTTGGCGCAGTATAGAGGGTCTTTCTTTAACTTTCACCCGCCCAAATTTAGAATGAGTTGGAAAAGGTTACCTAACAAATCATTTTCAACGGCTCTATAAGCTCTCCAGGCGAACTTTGAGGTCCACATTCACGCGCGACTGTAGCACCACTTTAGGAATATTCAAATTGCTGAATCTAATTCAACAATTAAACACCTGTGCGCACAATATGTACTAGGGCCTCCAAAAAAACATGTGTTTCACTTCACAGGAAGAATTTAAAATCACTAAAGAACCGTATCGAATTCAGGAATTTAAATTAAATTTGAATAATCCCATAAATTACCTAGAAACTCATTACACACTAGAAGAAAAACACAGGCGATAATAAACTAAGGGTTGGGAGCTCTCCACTGCGAAGGTGGTGCGACTCTATGAATAGATTATGCAGTCAAAACAAGACGGAACCCTGATCGGATGGTCGAATTTCAAAACATCGCCTCTACCGTGTCGGTACCGTTTTCGCTTTTTTTGAAAATCAATTTTTCTCTCTTTTCTCATTTCCATATAATTAATGATTAAGTGTACTTGCAAACAAAACAACCCCATACGCATGTTCCTGCTTCGGCTGTTGTTCAAACGTTCTGGCCCATTGCTTGCCCTATTAAGTTGTCAGTCACTCAACACTCTGCTGCCAGTCACCCCTGCTTATACATATCTTAATAGGCAGACTGTATCCACCCTTTGTAAGGCTTTGCAAGCGACTGCAATGCACGGCATATCGTTCTTGTTCTGACTGTCAGTGGAACGACTTGAGTTATAATTATTTTGCATCCCCCCGCACATGTTTTTCGTCCTTGATGGAATTTTTGCGTTTATTTTCGGCTAAGAACTTTGACAAATATTCACAACAATCGACTGGAAAAGGAGAATTAAATCTAAATAGAATATTTTACATGTGAACTTTTACACTTGTCGTTGTTTGCATTATGGTGTTAGATGCGACGTTGAATTTAATGTCGTGATGGAGGTAGGTGTTGATGAATAACTATTTAAACGTTGGATTTAACTCGGGAATATGTTGATTTTAGACGAGATATACAATATGCACACGAGCTTAATTCGGATTCCATTAATTTACGACATTATCGTCGTCAGTGTAAACAGATTAGTGTCCAAAACAATGTTGTACGACGCAAATATTTTGAGAATGTTAGGTTAGGAAAAAAGGATGTGCAAGTACTAAGAAATCATTTTTGTCACATTTTTGAAATGTTTTGTTGAGGCGTCACACGTCAATATTTAATGCGTTCAATATTAAGGATTGGGGTATATAACGAGCGGCAAACTGATGTGGACAGATGAAAACATATCACAGCGCCCAACAAGCGTTTTTAATGCAGCAAGCTATCGATGACGGGCTCAAAGGCACGAGGAACTCAATAAACTGCTACGCAAAAGGCCTGGGCTCAATTTCTAGATGTAGCAATACCTAAAATACGAACAGTATTAATCGCCAACAAAATCGAATTTCAACTTAGACGTTCGAATTCGTAGTTCCGCCATCGTACGCCCAAATGAATGGTTATAAGAAAAAAACTAGTTGTGGGTGCATGACTGGGTCGTAAGCAACTTTCTATTTCACAGCGAGTTAATTTGACGTTTAACAAAATATATATTATTTACACAATAATATTTATTTTGATTAATGAAGCTTAAAATGATATAAATACATAATGTATAAATGTGATTACACGAACGTTTATTCCGTCATTGAAAGTAATCGGTGTCCATGTGAATAACAATGATTTTCCGTTATTGGCCAAAACTGAAAATTCCGTTTAGAGATAATTGGCCCAAAACCAATTATGTGGAACTCATGAAAATAGTAAAAGTAGTATACAAATTAGATTTCATTCAATTTTTCCAAATAGTTTGCGAGAAATTGACAATTTTCTTTATATGGCCTAAATCCAAAAATCCGTTATATGGATTTTCACGAAAAAACTGGGTATACAGTTTTATTGGAACTAATATGCTTATAACAATATCTTTCTCTTTGTAAGACAAAGTTAACTAGGCCATGACTATTTTATATGAGCTTTTTTCCATTTGCTAATCCTTTACGTAAGTATCTATAGGCGATCAAAATTGTATTATCTATGCGCCCACTCTATTTTTTGTTTGATATTTGTAGCAGATTCATAAATCAAAATGCACGTCGTCAAGTATAGATAATTCTCGTGACTTTCACGGAATAATTCGTCAGTAATTGTAGCGGACAGTGAATTTCGCCTCAGATTTTCCGGATTTCCTTGATATTTTATAAGTTGCATACTTAATTTTAAGTAAAACCATATCGTTTAATCTTTTAATCCTGAAACTAGTTGGGGAAATGATTTTGAGCCACCATGGGAGCGTTTCCAGAACTGCTTCCTGTCACGCAAAGCAGACTTAGTGCATTTTTGCCAGTAGTTAGTATTTGTATAAAAGCCAATTCGCTATAAAAGCTGATGTCAACATATTCCACACACGTTCCCCGGACGTAAGGGCTATATTTTAACTTTACATTTTCTGCCAGTTCTGTCATTTCCTTAAGTGGCCTATAAAAGTGTTTTGTGAAGGTAAGCGACTATCAATGAGTTTTACGGATTGTTCATTGTTTTTGCAATCGTCGAGAAGACCCGATATCCGTCTTGTTTATTTTACGGGGTCAAATCTGGTGAAAATAAGATTTTCTTACAAATATACTTTTTGCAAGTATGAACTGTGAAACTTTCATATGAAAAAGCAAATGAGATTGATCCTTCGGGCGTGTGTTAAAGTTAAAGAAACTGAGAGAAAAGCTATTATAGTCAAACAATAACATTTCGTTATATTCGCACATTTACGGACGTGGGCGTACGGAGCGATGTCACTAAAGTAGTTCAGCCTTAAAAGTCTTTGTATGAGGCCAAAAAAAAAACACTGAATAAAAAGATGGCGTCAAAGTTACAATGAAATATCTTTGTGTTGCCATTTTACAAAAAAACAAAATTTAGGTCGAACTTGTTGCTTACCTATCAGCATATAAGTCCACAGTGATCCAGCTCCAGCGCATACTTGGCAGTGAATAAATAGTTAGGTTACTCATAGAATATTTTATATCAAAATTTCAAAGCATAACATTTTATATTGAAAGTAATCTCTATTTCCATATTATTATAAATAAGAGAAATATCCTTATCATTCCATTTGAAAAAATGCAAACAAAATCGATCGGTAAGATCATTATAAAAAAAATATTGCCACTATTTAACCTACATAAATACTACCAACTTTCAGAAAACTAAAACGGGAAACCGATTTCACACACATTTACAGAAAAGTATTAGTCCAACATATGCCTTGTCACAGTTACATATTGTGTCCTTTCTCATATTGCACATCAACTGAAATGAGCAACATTTGCAACCCTTTATCGATTACAAAAGGTGTTTACACCAGCTCAGCATCATGCCTTCTTAACTATTGCCCCAGTTTAAAATTTAAAAAGTCATGTTTCCCTTTCTGTCTGAATTTACATTTCCAGTTCAGTGAACTGGATTCGATTTTTTTTTAATTAATTTTCTAAAAAGAGTTATTTACACTTGAACGTTTTTACTTGCTGATCTGTGTGACAACATTCGCATTATTGACAAATGTATTGCAGTGTGCAAAACTATTTAGGCAACCCTTCTTAATAAAGGGTTAAGAACTGCAGAAGTGAGAGTTTTGTTATGTTATGTTGAATTGTAAAATAAAACGCGATCTATTATTTACTGTTTTGTGTTTGATAATAAAGTTAAATCCATTTTTACTAAATCGTCGATTCGGAACTGTACATTCTTATTGACTATGGTCAAATGATGTTTCCTTGTAGTGAAATGTCTGGTAAAGTAAATATGTTTTTAGAATAATTTTTACGGAAAAACTAAGTATCCAGTGTCTTCGTATTTAAAGCCACTGCAAAGGAGGGATTTTCTCTCCTCTGTTGAGCGTCTTACTCATTAACGAGAAATGTAGTTACTTAGCTAAGCAGTGTAAGACTCAGCAACAATTGGGTTTTTGATAGTCTGGCGTATGGGGGATTGAGTAGTAGCGAAGTAGGTACAAAAAACATTCCTCGGAGAACGCTGATTTTCGTAATCCAGCTAAATTGTTTGTAAACGGTATGGCGGGTATGCCGGGCGAAGTCTATCCATGATGAGATGTCATATAAAACATATGAGAAGGCTACAATCCTCTGTGCGGATCGCTTAGTACCCAATCCCATCCCATCCTTAAAATAAATATCTCCCAAAATCTCGGGAATGTTTAATATGTATAAAATTTTACCGAGAAACGATTTTTACTGCAAACGTCCCCAAAAAGTGCAGCTATCGATTATGAGTCGATGAATATACTTTGAGCTATATTTAGCTAAATTATTTCTCTATGTTACAAACTGTGTGTCAAAACTAATATCCCCCTCTGGGAGAGGGTATAAATAGTACCTATCAATAAAAACCATATTAAGGGAAACTGCTAAATAACTAACTAACTACTGCTTGTCGGCAAAGATTGAAATACATGAAATACATAATCCAACTAAGCATTAACATATTAAGCCCTTCTTAGGTGATGGATATTTTTATGTTTTTTTGGACATTCGTGCTTTTTGCATCATGTTTTGAAAATTTGCGCGTTTCACTTAAGGATCTCTCAGAGATTTTCCTCCGCTGTCTCAGCTGAGATTTTTTATTACTTTCTTCGCAGCTTATAATATTGATAAATTTCTCACATACATAGAAAATAACCTGCTTTACTCTTTTACCAATCCAACGAAATAATGCAATTTCCATGATTTCCCTCAAAACATAGGTACACTGATTATGTTTCCCAACTTCATAACAGACTTTAACAAAGTTTTGGGTGTCAAATCGTGTGATCTTGGTGACCAGTGGGTATCGCTAAACCACGATATCAGGCGTCTTATTCGGATTGTTAGTTATATATCGTGCAGTAAACGCCATTGCAAGGTCCTACTGGAACCACATGCGGCGTATGAAAATTCAATTATCATAGCTCTGAAGCATTAAAAAAAAATGAAACGCCCAAGCACAACTTCAGCGCAAACAACTCACCGTATAGTGATTTTGAGATGGCTTCGTGACACTTTTTCATGCCTCAAAACCGCACATTTTTTTGGTGGTGTATCCATGAAAATGGAAATGGGCAATAAATGAGTGACAAATCTCATGAGAATTGTTGACACAAAATCTTCCACTTCGGTTAAAAAGAGCGCAAGCCTAGCTTAGGCGTAATTTATGGTCAACGCCCGTCAGCTAATGTAACATAGTGTATGTTACAAAATTTCGTGGCAAAGACCTGTTTGAAATCGATCCCAGGAAAGTCCACTGATCGGCTGCGCGGCTCCTCTATGACATTTTCAGAATCAACTGCGATATTATCAGCTTAGTAAGATTCTCTAAAAATCGTGACACTAATCATTGACTTAATGCAAAACCAGTAATAAGTGAGCCGAATGGAAAACGAAATGAACTTTGACTCAAAATCACTAGAACCTAAACTTTCGGTTAAGGGTGCCCTCGTTCGGGTTAGGAGAATATATCAGGGTAGAATATATCAGAAGTAGGCATGCATGTCGTTAGAGGCGAATAAAATCCAACCTCTGTATACCTAGCGTGTATTGTAGATATATAAACAATGTTAAAAACAAAACAGCTAAATTTAAAACCACAATTTGCAGTACACGTCCTTCGGCGGTCGGCTATTGTCTATAAGGATTCTGGGGAGAGTCACCTATTGCTACTCAATGACCCTTTAACAAAAACATTACGAATAACTCAATCTCTTCTACCAAGTTCGAATAGCCCCGGTAAATCCGCCGGGAGCACGAGCGCGTGAAAATCGGAACTCATCAACACAAAGAGGGTTGGGGAAAGAAAATAAACCACTCCGATTCTAGGTTAACGACAATGATCTTCTCTATCAAGATCTCAAGAAAGACAAAAATCTGTTAAAAGACTTTGCAGAAAAAAAAGAAAGTGACTGAATAAAACCATAAAAAAACTCCAAGAAGTACACCCTGGAGTGCGTTTTCGCCCACCGCCTCCAATAAACGTAGTCGTAGTAACGGAATTAAATAAGTTGCATAGCCTTCTCTTTGAGGAATAATGGGTGAAAAGTAACGTTGATGATCAAGGCAAGTATTTTTTTTAAATGAAACCTAAATAAGTTTTGGTGTGAATGCGTCAAGCAGTTATCGAAAAATGTTTTTAGATTCTATTTGCTTTTAACATCTTTGTTTTCATAGACATTTTTTTAGCTCTGTTCTATGCATTATCCCCTCACTTTTAAGACATAGCTAATTTTAATTGACCGTTCCCAACCCAATAACTTAGATAACAAATACAGTTGTGCTCATATCCGAGTTCATGCATTATTAAGAACTAAGAATATAATCTCTGAGCCGTTTCGTATGAAGCCTCAAGCTATAAATCGTAACTGCATATAATCATTTGCCTGCATCAAATGATATTTTGACAAGTATTTCCTCTCCCCTTAAGGCAAATATTATACTTTCGCCATTTATAACGACCCTAATCAGCCATACAAATATGTATGTATTTCTGTTTTGATCATGTGATCATCGCATGTTTTATCTATTAATACTTCCGGATCGATCTCACAATTGCATAACCTTTCATATCGGTAATCAAGAAGGCGAAACAAATACACCTCCGATTCTACCTCTTTCAGAAGTGTGTGTTATACATTTTCAAATATTCATTTTAAATTTGAGCACTACCGACGATGATGGAAAAATATAAAGAAATCATTTCAAACAAAATCCTATTCGTTATACCTAACGTTGTGTATGTAGGGTGCACTTTTTACGGTAACGTAAACATACGATGAGTAGTTTCTCATTATAAGCGATCAACACAATAAACACATACAGCAGCGTAATCTCTATTGTAACATCTCCGACAGAAGTTAGCAAAATATTTTTATTGAGCCCGGTAATAGGATCCGAACAAAAAAGGTGTCCTTAACAATGTTCTGTATGGGCATTGTGTCAGCTACTAGGTGCAGGATGACAGTAACGTATAAATAATTTCGTTAAGAAAAATCGGACATCTTTTTTTTTGTTTGAAATATTTTGCAGAGACTTTTATGTAATAGAGTGCAATGATTCTCCTTTTGACAGTTATTTTTTTTTGCAAATCTGAGAACAATATCCATTGGGATACTGAATGTGAAATTTAACATCAATTTGGAGTGATTGACAGCTGTCAATTACAAAGGTCGGACGAAATATTGACAGAATAATATCAAAAGTAGTACAATATCTTTTTTTTTGGCAAATAGTGAATGCTTTATTTAATTTGCAAACTCAATTTAATTAAGCAATTGGGATTTAAAAATTTACATCAAGAAGAATTTGA
Organism: Rhingia rostrata; assembly: GCA_949824845.1. Classification (NCBI taxonomy): domain Eukaryota; kingdom Metazoa; phylum Arthropoda; class Insecta; order Diptera; family Syrphidae; genus Rhingia; species Rhingia rostrata. Next base: position 138,197,093 of record OX463755.1, on the reverse strand, counting down.
AATGTTAGAATATTAAAATGTTGTGACGCCCAATGTTTTTTTTTTGTATTTTGTCGTATTATAAAGTTTAGAGAAGTGTGGCCATCGATTCGCAAATGTTAACAACAATACCCAAGTTCAGTAATAAGAGGCTAAATAATGTGTGCGTTCCGGAGTTCAGTTTTACCAAGTTAACTTGGCCGGAGCACTTCTCTCATTAGTCAATCAACAATTTAGTCACGCGACATTTGAGGGGAAATGACTGACGAAGCGAGTTGAATTTACACATCGGACTTCAGATATAAATGAAACAGCGGATTTTTCTTCGACCTGTCATGAAGATGTTTCTGATTCCAGCAAAATTACCCGATAATATAGATTTATTTAAGTTATTTTTTTTTTACTTTTCTGATGAAGAATAATTATATTGAATGGATGAAAGTAAATAGAAATCTAAATATATGGAAAAATGAAATTACAAAATAAGGGTTGGAATAGTTTGACATTTGCATTTCAACTTAGTAAGATTTTGCGTTCCACGTTACCTCACCTCAATTTTCAGTTGTAAACTGAATGCGGAACACGGCCAATAATGGCGCTTTCAGTGAAAAAATCATTCTTTTTTTTATCTAGATCTGTCAAAAGGCAGACTTTGACAGTTTTAGTGTTCCATTGGGCAAAAAAAAGAAAGATTTTTTTGTTTATCTCAGATCAATTTTGCAGATCTGGATTTTTCGGCAGATTAACCCCTCTTTGCACTAACACTAATACAAATGATTGCTGTCATTTTGACTGGAGTGATTTTCCTTTTTATTTAATATTAAATATAATAGTTCGGTTGTGAAAAATTATTATTAACCATTAAAACTCTAGAAGTTCGATGTGATATATAAATTAAATCAAAAACAAACAACCTGTGTTACTGGAAACTTGACAGCTACACCAATACTAATTTCACAGATACGAAATTACAACAATACAAAGTCAAACAAAATTTAATCTGAAATCGTGTTCCATAAAAAATTCGGCATCAGCATCAATTCCGACGCTCATTCACAATGACATTCCAGCTGTCAGCTCTCTAGACGAAGCCAATCTGCTTGCTGCGCATTTCGCAGCCAATTCTACATTGCCAGATTGTGTTCAGTCTCCTCCTGTACTTGAGAACGTAGATCATTCTATGGGACAAATTCACTTTCGTACTCGTACAGTTGCAAGAGTTTTATTTGATCTTGACATACATAAATCCACTGGTCCAGATGGTATATCCCCCATCATTCTGAAGAGGTGTTCTTCTACGCTAGCAAAACCACTGCGTAAGCTTTTCTATCTATCCTACTCATCAGGACTCTTTCCGAGTAGATGGAAAACAGCATTTGTCCAGCCTGTACCAAAAAAGGCGAATCTTCTTCTCTCTCCAACTACCGACCAATTGCACTTACGTCCCTTCTTTCCAAGGTCATGGAAACGCTGATAAATCGTCAGCTTATGAAATATCTCGAAACACGAAAACTTCTCAATGACCGGCAGTATGGTTTTCTCAGCAACAGGTCTACTGGTGATTTGATGACATATCTCACCGAAAAGTGGAACCAATCAATCCACCATGGTGGCGAAAGCAAGATTGTTGCGCTTGATATTTCAAAGGCATTTGACAGGGTCTGGCATCAACCCCTTTTGTCGAAAATGCGTGCATTTGGAATCGACGAAAAACTTCTTCTATGGATTAGACATTATCTTTCGAAACGTTCAATTCAAGTTTTTTTGGATGGTTTCAAGTCTGTAACTCACCAAATAAATGCTGGTGTCCCTCAAGGCTCAGTTTTGTCTCCGACTCTCTTTCTCGTTTTTATAAATGATCTCCTGTCTGCAACTTCTAATCCAATTCATTCCTTCGCTGATGACAGTACCCTCAGCTTCTCATACTCGTTTACAGGTCCTCGTCCCTCACCTTCGAACGTGGACTCTAAACGCCAAAATATGTTAAGCTCATTGAATTCCGACCTTGACAGCATTATCAAATGGGGTAAATCTAATAGAGTGGAATTCAATGCTTCCAAAACACAATGCTGTCTTCTGTCATTGAAGCGTAACCAAAATCTAGAGCCATTATCCATGAATGGCACTTACGTCGAAGAAACCGAAAAGCTTTCCATGCTAGGTATGTGTGTTAGTAACGACTTACGTTGGAACGACCACATATTCGAAGTCGCTAAAAACGCAGCGAAATGTCTAGGTTTCCTAGGTGTTGTATTTCACCCCCTTGATCTGGCCACAATATATAAAGCGTTTATACGCCCAAAACTTGAATTCAACACCCACGTCTGGTCAGGTGCACCAAAATCAACATTGCACCTACTAGATAGGATTCAAACACGTGCAAAAAAACTTATAGGAGACATAAGAATAGCGAACTCCTTAGTTTCGCTTGAACACCGTCGAAACATCTCCTGCCTACCTTGTTTTATCGCTATTTTAACAACCAATGTTCAAATGAAATAGCCAGCTGCATTCCTTCCATTCAACAATTCAGCCGCAATACTCGTTACGCAATGAATGCAAATCAGTTTACCCTCAAGCCTATCTTCGGACGTACGCTGAAATATAGAGATTCGTACATAAACCGAACAACACGAATGTGGAATGCTCTACCAAACTCTGTTTTTCCTTTCCATTATAACTTACAGACATTTAAAACCAATGTGCATCGGTATCTCCTTTCTTCTTATCCCTAATTTCCTTAACGCCCGCACTGTGCTAAAACATATAAAGGGTATTCATAACCCCTTGAGTGCGCGCAAATTATAAAAAAAATTGGTAAACAAATGATCACATTTTAGATCAAATCCAGATTTACCAATGGAAGACGCCATAAGTTAAAACAAAAATATTCTTAAATGTGCATATGACATCTGCAGTTTTAGTTTGGACTTGGAGTGCAGCAAAGCAAATTACTAACAAAAACACATTGAAACAAGATATGTATTTTTACCACTAGGGTCTCATTGGTTTTTATAAAGCTGCAATGTAGCCTGGCTTCGCTTGTACCTATTTAAAAAAAACTGAAATTATATTTTATTTTTTTCCAAAAGTAGAACGGTAATATTGCAAATGACGGGTTTCTCGAGCATGATTCAGATACAAATTATATTATAATAAAAGTAGGTATTCTAAATACGATGGTGTTCTATATGAATTTCAAAATAACCCAACTAATGTTTTTTGGGACAATGTTTATACTTTTGGCAACAGATAAAAATCTTCATTCCTTTCTGTGAGCGAAACCTCCAGTTTCGAATTGCAAATTCGAAAATCTTCATATGGCGGTTTATAATTTTGATGTTTATCAAACTTTGCCTAGAGACAATGAACAAATGTAGGTGTTGTTAAATTCCGGATTTAAACCATGCCCCAGCACTCACCACAGTTCAGCAAATATAACATATCTTCAATCTTCACAGTTTTTTTTTGTAAAAAGTCAAGGAGGCAAAGTATTTTCGTATGCATGTCGTAACCATAGGTAATTCATTGCAATCCCGGTCTTTGTAAATTGAGATCTGACTGCTTTCCAAAAAAAAAATTGTAGGCGTAGCAAGATGGTTACAGGATGGTTACAAGATGGTTAAAGCTATGAATCGTGCTTATAAGTGGCATGTAGCATATGACTTTCACCCTTAAGTCAAGTTGACTGCCTTGAAACCGGCGTCTTGTCCGAGTGTAGGGCTATTGACTGTAACCAGAATTATCACATTTTTTCAGTGTAGTAGCTATTCAAGACAGATAAAACGATGAGAAAGTATTATTCCGTAAACACAGAAGGCGCTTGAAAATGAATTTAAAATAAAGATATTTTACATGAAGATCACGGCTTCCGTAATGAATCATGTAACATCAATTTATCCGAAGATAACGAAAGATTGCTACAAGACTCAATTTTAATTAATAAAAATCAAACGGTTTGTGAAAGGAAAAAGCACCAATCAACTCCTCAAAAATAAAACATATACCACCTAAATAAACACAAGCCTGAGTAACCGTCGTTATTTCTTGACGTTAGCAAAGCCTTTGATACTATAGACCATAAAAAAAAAACAAATCAGTGTTTTAGGAAGGATGGTAGTAAGAGTCTATTGAAATATCTTAAAGATAGAACATTCAGTGTTAAAATTAACAACATGTATAGTAATTAAAATAGAGTGGTGCATAAAGTTCCACATATGGGTAAGTCAAACCTCGGTTCCTTATTCTATATACCAACAAAATTATAAGGTGCATCGTGGTATGTTGTCGATCTTTGGAAGAAGAAGCTGTAGAAAGATGGTGTCATGAAAACATCCTCGTGGCTTACTACTCGAAAACTCTCACACTTTATTTAAAATCCTTTAGATCTATACCTATGATACCTTATTTAATCTGAGTTCTGGAATTGAACACTGCAAATGACTTGCCGAAACTCTCGGTATAGAAGTTGAAGTGCTAACAGTCAAGCAAATCTTTGAGATGAATGCAGCGTTATACAGACTATTACCAGCCAACAATCGATGCACTCCACCGACACAAAAGCAGACTGGTCTCGAGGCTTAAACGGCTGCGTAGACAATTCACTGACATACAAGACCCGGAGGTTCGGACACTGAAGTCACTGATCAAAAATCTTAAAAAATTAATATCGGAGAATTACAGAAAATCTATAAATTCTTACTGGGGCAACAAAATTTGGGCTATAAAAACCAGTAGCCCGAATATGTTCCCCCAAATAAATAAAATATTCAGGCGAAAAGATCATAACGACATTCCATGTGTCCGAATTTCCAAAACGACAGAACACAGACAGACACTCACGGCTGTTGGTATAAGTCCGGAAAACGTTGACTCGAACGACGGTTTTTTCACGATCGAAGATCCTCAGGAGAAGGCGGATTCGATAGGCGCTATTTTCGAGACCGTGTATACGGTGAATAATCCTGTTCGCCCAAATCGCGATATTGAGGAAAGAGCCTTTCTGAATCACTTTTATCTGCTCACTGAACTTCAAGCTTGGCGATCTGAGAATCACGGTTTTTCCGTATTCAATTACGAAAACCCTTCCAATGGCATAGTCGCCAATAGCCTGATGCTGTTCGTGCAAAAAGATGAACTCCTGGACATCTTGGTATCATTGAAAAATAAAAAGTCGGCAGGAGAGGACGGTGTCCCAAACGTCGTATTGAGACACCTGCCAATAGAAGCAGTCGATATCTTCACATTATCCGGTGCACTGGAAAACGGCGGTGGTACAAGGACAAAACAAACCCTGCAAATCTTCGGTCAATAAGCCTTCTGCCGAATGTAAGCAAGGTATTCGAGAAGATAGTCAATAGAGCTCTGCTTAAGTGGGTTGTGGAAAACAAAATTATTCCGGATAATCAGTTTGGTTTTCGAGCGAGGCATGATACCATTCATGCCGCGTCGAAACTAGTGTCCGACATCCAATGGAATAAGTCAAAAAAACAATGCACAGGGGCCTGTCTGGTTGACTTTGAGAAGGCCTTCGACACCGTATGGTTAGAGGGGCTTTTCTACAAGCTGACCAGACTGGGCATGCCGAAACCCATGCTATATATGATTTATGAAATGCTTATGGGAAAGAAGTTCGTTGTCAAATGTGGTCGAGTAAAGTCTTTGAAATTAAAAACGGTTTACAACAGGGGGCGGTGAACTCCCCGATATTGTTTAACATTTATACAAGTGATCTTGCAGGTTCTATCAGACACGCTATAGCGTACGCAGATGATCTAGTGACGTACATATCAGGTCCGAAAATCGAGGTCATCAACACACTTTTGCAACGTGACTTCGATCACATTAAGGGATATTGCGATGATTGGAAATTGAGGATCAATTTCCAAAAAACCGAAACAATTCTGTTCAGGACCCCAGTGCAGAGGGCTTCTAGCGATACCAGAAAAAACTGGAAAAAATTTTGTATCATGGGACAGCACGGACGGCCGTTGGCGGTGAGAAGTGAAGTCAAATACCTTGGCATCTGGCTTGACAAGTTTCTATATTTTAATAAAAATGTGGATGCTTGTCTGGCCAGGGCTAGGGGGGCTTATGCTCTGACAAAAAGATTGTTTCATAGCAGTCAACTTGATTCAAGGGTGAAAGTCATTTGCTACATGGCCCTCATAAGGCCGATCATCGCTTACGGTTGTCCCGTGTGGTTCAATGTATCACCACACCATCCTACATGGAAAGGATACGGCTGTTTGAGAGAAGTTGTCTCCGATCCTCCTAAAATATTATCGCAACGAGGTTCTATACAATGGGGCTCAGTTGAATAGAATTGACAATTTCCTAATTAAGGTGACTCGAAGGCACGCTGCAAGGGCGATGGCTAGCGACAACAGCCTGATCTTTGGGGCTTATTATCCCAATGATTTATACATGGAGAGCACGCTCATATCGGGCTTTATTCCACCAGAGGCATTCATTTACATCGATTCGTTAGGGTTAGTACACGACAGGAACGGTATCCCGGTTTTATACCACCGCTATCGTGACGCGCGGGACAAACGGCTAATCCGCGACGGGTACGTCGACAATGCTCAGCGCACTGAATTCTGGTGGCTATATGAGGAAGGTGATTCTGCACTTCCTCAGGACTTTGCGGACTTTTAGTCCAACTCCATAGGTAAGATTTTAAATTAGGAACAAGGTCTGGGACGGGGCTTGTGCACCATATTGGCGTACAATATGGTTGAATGCAGGCTGCCGTGGGACCGAAAGACGCAATCAGGATGGCGACCCCTCGGGGCATGCGCAACGAGGGCTCGCCACCCCGATTATAATTAAGTTAGGTTTAAGTAGTTAAGTAGTCTTAAGTTAGGCTTAAGTAGTTTAAGTAAATTTGTAAATTAAAATTAAATATAAAACCAAAAAACCGACTAATCTAAGCCTAAAGGCAAATTGAAACAGCTAAATTTAAGCTTACAGCGCCCACTAAGGGCCGATAAGTTAGATTAAGTAAACCAGTTATTGATAAGTTAGATTTAAGCATTTTCGTCTAGTAGTAAGTTAATATTTTAAGTAAATAAAAAATGAGTTTGAAAGTTAAAAACAGACTATTACCAGAAGAGAAGAAGTTCTAAATCCGCTATTTCTACCACAAATCATCAATGAATATGGCAGATGACAGCTACTGGACAGTGTACGATAATGTTAGAAAAATAAAATGAATTCAATTTAATGATGTCAACTAAATTTTTCACCGCCGACAGTTGTCCATGTTGTTAAATGATGGCCAATTTGTTTTCCGGTTTTTCTGGTACCGGTAAAACCCCAAGCCATAGGATTGTGAATAGAATGGTTTCCGTCTCCCTTAATTTGATTCTCAGACCTGACATGTTCGCTATACCGTGTATGAAGAAACTTAGATTGTATGAATGTATCGGTGGCCGCAACCACCTTTGTAAACTGTATTTATTTTAAGGGAATTAACTCAAAGGGAATTAACTCAAAGTAAAGTTGTAGTAGTTACTTACGCATACTCAGTTTGGTTATAACTGCTAGAAAGCCAAATGGTGTCATTCTCTGCAGCCATATCTGAGTTAAGAGAGCAAACGTCGTTTATTAATTTCGACACCAAAATCCATCAACGCCAACGGCTCAAAAGAAGGACAACTGTAGCAAACATTTTTTTTTATAGAACAACCTTTTGTTAGAAAATATTTCTAATTACAAAGCACAAGCCTCTTGTTTCCCAGAACTTTAAACTAATCAATCTTCAGAAATTGGAATCTCTACATCTTCACTTGTGTCATAACACAGTCGTACTTATCAAAACCGAATTTCGTAAACATCCTTATAAACTGATCTTTCACATAGATACTTTAGATTTTAGCATATGTTCTGCTTCATCAGTGATGTTTACAATTATGACCGTTAAATTGAAATTAAACTTTAATTACCAAAAAACAAGACGAAAAACATCATTTTCCAAACATTATCATCATTTATGAGCTATACGACTTCTATCGTCAAAGAGTTCCCAAGTGATGTGTATGTCGCTTCTCTTATCCGTACGAACCTTGTTTACAATAGTATTCACGGCTTCCAAAGCGGATCATAATGTTTTGAAAGATAACAAACGGTTTTTTGTGTGTCAGAACGTTGTGCTTGTATTGTGTCATAAAATACAAGCAACTCAATAAACACACATCGCCGCCCGTAAAGTATCACATCGCTACGGTCTATTGCGCCCGGGGCATGCATGATGTATATACAATTATAAATAGGGTCTTTCCCAGAGAGGGCACGCTCCTTGGCGCTATTTTGACAACTCTCAAATCCATGGAAGATGATTGGTCTGCTCATCTAAAAGGGGATTGTAGATATTATGTGCGCACTTCAAACTGCTCGGATGCACAGGGGCCAATCGATATGAGAAGCTATGCTGTGAAAGTGTTGCCGACGGAACAGCGCCCGCCCGCGTAGGTAGGTATCGATATTTTATTTCGAAACTCGACCGACAGTCGACAGATGTTCTGCCTGCGCTTGGAAATGGATCGACTTGAGCTATTTCCGTCGGATACCTTTTCGTGAAATAAATCGTTGACCCTCTTAAGAGAAGTCAGCTCGTTTAGACACTGGAATGAGTTTTCAGTTAATCCTGTTAATATCGCCGGATTAGAGAGGATAAGTGTCGTTGCAGATCATGTCAAAGTATTTGTCAGTGTTTTCTTTTTATAGCCAATGGGAAAAAGATTAATTATAAAAGTTGTCATTCTCGATTAGTTGTTTATACGATCTTAAGAGACATTATTTGTGAAGCCTCATTGTGTCGATTAATTTATTAGGCTGTCTAAATGTGAAGGATAACCGAAAGGGAATCTACCTATTAGAAGATATTTATTTGTCAGGCTCAGTGGCGCAATGGTTAGTGCGATGAACTGCAGCGCAGAAGGCCTGGGATCGATTTCCAACAACACCTATGTGATATTTCAATGGCCCTCTTCTGGCCATGATCTGAAGAATCATCCGAGTAGTATCAATTGTCAAGGAAAGCTTATCTCAACTAAGCCATTTGGATTCGGCATAAAACACAAGGTCCTACCATCGTGCAAGAAGTAGGTACACACACATGAATGGTTAAATAGCTAGGATTTGCAGCTGCAGAATACACTTTGACAAGCTACTTGGTCTTACCCTAATATTCTGTTAAAGCCATTTCTACCGCTTCCTTCTCTATATATTAGCAATATTGAGTCCGACCAATTATATTAATATCGTCGGCTTATACTAGTAGATTTATGGAAGATTGGCCTTTGGCCACATGACAGAGAAACGATGCCTTGCCTTAACTCGTTTTTGATCTCAAATGCTTTGGCAGGTTTCGTACCGACACTGATGGAGCAGCGAGAATTCTCCATCGTCATCCTACACAAACGGACGAGTTTGGGCGGTATACCAAAACTAAACATGGATCTGTATAGTTCGTCTCTATAAATGCTGTCGTATGCGGCTTTGAAATCGATGAACTGACACGAAGTTAATCATTTGGCATCTGACACATCTTATCGCATCGCATCGCAGTAGGCTTACGTCGTAAACAGAAACCGTATTTGGACTTGCAGATATGAGACTATACTGATAATGGCCGTTCAGATTGATGCTGTACGGTCTAAGGCGTTTAGATATTACGGCATACAAAGTCTTGTAGGCGATGTAGGCGTAGTTCAGAGTATTTCCTTCTTTATGGATCGGCCAATCAATGCTTTAATTGTATGGTTCATCAAGCATACTTTCATCCGAACAAATTTAGCTTAAAGGTTGATGAATTTTACTCAACAAATCATCCTCATCGCCATTATGTAGCTCGTTAAGAGAGCCGTCATTTCCAGCAGCCTTGCTAAACTTAACTTTAGATGTTGTTTTCCTCACTTCACTTATGTCCGGTGGTTGGTAGTTTGTGATGTCTTCGCCAATACTGAATGGTTTGTTCTGCCTGAAAGCAAAAGATTGTTCGTCATTGGTGTTTAACAATTCTAAAGAAGCTTTCTTTTATATAGATACGAAGAAGCTGGGCTGGTATAAAATATCTCTTAGCTTTTAAAAGGAAATTAGTTTAACCACTGCTGATTTACCAATAGAGGCTTTAATATTCGACGAAAGCTGTCTGGTAAACGTTCATACAAAAAAGCGAATCTGATCGCTCTTTCGAAAGTGATCAAAAGTAAACGAAACTGAGAGAAAGTTATTATAGTCGAACAATAAAATCGACTGTTATAATTTAGCATTTATCGGTTGGAGTCGAATAGTATTCCAGCAATTTTGGGAAAGCTGTTGGTCATACTTACTTACTTAAGTGGCGCTACAGTCCGGAATGAACCTGGGCCTCAACCAACCTGCCTCCCAAATTAGCCCGGTCCTTAGCTAACTGCCTCCAGTTGCGCACTCCATGTTATTTGAGTTCGGTTTCTACTTGTCCGCGCCACTTAAGGCGTGGTCTTCCTCTACTGCGTCCGACGTCTGGCTGGGAATCGAAGACTCTGCGAGCCGCAGTATTAGCGTCAATTCGCTCTACATGCCCAAGCCATTCCCAATTCGGAGTTTTTTGACCAGGGGCATGTCGCTGTACAGATCGTTTAGTTGGTGGTTGAATCTTCGCCCCCATAGCCCGTCAACGCAAACGGGACCGAAGATTTATCGAAGAAATTTCCTCTCAAATCGACCGAGGAAAAAATTGTGCCTCTGGTTTTGGTTTGTGAGTTTTGCACAATCCTCTCAAGAATCAGATTAAAGAAGTCACATGACAGCGCATCGCCTTCCATAAATCGTTTGTTGGTATCGAATGTGTCAGTGAGTTCGTTTCCGACCCTAATGGAGCAGCGAGAATTCTCCGGACGAGTTTGGGCGGTATACCAAAACTAGACATGGATCTGTATAGTTCGTCTCTATAAATGCTGTCGTATGCGGCTTTGAAATCGATGAACTGATAAGGACCGATCAGGTTGTTGATAAACGGTTTCAGGCGTTCACATAACGGCAGATAGGATCTTGTAGGCGATGTTGAGGAGACTTATGCCTCTGTAGTTGGCGTAGTTTAGAGGGTCTCCTGTTTTGTGGATCGGTCAATCGATGCTGAGGTTCCATTCTTCAGGCATACTTTCTTCCGACCAAATTTGGCTTATGAGTTGGTGGATTTACTTACCAAGTCATCTCCGCGGGCTCTATAAAGATCGGCAGGAAGGCCGTCATTTCCGGCAGCCTTGTTAAGCTTGAGTTTAGATATTGCTATCCTCACTTCACTCAGGTCGGGTGGTTGGCAGTTTTCGCTTTTGTTGCCAATATTGAATGGTTCATTCTGCCTGACAGCGGAATGTTGTTCGTCATCGCCGTTTAACACTCTGCAGAAGTGGTTCTTCCATATCCTCAGCATCGACTGTGTCTCAACTATGATATTTCCTTGTTAGTCTCGACAGGATTCTGTTGGAGCCTTGTATCCTTGGCTTTGACGTTTTACACTTTGGTAAAACTTGCGAACGTCGTTCCTGGAGTGGTACCTCGCTATATCCTCGATCGCGCGCTTTTCTTGTTCTTTTTTCTTCTTTCTGAAGAGCCCTTCTTCTCTGCCTATAGAGCTCAGGCTTAGCCTAGTATGCATCGTTCTTGGCTGCGAGCATCTGTCGGCATTCCTCATCAAACCAGGGGTTTCTTGCTGGTGGGCGCGAGAAACCTAGCACATCAGTTGCGGCTGATCTAATGGCTTGTTGGCATCGATACCAAAGTTCTTCGACATTCGATGTTGGTGGTATGGTGTTAATCGAGAGGTTTAGGGATACGCGTTGCGCGAAGGTCTTGGCTGTCTTTTGCGATTGCAGTCTTTCGACATTAAATTTTTTTTACAGTATTTCTGGATTGTTGTGGCGTAGTGGATATCCGCATTCTAACCTTGGCTGCAACAAGGTAGTGGTCCGAGTCGATGTTAGCTCCTCGGAATGTTCGGGCATCCAAAATACTGGATGCGTGGCGCTTGTCTATCGCTATGTAATGAATTTGATTGACCGTTCGTTGATCTGGAGACCGCCATGTCCCCTTATGGATATCGAGGTGAGGAAACCGTGTGCTGGCTATAGTGGCATTTCGTTCCGTAGCGAAGTCAATTAACCTAAGTCCGTTACCAGACGTGTTGTCGCGTAGGCTATGGTTTCCGACAATACTGCTAAAGATGTCTTCTCTTCCTACCTTTGCGTTAAAATCTCCCAGCACGATTTTAACATCGTACTTCGGTAGTCGCTCATCTTTTTCCTCCGTTGAAGCGTGAGCGCATATAAGGCTAATGTTGGCGAAATTGGCCTTGATACGGATCGTTACAATGCGTTCGCTAATGTCTTGGAAACATAAGACTTCTTGCCTAAGTCTGGCACTTATAACTAATCCGCATCCGAAAAGTCGCTGTTTCTGCTCACTATAACACGGTCCGTAGTAGATGTCACAGTTTTGCATCCTCTTTTTGCCCGGCCCATCCCATAGTATGTTGTCCGAATATGTTGTCCGAATATGTCGAAGCAGCTTTCCTGGGACAGCAGGCTGGATATTCAATCCGTGCCATTCTGACCTGGTTGTTTATAGTGTTGATGGAATTCCGTCAGTGATTTTTCTGCAGTCCAAATTGTCTCGGAATGTTCGGACATCCAATGTACTGGATGTGAGGCTCTTATCTATGGCAATGTTCAATTTGATTACCCGTCAGCTAAAAAATTCCTCCGGAGTAGTAGTTCACTTTGTCCATTCTAACTGGGACTATATTAGCCATTGTTGACCACTACATCTTGCGGGAATTCACCCGCTGTTTTGGAAAATGAATAAGTGCCTTAGTAGGAGGAGGCGTCTCCCTCCGCTCTCAACTGCTGCTGAGTTTATACATTATCTACGATCAAAGTAATAGGCACCTAAGCACCAAGTGGTTGCCACAAAAAGGCTGAGATATATAGTACAACGGATTCAGTTAGGTTAAAAGACGCGCCCAAGATAGGCAGAAAACTTTAACGTCTCGAAGGCCCATTGACTAAGTAGGTATGTTCTCTTATCTATATACATATGTTCCATTTTTGAAAAAAAAAATCCAACTTTAAACGTAGACAAAGGTGTAGATTTATTTATATTTATTTTCTTAAAGTCAAATTGACATGAAATTAAATCAACTGAATGGAAACTGCTGAATGTCATTAAAGATAAAAATGTAAATCGATTTTGAGAAAGATTAGTACAAGTAGCTTCACATGAACTTAATCAATATGTAAGTAGATAGATATTATTAATTCAAGTAAACGTAGCCCCATACCTACTTAAATTGTAAATCCTTATTCCATAACAAAGCCAAATACAAAAATTTGAAATGTGCTGCACTATATTGTGATATCTAAACTGACACACTCGAGCAGAACCAACATCATCCAATAAGAGAGCCATAATTTCTATATACACGAAGGCCCCGCCTCTTCACCTTGAGTACTACAATATCAGAAAAAAAAATTCCTTCCAGAAGTCACGTAAACCTGCACTGAAATCCTAGGGAGGAAACCGGATTTTATAAGCCCAAAGTAGGTATACATTGGGAATTCCCGTACTGGTGTCAGGAAAGCATTGTTGTCATCCCTGAATCCCATTTAACCATACAAAGTAAGTAGGTATGTACTTTTTACATAAACGTCAAACAGTGGATGGACGAGCGACGACGTAAAGTGTGCGAGTGCGACCCCTTCCATGAGCTAAGCACTGCACAGCGGAACAGTCATTATTCGAACGCCGTCACAGTCGGGTGTATGTCAGAACGAACCGCTCCTTTTGCGATAGTGTAAACTTCTTGTGGGAATATTTTTCTAAATTGATAACAGGACATTTGAGAAAAAAATAACAGTTTCTAAAAACAACACACATATTTTATAAGCATAACCATAGTGAGAGTCCCAGTTGCACCAACTGAAAAGAGATAACATAAAAGAAAAACCGCTCCCATTGTGGTTTAGTGATAAAAAAAGTTTTCTGTTATTTTTGTGATAAATTTAAAACGATAAAAATTGCTCACTTCAATATGAATGACGCAGCAGCCTTGGCCGGTATGATTCCGTATGACACAATCGGTCTTTATGAACAGCCGAAGCCACGCTTTATCTTCAAAATGCCGCGAGTTGTACCCGATCAAAAGGCGAAATTTGAAAGTGATGAGCTCTTTCGGAGACTCAGCCGTGAAAGTGAGGTGAGTGGGAAAAGGTTTTAGTTTGACTTTACCGATGAAACAGATCCTGACTAATAAAACATAAGCATAATTTGAGTGTGAACCGGCTTCTTTTTTTTTAACTTCATTTATATCATATATTTGTTGTCACTGACAGACAAAAACTCTCAATTATCATTTGGGCACAAGGTCCTATTCTGATTTACCACCATATCATATTTTCCAATTAAATGAATGTTGTGGGTGGGCATTTTTGTTCCCATTAGAGCGGAAAATCAATTCATGATTAATAGTTCAATTCGATATTTTGCATTAGGTACTCTTTCATGAAGGAAAGGTTAGCAAATAAGAGCTAACGGGTTATACGGCTTTTTGAAACGTATTTAACTGACGGCGCAAAACTCACAACCATTTTGAGTATTCATCTAATTTTATAAGGACCTTACAAGTAATCAAATTTAACCGCCAATTATTTTTCAGAGTAGGTAGGTCATAATAACAAATTTTATATGAAATTTGTTTCCATTGAGAGTGTTTAACATTTAAGCGGACAATTTAATTTTGTTTAGATGGCTACATGATTATTTTTTTTATAACGATTAACGCGTTTTTTCAAAAGCGAATTCTATAATATATGTAGGTACGGATAGTTCTATTCTAGATCTGAAATCCGGAACACTGCCATTGTTTTGTTTCCAGTTAAGCTACCAATTGATAGCTTCATATTCAAGGCGGGGTAAAAGTAATGTCATCATTTTTAAAAATGGCGTCAAATGCCGCTGTGCTTTGACATTTTGATTGCAGAAAGATAACCAGATCGTCATCAACTGTATGCTCTTTAGCTATCAATGTCGCCCACAGACAACTCCTAGGCGCCATCACTAGAGGTATCAGCGTTCTTTATAGGCATTTTTATGCAACACCTTCAAGCTGTAAACGATATGTGATATAGTGAATTGTAACACTTGTTAGTCGGCTTGTAATGAGTTCAGATCAGCGCAATCGGGCCATTGTTTGTCCAATTTTTCATTTCCTTCTACTTGGAATTTTTAGGACAAGTAGAGTATTAAGAAGTACTATCCTAAACAAAAACATTGAAAATTGATAAATCATCGATTTGAGAAATGTTTTATATGGGTAAATAAAAATGGATTTATTAGCCTAGAAATTAAAATGTCAAAACAATATTCATTTATCATACTAACGTTATAGTTTTTTTTTGATTAAGAACTCTCGTTTAAGAGTAATACAAAATTGTCTTAAGGATTGTTAAGTGAATTTGGCTGTAATAGGTTGACTAACTTTTAATAAAAGATAACCCAATGGCCGTCTTTTTCCACATGCTTAAATGTCAAGCTTTTCTAATTAAGAAGAAGCTGAATGAATTGCTACAATACCGGCTTACTGCTTACTCATTAAATAAAAACAGTGATTCATGGGCAATTCTTTTATGACTTAACACTTTATGAATCATTATAGAGACAACTTGACGCAGCTACTATAAGTTACAAAGTTCTCCAAAGGAAGCCGATGTAGCTTATATGACAACCTGCACGCACTAATAATAATTAATGAACGAATGATACCTAATAATAATTAATGGCTAATCTATGCCCCGTTTTATTTTTTTCTTGGAACTAGATTTTCTTTTTACCCAGATTCAGACGTCTCGCGGTGTGAAGTATTTCCGAGATCATGTCTCATTTAAATGCAATCAACGATATCACCTTCGGTATATTCGGGGATTGCTAGCAACAGCATGCCTTTGGTGAACAAAAAAAAACAACCTACAGAGGCTACGCTGACTTACACTACCTTTACGTGGCAGTGTTGGTCCGGTGATTTACCCATCTCGTTTACCTGTTCGGTGTGTGGATTTTTGCGCGTTGCTGACGCATCCGACGATCTCCGATACTGCCACCACTTCGTTGGAAATAGGTTTATTACTTATTGACAAATTTTATGTGTTGATGAATTCCGAGAATCGTTTACCGGTTGGTGTTATTTTTTTTTTTCAGAGTTTGGTTTTGCCGTAAATTTTGGGAGATCTTTGGCACAAGGTCACTTTCTTTCCACACAATAAATAAAGTTGTGTAGCATGCTTCAAGCATACTTTGTTTAGGACCAATATTCATGTTTAGAGATCAGGTTATGAATACGCATTTAAAGTTCTGCCTTAAATATCAACGATGTTAGAATAGGAATGAAGTATACCTACTTATAAATGTCTTTATTGTAAAATTTAAAAATAAATTGATTTCGCCTTACTTACGCTTAAAACTTCTACGACATCTTTAAACGACAGCCAAGCGGCAATCAAATCCCTGGAAACCATCTCGTGCACTTTGAAATCAGCCCGCGAATGCCAACTACCTCCTAACGAGATGGCAGAGCATTTTACGATTCAACTATTTTGAGTGCCGGGTCACAGGGACATACGAGGGAATTGCAAGGCAGATGAGCTTGCCAAACAGGGTATTGTACCGCCAGTAGATATGTATATAACGGGTGTTTTTTTTAGAGGTTGTTTTTTTCGAATAGAGATAACTGACTTATTGTCGTCAAATCGGGCAACTGTAATGTCATTTATGTTCAGTATGGTTTGCCATTTCATCATAAACAGGTTATCAAATGAACAACTCTTGCAAATCGTGCAAATTTATTTCGAAAATAATGGTTCAGTTCGCGAAGTTTAGTAAGCTACGTCAATTTTACGGTCGACATATACGTCCATCAGAGCAATTATTTCGGTTAATCATGGATCGTTTTCGCACTACGTTTACTCTAATTGATAATATACGCATCCGCAGAGACGTCGAACAGTGCGCACCAAAGAAACAATTGGCGCTGTAGAGCAAAGTGTTGAAGGGGACCCGAATGAATCAACTCGCCACCGAGCACAGCAATTGGAGGGTTGTCCTTCAACATTATGGAAGATTTTGCGCAATGATCTTGGCTTACGACCTTACAAGATCCAGCTTGTGCAAGAATTAAAGCCGCGAGACCATGCAATGCGTTGTAATATTGGTTTATTTTTGTCGCAATTTTTTTTCAGTGATGAGGCTCATTTTTGGTTGAATGGCTTCGCCAACAAGCAAATTTTCGCATTTGGAGAGAAGAGAATCCACATGAGACCCTTGAGACTCCATTACATCCACAAAAACTGACTGTTTGTTGTGCTCTATGGGCTGGTGGAGTCATTGGGCCACACTTCTTCCGAAATGATGCTGGAGAGTCAGTTACCGTTAATGGAGACCGGTATAGAGCCATGCTAAGCGACTATTTTGTTCCCGAAGCGGATGGCATTAATGTGGATGGAAACAAGACGGCGCTTCATGCAACACATCGCACGTCACAACCACAACTGAAGGAAATATTCGATGATCGCATAATTTCGCGGAATGGACCTATCAATTGGCCACCAAGATCGTGTGATTTGACACCATTGGATTATTTTTTTTGGGGAAATGTGAAGTCGCTCGTCTAACCCAAAAAAACAAAAACGTTAGGGGACTTGGAAGCCAACATTCGTGCCGTTATTGCCGACATACGGTCCCAAAACTCGAAAAAGTGGTTGAAAATTGGACCTCTCGACTTGGCTTTATACGAACCAATAATGGCATAAAATTATACTTCCAAAAAAGCCAAATTGATGGATATTGAAATGATTTTCTTGTGTTTTATTTCAATTCGAAGTTCTATACCTCAAAAAAAAAATATATGTAGATACGTATGGCCCTCGCTGCATGTAAATCACAGATCAAACTGGATGCGATCAAGAAATCAATTTCAAATTAATAAACGGCATAACCTGCCAAATATCCAGGCAACTGTTGCCAAACTTTAAACAGAAGCGCTAGATCTGCTTGACAATGCTAAAAAGATTAAACATCAGTACCATAATCGGTGTCCTTACAGGACACTGTCTTATAGGCATACACGCAAGACAACTAGGCCTCTTCACTAATGACTTCTGTAGAAGCAGCTCGGACACAGAAGAGAAGAAAGTATTACTCACCTACTATGCTCTTGTCCAGCTCTCTCAGTAAAAAGGAAGCTTCATCTGGGAGACTTCTTCTTCGATAATCTAGGTGAGCCTGCTAATATCAATGTCAGAAATATCTAACGCTACATAATTAGCATTGAATAGTTCAATTATGCGAACGAATAAAGGAAAGTTGACAGATTTACGTAGTAATAAACAGACATGACATTTATGGTTTAAGTGTGCACGCGGATCGCGTGTAGCCACTGCAACCTAACTTCTTATAGCCATAACAGTGATATTAACAATTTTTCTAGGCTCTAAATTCGTTATTTGGAGAAATAATAAAATTCTTCCTCATCAACAGCAATTCGTAATTTTAACATCATACACAATTATTTCAGCCCAGTCTTAAAAATCACGACAAAATAAAGTATTTTTTTATATTATTTTAAGTCTATTGTGACCTAAAGTAAAAAATATTAAAGATATTCATCTTTATTAGAATTCAATTCAATATTTCACTCCAGCAATTGTGATCTAAAATAAATGAAGTCCTGATTTAATATTACGATTTAAAAAGATTATAAGTAAGCTCCACTCCGGTGAATACGATAGTTAACATTTATTAAAATTCACAATATGTCTCATTTTGTTTTGAACATTTGTGAACAAGTATTTAATTTCCCAATTTTATTTTTTCTTCTGCAGGTTCGTTATACCGGCTACAGAGAACGCGCATTGGAAGAACGTCAGATACGATTTCAGAATGGTTGCCGCGAGGGACACACAGAAATCTCCTTTGTTGCATCCGGAACGAATCTGCAATTAGTTTTCAATGCCAATCAGAATCCATACATTCAGGACAAGGAATGTGATTTTGACAAAGAGCACGGAAAGGTGAGTTCAAATCGCGTATGGGGTGGATATATTAATATAAGGGACACCGGCTTAGTCACACTTACCAATCCAATTATCATTGCATAATTGACCATCACAACTGATTGGATGATGGGCACTGACAGCATCAATAGAATATGTCCTTTTTCAAATGAAGTCATGATCGATAGGCATTTAGATAAAGTGCCGGCTATTGAGAGGTGTGTCAATTGATTTGTCACAGTATCTAAGTTTGTTATTGTTTGTTGGTTTTCGGAAGTAGAATTCGTTAAAAACAGAAAATCAAACCCAACATTTTAGTTCAAAGGGAGAACGCTTGTTCAAGACCGATCCTTTTTGACATCAATCATAGTATCTTACGCTTGCAGTGTTGCGACATTGTTCAGATTTTGTAAGCAAATTTCTGTTAACGTCAGTTTAAGGACAATATTCTATGTTAAAAAACGTTTAACGGTTTCTTATGATTTTGTAATTTTATATGTTCATCGGACCCTTCAGTCATTTATACATTTATGAAGAAATTAAAAATTAACGTGAATTTCCGTGAAATTCCGACATGTGAAACCACCGAGATGGTTCGGCAAAGTGCTGGTCAAGTCGGTCCAGTTTGGTTACTAAATGGCCAACATTTATTTATTTTATAATTAAAAATGTGGAGTACATGTACTTGATATGTAACTACATTTTATCCCAAAAAGCCGAATAGTTTTCTGCGCCAATGATGACCCAAGGAAGTTTTGTACATATATTGCTAGGGCACATGCGTCCGTAATACATTGCGTGTAATACATTCCAACTATGTTGCGTTAAAGTCAATAAAACCACTTTTGCAAACTGAATTTTACCGTGTTAAACATGAACGATTATAAGAGAAAATTATTGTTTGTCTTACACAAATGTTTCTATTTTATCTATTGTCAATTAGTTTTAACTTTTATGTAGATATATTTCATGATTCTTTAGCCAGACAACAGACATAACATAGCAGTGGCGCGGCGGCAATTATTCCAACTTCTATTAACATCCTTGCAACATATTGTTTTCAATTGCCTCACATTTCCCAAAATTGCATGTAATTTGATATGTTTAGCACTCAAAACATAAGATCGCAATATGCACCAACAAAACTCCAGTCAAACATAATTGCTCTTCAAAAGCAAGATCAATAACAATAGCCCGAGAGACCTGTGCCCTTGCCTTTCTCAAGTTGCATGATCGTTCGAATGGCACGCGAGCAACAGTTGTTGGAAATGTGTCAGAGAGAACAACTCAAGAGTAAATTACGAGGATTATAAGTGGAAGTGATACTCTCCATAGCCTCAGAAAATAGAGAACTACTTTTCAAGTATGTCTGCTTCTTTTGGTGATCCGACTTCGACATTTGAATAATTTCAATGGATAGCGATTAGACGAGAAATGACTATCGACCTATTAAAAGGATCACTGACTTATGCAGGTATGATCTAAACAAAATCAATGAACCATTTGATCGTCCGTCCAGAAACGAAGCAATTTCACTTAATTGGTCTTGTTCGAGAGGTGTCGCGTACTAGACAGTGTTGAGCAAGTGAAAACTGTGCGTGAAGTCCCCAGAGGGCATGTTAAACATATGTCGAACAATGAAGAATTTGTTACCGGCTTCAAGCTGTGTATCGAGGGAGTTCTTCGGACCACCGACCTTTTGGGATACGGCAATAAATGACCGTGCAACTGTGTCATGTTTCAGGGGTGCGGAGAAACCGTTTTTGTTTCCTTCCCTACTTTTGTCTCGGACACTTTAAATAATTGAAACATAATTCCAGCAAAAAAAACATAAAACTGTGAATGCCTGTGTAATTTGCCGTCTTAATTGTTTATTTGCTACTTCCGGAGTCCTTTTTAGGTGGGGGGTCTACACATGTTAGGTATAGTTGATAGGTATTGTAGGTTTTTTACAGCCCTAGGAGGCATAAATTGCGTTGAATAAATGAATGACAATGCTTTTCAATAGCTGTAGGTGGTAAAGCAATCATCGACATCGAACCAACCTCAGTAAATACTTTCATTTTACACATGTATGTGTTGCAAAATGGCTGAATATTTCTATCCCCAAAGAAACTCGTCCTTTTTGAATCTCCGCATGCGTCGTTTTTCGTTGTTACATAGGAAAATTTACAATAGATACACTAGCTTTGTGCATCCCCTTGAAAGAGATACATCACAGGGAAGACTTCCCTGAGGTTCAGCAAATCGATATTTCCATGGAAACGTGGCAGACATCTTCTTTTTTGCCTCAGTGACTTTAACGCTCCTTACTTTAAAAATTGGAGACATTTTTAAAAATTTATTATCCTTTTTTTATTCCAGGTTCACATTAAATCCCATTTCATAATGAATGGCGTTTGCGTCCGATTTAGAGGATGGCTCGACTTAGAACGCTTAGACGGCGTCGGCTGTTTAGAATATGACGAACGACGGGCCATACACGAGGATGCAATTCTCCGCGAACAAATCGATAGATACAATCAAAGATTGCGCGAATTCGAGGATACAAAGCGAGCATACCGAGACAGTCGCCAGGATGAAATGGAAGCGGTGCGTCGGGGTGTAGCATCGGGCGGCATTGGGGTTGGTGTTGGTGCCGGTATGTGGCGACGATAATTTGAATCCTCCCCGGATACCAATCACAAGAGGAATACAAATTATGCCTACGATCTTGCCATTTAATGGTAGCTTATGTGATTTTTTTTTCGTTAAATTCGAATCATTGGTTTTGTTTGCGCGTGTGTGACAAAAGTTGCGTTTATATTAAATGAACTTTAAAAGAGATTTTTTTCTTTTTTGCTATTTTCAAATTTTAAAATATATATGTATAGTTAATAATTTTGTATTCCCTTATTACAAATAACAGAAATAGAAACAAAACGAAAACAAAAAAATAAGTTAGAAGCAGAAAATTTATATGTTTACTTTTTAAGATGTTTTATTGAATATATTTTAAGTTTATAATTGTGTTAATTTGTTTTAGTGCAATTTCGATATGAGAGCATAAGATAAATGAAAAATATATATGTATATGTAGAAGTATATCTACGTGTACTGATGTACTTAATTATAATAAAAATATTATAAGAGGAATTTTTAAAGAATATATAATAATATTCATAAAACAAACGAAATGTGATTTTTTGTTATTTTGAGTTGCTGGCAAAACTGGATGTTTTGGACTCAATTGTTATCCTTAAAAAATCAGCATTTAAGTAGAAAATTTGAGCGTTAAAATGTGTATAGCTGTCTTTAAAGCTTTATGTAAATATTAAGGATACCTAAAAAAATTAAATAACAATATAACAACGATGACAAACAGTGACAGAACGGCATTCGAAGAAAATTCAACAAGCTTGCACCAGGAAATAGGCATGTTTTGTATTACTAACAAAAAAGATCGCCCACAAATATTTTTGGGTAATTTTCCATATTTTTAAATTTTTTGGCTTTAGTTTTGGGCTGGATAAGCGCCAAAAACTTTTTTTTAGGTATGTGCAATTTTTCTTTTTTAGTTTTTTTTTTCACAATTTGACTATTATTTTTTGTGTGTGTGTGATTTTTTTTAAATTAAAGTGAAATTAACTATTCATCGATTTTTATCTCAAAAATTTGTACAGGTGCTGCGTGGCTAGTAGTGCCGTTTTGTAAGAACCAAGCTTTATCGATATCACGAAATTAAATTTCACGGGTAGGTCTGTATTGGCAGCTCTTAAAAAAATTATCTTTTAAGACCAAATTTGGGCCCCGCACAAAACTCAGCTTCGGAATTTTTATAAAATTAGGTACAAATCAAGTTTTTTGTTACTTTCTCTTATAAAGAGAGATTTTGATTGATTCTAACATTACAATGATAGCGGAACTCAAAACATTGTTTTTTTGGAATTCCGTCTGTCGGTTCGTCGGTCCGTCTGTCGGTTCGTCGGTCCGTCTGTCCGTACACGCCTCTCCAGCCTAAACGACTTGACCGATTTTCTTCAAACTTCGTATCCAGCGTTTTTTTTTGGCCATAACTCTAGGCCATTTTTGTTTGCTTTTAGGCATGTTATAACCGGTACCTGCCTTATAAAAATTTTACATAACCTCAATTTTTTACGAAAAGGGCCATAACGATTTTGATGAAACTTCATATATACACCAAGCATATTAGTTCCAACAAAACTGCATACCCATTTTTTTCGAAAAAAATCCATATAACGGATTTTTGCATGTAGGCCATAATGAGAAAATTGTGAGTTTCTGGCATACTATTTGGCCAAATTGAATGAAAATAAAATAGGTTTTGGCCCAATTATCCCTAAACGGAATTTTCAGTTTTAGCCAATAACGAAAAATCATTATTATTCGCATGGACACTGATTACTTTCAATTACGGAATAAACGCACGTATAATCACATTTCGACATTATTTATTCCATTTTTAACCATCATTAAGCAAAATAAATGTTATTGTGCATTTTTTCCAAATTAACTGGCTGTGAGAGAGAAAGTTGCGTACGACCCAGTCGTGCACCCACCACTCGCTTTTCTTAAAACTAAAAATCCTAAAACAGCAAATCAGGTTTTCAGCATATAATCGGGTTCGTTTAATCAAATGAACCGGACTGTACAAAAGAAAATACATTGTCATGAGTCAGGTCTTCCAGGTTAATACGTCACTACTTTCCTTCGATATTTTGTATTATTTTTAACTTTTACTCCAAGAAAAATATAAGCGTTTGTTTCCTTTCTATCCGTCAAACATTCAACACGATTTCAAAAAAATTAAAGTGTTGATTAAGAGCGTAGTGACGTTTCGCTTATGTAAATTAAGTCTGTGTCCACTTGCCATTTTTTAAATAACTATTTTGTCAATTACAAATCGACAAGTGAAAACTTTTTTTTTGAATTTTGTTAAACTTTTTTGAATAGTTTAAAGAAACATAGCTTCATTTCACAATTCTTAAAAATAGACGAATATATGACATGTTAGATCAATTAAAAAACAGATAGGATTGTCACGAATATTTGACTCATTCTTTGGCGTTTTTGAAATATGATTCTTAAACCAAAATTAACTGTACTTTACATATAACGAATTTAAACGTAAAATTTTAAAATGTGCATTTAAAAATACATATTTTCGCACAACAGGCTTGTTAGTAACCAGAACCTAGCTTTTTATCAAATCAACGCGGGGGTCCATGACCTGTGAATTGAACCCAGGCCTTTGCGCGGCCTGCTTAACTTTTGGTTAAAAACGACGAAGAAGGGAAAATAAAATTAAGAATCTATACAAAATTGATTGAATTCTATTTAGAGTAGATACCAATCTGACGAAATGGTTTTTGTTTTTAGAAAAAAATAATGGATAATGGTGCTTAAAAGTGGTATACACTACACTTTCAGATCATAGCTTATAAATGCACGTACCATGACAAAACTGTTTTATAAATAACCATGGATTGGGGCTTAGTCCGCTAAATAGCTAGAATTTCAGTTGGATCGTTGCTGTCTTAAAGTTCTTTAACTGTAATCTAACGTAGCCCGTTTTACCACCAAACATGAGGCTTAAATGGTTGAAGCATGACTGCGAATTATTCGACTCGGCTGGGTGGATCTGTGATATCTACTTTTGGATGTTTTTCATGACGTTAACACATTTGGCTGTAAAATAAGCTTAAGAATTTACTGATTACATACTTAACTGGCGCTACAGTACGGAATGAACCTGGGCATCAACCAACATGCCTCTGCAATTAGCCCGGTCCTTAGCTAACTGTCTCAAGTTGCGCACTCCAAATTGGTTGAGCTCGGTTTCTAATTGAATGCGCCACTTAAGGCGAGGTCTTCCTCTCCTGCGTCAGACGTCTGGCTGGGAATAGAAGACTCTGCGAGCCGGAGTATTGGTGTCCATTCGTTCTACATGTCCTTACTCTCATAAACGTCCAATGCGGAGCTTTTTGACCAGGTGTATGTCGTGTATAGCTCGAATAGCTCTTGGTTGAATCTTCGTCTCCATAGCCCGTCAACGCAAACGGGACCGAAGATTTTTCGAAGAATTTTCCTCTCGAATTGATAAATGATTTCTCCATCTGCTTTTGACACTGTCCATGCTTTAGCGCCGTAAGCAGGACTGGGATGATCAGGGTCAGGGTCTTATATAGGATCTCCTTAGTAGTTCGAGTGAGGGCATTACTACTGAATTGCCTTCTTATCCCGAAGAATCAGCGGTTTGCAAGAGTATTTCTTCGTTTAATTTCTGACAAGATGTTGTTCTTATAAGAAAAACTTAATTTTAGGCCAAACAATTAAAGATTTTGAAAAAGTGTCTGAACAAGATATCTAGACAATCCTAATGCATACATTTCGTCTCTACAAAGTTTTTTTGGCACGCCCACTGTTTGGGGGCGGTTTCAGTAAAAAAACATTTTTTGGTAAACTTTAAAACATTTAAAAAAAATTGTATGCAAAAAAAAGGTTTTGGTGTTATAAACATTTTTCCTAATATCATTTTTACGAACGCCCATTTTTTGGAGGCGTTTTCATACAAAAACCATTTGTATAACTTAGCCAGACCATATGCAGGAGAAAAACGATGTTTTTGGTCGTTAAAATGTTAAAATTTCAATTTTAATATTTTTCTGCCGTAAAACCCACATTTTAGGGATATTAATCTAAAGTATGGGATGGGATGGGGTATAAAACGATCCACACAGTGGATTTTAGCCTTCTCATTTGTTTTTACCTAGCGATGACTTAATCGCAAAGATTTTCACTTCATCATATTAATAAAATTTCATACATGCTATATATGTTAAAAGTGCTTAAGCTGTGACTTCGGATATGGACGTAAAGTTACTTAATATCACTTACTGTTCTGTAGTCAGGTACGGATGCCAGTAAATGCACTACCATTGTACGGGTGCGTCTGCGTAAGTGGTTTGCACTGCGTATTTTCAATTCAAAATGACTCAGCTGCTCAGTTCTGATGAAAACTTGTTTTGCAATGTATGATGTGATTTATTATTTCAAATGTGCCAGTAGACATGCCGGATGTGACTTCACCATGTGTAACCCTTTCCTGAGTGACCTCGCACTATTAGTCCGGAAAAGTAGGCGTTGTTCAACAAGCCAACTCTTTTATTTTTTTAGAATCTGTTTGATGACTTGCAATATAGTGTTCTTTTACTCCTTTGCGCTTTTCCACATTAGCATAACTCTGACCCAACAGGATTACCCATTATAAGGCTATCAAATGTTTTTTTTTTTTTCGTTTCTCGTCATTCTTGTCCATTTGTGAACCACGCCCCGACTCTATTATTGCGACTATTAAAAGAAAGGGTTCAACTCGGATTTATATCAAACAGCACCCCTTTTATCATTGTATCATAGAAAAAAAAGGAGGTTTAATCTCTTCCATATATCATCTTTTATTTTTTCAAGCACACGACTACAAGCATTATTTTATAGTCCGTCCTGCGTTATGCGCCGACTGCGTGATCAATAAGAGTGATTTCTTTTTTTGTGAAAAACTATCATTTTTGATATTAAAGCGATTGCTATTTAGTTGACGGGGGATGATAAATCACTTTAATTGTTTCAAGCCTTTTGATTTTCGTAGATGTTGATAGCTTCATTGACAAAAAAGTTGAATAATACATTTTTTAGGTTAGAATTTGAGTGTAATGGTAAATTCATCTTTATGGTGTGTTCCTTCTTTCTCATTCTCATGCCAGACGACGCACGGTTGATGTATGTATTTCCAAATTGAAATGGGAACCCCTTTACGTGAACGAGATTAAATTGGAGGTATTGTTAAATGTTGATCCTCATTAAATTATTATTTTGATTCCATTGTTGCATGATGAACGCGCTAGCATAATACAGAGTCCCTCTTACGAATGGACACACTCAAAGAAAGAAACTGAAAATTTTCTTGTAATAAAAGAATTAACGTTTTGTCACCTTATACACGACGTATCGTGATGTATTCTATGTACCTTGGATTATAGCAGCATCTTACTGTCGTGCGTAAAGGAAGCTGTCAAAAAAAGGAACAAAGTCGCTGGGGTAACTTGTCTATTGAAATTGTAACTTTTGTTCAGATTGGTTTGTATTAAATTTAGCAATTCAAAATCATATTTTTGACTTTTCAGCAAAAATTGAAAGTTCAGAATATCAATCCATTTTTTAACATTGTTGTACCTTCCCTATCAAGTCCAAAAATATTTTTTTTAGGTACGGTTGTTATCGGTGTTGACTGTTTGTAGTAGGCAATGCGATATGTCGTTTTTCACCTAGCCAATGCATATAAACTCCGACTATCACCTTCCAAAAGACGGGTGTCTTTGACTGTGAATTGTGGTTTATCTTACCACATTTTTAAAGACTTCGAGGCAGAATATGAGCGTAGGAAGAATGTATCTTTCACTAAGATTCCTTTATTTTCTCAGACAACAGCAGAAGAATACACAATATGGTGTGAACAAATGAAGTCTTAGTCTCAGTTACCGCTGGATGAAGTGAACAACCTACATAAATTGCCAAAGTTGATTTTGATATCGTCCTGAGTGATGTAACTCTAAAGTACGAAAATTGGACCAGTACCATGCACACAATCTTCTATAAATCTATAAAACCATTTAATACATCAACAACGTTGCAAATGAACAGTGAGTAGTTTTAATTGCGCTTGGCAGTAAGCGACAAATATATGCTCTTAACAAAAAGGGACTTCATTCATATTGGTATTTGTTGGTAAACATAATATTTTGTTCAAGTCCCCTGTTAATCTCGAAGGTGGAACTCCAGATCATCTTCGATTCCATAAAGAAAAAGAAGTCAGCGGGAGTCGATGGTATATCCAACATTGTACTGCGACACTTACCACCTGAAGCTGTGGACATTTACGCCACGCTGTTCAACAACGCGCTGAATAATGCATATTATCCAGTACGTTGGAAGACGGCGGTGGTTCATCCACTCCCGAAAAAGGGAAAGGACAACTCCAATCCGGCGAATTTCCGATCGATAAGTCTCCTTCCGAGTATCAGCAAGGTTTTCGAAAAGATTCTCAATCGAGCACTGTTCAAGTGGTCTGAGGACAATAATATTATACCAGAGAACCAGTTTGGTTTCAAGGCTGGACATGACTGTATTCATGCCGCCTCCAAACTCGTCTCTGATATACAATGGAACAAAGCCAAAAAACAGTGCACTGGTGCATGTCTGGTTGATTTAGAGAAGGCTTTTGACACCGTATGGTTAGAGGGCCTCTATCTAAAGCTGACCAGACTTGGCATAAGTAAACCACTGCTATATATGCTTCATGACATGCTGACTGGTAGAACGTTTGTTGTCAAAAGTGGCAATGTAACTTCTACCACAGAATTTTTCATTAAGAATGGTCTGCAACAGGGAGCGGTAAACTCGCCGATTCTCTTCAGCATTTACACCAGTGATATGATAGGTAGTCTTACTCAGGCAATTGCGTATGCGGACGATCTTATCGCGTACAGAACAGCCTCTACTGTCGAAGTCATTCGAACTCTTTTGCAGCGGGACTTCGACAAGATCCAGAGATATTGTGATGACTGGAAGTTGAAAATCAACTTTCAGAAATCAGAAACTATCCTGTTTAGGACACCGTTGTCTAGGGCCTCTAGGGATACGAGAAAGAACTGGCGAAAGCTGGTGATCGTTGGACCAAACGGACAGCCACTGGCGAGTATAAGTGTAGTAAAGTACCTTGGCATCTGGTTAGATCAGTATCTATATTTCGGAAGACATGTAGATGCTGCTCTGGCTAGAGCTAGGGGAGCATTTGCCCTGACAAGACGATTGTTTTATAGCAGTCGTCTTGACAGCAGGGTGAAGGTGATTTGCTACATGGCCCTCATTAGGCCGATGATTGCCTATGGGTGCTTGGTGTGGTTCAACGTTGCCCCATCTCAAATGGAAAAGATACGGGTGTTTGAGAGGCAGTGTCTGAGGAGCTGCCTTGGACTTCACAGAACACCAGTATCTGACTATACAAAATACTATTCCAACCAGGTCCTATACAACGGGGCCAACATAAACCGAATAGACAATTTTCTGGTGAAACTCATTCGGTTTCACGCGGCAAGAGCGATGGCTTCGAACAATAGTCTTATCTTTGGGGCCTTCTATCCCAATGATGAATATTTTGAGAGTGCGCTTTTAAGTGGCTTTATTCCGCCCGAAGCTTTCCTATATTTGGATATTCGAGGGCTAATACAGGATAGATCGGCGGTTCCGCTAATCTACCACGTCTTCCGACGAACTGTGGATAGGCGGCTCCTATACGACCGAGACGTCGTCGCTCAGTGCGGAGGAGAGCGCCTGCGGTTCAGCAGGAGTGTGTCCGATTGGGACCGTCGGAGTAGGTCACAACAGGAGAACCTGTTGTGGTGGTTGAATGAGTATTAAAGATAGTTGACTTAAAATTGTTATTTTATGGCCGACTTACATAGTTTTAGTCTTAGGTTTAGATGCAAAGCAGTCATGGTGGCACAAAAAAAAAAAAAACGCTTGCTGTGGCTGTTCTAGTTTTTAAGTTGTTTTAGGTAGTTTTAATGAATTTTTAAGTAGTTTAAGTTAGTCGATAAGTAGTTTTAATTAGCATGTAAGTTTAAATAAAATAAAAAAAAGACAAGGAACCAAGTTTTTCAAAGTTTTCTTGGTAAAAAAATTTTGTTACTTTTATATTTATATCTTAGATAATAGGTTAGTTAAGTAGTTGATAAGTAGGCTAGTTTTTTCATGAATTTTTGTCTAGCATTTAAGTTAGTTTTAAGAAAAATAAAATAAAAACGAATTTAAAAAAAAAAAAATAATATTTTGTTGAGTGTGAAAATAAACTTTGCAGTGATACTGGTCATGAATTCCACTCCTTTTATATCAATGTTATGATTTAACACACTCTTTTTGTTTTTATATGTTAATAATATGTGTTTCAATGTAAACATCTTATATTCTCATGTTTTTAATGCAATAACCCCATAAAACAGCACTCCCGCAATATAATTGTTTTAATAAAATAAATAAATAAATCAAAAATAATAAAAATAAAATTTCTTTCCGGGAAACAAAATATTGATCGAGAAATTTGCAATTTTCTTTATATGTCCTGAATGCAACAGTTTTGTTGGAACTAATATGCTTATAGCGTAGGTACATAAAGTTTAGTCAAAATCATTAGAGGTGTTTTCGAGAATATTAAGGTTATGTATAATTTTGTATGGCAGGTCTAGAAATATGACCAACAAAACGCTGGATACGAAGTTTAAGAAAATCGGTCAAGCCATTACACCCAAGACGGACAGACTGACAGACGCACGAGTTATCCTCTTATTGCATTCGCAAAATGATAAAAATTATCTTAAACAGCTGATTTCAAAACTTGAGACATTCCTCCTCCCGGATTCGAAGTGAAAAATGTTTCCCACTTCAATCAAAATAGGAGGATTTAATATAATAAGAAAAAAATCTCTGGAATTACTTACGACTGGGCTGAAATTATTTTGACCGAAATATTTATTGACTAAATTTCAGTTTTACCAAATAACCAAAAATCAGAATTAAGTTCTTAGACATAGTTCTACATAATGTATTTCTTTTATTTTTTGACTTCAATAACCAAAATGAAAGTAAAGGCTTTTCTTTAATTCGGCCAAAATATGGAACAGTTCTCGCATGCTTGGTGATTGACTTAATGACTACCTCGCATTAAGAGAGCAATTAACGTATGATCAAGTCGTGCACCCACCACTTGTTTCCAATGAAGTCACTGTTAAAATTACTTTTTGAAGGTTTTTTTTTAATTGTTATTTTAAATACTCATAAATCTAACTTATCAACTACTTAACTAACTTACTTGCCCTATGCGGACGCCCTAAATTGAACGCTAACAACATAAATCTACTGCATATTATCTAATATATAGTTTAAAATAAGGTACACATCTTTATTTTTTTAGCAAGAAAAAAAATGTTTTGAAGGAGTATTTTAAAGTTCAAAGTCTTCCAAGTCTTATTACCCATTCCATTTCCCGGTATATATTAAATAAACACAAACCAAACAAATGCCTGGTCCTGCGACACACCTATTGTTCCACATAGTTGTGACTCTAAATAAAAAAAATCTTAGAATGAATATCCTTATAAATACCATTCCACCTGCTATTGTCCATGGCATGACTATACAAAACATTGACAGACATTGATTGCCGGTTAAGCACATCGCACAATTCCAATAATGACCAAAACGAGGGATATCATTATTTTGAGAAAAAAATGTTTATCATAAATTAGAAATGAAATCAAATTCGAATCCCAATTTTATTTCTCTTCCTCTCTCTATCTGACTTTGCACTCTGTTTGAAAATCATTAAACCTTTCCGGGCAGAACAAAGCGGATTCTCCGCCCTCCATCCGGCAATAAGTGCCAGTTTGAAGCACGTCATTCCAGAGTCATATCATTCAGAGAACCAGAGCGGATAAACGAAACTAATAAGAGTCTTTAACACAACAACAAATTAGAATCGGACGCTCGTATTGCACGAAGGGGCACACCGGTACCGATTTGTGCACCATGTTTGCTTTGGTCCTGGTCACCCTGAAATTAGAACATACTCGCGTATCAAGTATTGTTCGGGATATACCTAGAAGAGAGCAATTCCAATTCTACTGACAACAATGCCTACGCATTGTCGATTTGTTTGTGTGCATTTATGCCATTGCCATCACTTTAAAAATCCTCCACCCCCATGTGACCTTTGTTCAGTGAGACGTCGAAACGACTTACGAACAATTCACATGACATGCCCTCATTTAAGGACTAATTGTGACCGACCTTTGTCGCTACGTATATTGCACAAATGTGTACGCCGATTAATTAAAACATATTTTGTGAATGGGAAACGTGCTGCAGGATGTAATGACGTCCTATTATGATGCCTTGTGCTGAGGTGCTATGAATAATGTTTGCATTTTGAAACAAAAACTAGGTGATTTTAGGCAATACATACAAAAAATGAATGTACACGCACTCTTCAGCCAGGAAGGGCAATCACCCTAAGCATAAGCATTGCGGATCAATCATTAAACTTGAATTGATTTTTGATGTCAAATTATTAAATCATTATTAAATCATTAAACTTGAATTGATTTTTGATGTCAAATTAAGTGGCAAAGATTTTTGAAAAGAAAACTAGATTTTTTTGCCAAATCTAAAAAAAAAATTGTAAATTAATCAAGCATAAGCTGACCACACGTCATCTTTTAAGAGAACGTGTCCTCTTTTTGTCTAAAAAAAATCTTTTTGAAAAAACATGAAATTTGTCCTCTTTCAAGGTTTTTACAGTTTAATCAATTTTTCGACATCACAAATCTACAACAAAACTTTTTTTCAACACTAATTCAGAAATTTTCTGCATATTTGTACGACTTAATACATTTTTGTACCTAAACTCATTGACTCCTATCCCATCTAGCTTTATTAGGCTTGGAGAGATTTTGATAGTTACACCGATCTACTCAGAATTGCTAGCTAAGTCTATCTAACCATGTCTGTCTGTCTGCCCGTCCGTTCGTCCATCTGTGTAACACCGATTTTCGGGGCTTTAATTTTGAGTAAAAGTAATAAATTTTTTTAAATAGAATCTCTGAGCGACGAAGCAGATCAAGTGTAAAAATGTTTCGCTCACCCCACTTGTTGTTCTTTTTGATCTGCTATTTTTGATTTGAGATTTTTGGAGGTGTCCTCTTTTTCATGGGCATGGATCTAGTCACTCAAATCAAGCACCAAGAACTTAAAAAAAAAAGGAAAATTAAATGAAAGTATCGGTTGAGGAAAGTGGGGATTACTCCTGCCACTAAGACGAACCCATCGAGGAGCACTTTAAATCAGGTAGATACATTGGAGGACCCCATAAAAATGTAAATCTAACTCATTTATTCACAGCGAAGCGACTTGGCTAGACGTTGCGAAGCAATGTAAACTATTGGAAATATAACCAGACTATTGAGGAGAGTTTTAATGGAGCACGGAATGTATTTTAATTACATTTCAACTTGAGATGTTTAAAATTCAATAAAGAGGGACTATACCAGCTAATGATTGGTCCCAGACTGAGCAGAAACACTGTTTTTCCTAGACGGTTCTGCAATTAAAAAAATAGCAAAGAATGGCATCTGGAGTGGAAGGCAGTCACAAATATGAATATCTATACTTCCCTACAGAAATGCGGAGTATGTGGGAAATAAAACATCATTATGGGAACAAAAACTATTTAGGTAAGGTCCCCAATAAAAAAAAAACACCCCAGATTGCAAGTGAAGAATTCCCAATTTGGAGTCAACGGTGGCATCCATAGTCCCAGTTAAGATAGTAATCAACCTATTTGAGCTTCGACATATTCGGACAACAGGTCATCTAGGTACATCAAGGGTTATTCTGGGCCCTTTAACAATTCAGTAGCGGTTGCATGTCCTTGGTGTATCTAATAAATTGGAGTTTGACCTCCAGGTTGGTGGTAGCTTCCTTACCACGTAAAAAATACTTGGTTATGAGAGATTAAACAGCCTAAGATAACGGCTCTCAAATACATAACAGACCCGGAACGATCAACAACAATGACTTTTGAATGTGTACCTAGAACATATGCACACCCTACACGGGAGCTAGTCAACAACTTGCATCTGTAGCACGGTAAAGGGCAGATATTACCGCGATTCAGGAAATACATTGGACTCGATCAGGAATACAAAAAAAAACAAAGACTGCACACGTTTATTAGGATACGGATTTGTTGTGGGAAGGTCAAGAATAATCGACTTTAAGCAGGTAAGGGATCGCTTGGCTGTGATCAACTTCAAAGCAATGTCTTACAACATCAGCATTATTGATGAGATGGGGCCTGTCCGAAATACGATGTGAAAATTTTTATTCTTGGGGAAAAAGGAAACCATCTTCGGCGGGTTAGTTGGTAAACACAGCCCCCACGAAACGACAACATACTGAATGTTTACAAATAACGAGGGGAAAACTTCGACTCTGATCATTTTCTCGTTGCTTAGCTTTGTAGCCAAATTTACGGCCCGAGTGACCAACGGAAAAAAGTGAGCCGGAGATTGCCAGAGTCTATACAAACAACAACTGAGAGAGATACTCCCCGCTGTGCCACCATCCATCAATTCACCAATATCAACACCTCGTGGATACAGTATCCTAATATCACCAAAGAAGTAGCCGATACCGCATCATAGGTTACCATAAGCCCCGAAACAGAATACAAATAACTACTGAGTGAGTGGATACAGTATCGCAATATCACCAAATAAGTAGCCGAAGCCATCATTGGTTACCAGTACCA
Organism: Rhingia rostrata; assembly: GCA_949824845.1. Classification (NCBI taxonomy): domain Eukaryota; kingdom Metazoa; phylum Arthropoda; class Insecta; order Diptera; family Syrphidae; genus Rhingia; species Rhingia rostrata. The sequence goes on along the minus strand of OX463755.1, from coordinate 138,162,611 downwards.
AAAAGAGATGACAGAACAGGCGCACATATCAAGGCTACAACGCAAAACACGCACCGTTCGGAAAGAGTATCGAACCAGAAGAAGGTAAGAGAAGAAAATCCTGAGTAATAAAAAAGAGGACAAGCACCCTCCTATGCCTAGCTCAGGGAAATCGACAATAAGAACATCCGCCAATTCTACAAGAAAGCCAAATTACAAATTCGTACTGTGGTGCGCAGACGATATCGACATCATTAGTAGCTTCCATCTTGCCGTTGTAGAAGCATTTACGGCAATTGACTAAGGGAAGAAACGCGTTGGTCTTGTAGTTAACGAGGGCAAGACGAGTATACCCGATCAACAAAGAAAGTACTGTCGGCGCACAACCTTCTACAAAATTTCACTGCAACAATTATGAGGTAGCTAAAATGTCCAACTACATAGGAGTCAAAATCAACCCCTAGAATTACACCTTAAGCTTAGAAAAACCGATGGGATCAAAATATTGGCCCGTAAGTCCAAATGTTTGAAACTACCTTTCTCCAATCCTACCAGTTCTATTTTATAGCGCCGAATGTTGGACAATAATCAGCAAAGGGGGCAAATATTAGGCACTTACGATAGAAAAATTCTATGTTGAAGTTTTTGGTCTGGTATGCGAATATGTAATAAAAAACTACAGTGTAAGATTTACAATCACGTTTAAAAAAAAAATCCAGTAACAATAAATGCTTTTGCGACGAATTCAAAGAATGTTGTAATTCGAAATAAACGCATATCCTTAAAATAGAGCCCCCTAAAAAATGCGAATATTTGACGTGGAGTGGACTTATTGTAATTCCTCGCAAGCAAGCAATACGAAATTGCTGGGGTGGGCTCTAAGGGTTGAAACGAAATACGAGTGTACGTATGTTGAGAGATATTGAATAAACGTCTAGCATTATCAGAGTTTACAGTTCGTGACATGAGATACGATAGGAATTTCCATCGAAATCCTTTCAATGCCATCCCCTTCGCGATAAGCAACGCCGAAAAATTCAAACTAAAAAAACAACATGTTATCCTTTCTTACAAGAGTTTCTGCATTGCCGAATAATTGAAATTAAGGAGCACGTGTTAAGGATTTCAGGAATTTATGCGAAGCAGTGTTGTTTTTCTTACAACGATAAACATTCGGTAGAGGGCATTTTACATGCTGTCTATCATTGTTTATTAGATTTATTTGAATTTCGTGTCATTCCTAGTCGATTTTGAAGTTCAATTCAAATCAATTATGAACTTCCAGTCTAACACCAATACGGTTCCATCAATTGAATTAACTCATTTCTAAGCCATAACTTACAACAATACAATCTCAGCAGGATATCTTTCATTGCACCAACCCTCTGATGTTTTCATTTCCAATCATCACTCCTGCAAGGACCAAAGAATGTTACTGTTGCCGATGAAAAAATTCATTAACATTGTCATCGGAAGAGCGCCTTTTGCAATACAAAAAAGGGGCAACATATGTCTCCACCCCTTTAGAAAGTTTTGCGCAAAGCAAAGGCTTGATCTAGTCCAATTCGGATTGTACCGTTCAATTGGACTCGCATGAATCCTTTTTATCCCTTTTATTATTCGTGTAGTGTTACAGTAGTTGGGTTTGAGAAAAAAATTCCTGTTGTGCCCTTATGAAAAGGGGTCCACTTTTTGACATCACTTAGACACACCAGGAGAGCCAGGCAACATGAAAAGGTTGTGTTGTCATCGCACTAGTGTGAACACATTATGGACTAATTTTTACCCATCATAAATTTGAAAGTAAATTGGTGCAAGGCGGCATCAGATGCGTTTGATTAGTATAAATGATACTCGCACTGCTTTTATGCAAACGGGTACAACCAACCCCTAGACAAGGGATGTATAGGTACACAAGGTGGGAGGAATGGCATTTTAATTACAGCTGAGGGTGTACACGTGCGAGCACTTTTAACTGACGCAGTTTTAAGATTACCTACTGCTCATCCCAAGCCAGGAATATCATATACTAGGGATTATCCATAATATTGGATGAGTTACGTTCGGGCCAATGGAGCTAATTTCGATGGGCTCAGCAGCTTGAAGAAGAAATTAATTCAAAAGCTGCAGCTGAGCAGGAGGATAATCTACCATCGATTGATATTAAAAGTGCTTACTGCAGGTAATATGATAAGACAAGTGGAAATGTTGTGTCACTGCGCTCACGTGTGGCAAACATATTTTATTACTTCGCACTGAGCAATATGTCCTTGAATGTGCACGTGCGGCTGACTAAATTATCATTTATGAAAGTCTAAAAGGTCAAATGAGCGAAAATTGTACTTCATATAATGGGTCTCTCGAAATTCGAAATTTCTGTTGTAACTAAAAAAGAAAGATCCGAAAGCCCAGCAAGACGCTTTGCTTCGAATGATGCAAATTTTTTCTCTTTTCTGCATAATACTAATCAGTTAAAAATTTGGAAACCTATCGAATGATTTCCGTAATTCACCTTAGGGTCCAGTTATAGCTATCATCCAAAATAATTTTTTTTAATTTTTTTAGTGCAATTTTATACATCATTTATTGACAAGTTGGGGTTGATGAAACGAAACTTATGAAATTTAAAACAAGTTTATCCAAAAATATTATAATCTTTAATTAAAAACTTTCACAGAAAATTATTTTTTTTTTGTTCAGGAGTAATATTTCGCATTCCATACAAATGAAACGCATTCGTTCGAATGATATTTGTTGCAATCTTTTACTTGTCTTTAGTATGACTACCCCTAGTAACTATTGTGGTTTTTTCACCTACTGTCGTGTCTTAATCACAGAATTTTACAATGATGGCTAAGTAAGACTTTTCAGTTCCGTCATGTTTTTGTTCCCATGATGATTTTTAATGATAAATTTTACAGTATAATTTTATATCGTCCATGTGCGTTTGAACATTTTATTCTCATCTGCTTCAACTGTTTCTCGATTATTGTGGTTTATTTCGGAGTTCGGAAGAATAAATGCTGTGTCGAGCGATTAAAAAAGCTGATTATCACTACTGATTAGATGAAACAACAAACAATTTGGTTCACAAATGAATGGAATACTCTCGATCGATACGATTTTCCAAGAACTGGTGCGACATTCCAAAAGAGTAATTCATCATTACGTAATTGTTGTTTGACAGATAAAGTGAGAACGTTGTTCCACTTATTCAAAAAATGACAGCTGACGCAGCCGAGGGAAATCTGCGAGGACTCCAAAAGTGGAACTCGTCTTTTATGCCAATAAAAAACGCCAAACACGTATAATTTTTTGAGCAATTATCAAACACGCTTATAATCCCGTAAAGCGGGGTTATGCCAATCATATCCCAGCTTTTTGAAGATATGGTTTAAACAAAAATTGATATCTCCGAAGCTGATTTTTACAAATTTTTATGTTTTGAGGTATCTACCCTGAGTTCAAAAAAGTAGAACGGGCCTATCTAAATTACGCGGTCGATTTGACTTAAGTTTTGGATGCGATGTTGATCACAAGGAATAACTAAGCTTTGGCAAGTATATTTGGAATAAAAGCATATTAACGTTGAGTTAAATAAAAATTGGTACGCAATGTTATATGAATGGATATTCTGAATATAACTTGTTACTCAGAATTTTTAAAAACATGTAATAATAATTTTTTTTATTCAAGTACATTTTTTTAATATTAATTTTCCCGAAAATGTTTCTAATTATTTTGATTAAATTTTGAATTAGATGGTGTATACGTGTGATAGAATGCAGCATACACAGTTTTTCCGTAAAATGATTATATAACGGTAATTCGTAAATTAAATGATATATTGAAAATTGAACACAGAATTTTAACCAAATTTTGTGGATCGCATACTGGATTTTTTTATCTGCATACCAAGTTTTTCGCCATAGGAACGATTAACTTGACTTGACCAAATTTTTTTTTATTAAAACAGGAACTCTTTAATTTATGGCATATTTCACGAAGAGATAAGCCGATTTGTTCTGAAAAAGTTTACTTGGACCGATCTGATTAAACTAATTGGGTTCAGGTTTAGAATTTTACAAAAAAAACAACATTAAAATAACGGCTGCTTTTGGTCAGCATTTTCAAAAAAAAATTTTTCTCAAGAGCTCTTCGTTCTTTTTAAAATTTCATAGCTAAACTAAAAAGTCTACTTAATTAAATACGTTCCTAAAAATTATATTCAATAATGGGTACCTTACATTTAAGATAACCATTATTGTAGATTTGATGTTAAATAACTCAATTTTCTTAAAACAACTTGGGCATTAGAAATTTTATAAAATTACACTTCCAATGTTTTACTTAAAATTTTAAAAAATGTTTATCAAAAGTGTATTTGTTCAAACTCCGTATGAAACACATTATTCTTCTACATTATTGGGGAACTTTGCCCAAGTCCTATCGGACCGTTAATTGTAATTTATAACATAAAGACAGAAAATTGTATATTTTCCACATAAATCAAAAAACCACTTGTATAAGATATGACTGTCACTCAATTTCACCCGATAAATGGAGCTTGTGGTAAAAGGCGACTAAAACGAAGTTACAACTAGGCAATTTTAACACCGATTAAGGAGACACTCCTTACGTGCTAAAGCTGCTCCGAAAGTTTATACACAAATCCGTGTCCTAAAAGTAAGATAAAACAAAATAATAATAAAAGTATGCAATAGAGTAGAAGAACTGCATTCATATACATTATTATAAAAAAATCCTCTATAATCCGGCTAAACGAATGTGAACCAATCCATATAGGTTAGTGCAGTTTATTTATAAAAAAAATAAATCGCTGAACCTTTATGTGTATCATATAAAAAAAACACAATCCTGGACAGCCTTTTGTTGCATTGCACCTAACTCAAATTACAAAATTACATCTTCCGGAAAAAAAATTCTTTTTGAACGCATAATCCGCACAGTGTTGCATGAGCAAGTAAATAAAAAGACACACACCTAATGCCAACTTAGTGCGTCCAGAGGATATTTCTCTTGGAATTCCAGAAAAGTAGCGGCAAAATTCAAAGCAGAGATTTAGTCGTTTATCCACTTGATTTGAACAACTGAATAGAGCGCTGATGACATAAAGCAAAGATTGAGTGTACAAACATTCAAAGAGATGCTCTCCTACAGGTGGTGAAACTTTATCATGTAGGGATGCCGTGTCCATATATACCAAAACAAAGAACAGATTTAGTCAATCCTCAGGGGTGTCTTTTCCTACACTGATTGCATTACGGATAAGCCAAAGAAAGGAAGATTTTCCTAAGTATAACTTAAATACAAGAAACGTTTCTACATGCTCCGAGTTAAAGGATCCCATACATTGCATACGCACAGGTAGGTAAGGTTGAATGCAGCATACATGTGCAGACAATGCGTTTCTTTTCCTTAGTTTTTTTTTTCGAAAGTGTATAACACATAATATATCTCTCAAACATCACCTTCACCTATTGATTTATTTTTTCTGTTCATTGGAAAATATTACGAAAGGGACTACGTCTAATTACGATATATTTGGAATGCTTTTGTTGACGCAAATAATTTTGAAAAAGGGCCTGCAGATAGAAAACAGCCAGCGGGGATATTTGACATCTCGTTCAGTCATTCAGTACGACGTTCATTTTTAGCCTCCTGGAGTGTCAGTATCCTGCTGGGAGTCACATAGTTGATGGAACGCTGTCGCAGTAGTCGAAGTAGGCACAATAACGCTTGCACAGTATAAGGGTGCGACATCAACGCTCTAAACTTTAGTCTGTGAGTTTATATTTGTTATTTGACAAAAAAAATCCTGTTCCGACAATCAGTATGTTCTCAGAAATATTCATATGAATTTTGCATTCGATAAAAAGAAAAAAAAAACGTGACATTTAAGGAATTGTTTCACTTGTTATCTTTTTTGTGAATGATAACAAAGATAATCGTTAAGTGGGTCATGTCAATGATCATATTTTGGTAATCTATTATTTTGAGGGTATTTGAGGCCTTATTTTACATTTAATTGTATATTGATTATTTATTTAGTCTTAGAGATAAGCAATTTAGATTTGGATTAGATTTCAGGACTTGTACCAATGTTTGTCGATTATTTAATTGTTGAACGTTTTTTTTATATTGCAGCAACCACAAAATAATTTGGAAGCCAACATAATATAATATAAAAAATAATCACCTGGCAACGCGTCACCTTGTCTAAGTCCCCGAGAACTCTCCATCATCATCCTGTACAATTGGACAAGTTTTGGGTAAACCAGAACTAGAATCTGCTGCTTAGTCTTAAGAAATGGGTATCATATGCGGCCTCAAAATCGATGAATATATGAATATCAAAAAGATCAGATTAAATCTGCTTTATAGAAGATTTTCTTCTTACTTCAAATTTTTAATCCCAGCAGACACTTGTATGAGATCTTTATTTTTATTGCAGCTTCTACAATGGCAGACTTATAGAAGACACGGTGTAACAGCACAACGAGACAAACAAAGTATCACCTTGTTACAGAACTATAAGATAATGAAAGGAACTTTCAGTACACATGTTTCTACCAATATACAAACTACATCAATCCATGAACAGGATTAACAAAAAAATTTCTAAAAAGATGCACATGGATCTGCTTCATGTTCAACATACCTGAGAGAAGTATGTATATAAAAACAAGTTATTCCATTCGACCAAATTTCCATAATTTTGATAATATTTCACGTGGCTTTACATAGCATTGCCAGGACTTGTTAATTATTTGTATAGATATAGTTATTCCCACTAAAATTGGTTAAGCGGATGACACTTTTTGCTGTCCTTGTCAGTGTTAAAACTGGCAAAAATCTCTAAGCGAGACAAATCCATGTCGGTCCATATTGGTTTCCAAAACCTGGGATATTCCAGAGAGCACTGCTGAAATGGCAATACATCAAGGTTTTTTTTTTTCAATAGCGCACTAGCGCGGACTAACTCAGACTAGCGTGAATAAGAGCTTATTAGCGTTGGCCATAACCGCGCCCTAAGTCAATAATTCAAATGAATTGCGATACTACCTCCAAACTAACCAAGATCATCGACTCGGTGTTGCCTGCATCAAATTCTGCAGCAACTGCAAATACGTGAAAGAAAATTAACATTAGGTACATATTCTACAAAATGATCTGAACAATGTCATTATATTCAACCTAAACAGATTTTTCAAGAAACAAACTCGACGTTAGGAGTAGATAAAGGAAAGTTAACGGGTCTAAGTTTATTAAGGATAACTCTTAACATCAAAGATTACTGCAATTTGATACCTTTTTATACTGCCTGGCTATTGGGTACCTTAATTAGATAACGACATAAAGTCTGTCTTTCGTGTTTTGATGACTTAGCAAAATCTTAGGATATCCTGTGGAAAATTCATCTTGTTGCGCTGTGTGAAAAAGAGGTAAAACCTAAAACATTACAAAAGCCCTTCGAAATGGGTTAGGATCAGGCTGATCAGAACTATGTCAGTCAAAATATGAAATATCTTCACCTAGAGATAATGTCATACTCCAAATCTTACATTCAACCACGGCTACGGTCATATACCGATTTCAAATTCAATAAGAGACAATAAAATTAGTGATGGGAAAGAATAATAACGAATCCCAGCATGTTTGCTCCCATAAAAATTACGTTCTTATAATTTGCCATAACAAGATAGATAAAAATGAATTTACGGATAATTGCCGATCACACCCGGACGAATCCTTCAACCCTTTCCATTGTTATGTTATTCGTCTTCGCCTATTCACCGTGGAAAAAAAGAGAAAACCACCCAAACAGAGGCGTCTGATTTTTTGCATGCACAATCTAGAACCTTGTTTATTCGCAATAATCGAATTAAAAGTGTTGTATCATCGTATCGATGTTTACACAGTAATAAGGATGTCAACCGAACAACCCTTTCATGCTTCATGCTTTGCATCATCATTTATCGTCAGATTATCCAAATGAACAGAATACTACGATCGTGTTCGCCTGTCATCCAATATTTAACTATTCAAATAAAAAAAAACTGTTCCCTATTTTACACGCATGCAGATTTATTTAAAAATAAAAAAGGTGTTCCATAATTCGTTTCGGTGAAACGCATGCAAATATTGAACTAGGTCCCATTCACTTCGTTCAGAGACACAGCACATGCGTCCACGTTTTTAATCCTTTCCCTTTTTTGCCGCTTATTGAAACGTCAAAGCTACTGTTGGACAAAAAACAAAAGTGTCACCCTTATTTTATGACAGTGACAGTATTAATAGTACTTAATGTCCTCTTAACGATGAACATCGGTACGTATTCTGCCCCGAATACAGAGTTTTGTAGTGTCTTGTACAAATAGCTGCTATTTTCCTGTCAACGCGTTTTTGATATGAAATTTGATTCTTATGAATAATTTTCACAAAAGGGAATTTATTTGTTTAAGCACATTTTGAAAGGTAAACAAATTTAATTTGAATTTGTTTTAGGAACAGAGCAACAGCGACTTTAGCCGATAAACTGAAAAAATATATTTCAGAAAATATCGTTTGTTATTAAAATATGTAAGTACAAAGATTGCTTTCGAAGCTGATGTGGTTGGTTTCTCACGCCCACCAGCAAGAAACCCCTGGTTTGATGAGGAATGGCGACAGATGCTCGCAGCCAAGAACGAGGCCTACAAGGCTAAGCTACAGGTGAAGACGAGAGCTGCCGTTGAGCTCTTTAGACAGAGAAGAAGGGAAGAATAACGGCCTTTCCAAAAAGAAGAAAAGGGTAAGAACAAGAGGATATAGAGAGGTGCCACTCCAGGAACGATGTTCGTAAGTTTAACCAAAGTATAAAACGTCAAAGCCAAGGATACAAGGCTCGAGCAGAATCCTGTAGAGATGAACAAGGAAATATCGTAGTTGAGACACTGTCGATGCTGAGGATATGGAAAAACCACTTCTGCAGACTGAACGAACCATTCAATATTGGCTACGACAGCGAAAACTGCCAACCACCCGACCTGAGTGAAGTGAGGTTAGCAATATCTAAACTCAAGCTTAATAAGGCTGTCGGAAATGACGGCCTTCCCGCCGAGCTTTATAAAAGCGGCGGAGATGACTTGGTAAGAAACATCCAACAACTCATAAGCCGAATCTGGTCGGATGAAAGTATGTCTGAAGAAGGGAACCTTAGCATCGTTTTTTTTTTTTTTATAATTTACACGTACTCAAGGGGTTATGATTATGAATACCCTTTATATGTTACCATAGTACGAGCGTTAGAGAAGGGGAAGAAAGAGAGGATAGGAAAGATTTTGGATGTAGTGGAGACTTAAACTCCATGGGTGGTGTCCGAACTAGCTTGGGGGGTCACTTTTTCTTGTGTTCGTTAAATTTGAAGAAATTCAAGATGGTGTGCATACTTCTAGGTATTACACCGACCTTTTTATTTCTTTTAAATAAAAGTGAAATGGATTTTGGTTGGGGTTGAAAGCGCAACCTTCCACTCAACAGACGAACAAAGAAAGGAGACCCTCTAAACTGCGCCAACTACAGAGGCATAAGTCTCCTCAACATCGCCTACAAGATCCTATCTGCCGTAGAATGCCCACTACCTATTCATCGATTTCAAGACCGCATACACAGCATTTGCAGAGACGAACTATACAGAGCCATGTCTAGTTTTGGTAACTCGTCCATTGGATGACGAAGGAAAATTCTCGCTGCTCCATCAGGATCGGAATCGACCTCACCGACACATTCGATACCAAAAAAGGATTTAGGCAAGGCGATGCGCTATCATGTGACTTATTCAATTTGATTCTTGAGATGATTGTGCGAATTTCACGAGCCTGATCATCCCATTCCTGCTCTACGGCGCTGAAGCATGGACTGTCTCAAAAGCGGGTGATGAAATCCCTGGTCGATTTGAGACGAAAATTGCTTTGACGGGCTATGGAGACGAAGATTCAACCAAGAACTATACGAGCTGTACCGCGACATGCCCCTGGTCAAAAGACTCGGCGTTGGACTTTTAAGATCAGTTAGCTAAGGAACGGGCTAATTGGAGAGGCATGTTGGTTGAGGCCCAGATTCATTGCGAACTATAGCGCCACTTAAGTAAGTAAGTAAGTAAAAACTACATAATGGTTATCTTAATCTTATTTAAAGCAATGACTGTTTTTCTTATTTTACTAAAGCATTTGTAGACATGTGTTAGATATGTATATACAAATTTAGAAAATAAAATGACAGATTTACAGAAAACAGCAATTACATTTAGAAACTGCTTTCCAGTTTGAAAGAAGTCAGAAATCTTTATAATTTTGTTTCTCTAAACTGAAAATAGCTCGCTCTGTTTTTAATTAGCCTTAGCAGATTTCTGTTTCTCTTAATAACTGTTCTATACATTTTGACAGGGATTGGACAAATAACTTTTCCCATATCAACTAAACACATGACCACCTTATGTTTTATTTTAACTAAAAGGAAACTGTCAGTTAGCAATAGTAGTTCATTCGGTTTTAAACTTAAAAACAAGCGAATTTTCCAAAAAAGCACGAAGTCTAGACCCATTTAAATATTTAAACTAGAACGTTAAAGTAAAAATTTAAACTTGATATCGACTTGAATTTGTTTTGTCTAGACATAGGTTAGGTTAGGTTAGTTAGGCACTGGCTGCACGCGATGCGCGTGCACACTTACACCATAAAGGTCCGTTATGGTAACACGTTCATCTGTTGTCTTTCCTATAACTCGTTCGACTAATTTAACCATTCAGAGCTAACTATGTCGCGTAGGAGGTTTCTGACATTGTTATATGCTAGCTCACCTAGATTGTTGAAAAAGTCCTCCAAGCAGATGGAGTGCTTCTGGTTAAAGTATGGCCAGATTTGCCTGGATATTTGGCAGGTTGTGCCGTTAATCCCCCTGCGGTTTGCTTTCTTGATCGCATCAATTTTTATCTGTGATTAATTTGCATGCAGTGAGGGAATACCTAACATGTATACTGTCTGGCAAGCTCACCTGCTTTGCAAAGCACCCAAAAGGTTAATGGTAAAATGCTCTGCCATCTCGTCGGCAGTCGGCATTCGTGGGCTGATTTCGAGTTGAATGAGATGGCTTCCAGGGATTTGATTGGCACTTGGCTGTCGCTGAAGTTGTTAATATACTTCGTGGATATTACATTCCATTTCAGCCAGGACAAGGCTTCTTGGATTGCCTTAGTTGCCATGATTTCCGTCTGGAAAACGCTACAGTGATCGGGAAGGCGAAAGGATATGTTTAGGTTAATCATCACGAGGACAACAACTCCATCCACTCCAAATTCTGGTTTAGACACAACCGAATGGATGTGAATCGAGGTATTGGTTACTATCGAGTTCGAATCCCATTCAAGACGACTTGGAATGGTTGTCCTGAAATTATGCTTAAAACTGAGTTGGGTAGTTGTGTGTTGGGGGTTTCTGTAATGTTAAGGTGATTCAGAATCATTGTGTGCTCACTCTGATTGGGTGTCCATTGTGACGAGGCTCTCAGTCTCACAGCTGCACAAGCTGCGGTCTGTTTGCCGTAGATATCTAGGGGCAATAGATGTATGATAGCATCTAGGGCTACGGAGGGAGTTGTTCTCAGAGCTCAGCTCATGGATATGCAAGCCAATCTTTGAACTTTACCTAGTAGTTTGCGGTTGGAGACTGTTTCCAAAGCCCATCGGACTAGGACACCATACAGGACTATGGGTCTACAATAATAGATACGTAAAGCCAGAAATATATATGTGGTTTCACACCCCATTTCTTACCAATTGCCTTTTAACAAGAGTATAAAGCTACAGTGGCATTCTTAACGCGTTCTTGGATGTTGGCTTTACAGTTCAGTTGCTTATCCAAAACCAGACCCAGGTATTTGTCCGATTCTGCGAACTTAAGACTGACGCTGTTAAGTTTGGGAGAGTAAATGTGCGGGACATTGTACTTCCTGCTGGAAAGGACCGATTTGGTTGCTTGAAAGTTCGCACCGAGTCCACATCTGGCGGCCCATTTATAGAATACAAAGGAATCATTTTGTAATAATTCTCTAAGGGTATTAAAGTGTTTCCCTGTTACAGCTAGACAATCACTTTGCATCCCTCTCTTTGCAGATTTACAAGTAGCTTGTGGGGTGCCACAGCTTACAGATGTACGCGCCAATGAGACGCCAAGATTTGCGTCCCAGTTGCCTCCCAAAGATAGTACAAATCAAAATCTCTTGTAATTACTAACTTACTTACTTAAGTGGCGCTACAGTCCGGAATGAACCTGGGCCTCAACCAACATGCCTCTCCAATTAGGCCGGTCCTTAGCTAACTGCCTCCAGTTCCGCACTCCAAGTTGGTTTAGGTCGGTTTCTACTTGTGCGCGCCACTTAAGGCAAGGTCTTCCTCTACTGCGTCCGACGTCTGGCTGGGAATCGAAGACTCTGCGAGCCGGAGTATTGGTGTCCATTCGTTCTACATGTCCTAGCCATCTTAAACGTCCAATGCGGAGTTGTTTGACCAGGGATATGTCGCTGTACAGCTCGTATAGTTCTTGGTTGAATCTTCGTCTCCATAGCCCGTCAACGCAAACGGAACCGAAGATTTTTCGAAGTATTTTCCTCTCAAATAGATCAAGGATTTCTTCATCCGCTTTTGAGACGGCCCATGCTTCAGCGCCGTAGAGCAGGACTGGGATGATCAGGGTCTTAAATAAGATCTCCTTAGTAGTTCGAGTAGTTCAGGCTTTACTACTGAATTGCATTCTTAGCCCGAAGAAACAGCGGTTGGCAAGAGTAATTCTTCGTTTAATTTCTGACGAGATGTTGTTGTCAGAATTAATAGCGGAACCGAGATAGATAAAGTCCCGTACTACCTCAAAGTTATATCTGTCAATGGTGACGTTCTGTCCATTTCGTCGATGTTGTGTGTCCTTTCGTGTTGACAGCATATACTTCGTCTTGCCCTCATTTACTGCTAAGCCCATTTTTACCGCTTCCTTCTCTATACTAGCAAACGTGGCTATGACATCACGTTGGGTCCTACCAATGATGTCAATATCGTCGGCGTATGCTAGTAGTTGTACAGATTTTTGTAAAATTGTGCCTCTGGTGTTGGCTCGTGAGTTTTGCACAATCCTCTCAAGAATCAGATTGAAGAAGTCACATGACAGCGCATCGCCTTGCCTAAATCCTTTTTTGGTATCGAATGGTATCTCCCAGCAAGATTTTAACATCGTACTTCGGTAGTCGCTCAAGGAGCTCATAGAAGCAGTCCTTAGCTATATCATCTTTTTCCTCCGTTGGGGCGTGAGCGCATATAAGGCTAATATTGGCGAATTTGGCCTTGATGTGGATCGTTACAATGCGTTCGCTAATGTCTTGGAAACATAAGACTTCTTGCCTAAGTCTGGCACTTATAACAAATCCGCATCCGAATAGTCGCTGTTTCTGCTCATTATAACACGGTCCGTAGTAGATGCCACAGTTTTTCATCCTCTTTTTGCCCGGCCCATCCCATCGTATTTCCCGGATAGCAGTAATGTCTCCTTTGTAGCAGTTTAGGGCTTCCGCGAGTTGTTCGCTTGCACCTCTCCTGTTTAATGTTCATACATTCCAGGTGCAGATACGAACGTCGTTATCCTTTTTTCGTTTAGCCGTGTCGTCAACAATAAAATCAGTCCTTTCCAAGGCTTTTGGTTGCTTCGTAACCTTTAGATTTTTCCATGATTGGGTAGTTAACAAAAGCACAACCCCCAACCTGGAGGGTCAGTTCCATTTTATTAAATACTCCTAGGACACAGGGCCATCAGTATACACTACGTGATTGAGCGCTGCCGTTGGCCTTTCGGTTCATCCGCCACCAGCTCTGTTCAAGGGGCCTGACTAACCCTTGAAATTCCTAGACAACCTGTTGTCCGAATATGTCGAATCAGCTTGTATAGGTTCGCTGGGACAGCAGGCCGGGTATTCATTCCGTGTCATTCTGATCTGGCTGTTTATAGTGTTGCTGTTTTTCGTCGTGTTATCAACACTCGCGCTTATCGTTTAGCAAGTCAAATCCGGTTGGATGAGACCAGTACCCGATGGTTACCACTTGGAGGTAAAAATAAGCACTTGATGTATAGTCAGAGTTGCAACACTGGGCATTGCCAAGTTAAAGCCAATCAGAGTCTACCCTCGTTCTACAACAGCCAACCATCCTTGTACTAGCAATTTAAAATCATTGTAAAATGTTCAAATATACTTGCGACAAAGCATTTATTCCACTTACCCGTGGTAAGCTGCCTGAAATCCACCAGAAAATGGCTGGATAGTTGAATAAATGGGTTCATGCAAGTGGCAAGAAATAAAAAAAAACGTATATATCATAAAATAATAATACAAATGTCAGCTATTTTCCAGATTAACTCTTTTTACACAAAATTGTGTGTACATTTCTCACAAAGATTTCGCAACGTAACTATAACGCAATCATTACCCACTGCAGGTCACAGGCCGTTGTCAAAGTCAAGAATTAATCCGATTACGATAGAAATGATACGCTACATCAAATAACAACCCTTTTAACTTGCAATAGATTTAATGGTGTGAAATGTATCTTTTGAGATATTTTTCGGTGGTGAGATAGAACCAGGAAAATAGTTTTGCAATTGGAAAAAAAAATCATTTTTTCGCAGAGTAACAAAATTGGATACGAACTTATTGCATTTTGCGGTTTGTGTTGTACCTCAGATTCTTTGTATGTTGGAAGCTATAGTTAGAGTCAGCTTTATTGTGAAGTGTTCATTATTCATTTTTGTGGTTTTCTCTTCTTTTGCGGTCAGTGAAAGAAACCAAGTAATTTCCTGTACCTTAGACATTGCACTACAAATATGTTTGCTTTCAAAGCAAATGTGTTTCTTTATGTCGGATTCTTTGCTCCCAGAAGACAATAACTAGCGGTGACCTTAGAAAGACCTGCTCATCCAATTGATACCAACGGGCACGATTTCTTAGAAAAGATAAGTTTAATTTTGTTTGACAAACTTGTTTATATATTTAACAGTAAACTTTGAATTGAATGGTTGAGACCCAGGTTTATAACTATAAATGAAACTGAATAAATATTTATAAATGTCTATTCAACCAACTGCAAAACCCAACTTAGCATTTACCTAAACGTGTATAGTTCAGCACATTTAAAACGCACTAAATGGATCGCAGTTAGTTTTCTTATTCTCTCTCTTTTATGTCCGTATGTAGACATTGAATAACTTTGACATTTATTAACCGAATGGTTGACACTGAACCATTGGAAGCAAATTTTGATGACCGATGAAAAGGTACCCATATCACACTCTCTGTTGCAGTAAACCAGCTAAATTTCTGCATTCATTGAACGGAGAATCCACACGAGATCCATGACTGTTTGGTCCGGCGGTTATCACAAAACCATGATTGGGATTTTTTTCGCATAGTAGTCGATGGGAATCGATATCTCCGCATGTGATTACGATATCTCGTAATGTGATAAAAAACGAAGCAAAAAAAGGGCACATTTTGATTTGTTCAAAAGAGGCGGCCATTTGATTGATGTTGTATTGAATAATAACAAAATTAAATAAAAATACATCATATATCGAAATCGGTTTTTTTTAACTTATTCAACATTCACATATCGACATAGAAGAATTTGTAGCATTCACGAACGTAATTGCGTTTGTATTTACGAGAATGTCCATAATTTATTTACTTACTTACTTACTTACTTACTTAAGTAGCGCTACAGTCCAAAATGAACCTAGGCCTCAACCAACATGTCTCTCCAAATGGCCCGGTCCTTAGCTAACTGCCTCCAGTAGCGCACTCCAAGTTGGATGAGGTCGGTTTCTAGATACTTCTGCGCGCCACTTAAGGTGAGGTCTTCCTCTACTCTGCGAGCCGGAGTATTGTTGTCCATTCGTTCTACATATCCTAGACATCTTAATCGTTCAATGCGGAGTTTTTTTTACCAGGGGCATGTCGCTGTACAGCTCGTATAGTTCTTGGTTAAATTGGAGACCGAAGATTTTTCGAAAAATTTTCCTCTCAAATCAACCAAGGATTTCTTAATTTCATTTCATTCATTCACATTCCTTTGTTCATTCATTTCTACATACCATCTTTATACGTATATATTGAAACTAAATTGAATTTAACTAACATATAGATCTTAATATAAAAATATTTTACAACAGTTAGGATAGGTGACATGAATAGGCATACATTCGCAATACATGCAGCGACTTCTAGTTATGTGAAGGTTTACTTATATACAGTGCGAGCTGCACTGTGCACACACCCTTCAAATTAAAAGTATCTATTTCAATAAACTCGAGTTTGAGCACCCTAAAACAGACTCCATTGTACGGGTGTCTGCACATCAAAAATGGCGTAAAATCTCCCTTCAAAATGTAAATTATACGTTTCATGCTTTGAGATTGCACCCAAGATAAATAAAACATGAAATGTAAATGTATTATTTGTTGGAACAGAGGATGTATAGAGAAATATGTATACATATGTACAAACATTAAATGAGTGGTGTTTTTAAAGAGTTATTCATTTTATGAATGGAAATTGCTTGTTTCATTACAAGCTGGATTGCTAAATTTTTGTGAGGCGAACGCATTACTCATGTCCATGTGCAAAAAAAATGATTATTTGAATAAACTTGAATGTGAAACATCACAAAGTCGTACACGAACTTATAAAATTGTAAAACGAAAAAATTTAGTTTCGTTAATTTTTTATCAATTTTCTTTACGCAGGATTTCAGATTATGAGAAAAAAACTTGTCAAAGGATAACAGCCCAGGAGTTTGACAGAAACTAACAAAATAATTCTTTGTTTTCTTTCAAATACACGCAGGCGTCTGTATTTTGTTTGCAAAACCGTACGGATACTTTTTGTTAAAATGATTGCTTTCGCTCTCAATATTAATATTTGTCAGTTTTAATTTTTCTTCACACAAAAGTATTCGTTCAGACCTATTAGATTAGAGGGTAAACTTTAATAGCTGATAGCTAATGTCAAATTTCTACGTTAAGCTTTCTTAGGTTTTGTCATTTGCCTAAGCGGATTATAATTTGTGAAGAAACAGACTGTCAATGAATTTTGAGGTTTATTGTTTTTATGGCAATAAAATTAAAAAAAAAAAAAACAAAGCAACCCACAATATTCTGGGGTCAAGTGGGTTAATAAAAATGAGTTTACTTCAAAAGATGTTTGCTACAAAAGATGTCTGACAAACTTTTATATGAAAATGATGTCGCATTTTCGGAAGTGAGCAAAAGTTAACGATACTAGACAAAACAAACAATACAATTTCCTTATATTATAATTTTTAATATATTAATTAAATTCTATTAATGGTAACAAAAGAACTGCCATCGTGGCTGAACTACATTGTGTAGATATATATTTACACCTTAACGGAGAAACGGCGAAGATTGAACAATCGAAACCGTTGCTGCTTTGGTTTTGCGAAACAAATGGGATCAGAACTCATCACCGAGAAGTGCAAACGCTTGCTTCACCGGACTTTTATCATAACAGTCCTACTTACGGCGCCGAGCTCTGGATAATATGCTGGAATGCGTACAAAATATTGGGTACTTTCGAAAGAATAAATCTTATTTGACTTTTTAATCCTGTATGCGAGGAAGACAAATAGAGGGGAGAAGACAACCACAAGGTCTATCTGGAGTACCATCATATTGATATTCAAATAAAGAATGAAAAGAATATTCGAATCCCAGGCTCTAGACGACATACAAAATCGAAAAATCGGCTTTAGTATCAAGTGGTTGCGGAAACTACGGCGCATGTCCACACGATCGCTCAATGATGTCCTTCAAATCGTCTAACGTTTTGTAGGGACCGGAATTGACATAATATCTAACAGACAATTTTCGGGTGGCGTGTTGAGATAGTCTTCTATATGTAGACTCTTAATGGTCGCTATATCGTGGCATAACTCAATCCTGTTGGAACCAAATATCCTTAGGATCACTGTCGCAGAGTGTTTAAACAAAAATGTGGCACAGTAATGTGATATTGGTTCCTTCATCATTTTTTTTTTTAGAAATATAGACGATAGACGATAGAGCATTACTGCTCCTGGCACTGTGGCGTGTGCTTCATAATGTCATCAACATTTTGCAGTAAAAAAGTGGATCTTCACCCCACATAATCCTGTATGTGAAGATTGCGGATACTAGGACGCATGGGTATAAAACTGGAAATAATGTCTACACGATCACTCAATGTTGTCTTCCAAATCTTCTAAAGTGTTGCGGTTGTCGGGATTGCACTTGACAGCTATTGACAGTAAATTGCCGGGTGGCGTCTTCAATAAGTGCACTGTCAATGGTCGCTGTATGTAATGCTAACTTTATCCTATTGGAGCTAAAATTCTTCAGGATCGCTGTAGCCGATTGTATGAACCAAAATATGGCACGGTAGTATGATTGGTTTCTTCCTCATTTTTATAGAAATAACAATCAGTAATGCGATTGACGTGTATTTCGAACCACAGGGTGCATTTTTTTGGTGTAATGTGGTCACTATATTATAGTGGGAATTAGTTCTCTGTTCACATAAACATTAAGTAAGAAAT
Source organism: Rhingia rostrata (assembly GCA_949824845.1). NCBI lineage: Eukaryota > Metazoa > Arthropoda > Insecta > Diptera > Syrphidae > Rhingia > Rhingia rostrata. Next base: position 138,143,947 of record OX463755.1, on the reverse strand, counting down.
AAATTTCATAACTTCATTACAATTTTGCAGTTTGTCCATGGTCTCACCGCTTCATTTCTTTCTCTAAGTGGAATTTATAATAGTGAAGACAACATCTTTCCTCAAAATTTGACATTTGAACAGTTATAATATAACTGTGCCTAATGAAGTCTTGATGTTGATAGTCTACACTTAGTCCTGTACAGTGTAAACAGAAAAGTTTGAGATTAAGATATATAATGCCATATATTTCCTCCAGTGTAACATAGCCAATAGCTCTCGCTCTGTTCTTGAAAGGGACAGACAAATCTCTACGTACTGATTTTGGTCTTTATTGAGGCTTAAACTTCTAAGTGAATTCATTAATTGTCAAAATGCCCTCACTCGAACTAATAGGAAATCCCATACAAGACTCTGATCATCACAGTCATATGGCACTGAAGCATTGCCCGAATCAAAATCTAACGAAGAATCCTTTGACGTTTTAAGGGAAAAACTCTTCGAAAAATCTTCGGTCCGGTTTGCGTTGACAAGCTATGGTGACGAAGGTTTAATCAAGAACATTACAAGCTACACAGCGACATAGATCTGGTCAATCAATTTCGCATTTGACTGTATAGATGTGGAGGACATGTGGAACGAATATGCACCAATACTCCAGCTAACAGATTCTTACGCAACTGTAGGCAGTTAGCTAAGGACAGACCTATATTTGGAGAGACATGCTTGGCAAGGCTAAGGCCTGTATCGGACTGTAGCGCCACTTATGTTATTAAATAAGTAAAACTAGAGTAAGCGTGATATCGCCCGACATTATTTACTTTTTAAGAATTCTATAATAGCTTTAATTTAAATTCGTTTAAACTGCCCATCGTAGTATTTTATATTAAAAAGTCATTATCATGCCTCTATATGATACTCGATACACTGCACCTTTGTCGCAAGCCAACACAATCGAGGCAAATTCAATGAACTAGATAATTTAATAAGAATTGCAGTCTTACAAGATATGATGCCAAAATGCCACCCAAGTGAAACAACGGTCTTGTTACTGGCTTCATGATATTTAATCCGTATCGTGTGGGGAGAAGTTTTATGTCATCGCCGCCTATCCAATATTCACTTTTGTACGTGTGTATTAAAATATGATGACCACGAATGGTCCCAACACTCGGCAAGTTCTATACGTCAATTATAATTTGTCTTGTTTTTTAACCTTATGTGCGTGGTTACAAACGGTGCGGGAATGCCTTTGTGGTTAAAGGAGAAAATATGTACCTTCAATGCCATCCCACATTATAATAGGAGAACTTCTAGAATTACTTCATTATTCTGGTTTCTCATTATAGAGCATAAAGAGTTCATTACAGGGTTTATAAGATATAATTTCTACGTTCAGAATGCCTGTTTATCTTTTTTTTTTACTTTTCTGTATCTGTGGGTTTATTTTGAAGCCACGCTTATCTTTAAATTTAATGTAATGTAATGTAATTATACAGTTATAGGTACATCGCTATGTCAGATTTTTGATTGCATAGTTCGGTTCCAACAATAAAAAACCGAAAATAACACCTTCTGGTTCTGATTTGGAGTATACCAATTATTTTCGTTTCGAATTTGAAATAGAAAATAGAGTACTTCACGATACGCTATTCTGCCATGCTTGTAGGACTACAATTACAATATGTATGAAGAAAGCACTCTTTTTTCCTATAATTCTAATTTAATTTCATGTTAAAAGTATCAAATTTCGTGATTGTTGTCCTACAAGTTTCGCAATTTTCCAATATTAACTTGCATACTGTACAAATATACTATATCTAACTTCTCATCAATTTTATTTTAATAAAAATTTGTGGGCACTGACTTTTATTTGTGACAGCCTATCAACAATTTATTAATATAGATACAATGTACATACTCTTCGTGGACTAGACGCTTATCATGGTTGACATGGTAGTGGCAGTTTGGCAGGAGTCTTAATAAGACGTCTGCCAATAAAAGCAATCGATATTTTTGCCACCTTGTTTAACAACATATAATGCACATGATGATGGCTTGGTATTGTAGAACGAGGGGAGACACTGAGTGGCGTTAACTTGGACAACCCCCAATCGTTGTAACTTTTCCTTATATGGAAACCATCAGATAATTGTCTCATCCATTCGGATTTGACTTGTTATAGTTATAAGAGCGAGCATTGCGTACAATATACGGAGTGATATGATCAGGCTGAAACATTCGCCTTGGCCACTGAAACACGGAAAACCCTTTTATTGCGAACCGGCCAAGACTAAAAAAATTATTTTGCTGTTGACGGCCGGGCTGAACGAAAATTGACGAAGAAGTTAAGGATAATAGACATCAAGGCCCGCTGGGTCTTCGACTCCCAGTCAGACGTCAGAAGCACTAGAGGAAGTCATCGATTTATATATCACGCACTAGTAAAAACTGACCTGACCAACATAATAAAGTGATCAACTATAGGATGATAGCTAAAGACCAGGATAATTTAAGGTACATTTTTGGTTGAAGCCCATGTTCCCCAGGGAATCAAGTAAGTAAATAAAGTAAAATAATGTAAGCAAATAAACTGTGTTTCATTGTTTGTTTATTTTACAGCAATCGTCAACTGCACAAGGACAAGAGGGCGAAGGATTTGACTGCAGATATGTACGACGTGTCTTAACAATTTTTGGCCACAGGTAGTTTTAGGCGTTTTTAGAATGCTATGACATTTTAGGCAACCTCATACTGTTTGGTTGATGTCAAAATCTGTTTGGTTGGTGTCTTGGATTAAAGTTCCAAAACTTTGCATGGAAAATATGTTTATTATCAGCAAGTGAGTGCATGTAGAGTGCATCTCTATGGAGTTGAGAGAATTTCTTTAATTAATTAAGATTCACATAATAAAATAAAGCCTTAGACGAATATTAAATCGCTGATTTCGAAGCTTAAGTCTTTTGAACTATATAAACTTTGGTATATTCTTTGATAACAATTTTTTGAGCTATGTCGAGTGCAGTGCAATGCAATGCAATGAGAAAATGTCATTATGAATTTTTGCTATTTTCTCTATACATTTTTGTGACTAGTTAACAGATTGTTTTTTGTGAGAAAGCGCCCCAAGAACTGTGAATAAGTATTCAATTTATATGGATAAAATGTTGACTTTTATACACACAGACTCCACGCAGAAAGAGCGTCCGCTACTGCGACTGCAGCCACCACTAAGAACCACCCTGCCCACCCCTGCCCAACAGGTGAAGATCCCAGCTATCACTTTAAGAAGGAACCCCTTTGTTTTGTCATTCTACTCTTTTTGTTTATTGACCCGGGATTCCGATTTAGGAGTATAAAACTTAACTCTTCTGGTATTTATATATGTTAGTGTACTGTACACGAGAGCTCTTAATCGCAGGCTGGTTGTTTGAAACACATTGCTTACGCGTAGGTCGACGGTTTTTCGAAAATGAAAGTTTGAAAGAGCTTTGATAATTGTCCTCGTATTACACATTTTCTCCAACGATCGACAGCCACCACGGAGGCTAAATTTCATCGAGGCACTTCACCACCAAACCAATTAGTCAACCCCACAACCGCCTTTAATTCAACTAGTCAACACTAGAGAGAAAAAATTAAAAGTGTGCCGGGTCAATTTTTTTACCACCAAAGCAATTAGTCAACCCAACAACCACCCTTTATTCACTTAGTCAATGCTAGAGAGGTGATAGTTAAAAAAGGTGAGTAGGGTCAAATTTTGTGAAGACTAAGTTTGAGTGCATTCATCATTCCATTTCCCAACATGGATCTGAAGGCAGCAATGCAAAAAGATGAGAACTTATACTTGATTTACATCGCACAAAAATATTTTAATTTTTAATTAAAGTTTTCTCAGAAAAACACTTTTTGTTTTTCAATTATCAAGATTTGTTTATGTGAAGTATGTCCAATGATTCTTATAACCAGCTATGGAGGTGAAATTTCAGCTGTTCTAATGAAGTTGTTAAGCTATAGCTTGACCCTATATAAGGTTTACGAAGTTTGCGACAACATTTCGTCGTTGTATTAAATACTCCTTCTCTACTGACAACTAAATGCACATTTTATAATTGTATATTGATATATAAATAAATAAATTGTTCTTTTCTTGCAAATCACTCCTCAAATCAATCTTCGTTACAATAATCATGCACGAAACAGATATTCGTTAAATAATTGTTAAATTCACCGAATTGTTCAACAATATTTAGATGACATTTTTAGAACACCAGTCCACTCGAAGAACGATTAATTATTAGTCCGTAATATTAAACTAAACGAATTTTATCACGGACTTTGTAGTATGCTATCCAACCAAACTTCGAGTCTAGACAACAATCAATTTACAAATTGAAACCACAGATGGCGTCTTATTTTCTTTCTGAATGTTGTCTCAGTTTGGAATGCCCTGCAATGATAGCATAGAATTTTGAGAATTATTTGTAGTACAGTTTTCTATCCACATATGTTTTATCGAACACTGGCTAAGTATTTACATTTCTGCAGGGGTAAAGAGAAGTTACATTTTGCTGTGTCAACTGGATTTAATGGGATATTATTTTAATACTTTTCTTAATAATTTCCCAAAAGAATTGGAATAAAATTCCATTTTTATAATTTATTGTAATAAAAAATACTGAATAGATTTAACAAAGATCTTAAAAAATCCCTTAATTATTAATTATTGCCAGCAAAAGAAATATTGTTGTACAATTTGTGATTAAATATATCCGCACTACTTTGTTTATGTTAAACGTATTTCACATATAGCGAAACTGATATTTTTTAGAGTTCATACGCAAAATAATAAACCCTGAAGAATTAATACGCGTGTTGTATGGTTGGTAGATAGAAAAACAAGAACAATTTATTTCAATTGTAAGCCATATACCATACAAAACAAAGATATGCTAAATTACATTCTATTATTTTCAACAAAAACAAATGCAATCATAACATTTTTGAAACCATCTTTTTTTAAATATACAATTGCAATTTATTTTACAACATTCATTACATTTTTTTATATAAAGTACCACTATCTAAGCCGTCTGCCAATTGCGTTAACATTTTAGCCAGTAGTTCCTTTTTTGACCTTAGCGTGGTGAATAGAGACGTCAAAATTTTAACCTGGTCAACAGCTCACTAAAATTTATACAGTAGCTAATTTTGACATTTAGAATACCTACTAGTGTTCACATCTGGCGGGAAAATCATTCAGATTATGAAATAAAAAGCTTAAAACATTTATTTTTTTAAGGAAATGTATATTACGTATTAAAGTTTACTAAAACTTGGTTTTCGAAAATTAATGGTTCAAAAATGCTATAATTTCATTCGTTTGGCTATGTTTTATATGCGATATATGCTCAACTTGAAGAAATTAGGATGGATATCCTTAATCATGAAGACAAATCATACAACAATATCTTTGTTACTGATAATAATACTGACAATAATAATTATCATTATATTACTATCATATTACAATATAAGTTTAAAGATAATATTAATCCCCTTAGATGCACGGCGATGGAGCTGACATTCAAGGATTTATCCAGTCTACGCTTTGTGTATTTTGTCAGAGAGTTACAAAGCAATTTGCTTATAAGAGGCTGCGATTCATAAAAACGTCATCAACGATGTCTGAACAAACAAGGGAAATAAATGGGTTCCGAGAAATAAGTTGGTTCCCACAAGCCATTGGAACAATAGACTGCACCCATATCAAAATCCTAAATGAAGGAGCCTGTGTTGGCTCGGGGATAAGGAATATGCCGGTTTCAACATTCTTTTTACTCATCTGTTGAATCCTCAAACCAATAGCATAATATTGTAATTATAAAGTTCAATACATCAAGGACCCAGGGCGCTTAACATAAAGGTTACGTCAGGATTTTACGTTTTCCATTTTAAGGTTGCAGCAATACGGCATTCAAAGCTACATAGTGATGGGTAAAGGTACAGTTATAGCTATCATTGAAAATCCTCATTTGACACCAAACCTTGTTGGAACTAACATTTTACTTTAGAAGTTTGTTATAGCAATCATGGGAAAAATCTGTCATTTATGGCTAAGACACAATTACGATTTGGAGCTGCGCTTTAAAACAATATCCATGTTTGTTGAAATTTACGCTTCCACTAGAGTACGTTTGTTTTTGTTCTTTTGTGAATTCTCTCTCGATATTAGAGGTCAGACAGTTTTCATTTTGTTTCCACACAAATGTACCCAAACGGACTTAGTCCGTGTGTCAATTGAGTTCAAAGGGGCTAAATTTTATTCACTGGCTAACAAATGTTGGCTTTTCGTTGTTTCAAATTAATTAAATGGGTTTTTATTTTAGTAGCTACTATTTTCAATATTTTCTCAAAAGAATTGGAACGAAATTGCCTTCTTTATAATTTCTTCTCGTAAAAAAATACCAAGTAGATTTCAGAAAGATCATAAAAAATCTCTTAATTAGTAATTATTATCAATATAGTAAATACTGTGCTCATGATTAAAAATATCCGCCCTACTTTGCTCATGTTAAATATATTTTATATATAGCGAAACAAATGTAATCAAAACATTTTTAAAACCATCTTTTTTAAATCCAATTTTAGTTTATTTTACAATTTTCATTGTATTTTCTTATATGAAATACATGGTTCTTTGCTTGTTATTTAATAATAATTAATAATTACTTTTCTGCCAAATATGTGAACATTGGTAACGAAGAATAATCCACGACCGTGCTTTCCATCTCTGTCCCTCCTGACTGAAACGAAATTTTCTAATAATTCTTATAAAAAGCTATTGGGGGTGGTATTTCAATTCCATTATGTGTCGTGTTCCAGTGATAGTTTTAACTAGGCCCTTACGCCCATTTCAATTCTGTGGAATGGCAATCATTACTTCACTAAAACAAATCTTGATCAGTGACATTTAAGAAGTGATTTTCTGCGAAAACTATAATAAAAAATTTAAATATTTTTTTGATAATCATGATTATAAATTCATAAGCTGTGGCTCAGTGGCGCGATGGTTAGTGCGATGAACTGCCGCGCGGAAGGTCTGGGTTCGATTCCCAGCCGTAGCAACATCTAAATGATTTTTCACTGGCCCTCCTTTCGTAATGATCTGACAAATCATCCGAGTAGTATCAATTGTAATGAAAATCTTATCTCAACTTAGCCGTTCGGGTTCGGCATAAAACAGGAGGTCCGCCATGTGCAAAGAAGTACACACGCACACATTAATGGTTGTGACAAAAAAGCTAGGCCCTGGGTAATAACAAGCCTCTTGCGACATAATTTTTTTTTAAGCTGCTTTTTGACAACAACTCGCAAATGATTGAATTATAAAACAGTCGCAAAAAGTAAAAGACAATTTCCAATGTTCACACATTGATGGTGTTCACACGTAATGAATATTACTCTGGGTATTTTCAATTCACTCTGCTCTTCCCTTATTTTAAAAATGGCGAAAACTGAATTAACGCACGATATCGAGTGTCTAAGACAAAGAAGGACGTGTGGAACTAGGATTTCCATTATGGCGAAACGTAATTTTTTACGTGCAGATGGAAGCGTGTATTGTAATGCTACCTTTTTATCCACGAGCTCAAACATAAATGGAATAAATTTGACTTATCCGAAACGATGGAATTGGACCACAAAAAAATGTCAAAGATACTAACCGAATAAATCTAAATTTTGAAGTGGTTTTTCATTCCCCTCCTCTTACACATATTTCCCTCCGCACTTTCATTAATCGATGAAAATCAGTGATTTTACTCTTGTGTGAATGCACAACGAAGGTTCTCAATGATAGTTGCCTCTTTAGTCATGACTTTTTTGAGTCACTTTATAGACCTGCGACTTTTTGTCTTGACTCTAATTTGACATTTCTCTTTTATTCTGCTTCACACACTGCGATTTATTTCTCAAGTCTATGTGCAAAAGCAGACGTAGCGAAACCGACTCTCCAAGCAACGAAATTAAATGAAGCCACATAACGATAAAAAGAAGGTAGATAAAAGAAAACGTCAAAAAGAGTCACGGAAAAATGTACCCACGACTCACAGGGCAAAATATTTTCCCTTTCAACTTTTCGAACTTTCTTACTCTTTTGCATTCACGTGAGTCGTGACTCAACAGTCAACGTGTAAAAGCAGACAGAGTACAGCACACATAAAAAATCCATACATACATGTCACCGTGACCTTAACGTTAACGAAACCCCATGAATGGCATTGCCAACGCATGTGACAGCTTCCATTTGAATTGCGTGCATACTGCATTCAAAATTGAAATTTCAAAAGTGGTGGAAAAACGATCGAACGGACGAAGGAACGGCATTTGGCTGCGAGTTTTGATTTTGTTAAATAAAATAGTGTTAAGCCCAATAAAAAACTGCAAACTCTGTCACTTTGCTACTAAAAATACAAATTTAATCTAGTGAATTGTGATCTTTTCTATGTGGTTTTTCATTTATTATTCTTCAATTATGTTTTGGGTAAAGCGCTGAAGGCTTCTACACTCTCGTTGTGAAGCATACTCGGACAAGAGCAAGACCCCGGTGGACGAGTGCAAAACCTGAGGTAAGTCCATTATACAAATGCAGTATGTTTTATTAGTTTTTAACAACCGAATTCCAATCGGGTTTTGGTTGGATTTGCGGAAGAAAATTTGCGTGCTACAGCTCATAACAAAATGCTTCTTATGACAAACTGGCTCTGGGTAAACATTTGCCAATTATCTGTTTCCATTCTACCTGAACAATTAGAAAAGATAAAGAAACCATGTCCATCTTCGCCGCTAGCAACATCGAGTTGAGGAAAAGGGCATTCTCCATTCTTGTCTTATTTCACAGCTGCTGCTTTGGTTTTGTGTTAATTTTGACAATACTACGTTTGTTGTTGGTATGCGAAGGATTATGTATGCTGATTGCATTTTCACGCACACTTCCTAAACAGATTTTTTGAGGGGAAATGCCTAAACTGTTTTTATTTGAACCCGTAACCAACTAACAACAACTACCATTTCGTTCGACTTACCTGCCAAAAAAAAGATTCCATCACCTCTGTGTATGTGTGAGAAGATGGGATCCCTAATTTGTTCCAACACAGGATCTGTCTTTCTCTTGATAAAGGAGACAGCGACGAAAAACAACAAAAACGCACTGATACAGTGCACTCTTTTTCTTTTCTTTTTTGCCGGGAATGAGATTTCAAAGAAAATTTCCTCCGCAGGAAGAAGAACCAAGGACGGGCAAATTTTTTGAAAATCATCTGTCGATCAGATTTTTGGCGGTGGCTGGTTTTCTGTTAACTATCGCATCGCTGTCGTTCTAAAATCTGCCATTCAAGCATTTTCCTTCCTCAACTACGCTTCTTGTTTAAGTTTTGTTTCGTTTTTCCCTCGTTTTGTTTTACCATGTTACTGTTGTTTTCTTTTTAACTAATTTAAGTGAACTTATTTTGTTGTGTTTTTATTTGTTTTCGTTGTTGATGGAATTTGTTAAATAGAAACATTATTGTTTTATTTTAGTTGTCTTTGGTAAGTTAAATGTTGAGATACTTGGGGTTTTGATATGTGAAATGCAGGGCATCTGAATTATAATTTTTCGCGTAGCCGCCATTTCGTTTGTTTATTTGACATGAACCGAAGGAGGATTTCAGTGCATCAATTCACAAGGGCTAAAGTTTGTTAGATTGTGCACTTGGTCACAGCTAATATGGAGAAGATGATCGGATTAAACGAAAACATGTTTACACAACTGAGATAGTCTTGTTATCAAAATTTTTATGATCTGCATAAAACCCGGGAGGATTAGGTCAGATTTATACCATAATCACTGAAGGGATACATGTATATGCACTTATCGCATTTCAGCTATTGATAATAAACTTTTTTTTTTGTTTTAACTGCAAATAAGCTTTAAAAGGGTTTACACTTACTAGAAGGTCTATCTGGGCTTATAGAAAACAAATTGAATATATGGAACTAACGTCCCATACACGGCATTCAACCTAGCTCCTCAATTTTCTGTAGAAGCGATGTTTTATTTTACCACACAGAATGGGACCTCTTGCTTTACGATGATTTCAAACTGCAATTTTGAAGAGCTTATTACGACAGTCTTATACACTTGAATACTGTGTCATTCACAAAAGGTGCGGCAGTGGAAAAAAACGCTGCTGTCACTTTCAAAATTTAAAGCGCACATGCAGTCGAAAGCAATAACCATTGAGCCTCCACAGTAGCACTATACTTTCTTCTGTATTAGCAGCATTTGCACCGATTTATCGTAAAATGTCTTAGTTGAAGTCAAGTTCAAATTTTCCGTGACCACAAATTAATTGACTACATGTTGATTGGCATGAAAGTCATCTCCAACGAGGAGGGTAGATTTTATGCTAGTCTGAAAGAAAAATGAGGATATCACCGAAAACTCATTACAAACCGAATTCTCGATATGGGCATTAACATTTCACCTTCTATTTTGGGAAAAATTCTTCACCAAGTAAAGACCTCAATGCTTATGGTTGGTCACATAGTTCAAGACCATGAAAGCTGTAGGGATGAATGTGCAGCCAGGCACTTATACGATCCATAGACCTCCAACGAATTAAGACATGTGTTGGCTGAGAACGAATGTAGTGGAACTAAAAATGAAAAACACAACTTACATGCAAATTCCCCGGTTCTGTAGTAGTTCACCGAATCAAACATTCTTCAGAGAAGAGGAAATCCGTATTGATTAATCTGTACTGTATTGATTAAAAGTACCTACAGCTTGTGTTCCATGAGAATATACACTATGTTCCGGATTTCAGATTTAGTTTAAGCTCTATTCTTATTAAATAAAGCTCTATTCTCATTGGTCAACGATTTTTTTTTCCAATGGCAACAGATCTTCAATAAAGATATAATACTAACTAAATCTGAAATTCTTAACATGGCCAATGTCTTGAGAGTTAGGGTTTTAGTCAAAATAGACTCCAAAGACCCAGAAAACATCCAGGTTAATTAATTTCAAGTGATAGGTGGCATCCTTCCATACTTGAGTGGCGTAAGAGTCCGGAATGAACCTGTGCCTCAACCAACATGCCTCTCAAATTAGCCCGGTCCTTAGCTAGCTGCCTCCAGTTGAGCACTCCAAGTTGGTTGAGGTCGGTTTCTACTTGTGCGCGCCTTTTAAAGCGAGGTCTTCCTCTACTACGTCTAACTTGGACTCGATAGCTCTGCTAGCCGGAGTTTTGGTGTCCAATCGTTCTACATGTCCTAGCCATCTTAAACGTCCAATGGGACCGAAGTTTTTCCGAAGAAATTTATTCTCAAATTGACAAAGGATTTCTTTATCCGCTTTTGAGACGGTCCATGCTTCAGCGCCGTAGAGCAGGCCTGGGATGATCGGGGTCTTATATAGGATCTCCTTAGTAGGTCGAATGAGGGCTTTACTACTGAATTTCCTTTTTAGCCCGAAGAAACAGCGGTTAGCAAGAGTAATTCTTCGTTTATTTTTTGACGAGATGTTGTTGTCAGAGTTAATAGCGAAGCAGAGATATACAAAGTCCCTTTCTACCTCAAAGTTATATCTGTCAATGGCGACGTTCTGTCCAATTCGTTGATATTGTGTGTCCTTTCGTGTTGACAGCATATACTTCGTCTTGCGCTTATTTACTGTTAAACACATTTTTGCCGCAACAACAAAAACGCACTGATACAGTGCACTCTTTTTCTTTTCTTTTTTGCCGGGAATGTGATTTCAAAGAAAATTTCCTCCGCAGGAAGAAGAACCAAGGACGGGCAAATTTTTTGAAAATCATCTGTCGATCAGTCGGTCAACGATTTTTTTTTCCAATGGCAACAGATCTTCAATAAAGATATAATACTAACTAAATCTGAAATTCTTAACATGGCCAATGTCTTGAGAGTTAGGGTTGTAGTCAAAATAGACTCCAAAGACCCAGAAAACATCCAGGTTAATTAATTTCAAGTGATAGGTGGCATCCTTCCATACTTGAGTGGCGTAAGAGTCCGGAATGAACCTGTGCCTCAACCAACATGCCTCTCAAATTAGCCCGGTCCTTAGCTAGCTGCCTCCAGTTGAGCACTCCAAGTTGGTTGAGGTCGGTTTCTACTTGTGCGCGCCTTTTAAAGCGAGGTCTTCCTCTACTACGTCTAACTTGGACTCGATAGCTCTGCTAGCCGGAGTTTTGGTGTCCAATCGTTCTACATGTCCTAGCCATCTTAAACGTCCAATGGGACCGAAGTTTTTCCGAAGAAATTTATTCTCAAATTGACAAAGGATTTCTTTATCCGCTTTTGAGACGGTCCATGCTTCAGCGCCGTAGAGCAGGCCTGGGATGATCGGGGTCTTATATAGGATCTCCTTAGTAGGTCGAATGAGGGCTTTACTACTGAATTTCCTTTTTAGCCCGAAGAAACAGCGGTTAGCAAGAGTAATTCTTCGTTTATTTTTTGACGAGATGTTGTTGTCAGAGTTAATAGCGAAGCAGAGATATACAAAGTCCCTTTCTACCTCAAAGTTATATCTGTCAATGGCGACGTTCTGTCCAATTCGTTGATATTGTGTGTCCTTTCGTGTTGACAGCATATACTTCGTCTTGCGCTTATTTACTGTTAAACACATTTTTGCCGCTTCCTTCTCTACACTAGCAATCGTGGCTATGACATCACGTTGAGTACTACCAATGATGTCAATATCATCATAGTAAGCTCTCTGGTGTTGGCTCGGGAGTTTTGCACAATCCTCTCAAGAATCAAATTGAAGAAGTCACATGACAGCGCATCGCCTTGCTAAATTCCTTCCTAATGGAGTAGCGAGAATTCTCCATCGTCGTCGTCACACAAACGGGCGAGTTTGGGCGGTATACCAAAACTAAACATGGCTCTGTATAGTTCGTCTTTATAAATGCTGTCGTATGCGGCTTTGAAATCGATTAGGTGGTGGATATCGATTTGGACTTCTTGGGTTTTTTCCAGGATCTGCCGAAGTGTGAAAATTTGATCGGTTGTGGACTTTCCTGGCCTAAAACCACACTGATAAGGGCCGATAGAATCTTGTAGGTGATGTTGAGAAGACTTATGCCTCTGTAGTTGGCGAATATTTGAAGTTACATTCAACTAAACTACTTCAAAACTCTTCACTTTCGACCCTTATAGTGATAAACACAATGACGTTGTGGTTAGTGCCATTAAGTGCTACGATGAAGGTCTGGATTCGATTTCTAATCAATAAATCAGCCCTATCGAGGTATCCGTTCCGAAATTTTTTTTTCTAAAACTGGGAATCGGCTTGAGAAGTGTTATCACATACATGTTGTGTTAAGCCTGGGCCTCAACCAGTTGATGTCAGACACAATTAGATACAAGGACTCTTTTGTCCGTCTATCAACATGTTAGGAACCGACGATTCTTTGGGGTGGATATTTGTTTTTTCTCTTCATGTCCTAGATGTCTTACATGTCCAAGGCGGTGTTTTCTGACTAGGTCTATGTCGTATTAACCACAGCTCGTGAAGTTTGTGTATAAATCATTGTTTTAATCCATCAAGGCAAATGGAACTGAAGACTCGAAGGATTTTACGCCTACACATTTGAGGTTGTGAAAAAAGCTTGGGCATGTGTTCATGTGAGCCTATTGTTTCAACAACCTGCATTTTACATTAGTTAATACTGGTCACTCCTGCCGTTTCTAATCATTATCCTCGGTAACGACATTCATAAGTAACAACATGTATACTAGTTCAAATCGTAAGGCTAGCTGTGGGTTATCACGCGTTTTTCTTAAGAGCAGATTATTTAAAAATGGGCACAGTTTGTTTTGCAATCCTTAAATTGCTTACTAAACGGGCTTCAGACCCTTTAATGGTCTCTGACGGAGACAAGGCAGCCTTTCAATCACGTTGCTCTGGCATGCACGATTGCGAGGTCCTTGTCGCCTCAAAACTGAAATTTGGATAATGCGAAGATTTCTAGGCGGATCATTGTGGCAATGTGGCCGAGCCAATGTAGTCTGCGTATTTTTATTTTTTGTGTAACATTCAAATCTTGGTTCAGCGTATAAAGTTAGTGAATGTATTTTCTCCTCCGTTCGCCAAAAAATTCGACAAATTAAAATTTGCTCTGCTCTTCTTTTAATTGCCCCATTCGTGGAGGAATGGGTGCAAATTGTGTGAAAAAATCAATGCCGGTTAACTAGGAAAGATTTTATGTTTATGTTCGCCGTTCTTTTTTTAGTAATAACAGTTTAGTTGAGTTATACATTTGAATTTCTTTACACATGCTAGCTTTCTTACAAGAAAAATTTGACAACAACTTTATTTAGATTGTTGATACTTTTAGTTGATAGAGGGTATCCGCCGGGAAGGTATACCTACTTTGGTTGTTTTTAATTTTTGATTAAATGAAAGAGAATGGATCTTATATTGATAATTGTTATATTTAATGTCGGCAATTACGTATGGAATACAATATCAGGTCAATGTCCGCCTCTGTTAGTCTCACAAATGCGAGCTCTTTTGAACACATTTTTCATTACGTTCTCACACATTTCACGCAGTATTTCATTAATTTCATCACGAATATTTTGTTTCTGGTTTGTTTGCATAAACCTTGCTTTTCTGATATCCCCACAAAAAGAAGTCCGGAGCAGTCAAATCAGGCAATCGTGGAGGCCAATCAACATCACCATTTCTTGAAATAACTTATTGTGGAAAGAGGTCTCGTAGTAATTGTTGATACCACATGTTAATCAAGCCCGAAGCATGCAGTTGTGGCGTTAAAAAGTTTTCAATCATATCACGATATCGCTGTCCACAGTTACCGTAACGCCGTTTTCATTTTCAAAGAAAAAAATTGCACACCAGACTGTAACTTTTAATTGGTGATGAATAGTTTGAGGGTTTTCCATTGCCCAGAACCGAATATTCTGTTTATTCACATATCGATTCAAATGAAAATGTGCCTCGTTACTCATTATGATTTTTATATGAAAATCGGGGTTGTCATGGGCTAGCTGTAACATTTATTGTCATAAATGTACGGCCGCGTAAATGGTCTTGTGGAAGAAGCTCTTGTTTCAATTGAATCTAAAATGGAAACAAATGCAAATCCTTGCGAACAATTGTGGCCAAAGTTGTTCTTGATGGCCAAGCTTCTGAGCGCGTCGTCGAATTGAGGTTGATCGATTGTTTTGAACACTTCCTTGAGCAGCAGTAATGTTTTCAGCCGATCTTGCAGTACGTAGTGGTCCATGCTTGGGTCTATCATTCTTTCTTCGAAATCATTCACTACACGATAAATAATAGTGCGATTTGTTGGCACGTTGTTTCCCCAAAAATTTAACGTAACTTTCTCATCGTCACGGTAATTGATGATTGATTTTGATAAAATGTTTTAACTATTAAAACACGTTGGTTTATCGATTTTTGTTTGCATAATAAATTTGCCACGTGTCTACTTCACGACTGCCAAATATGAACTGTCAAGCCTAATGTTTACCAAAATGGCGGTAATGATATGATATTTTCTTTTTGTGATTCCTACACAACACGCATGCCTCTTATATTAGGCTGAGTGCACCAGTAGATGTTATTCGACGAATTAAAGATTTCTTGTTGGTAAGCGCTTCATACCAATGTTAGCATCTATCCTTTTTGTAACATTGTGTTCGTCAAAGATTTACTTTTATTTACTAAAACAACCTTTTCGTGATCATTCTGCCTGGCATTGAACCGATAAGCACTAATTAGATTATCAGTGTCTCCATTAAAAGCCGAAACAATCGCAATCATTAATTTTTCTGAACCCCAAACGTTTAGTAATCAATGTTCTTTGAACGTTTACCCTTTACAGAATTTTGGAAATTAAGCTTTTTTTTGTTAAGGAACTCACTGCCATACAAAAACAAATTTATACACCTCTCTTTGAATTCATACATTTGCAACAAAAATCATGATGGCATCAACAAAACAAACCAGAAATGTCTCAAAACAACCAACAACCCTCCTGCCATTGGCCAGGAAAGGGATCACCAAAAGGTAAGAACAGCTCCAAATATCACCTCAGTAGCTAATTGTTGTTGCCTTATGACATTCAAGGGCACAAAATATACAAGACCAGAATGCCGAGCAAATTGTAACCAGGGGAAAACGAAAAGCCGAGAACAGTCCTTTAAAGAACGACAAGATCAAACGATCGGCATTAGGTAATTTAACAAACAACGTCAATACATTGCACTTAGACGATGACATTAAGAAACTCGGCGCAAAAGTCCTTAACGAAGTCCAGAAGAAAGCTGCAGCCATTAAGGTAAGATCAAGTGACATTCTTTTCAAAAACTTCCTCACTAATCTTCATTTCTCTTAGAAGGAAAATGTGGCAGTGGCAATTACATCTAGACCGACCAAAATTAGCACTCGAGCAAATACTCGCATTGCCATCGCACAGATACTAGAAGAGCAAAAACTGTTGGTGCAGGAACAACTGCAACAACCGCAACAACAAACTGCTCCCACCATCGCAAAGAAGAAGGATGATCTAGATATGATCAAACCACCGACTAGACGCATATCAAATGAGTTCAATAAGACTGAAGAAAGTTTATACATGTCAGCACTGGAGGATATCTCCTCTGATTCAGTGCGTTATTCGGGTAATTTTGATTCCAAACGACGATCATTCGCACAAAGCGAGAAACCAAAGGAAATCCCCGAAGAGATGACAGTCGATAAACCGTCTGCTGATGACGCCAACAGAATAGCCACTCCGTCGCCATTGAAAAATGCTCCATTAGAAGTGCCCGAAGGCGTTGCAGATTTTGACAAGGCAAATTGGAACGATCCCTTTCAAGTGTCTCAGTATGCAATGGACATTTTTAATTATCTGAAATCGAGAGAGGTAGTAATTCTAAATAACCAAAATCAAGCCATTTGTATATGAAAACGTTGTTCCAGGTCGAATTTCCCATAGAAGACTACATGCCAAAGCAAGTCCATTTATCCAAATGGATGCGTTCTCTACTTGTTGACTGGATGGTCGAAGTGCAAGAGACTTTTGAGCTCAACCATGAAACACTTTACTTGGCGGTCAAGCTGGTTGATCTTTTTCTGGGAAAAGTAGTTATACACAAGGATAAATTGCAACTGCTCGGAGCTGCAGCACTATTTATCGCTTCGAAATTTGATGTGAGTTTGTTTTTTTGTTCTTAAACTTGATCGGAGGTAAAGTTTTTCTCCACACAACAGGAGCGAACGCCTCCATTGATAGAAGACTTTTTGTACATATGTGACGGAGCATACAATCACGATGAATTGATCAAAATGGAAATGACTACACTGAAAACGATCAACTACGATCTTGGTATTCCATTATCGTATAGATTCCTCAGGAGATACGCTAGAGTGAGTTAAAACGTTGTTGTCCCTGAGTATCGAATGTGATTTATAATTTATAATTTTTTTTTTCATGTCAAGTGCGCCAAAGTACCAATGCCAATACTCACTCTGGCTAGATATATTTTGGAGTTTTCTCTTATGGATTATGCTACTATTGGTTTCAGTGACTCGAAAATGGCCTCTGCTGCGCTAATGATTGCATTACGGATGCACGGAGAGACAAACGCTTGGACAAAAACTCTAGAGCACTATACTGGTAAGTTGCTGTTTTCGAGATTTATTAGGTTGGTTAATATTACTTTGGGATTTAAGGAAAGGTACTTAAATAGGGATCATGTTAATACACTGGTGGTATAAATACCGTAACACACTGGTGATATAAATACCATGGCATTGGTACCATTGCACTGGCAATACCTTGGGTGGTGACACACACTTCGTGTAGTATGAGCTAACAAATGGCAATACAAAATTTAGTTGTTCAACGTACCACTTAGCAAGAATGGCCCTAAGATCAGTAGATTCTATGTATACCACGGTGAAAATGCTAGTATAAAGCCAATCAGATATCATGCTGCTCACGTGGCATTAAAGTGGTATTTCATGACATATAGATATTACATCCGTATACTACATTATTGATACCACCATTGTGTCAAAGGTATATCACATCATGAGATCACGAGCTTCACACGGATGACATTAGATGGGTGGCCTTTGATCTATCAGTCCTGATCGTTGTACCTACCCGTCCATATAAAAAAAAAAGAAATTTAATATAACAGCGTAACACAACTCTTTACAACTTATATAAACCTAAGTTACGGGAGTTGTTCGTTCGAGTTGTTGAAAGTTCAAGAGATCTCAGCTACAAATATGAACAGATGGTGGAAATCACAAAACGATAAAAATCGTCTGTTGCTTGGATGTAGATAAAAGCAACCGATAACTCGTCATAAAAAAATAGGTTTTGGCATTACCACCGTCTTTACTGACATTCCACCAAAAGTACTTGGTAAAAATCAACTCATAAAGGATCAACAATCACAACCAAGAAAGGCGGGCCCCTGATTCAATGACATGAAGTTTGCTTAAAACATGTGGGCTAGATTCTCCAGTGGCAGGCACATAGGCAAGATCACGCAGGTCATTCAAACTTACAAACGAAGTAAAATCAGCCACTTCGACATCATGCGCAAATCAACTACCAGAAACACAACTTTTTTTGCGTCTGGGACAAGCGACAATAATATCCCCCTTCCCGATTCCGATTTCACTCACTCGTTATCGATTGCTGTAATTCGACCACCGATTTGATTCATTGTGTATTTGAAGCTGGACAGCAAGCGATTTATGCTTTTCAAGGTTTGTTTGGCGTAATGTGTAATGGAACTGACTTTCGTTTCGTATTTCTTCCGAACTGAGATAGAACTCTCCTGTGCGTTTGTTGCACACACTTAAGAGTTATTCCTAGCATCGAGTTTTACAGCAGAATTTTAGCTTTATTTCACGAGAATAAATACGTAACCGTTCAGTTTTATATAAAAAGTTTGTTATTTGTTTGTGCAAAGGTAAAGTTTTTGTCACAAAGGAGAGGACCTGCATTTTAAGCTTCTCATGACAGTGTTACTTAGTTGTTGTCACTTTCGGGATTTAAACCAGAAGCCCGAGCTTAGTAGTCCAACGCACTAACCACTAGTCCACTGCATCGACTTTAGTTAAAAGAAAGTGAAAGTCAAAACGTTTTCACTTGCAAGTGCGTCTCAAAAATTGCGAGAGAAATGTACAATCGTAATTCCTCAAAGTAGTTGTCTACAAATCCTTCCCTTAACGGACAAAGTACTTAATACTTACTGTCTTTTTTTAACCACGTCTATGTTGCTGTACAGCTCGTTCGTGGTGTTGAACGTGACCGAAGACTTTTGGAAGAATTTCTTTTCCCGCTTTTGATCCGGTCCATGCTTCAGTGCAGTAGAGCAGGTCCGGGATGATCAGCGTCTGGTATAGGATGTTTAGTATCCTTTCATGTTTTGCTTGGTGTTATCCTCATTTACTGCTAAACCTATTCTCTTTACATGTCACATGGCTGTGACAATGATGTTGAACATCATGTGCCTCGGGTGTTCGCTTGGGAGTTTTGCACAATCCTCTCAAGAATGTGATAAAAGAAGTCACTTAAAAGTGTATCGCCTTACCTAAATCCTTTTTTTTTGTATCGAATGTTTCGGTGTTCGGTGACCTCTTAAATCAGGGAGAACTTTCAATCTATATACCTACTCTCCTCTTGTTCAAAGGAATCTTGTTGAGTGGCGTCTCGTGCAGAAAAAAAAAACAAATGTGAAATGTATTATAAGTTTCACTGAACTGGCTCGAAAAAAGTAACGATAACAGAAATTTAAAGCCACAATGGCCGTCTAACCTTAGTTATGTTTTATTCTCTTCATTCAATTAAATACCAAGATTATTAACACACACCTCCATTGCATAATTACAGGTTACTCGTTAGAAGACTTTGCACACATTATCCCAGTTCTGAATGCTGGACTACACAGAAAACCAAAAGGAACAATTAAAACAATAAGAAGTAAATACTCTCATAAGATCTTCCACGAGGTCGCCAAAATCCCCCTCCTGAGCACGGAGAGAATCTTAGAAAATCCTGACGCAAGTAAGAAGCTAGAAGACAAAGAAAACTAAAATCAGCAACTAAACACAAGAAACATCAACATTCAAAGATTCAAACAAATGACGTATTTCCCCCAAGCATATCCATGCCATTCCAAAAAAAAAACCCAAAACGACAAAACATATTTTTTTGCGATTGTTGTCTATTTTATTTTATTTTTATTCTTTTATTTTTCCATAAATTGTTAAATTATCGCAAATATATCGACTTGAAAAATATTCATAAGCCACACCGATAAAAACCGAAAAAGAAAATACTTACAGTTACTATTTAGTGTGAAAATATGTATATTTGCTGTTTAGACGGTTGCCATACCTCTTGCGAGGTCAAAGACTGGTCTATGTATTCATACATGGTCACAAAACTTAATACGTCATCAAACATTATTAACTTTAGAATGAATAATATTTAAATTATAACCAAACATAAAGTTAAAATTTGAAACTAAACAAAAAGAGAAAAACGTAAGTTCACTTGCATCCTGTGCAAATAAACTTTTTTTTTATTTAAAAAGGCTTATTACTAAAAAAATGTCATTTTAATTAAAACAATTACAAAACATTTAATAAAAAATAACAAACACCCTTGCATACCATATACATTGCATCAAAAAGTTGGCTTTCACAGATCTCAATAGAATAAACCTGCTTCCGGAGAAAAAATATATCTTCAGCATATTCCTTGGCTTCACCTTCACTCTTCATTTATAGAAAAACCCACCCCTCCCCAAAAATATGTTTTAACATTTAAATTGATTGCAATATCTAGAAAAAAAAAACACTACACATCATTGATTTGTTAAATTGTAAATTTAAAATTTGTATAAAATAAGTTTAAACAAAATTAAGAATATGCTCCTAGAAAATTCAAACAAATTATTGTAAGCAATAGAATAAAAAAAAACTCAACAAGACAAACAATTCTTAGGACAAATCTCACCGTAGTTTTTTCGTGTACGGTAAAACTTGTAGAAACCTATCAATGATTATTATTTGCTAAATGTTTAAGAAGATACTACCATGACAAATTTAAATATTTGTTGGTGTGCGTTAGTATTTCCTTTGTAGAAACAAATTCATTATAAAGTGCTTTTTGAAACAATAAGTAAACATGTGTATTTATACTTTTCATAATGCGAGTTCGAATAAATGTGTTGCAAACTCTGCCAGTTACGACAACATAACGCCCCAATAAATGAAACGAAAATCTAAGATTATTTCAAAAAATAAAAAAAAATTGTGTTTGTTTTGTATTTCATAGGAGACTCCGCTCAAGTTTTAATCGCCTTGGCTCCAACCAAACCCCTTATGGATGGAATAACGAATTTTTTCTCATTTTAGAAATGTTCTGTCAAAGTTTCAATATAAGCTGACAGCTGACAAACAATAAACCTGTGATCAAGCGGCAACTATGGATCTTCCCTTTATTGCAGAGACTTTCTTACAGGTGAATCTCAAATGGGAACCAACTTATGTCTACACCGTTGGGGTAGAAGAAACGAATACTACCACAAGTAAGCATACAGTTTCTCTCACCATATTTTCACAATTAAATGAAAATTTTAGCGTTCATATGAACGCAAAGATTTTACCAAGGCTGACAGTAGTACATTCTATGTGCTAAATTTAGTCACCTTAAGGATATTGAACTCGCTGATCCTTCCTTCAATAACCAATTAATACCGACATTGATTATCCTTAAAAGGCGTCATCGTCAAAGGCGATGCAAGTACCACGATGGCTCAAATGAAGGAACTTTCAGGCTGCAATGAGCGCTCAACAGTGACATTCCTTCCTGGACAAATCTTGCAAATATTTTTGAAAATTTGGGCAGTAGCAAGGAAGTGGGTTCTTTCTCCAGACGAGAAGTGCGAAACGCATTTCTGCAGAACGCGCTAGATACAACCGGGCAGTAGATATATGGTGGAACTGCAGTATAAAGAAGTATCACACAGACGGTTAGTTCTGTCTCATCATTCACCTCTTGTACGGTTCTTTCAGCTTAAAAGAGAAGAAAATACCACCGAGTCGTTTTACGAAGAATATGAGAAGTTTTTCAGTGAATAAAAGGAGCTCGGGCATATGAAGGAGGTAGATCCTACATGACTAACAACTTCGCACTACTTAGTTCCACATCACGCTGTCATGAAGGAATCTAGTTCCAGAACGAAATTGCAAATTTAAGTAAGACATCACAAGACATAAGGTAAGGTGGTGCAAGACTACAGGATGACATTTGACCACATTGCTCGGATGAGATAAATCCACCATTATTTTATTGCGCTCCGATCTTGCATTGTCGACATATCAGTCGCAACCATGGGGTTGCAAATGAACGCTTTGGTTAGATAAAGTGTTTATATTATTGAGATAGATAACCTCAATTAGAAACCTCGGATAACCTCAATAAGAAAATTGTCAATCCTATTACCTTAAACCCATTATACATATTATATACTCGAATTTTGGCGGTACTATTCTAGACAGAATCGACGACATCGTCTTCTTCTTCTGTGTAGAATGGACTTTAACCAGACGAGGCGGTAAGGCCATGACTTTTACATCGGAGTCGAATGGATTGCTTGTCACGTAGATTTCCATTACATATTTATTAAAATACAGATACTGCTCAAACTTGATAATTCGTGTTGTTGTCCATGCCAATTTCTTTTTACCATTTCTACTAGAAGCCCTAAGCAAAGACGTTATGAACAGAAATGTTCCCGTTTGAAAAATTAATGTTCAATATCATTCGTGTGTTCGATGCCAGGGTGCTTCTGCCAGACCAAAGAGTCCAAGAGTGTCTTTTTCGGAATGATTTTGGTACAGACATCGTTATGTAAAGTTGTGGCTTGAAAAGCGATCTATAGCAGTACCAGCTCATAGGCACACTGTCCATATTTCAACGACTCGAACAACACAGTACCACAACTTTTTTTGTTACAGAAGACACAAGCCGTATTTTCACCAATATACAGTCTTCAACTACTCAAGAGAAAATTCAATAAACATGTTCGCCTTAAAAAAATGGGAAGGTTAGTTGGTATCGGTAAGTAACAAGTTCTTTGTTTTGACATGTGTATTCTGTCATGTATTTTTTAAAATCCACAAGTATCAAATCCCCTTACTTTTCAATAAATTTGTCAATTTCCGAGAGAATTTACCCCCGTTCCAAAGAATTTGAGAATTAACTACTTTTTATTAATTTTATTGAAGTAGGGGAACACTCCTATAATCATATTGATATCGGTTAAAAATCGAAGCCAAACTTCAGCATCAGGTAATTGATCTAAGAAATGCATCACATAGCATTAAGGAATTGATGATATGGAACACTACATATAATCTTTATGCAAGCATGGCTGAAATGCAATTAATATGGCAGGGTGCAATACTAAGTTATAAATTATGTGATAGATCCAAATTCGAATACCAAAAGTTTTCTTCTTCAAGGGTCTACATTTTAACTCCGATATCAGGCACTATGGACGCGTGTGTTTTAAATTTGGCAGCACAATGAACTGACAAAAACGCTGCTAAACATTTTTTTTAGATTGCCATAAGTTTAGTGGAAGACTAAAGATTGCTCCGTGCTCAGACTTTATGGCAATATGGCATCTATTTTTTAACTCTCAATACTTGCAGTAAATCTATTAGATCATTTGCTGGGGATTTTAAGAAATTGAGGTAGGTTTATATGAAGCGGAAGGAGAACAAGCAGCAGAACCAAGCCAACTTAGCCAAGAAGATGTGGAGTGCAATGATTCTCAAGACAATGAGGA
Source organism: Rhingia rostrata (assembly GCA_949824845.1). Taxonomy (NCBI): domain Eukaryota; kingdom Metazoa; phylum Arthropoda; class Insecta; order Diptera; family Syrphidae; genus Rhingia; species Rhingia rostrata. Next base: position 138,120,046 of record OX463755.1, on the reverse strand, counting down.
GAATTTTGCACATTACCAGAGTTAATGCGAAGAAGATGGTAATGCAGGGCAATGCAGAGTTTTTGAAGATCCAACTATCGTGCGAAGAGCCAGGAAATTCAACGAAAATGTTAAGAAACTTTTTATTTTCATTACAGATTACCTCCAAAGAAATGCTTGCACATCCTTTACGATCATCTTTGCGTTTGTTTGGAGGGTCAACGGTAATGTATGTACCATCGATACAACTTATGTTGAAAAAAATTAGTTAAGAGTTTTTATTCACAATTGAATGATTTTTCTTACCAATAGCTTAAGAAAATCCGCTATTTTTCAAGAAAACATTATTACTTTTCTGCTTACGCTATTCATTAGGCCATTTGATGACTTCAAGACTTAGGCTGCTAATGAACATAATAGGCCTTACTATTATTGGACACACTGAAGATAACGATAGGTCGAGTAAGTACGTTTAATAAATCACTCATGTAACTTGTTACAAAATAGACAAACAAAATTTAACTTGAGGAAATTCACAAGTGTACAACTCACAGTTTGACTTCTGTCTGACGTTTATTGGTTTACATAGCAAAGGCAACTTTACGTATTTTTACTTAAACGAGTTCCCGTACTTTTTCGTAAATTTGTCTCTCTCCGAGAGAATTTACCCCCACTCCAAGAAATTGGAGAATTTACTAATTTTTACTGCAAAAGTACGGGAACAGACCTTAATATTTTCATATTTCATGATTTTAGCCAACTAAGACATATACATATATACATATTTATAAAATATCTTATGCAGAAAAATATATCTATCTGTATTCTTTTGCATCTTTGAAAGTTTTTAAATTATGATACATTTTTTGAGTAGTTTTCGATTTGTATCAAATAGATGCTATGGAAATGTTTTGTCAATACGTATTACCATCAATATCCATAACTGTAACTCACTCGAAAACCATAGAAACAATATTAATAATAAATTTGTAGTTTAGTTACGAGTGCAAGTGAAAAGTGTAATTTCCTTCCTTAAATTTATTTTTATTTATTCAAAATGAGCGAAGGTAATTTCAATTTTATTTTATCATCATAACATGAAAAGGCCTAATAGTTTTAAAAGAAAAAAAAACGAGTGGTTTGCACGACTGGGTCGTACGCAACTTTCTCTTTCACAGCGAGTTAATTTGGCCAGAATATACAATAATATTTATTTTGCTTTATGATGCTAAAAATGCTAAATAATGTCGAAATGTGAATTATACAAACATTTATTCCATAATTGCAAGTAATCGGTGTCCATTTGAATAATAATGATTTTCCGTTATTGGCCAAAACTGAAAATTGCGTTTAGGGATAATAGGCCAAGACCAATTATGTAGAACTCATGAAAACAGTAATAGTAGTATACAAATTAAATTTCATTCAATTTGGCAAAATAGTTTGCAAGAAATTTTCTTAATATGGCCTATATGCGAAAATCCGTTATATAGATTTTCTCGAAAAAACTGGGTATGCAGTTTTGTTGGAACTAATATGCTTATAGCATATATGAAGTTTAATCAAAATCGTTATAGCCGTTTTCGAGAAAATTGAGGTTATGTACATTTTTTATATGGCACGTAAAGGGGTTTTCAAAAAGAGCGCTACAAAGGTTTTTTTTAAATAAAACAAAAACGGTTTTGGATATCAATGAAATTCTTTATTCCTGTGAATAATGCCATTAAGTATGGAACCCGATTTCTTCTGCATGGCCATCACGGGCACGCTTGCAGAAGCCCAGACGCTGAACCCAATTTTCGACGGTTTTCAAGCATAAATCGGCCGATACTGGCAATTTCACGTTCGATATTCGTACGAAGTTCATCAATCGTCGCTGGCTTGTTGGCATAGACCATAGACTCGACGTAGCCCCACAGGAAATAGTCTTACGGCGTCAAATCGCACGACCGAGGCGGCCAAGCGACTGGACCATTTCGTGAGGTAGCACGTTCTCCAAAATTGGTTTTCAATAAATTGATTGTAGCATTCGCTGTGTGGCTTGTGACGCCGTCCTGCTGGAACTACATGTCCTTCAAGTCCATTTCATCCAATTGGGGCCAAAAATATTCGGTTATCATTGAACGGTAGCGATTCCCATTCACAGTAACGTGCCGGTCTTGATCATCACGGAAGAAGTACGGCACAATGACGCCGCCGGCCCATAAACCATAAACCACACCAAACCGTAATTTTTTCGGGATGCAATGATGACTCATGGAGTACGTGTGGATTGCTGCCTGACCAATACCGCATATTTTGTTAATTGACGAAGCCATTCAGCCAGAAATGAGCCTCATCGCTGAGGATGATTTTTCGATGAAAATCCGAATCATTTTCAAGATGTTGCTCAGCCCAGTTCACGAACATACGACGTTTCGGTGGTCAAGCGGCTTCAGTTCTTGCGTCAATTTAATCTTTTAAGGATGTAGGCCAAGATCTTTTCGCAAAAATCGCCACAACGACGTCACAGAGATGCCCAACGCTTGAGAACGACGTGTGAGAGACACATTTGGGCTTTCTTCAACTGAAGCCTCAGCGGCAGCAATATTCTCGACACTACGGGCACTTCTTTGTCTCACTGGCACGGGAACAATTTGTACTGTGCCTGTGGTTTAAAATTTTTCCACTAGACGCTCAATTGTTGATATGCTAGTACGATTATGACGACCATAAATTTTTACGTAGCGCTCTTAACGTTGAGGCCACTGACTCCGACTTTCGGTTGTAATTTTTCATAACTTCGACTCGTTGTTGGATCGTATATCTTTCCATCATGAAATGGCAAACCTTACTGAAGAAAAATGTCAAAAGAGCGGCAAGAAATATGGCGTCGTTTGCTGTCCCTGTGGCTCAACTTTTGTAGCGTCTCTGTTGAAAAACTCGATATATTACTGGTATCGAGTTTTTCAACATGGCTAAAAGCAAACAAAAAAAATGGCCTTGAACTATGAACAAACAAACGCTGGATACGAAGTTTGAAGAAAATAGGTCAAGTCGTTAAGGCTGGAGAGGCTTGTACGGACAGACGGACCGACGAACCGACGCACTGACGAACCGATGGACGGAATTCCAAAAACCACTTTTTTGAGTTCCGCTATCACCGTAATGTTAGAGTCAATTAAAATCTCGAGGTCGAAAATTTCCACGAAAACAAAATCTTTCTCTTTATAAGAGAAAGTTAAAACCTGCAAATTGAAGACAAATGGGTTTTACTGACACTCAAAAACATATTTATAACTTTCATCTTAACAGATATGATACCAATGTAACCAAATGCACCACTTGTATACCCTATTCCAAAGGGGTATATTAGTTTTGACATCAATTTTGTTTTTATCACCGGTTTCATTATTTAGAGATCATCAACTTTCTAGTGTAAGCATGTACTTAATTAATCAAAAGTAGTTGAGGGTGGAAAGAACAGATTTACGAAAGGAGATAACGTTATTCATAGTTCACAAAATAACTGGTGTTTCTTGTCGATATAAGAAAGAAGCCATAAAAATGAATTATAATAACCAAGGTAGCTGTAGTTTTTTTCCATTCTTTGTTACTTGTTATTGAACTTATGCACGTAAAGGTGGTTAAACTCAGGTATACAATACACGGGTCATCAAAAGATAACAATTATTTGCGTTGTTATCTTTGTTCATAAGGTAGGTATCTTTCCAATTCATTGTTTTCACTTTTTCTTATGTCATAAAGATTTCCGTCCATTCATGATCCAAATAGATGAAAGTAGTACAATTGGTGGTGCACATCTGCGATTTGCCACATCTGCTGTTAATCGATTTAGCAGCTTACAACACCGTTCGGTATTGATCTGTGGCATTGTGCAATTTCTATGCTTGAGTGACGTTTCAAATCCATACACAACTCACTTTGAATGTGTCGTATGTATAATGATAGGAATGATGTTGGCTCTGCTGGCATTTAAAACAAAGTTGCGTAGAATTGTAGAATCTTACAGATGTCAATATTTTGTTTTTGCTCTTTTGTCGAAAGTGCCACTAAAGATTGATGCATTACCCCCTTAATATCTTGATCTGTCCCATACGAACTTAGACAAGCTGCTTCAACATATTCGGACAACAGGTTGTCTAGGAATTTCAAGGGTTAGTCAGGCCCCTTGAACAGAGATGGTGGCGGATAAACCGAAAGGCCAACGTCAGCGCTCAATCCCGTATTGGATACTGATGGCCCCGTGTCGTAGGGGTATCTAATAAATTGGAACTGGCCCTCCAGGTTAAGGGTTGTGCTTTGGGTTAACTACAAAACCATAGAAAAAAAATCTTGTTGCGGAGCAACCAATAGCCTCGGAAAGGACTGATTTTATTGTTGACGACACGGCTAAACGAAAAAAGGATAACGACGTTCGTATCTGCACCTGGAATGTGAGAACATTAAACAGGAGAGGTGCAAGCGAACAACTAGCGGAAGCACTAAGCTGCTACAAAGCAGGCATTAGTGCAATCCAGGAAATACGATGGGATGGGCCGGGCAAAAAGAGGATGAAAAACTGTGACATCTACTACGGACCGTGTTATAGTGAGCAGAAACAGCGACTATTCGGATGCGGATTTGTTATAAGTGCCAGACTTAGGCAAGAAGTCTTATGTTTCCCAGACATTAGCGATTGCATTGTAACAATCCGCATCAAGGCCAAATTCGCCAACATAAGCCTTATATGCGCTCACGCCCCAACGGAGGAAAAAGATGATATAGCTAAGGATTGCTTCTATGACTCCTTGACAAAACCTATGAGCGACTACCGAAGTACGATGTTAAAATCGTGCTGGGAGATTTAACGCAAAGGTAGGAAAAGAAGACATCTTTAGCAGTATTGTCGGAAACCATGGCCTACGCGACAACACGTCTGGTAACGGACTTAGGCTAATTGACTTCGCTATGGAACGAAATGCCACTATAGCCAGCACATGGTTTCCTCACCTCGATATCCATAAGGGGACATGGCTGTCTCCAGATCAACGAACGGTCAACCAAATTGATCACATAGCGATAGACAAGAGGCACGCATCCAGTATTTTGGATGTCCGATCTTTCCGAGGAGCTAACATCGACTCGGACCACTACCTTGTTGCAGCCAAGATTAGAATGCGGATATCCACCACGCCACCAATCCAGAAATATTTGTTTGATGAGGAATGCCGACAGATGCTCGCAGCCAAGAACGAGGCCTACAAGGCTAAGCTGCAGGTGAAGACGAGAGCTGCCGTTGAGCTCTATAGGCAGAGAAGAAGGGAGGAACGCCGGCTTTTGCTTTTAATGTAATAAGAGGAAGAAGAGAAAGAAGAAAAAAGAGCAAGAAAAGCGCGCGATCGAAGATATAGAGAGGTGCCACTCCAGGAACGATGTTCTTAAGTTTTACCAAAGTGTAAAACGTCAAAGCCAAGGATACAACCTTCCAACAGAATCCTGTCGAGATGAACAAGGAAATATCGTAGTTGAGACACGGTCGATCCTGAGGATATGGAAGAACCACTTCTGCAGACTGTTAAACGGCGATGACGACCAACATTCCGCTGTCAGGCAGAACGAGCCATTTAATATTGGCAACGACAGCGAGAACTGCCAACCACCCGACCTGATTGAAGTGAGGTTAGCAATATCTAAACTGAAGCTTAATAAGGCTGCCGGAAATGACGGATGACTTGGTAAGTAACATCCACCAACTCATAAGACGAATCTGGTCGGAAGAAAGTATGCCTGAATAATGGAACCTCAGCATCGTTTGCCCGATCTACAAAAAAGGATGGGCCCTTATCAGTGTGGTTTTCGGCCAAGAAAGTCCACAACCGATCCAACCTTCAAACTTCGGCAGATCCTAGAAAAAACCCAAGAAGTCCAAATCGATGCCCACCACCTATTCATCTATTTCGGAGCTGAAGCATGGACTGCCTCAAAAGCGAATGAAGAAATCCTTGGTCGATTTGAGAGGAAAATTCTTCGAAAAATCTTCGGTCCCGTTTGCGTTGACGGGCTATGGAGACGAAGATTCAACCAAGAACTATACGAGCTGTACAGCGAAATCCCCCTGGTCAAAAAACTCCGCATTGGACGCTTTAGATGGCTAGGACATGTAGAACGAATGGACACCAATACTCCGGCTCGTAGAGTCTTCGATTCCCAGCCAAGCGTCGGAAGCAGTATTGGGCAGCCATGTTAGTTAAGGTGCACGTTCTCTCATGACTTCACTATACCCTTAAATAAATAATATGTTAGTGAAAATAAAAAAAAAATTATCCCTTAAAAATAAATCTAAAATGTGCTTTTGCAATTGAATACTACTTACAACTGGTACTAACAAAAGAAGAAAAAAGGAAAAAAAAAACGACAACAACATTTAGACGGGTAACGTCCTTTTTATCGCCAGTTTGATCGATACAGCCATATGCAAGCCATGTGTGTACTTTCTCCGAATCGGTCTAACTAGCAATCACAATCACCGCAAGGATGTTCATTTAATGGCAATTTTAGTCGTACACATGCACATTAAATTCCGTCCGTTAGGTAATGCCATTTTGTCTATGGCTAACCGTAAACAGAGAGAAAGTTACCTAATACTTATCCTGAAGCTATCCAGCGGCACAGAATTAAATGTTCTTTTGATAGCACAGGAACAAATAAATGAACAAAAAAGTAACGAAAGTGAGTTGATAACAATACTTAGTTACTACATTCGTAAATAGCATGTAAACGATGGGTGTTTTGTCACAGGATACCTAATAAATATACGTGTGTATAGAAATATGAATCAACAATTCCGATGGGAAACATGTGTTCGCGTGCAAAGAACACTTTGCCATCATGTTACAGATATTCGCGTGTTGTCTTGAATTTTTTGTTCGTTCTGGATGAGTTTGTAAAAGCATGTACCACTACCAGTATCAGTTTTTATAGCAAAGGAATCCACGTATTTCATAAGCAAATGTTATTGGTATCGACAAAATTGGATACCAATGTTTAAATGATATCAAATCGATTCATTATGACTGTCTTTTGGGATCATGTTTCAAACGTACGCACCAGACACCCGACATATTTGAAAATTATTCAAGTAAAGTTATGAATATATTTTGGATGTTTAGTGTTGTACTCAAATTGGCTCCCTACGCACTTCAGGCTATGTCTAAGATAAGGTACGTACATCCTTTTTAGATTCTAGGCGCGCTGCAACAATTGAATTGGACAGTTGATTTTGATCCTTAAACTTGAATTGGTGTATTTTTCGTCACCTCGAACCTAAGGCTGGGCTTAGTAATTTTGGTAATTTGACCAGATCTAAGCAATGAAAAATGTTCTTAAGAACCTTATAAACAAAATGAGTGCTCGTTAGTGCTCGCCCATTTTACGGCATTCGGGGTTGGCCTTTAAAGTCTACTACTCTCCGAATTTTGGTGTTCACGACCAATTCGGTAAGCAATAAGCCAGCACCCGTAAGTCAAAGCAACGCCAGATTGTCTCAGAACATCATCACTTTCAGTGAAAGTGTGCAATTTATCGGCCTTACAAATTTTTCTGTTAAAAAATTTAACTTGAGCTTATTTCATAATATTTCAACACCGCCCTTAGTTGAAAACCCTTTGCAATAGAAATATTGAAATCGAACACAGCGTGAATAGCTGATTCAATCTGTTTTCACAATAGAAATTAATGTTCCTATTGACCTATTAGATGAATAATGGACCGGCCTTCTGTATAAAAATGTATGGAAATACCAAGAATGTATGTTTACAAATGTTTTCTAAAACAAATGCTGTTCGATATTATATTGTACCTCTTCGCACCCAGATTAATAAATATCTAGCCGTCGTAGTTTTTTTTTTAATATTTTATAATCATATCTCGAAACATACGCATTAATGATGATTGGAATTTACCAGAAGTTAAGTTTCATACAAAACCGCAATCAATCAACTTATTATGCTAGCCCCTTATGGATCTGCATAATATTGACTTATTCAATTCCAACACATTAAAACTCTCATTAAATAACGCATTAACACACATCCGTCAATTCTTACATGAACAACGCCATTAATTCCCTCCAAAAACAAGGATACGTATCCTGTTGTCTGAAAAATAGTTTATCCACCTTCTTTATAAATTTAAGAGTACATATGCAAAAACATTTAATGAAATTCCTTGACTTAGTAGGATTTTTCTGTGGAGCATAACATCATTGAATGCTATTTCAGCTACACAAAGGAGTACGAAATCAAAGGTGACGGCGTTGGCGGCGGCGGTTGGCGCTCGCGCCAAAAGTGTTTCAACCCCAATCAGTCGTGGCAAGGCAACACAACAGCAACCCCAATTGGCACATCACGCAAATACCGCAATCCTTAAGACTGTTTCAATGTTTCTGGCCTATGGCAAGCGAAACAGTCGTCAGTCAAGAAGCACACAAGGATCAACCAAGAAGCGTACACGTAAAATGGACGAAACCGGTGGCAAAATGAATCCAAAGCTATTGGAGAGCTTTCGAAGGAAGACTCGTTTTACAAAGTAAGTTTATTATTTAAAAAAAAGTTTGAAAAATTTAAAACGTTCCATAAATATTTTCCAGAGGTGAAATTGATGCTCTGCATAGGATTTATAGGAAATTAGTTTCAAATTGTCAGTATGCTGCAAAGGCGCTTGCAGCTAATACATCCAGTTCTGTTATTGCTAAGCCGCATGCAGCTGTTGAGGTGGGTTTTTATCTTTGATATAATTGGACAAAATCTAAATTTTAAAACAAAAATAATATTCAATATCGTGAGGTGTTTGAAAATAGTGTCCACTTATCAATTGGTGAAATCAAAGGAAATTACATATATAGCTGAAGCTTTTAGCCATATAGCGAGTTATACAAATTTAAAAACATGGCGAATTGATGCGTTTCAGAATTGTTACGCTTAGCGCAATGTTAAATGGAAATTCTGGATACAGCGCAGGCAAAATACATGAGATATTTTTTTTCTATGGATCGTTCTATTCCAGTATTTTGCAGTTTATTTTAAAAATTGAGACAAGTTGGAGAATTGAAACGCAATGAGATTTTTACGGATTTTGGGACTTAAAACAAAATCGTAAATGGTTTTTATTTTGTATATTGCGTGCATTGCAGTGGTTATAATCATTTATTGACCTCTGTTTTACAGCTCTCGTTTACAGCAACAAATTGATAAAGCCTACTTCTCTTTATTTCATAGGGCATTGATCGCATAATATTCCGAGAACTTCTACACAGTACTTTCGACATAGTAACTGAAGAGATTTTAATGGAACGTATATTCTGCAGTTGGGATAAATCACACGAAGGACTACCACTGCGATTGGAAGGATGGCTAACAGGCTTGTCTGTGTTTCTTCGTGGAAATAAAACTGAGAAAGCAGCTTTCTGCTTTAGAGTGTACGACCTAAACGCGGATGGATTTATTACAAAGGATGAGATGTTTACACTTTTAAGAAATTGCTTAATAAAACAACCACAGGATGAAGATCCCGATGAGGGGGTCAAGGATTTAGTTGAAATAGTTCTAAAGAAATTCGATTTGGATAAAGATGGAAAGGTAAATATTGTTTTATCATTTCTAATCGAAAGACATTTACAGTGATGTTACGTTTACAGGTTTCATTTGAGGATTTTTTAAACACTGTAAACGAACAGCCGTTATTGATAGAAGCCTTTGGGCAGTGTCTTCCTACTGAAAGTGCTATTGTCTCATTCTTTTCAACATTACAAACGTAAGAAGAAAATCGCGTTTAAATTCTAGATTGTTATATAATTTATTTAGAGGTGTTGTTAAGTTTATTCATGTCATTTGTTAATTTTTTGTTAAAATTGTGTCATATTAGTTAACTCGGAATAAAATATAAGTGCTGCTTGTTTTTTGAATTAAGGCGAACTTTTCCTTTCTCAAAAACTGTTCTAACGATGTTAATATTTGTTCAATCAATGAACAATGCTTACTTTTTGCTTCTCAGGTAAAGATATCGGTACTTTGAGTTTTAGCTTTATATTGGAAATATTTCCTAAATATTTCTTATTTCTTAATTCTTCAAATTAAATGGTTCTTGGAAGGGTTCCTGTTATACATGCTGGGCGATCATATATTGACATTGACAGCTCTTATGTGTTAACAAAGTTGTCTGGAATATTTCATCCAGGTTCATAATTTATCGTTTTACTCTTGCACAACGTTGGGTAATATTGAAAGGTCATTTCTAAAGTGGATGGATGTTGCGTAACAGACCGAATTTCAAATACAAATTTTGGTCTACAAAATGATGCTTAAATGACCTAGACAATTTAGACCTTGTTTTATGTATTTTTGTTCGATCAGACTTGCACCAAATGTAGGCTTAGTACCGTTAATTGTCACGATCACAAGAACTGTACATCAAAGTCGCATAAGCCTGCGGAGAAATTCGCATAATAATCTTGGATTATTTGCATATGAGGTTCAATTTAACCAAAATTACCATCGCTTGGTTATCGTGTCTCTATTTGAGCTTAAGAGCTCGTAATTGACTAAAATGGTCATAAATAACATTTTCGGAGAGGTAAGTTTCCATCTTAGCGGCTACGTTCAAAAACCAAAATTCTCTTACAACCAATGGAGGTTGCTGATACTGATACGTGGTAACTGATTTCTTTTTGCTTTTATATCCATTCTGTTTGGATTTGGACTTGAGCCAGCTATGGTTCCAGCAAGACGGGGCCACGTGCCACACAATGTGGATAAAATCGTTGGGGAAGTGATTACCGAAAGACCGAAGGATACATTTTTTTCTCTTTATCATCGTAATGTTAGATTCAATCAAAATCTCAAGTTCGAAACGTTAATGAAATAAAACTATTCATCATTGGTGTGGAAAAGAATGCACATGTATTCCGAATGCATCGATGGCAAACATCGATGCGTGTATTCAAGCTGAACGTCTGTTTTGAGCTTTAGTTTTGATGCATGCTCTGTGAAATATTACATACATATCGGTTACATCTACGTTGATAATTTTTTTTGTAAAATTACCCGATTTCCGTATTCAGAAAATGTATGTTTTAACATATGTTAACTGAATTTTCGGTTTAAAAGTAAACAACTTCTTTATGAAAAAGAATTTCCATGTAAAGTTATATTTGTCATAAACACTATATTTAGTATATATTCTTCTTTTAATGTGATCGATAGAAAATTGCAGGTCGTACACTTTTTATTAAGAAAACAACCTTTTTGAAAATATATGATTAATAAAATGTGTAAGAAGATAATAAGACAGTACTGTACTATAAATTCCGTCCTATAAAAAGGGTAAGATTTTTTTCCAATTTTTAGGGAAGGGCATTAGACGGTAACCACAGTTAATTATACTTGATAATTATATGACTTTTGTTACTATTTGATTTCGTTATATAAAATAAATTAATATAAAACTATACATTTTTGGGTCGTGCAAATATATATGTAATTGAAATTTTTTTTTCAACCATGCACGAAATTTATTAGCTCAAGTGCTTACATTTGATGTTTATTGTTCATTAAAACCTGTTTGCCTGTTTATTTTCACTTAAATCGTGGGAAAAATTAATCATAAGCTGTGTTTGCGGTAATCTACCTAATACAACACAAATAGGTTGTTTGCACATATAAAATTATCAAGCCAAAATGTTTAAGTACATTTCACTTCAGTCACAATATGCCTTCCCATAGAATAATGGGTAAAGTATTTGTCGTCAAGTTAAGAGCCTGAAGTGAGCAGCATATCTGAGTATTTTGATTAACTGATACTCGTTTAAACATCCATACCTTATATAGTAGAAGGTGATTTTAGATGGTTAGAACTTTCGAAATAATGGTTACGTGGATCGTAAAAAGAATGTAGCTGTATCGCGTCCTATAACAATGTTGACCTTCACACAAAAATACAAGACAGGCATTCCAATTCTCAACCAAATAAATTTTTAATCATTTCTTATCTAAATTATTTTATTATTAGAAAACAAGAAGTATTTAAGCAAATGAAAAAATCCCACGAGATAATTTGTTAAAGTACACCAACGTGGGAAAAAAAATAAACAAATTCAAACAAGCGGCAACTGCTAAATTTAAAAGAAAGTAATCGTTAATTACTTAAGAAAAACCAATTAATAAAGTTAATAAGTACCGATCTTAACTTATTTGCCCCCTTTCTAAGTCAGCATGAACAAAAGGGCATTATAATTACTGCGCAATCAAAATAAGTGACAAGTTGTATTTTTTTAAATAGGTAAATGTCCGAGACAGGTGTTAAACAACATATTTTATAAATGCACAGGGTTATTAATACCAGGGTACAAGGTCAATGCTAGCAGGTACACGTACAACCAATGTCGCATACTGTTTTTGCATTTAAGCTATAAACCAAGAATATAAACGATTCTAAATTAACTTTACACCTACTTGGTTGCATTTACTAAACTTTTTGATGAGAAATTCATTACAGGCGTATGAAATTGTATTTCTCTGTGATGACTAACATGATAGTAGACCTAGCATTGGGATAACTCCGATTTCGATAATTTAATATTTCAAGCTAATGTTCTTACATTTATAGCATAAAGTCGTTTAATAATGACATTAACAGCCCAGTTGTGAAATAAATATTTTAAAATCTGGAAAAATGTAAGTGTATAAAGCTTGTTTTTTATGAGATGCTAATGGTATTTGCAGCCATATGCAAGCTGGATACGAGATATATAGAAGTAGGGTCTGAAAAGATCGGGTATCCACATCCTTAAGTCTGTGTAGTGTGTAGGTTATTGCAAGATCCTATCCATTATAGCCATAATACGAAAGGATGTTAGACAAAAAACAAAATAATAACTACACATTCAAAAAAGTAAATTCTCTAAATGTAGTAAAAAATGTAGGCTGTCGCGCATAGCTGAGTGCTCTATGCAATCAGAAGAAAGTTAAAAAAATCTGGGTGGCAGGACATTATGACATAATAGCAACCAAAAAAGCAGACGAAAAACCTAGACTAAGCTCGGCATGCTGGTCTTCCCTATCCGACATTCCAAGCTGGTTTAAAAAAAAATAGATAAACAAACAAAAAAAGATAACCGTGATATGCAACAGCCGTAGATTTCAGAGGCCTACAGGAACTGGTAGACACCCAGATTATCTTCTTCTGCCAAGTATCTGGCTGGATTGATTATCTCTTTTAGATACTCGGAGCAACACACCATAACCCCATTTAAGTATGACTTTCGCCTTAAATAGTTGTTCGATTATCTTTCGGAACGGGTATCGCTTAGGAACCCAATGCGAATTTGTTAAGAATTAATCGCATTTGATTCGCGAAACCAAAATAGCAACGATTTCCTATGGTCATTTTTTTCGTATCTCCACTAAGGTGTCATTCGTTGGTCTTGTCTTGCCCTTGTCAATGACAAGACCAACGCGTTTCGACTCTTTCTCAATTCCCGCAAATGCTGCAACGGCATGGGTATGCTGTCGATTTCGTAATCCATTAGCTGAACGAACTATTTGATGATAGTGCTTTATTTATTTACCACCCTGCCCATCGCACTATATGCTCCAGAATGAGATTGAAGAAATCGCATGGAAAAGTTCAGATCAGCTGTTTCCGAACTGAATGTTGGAATGCGTGTCCTCCAGTGTTTTATGACACAGCTGTTTCAGTTTTGATGGTATCCTATATTCCGTCATCGCTTTATAAAGCTCTTACCGATGGAAGCGAGGTCAAAATTCGTTAACCTTTTCAAGGATTTGCCTAAGTTTTAAAATTTGGTCTATCGATCTGCCGGGCCGAAAGCCACACTGTTACGTACCGATATGAGTGTTACAGAAAGACTTAAAACGTTCGCACAGTGTGTTCGATACGAGAAATTTAACAGGGATTTGTCTCAGTAATTGGTGCAAGACATGCGATCGGCTTTTTTGGTAGACGATACATATAGAGCTGATATTCCAGTCAGCATTAAGCAGCTGCTGGAAATGCGGCGTGAATAGATCTACAATTCACTGTGCGGCAATGACTAAGTAGCCATTGCTATTTCGTAGAGTTTGCGTTCCTCTTCCTACTTTGAAGCCAGTTGTCAGTTGTTTTGCTTTGCCTCGTAGGAGTGACGGATGTTCTCTTGGATTTCCCTGAGCTGGGAGGCTGGGTGTTCTCTTTTTGCCTACGCAGGATTTTCTTTTCTTCCCTTCTTCTGTTTCAGTACTCATCCCATGCGTGTTTTGCGTTGTAGCGATTTTGTATTCTTTAATGATATTACGACGATCACTAACTGCCTTATAGTCGATTACTCTTGACCAAAAATTTCTATACAATGAATCCGCATCCTATGATATGTGCAGCCTAGGGTGGCAGATGAAATAAATGTCGCATGTTTTTTATTTATTAATTCCTGGTTGGAGGTACATCTTTTCTAACTAGCGATAATGTCTGTGCCCTGTACCGCGCGATTACAGTTTTAAGTATTTGAGTAGTATCCGCGGTGTACAGCATTCGTACGGTACAGGTGCATACTCGTAAGTCATTATCCGTGGTCGTTCTGGGCTTGGTTGACATTTCAGAGTATCCGTTTATCCAAAACATTTGCCTCTTATAACTACATAGGTATTTCTTAAGTGGTAAGAAAGCTACCCTTATACTAGAACCCACAACCTGGAGGGACACCCTTTTGTAGACACAATTCAACCATCATACGAGCTTAGTTAACATAGCCTCTATTTATACCCTACCCCATAGGGGTATATTAGTTTTGATACATAGTTTGTAAAAAAAAAAATTATGGCGCAACAGGCTCGCTAGTACCCAGGGCCTAGCTTTTGTTTCCACAACCATTCATGTGTGCGTGTGTACTTCTTTGCACGATGGCGGGACCTCCTGTTTTATGCCGAATCCGAACGGCTAAGTTGAGATAAGCTATTCATGACAATTGATACTACTGGGATGATTTGTCAAATCATCACGGGAGGAGTGCCAGTGAAAAATCATTAAGGTGTTGCTACGGCTGGCAATCGAACACAGACCTTCTGCGCGGCAGTTCAACGCACTAACCATCGCGCCACTGAGCTCGTCAATCTATATACATAGTTTGTAACAGAGTGAAATAATTTAGCTAGGTATACCTCAAAGTATGTGGATCGACTCAGAATCGATAGCTGAGCGGATTGAGCCATGTCTGCCCGTTCGTACGTCACCAGTTTTTAGGGCTTAAATTTTGAGATAGAATGATGAAATTTGGACACATGTTTGTTGTTGCTCCCAGCAAAACAAGTGTGAACATTTTTGAAATCCGCCCACTGTCATGCCTCTTTTCAGAAAAAGTGGTTTTAGGCCAAACCGTTAGAGATATTGAAAAAGTGTTTAAACAACATATCTAAACAATCTTACTATCTTTATTTAGTACATACAACGTTTTTCGCCACTCCCACTTTTGGGGGCGTCTTTAGTAAAAAACATTTTTTGGTAAAACTTTAAACGTTTAAATGAAAAGCAAAACCATTAGTTCTGTTAATATAAACATTTCTTCCATATATCATTTTAACCCACGCCCACTTTTTGGAGGCGTTTTCATACAAAAACCATTTCTATACACTACCTCACAGCATAACCAGGCGAAAAACGATGTTTTTTGTCGAAATATAAATTATTTTGATAGACTGACAATGACATTTTCTATATTTCATCACCAAAAAACCGACATTTTGAGGATTTTAGTTTTAAGGATGGGATGAGATAGGGTATATAACGATCCACACAGTGGATTGTAGCCTTCCCATATGTTTTTTTTCATAATTTGCGTGCGTTAATGGGGCTATGAACACCTTTCGAATGTTTTAAAATAGAACGAGCGCTAGAGAAGGGGTAGAAAGAGAGTTATAGAAAAGATTCTGGATGTAGTGGAGACTTTCTTTATGGGTGAACACTTTAAGCGGTAACTATTGAACTTTTTTTTATTGCTTTGAATAAAGCTTCATGGATTTTGGCTGGTATTGAACGCGCAACCTTTCAATCAACAGTCTATTTAAATTTCAAAATATTTATTAATGAAGTTATTGGTTTGGAGGTATTTGAATGAGTGCATAACTTTTAAAACATTTTATAATGAGTTTGTAAATATAAAATGACACTTCTTGTTGGATAACCCTAGATTTGGGTCAAATGCCATCAACCCGTAAAAAATGTCAATTATGAAATTTTAAACTACAAAAAAAAACTTATTTTTCTAGTGAAATACATATTTTCTTAATCAAATTAAGGTCAAACCACAAGGTCATTGTTGGCTAATAGTTTCAAAATTTGTGACAACGGTTGATAATAATTATTTAATTGCTTATTATCTTTACAACGCTATTATAGGTATCTATAATTTAATATGAGGATAAACGTTAATTGCAAAGGCATTTTAAATTGAATCATTAACCTAGTGATTTGTATCTAACCCGTCAAGGATTTCGAACATAATATTCATTGCTGACGTTATAAATGCATTCTGATATCGAAATTTCAATCACATTTCTGATAACCACGACTATTAATGTCTAGCAACATCGAAAATAATAACCCCTTGTGTTTTGCACACTTGTTGGTCTGTCTTATTAATTTACGGAAAACAGGCTCTTAACAAATGTTATCATTTGGACTTAGGTACTTACGAACATTATTTGTTCATGACTTTGACTTACTGATTTGTATAACATGTAAAAGATTAGATGTGGTCAATTCTGATATTGATTAAAAGTGTTATGTTATTTTAAATATATTTATATACCCAGTATTAATTATTTAAGCTTTGAGAGTATTCAGATTATTCTTGTTCTATAACATTTGGGACAAAAATAGCAATAAACAGCGTTATCCTACAAGTAATAGCTATGATAACATGGATATTGGCTTGTTGGGGACATATATGCAACAATAAATAAAACTAAAATTTATTTTAAAAGCCCGATTTAGCATCAACTTTTGTCACTTTTTCTTGACGAACCACCACTAAAGAAGTAATCGGAAGCTAATGTCAACTGTTAGGTTTTCTTAAGTTATTTCATTTGCTCAAGTGGCTTATAGTAATACTTTGTGAAGGGAAGCGACTGTCAATGAGATTTGCGGATTTTTTATTGTTTTTGGATGAAAATGCAATTCAATTCGGTTCATACTGCTTGACACAAGGGAAATGTTCGCCATGGACGTTTAACAATATAGAAATTTGCCTTGTTTCCCAAGCTTTGGTACATTTTGAAACTTCCTATGGCAGCTCGGCAGATAGGCTCAGTTCATAGGCATAGTTCAGCTTATTCACGTGCCCATTAATTCCAAAATAAGATGTCAATAAGCGTTGAAAAGCGTTCAGATGTCTGGATTATATGGATTATATTATGGATCTAATTTCTGAATCAATTGAAATTCATAGTTTTAGTAAGTCATGATGGAGTTATGTCTTTTTTATTGTTATTATTACTAACGGAAGTTAACGGCTTCGGAAAATCGGTACAGCTCTTCTTTCATTACCTTTTCAGCTCATGTTCGAATAAAGCTTTTCCTCTTAGTCCTCATTTTAAGAATCAAGCATCTATCTCTTCGTCGAGCTAGGAATTTTAGACACTTGGCTCGAGAAACGCAGAACTTCAACTAAGGCTGTTCTTTACCTTATTATGAAAGATCACCATTGGTCTTTGAGATTGGATGCTTGTGGTAATTTATATTATTAATTGAGAGATAAAATGATACACCTTTTGCAAAGAAGAAGGCAAAGGAAAAATTCCGTTCCACAAGTAGATTACCGCCAAGTAATTATCATGTTCAGAGATCGAATTGTTATTTCAATACTCTCGTAAACTTGCATTTGTATTTACTAACATTCCGATTTAATGTACTTTATTAAAAAAAAACATTTATGGAAAAAGTCTGATAGACGCTTACACTCTTTATCTTATCTAGGGACATAGCAAATAGTAGGAACACCAAGTTGAACATCCAAATACTTTTCAATAACAAATTGTGCGTGTGTCGTGATAAAAAGTTTAGCGAGTGGTGGATGCGTTCGACTGTAAATTCCGATAATAAGAACTCTTAATCGTGCGTCCTCCAACCTTTTTCTTCATAAACGTACCTCTTACTGGAGTGTGACAAATTCCTAACTTAAATTTTAATAATGAAAACTATTGTTATCAGACACTACACTTAGATCTTAGCCATAAGGCCAGGAAGTGCTATAAAAATAAAATAAAATTGTTAATTGTAATTAACTTACTAAATAATAAAGGAAATAATAATAATAATAATATTGTTATCAGAGTGCTCATCTTCTCATAAAAAAAACAACAACAATTTTTGCAGTAAATAACAATGGCTTCCTTTTGTTTTTATGTCAAGACAATATTCTTTTTTTGGCCAATATATTTGGCTTTGCGTTTGTATTTACATATGTTAAAAAGCTGTATCTTTACATATAACACGAATTGGTAACAATTAAACTCCTCGTTTACAGAAAAATTGTTTATATCAATTTTTTTCCGTAGGCTGGTGGAACTCTCGAAAGAGACGATGAGCACGTACCCAAAGTAGTGTGAGACTTCAACCCACTTAAACCACCAACCTTTTTGTATTTGTATGCGGCTTATCTAGCAATTTTTTTTATCACGAGTACTGAATGTTTGGCAGGTAATTTTCCTTTGAGAGTTACAATTTTTTTTCGCAATTTATAGCGCGGTTTGTTGTTATCGGGCCATTTCTAAGGGCTTAGTTCTTTGAAGACGCCACAATAAATTTGTTCCGTTAAGAATTCGGAAGACCGTTGTCTTAACTTGTCCCAATAAACGTTTTTTATGTTTGCTTCCGTTTGATCTTCATTCCTTATATACCACGGCACATTGACGAATGATCTTAACATTTTGTTTTCAAAAGTTTGTAGAATTTTTAGATTCGTTTCACTGGTACAACCCCATACCACATGTCCAGACCGGCTTTATCACTTGCTGTTTAATAGCAGCTTGTTATCAAGGTTCAGCTTAGAATATTTTCCGAGTACCTAGGCAGTACAGTTCTCAGTATTTATTTTAAAGCTCTTCGCCTTTCTCTTTTACATGTGACTTTCATTTTAATTTTGCATCGAGTGTCATTCCGAGATATTTCGCTTCATTTGCAAAAGGGACTTGAACCGTATTGAGAAATACTGGCAAATTGTTTGTCCGTTTATACGGAAAATCTTCGTGAATCGATTTGCTATCGTTAAGTGCAATTTAAAAAATTTAACGTTAATGGCACTGCTTACAATTTTTTGTGAAATATATCATACTTCAGAGGGAGAACGGTAATTAATTCTGTTAAGAGACTTATAAGCTAAAACTGATTATAAGGTATTGTTACAACCGTCAACAGAAACATTGATTTTTAATTTTATTACGCTAGACAATGTATTGTACGAGAAATTGATGATTTCTAAAATTTGTCCTAACGAGACTTTGAGGATGAACTAGGTACGCATATTTTGTTTTGAATATTAACGTAAATAGTCGTGTTAAGTTTTTAGAAAATCGTTGAAGCCGTTTTTAAGAAATTTCGTTTACCAAAATTGTTATATGATGGATAGGTACCTTTCTCATTTACCCATAATGACAATTCCAAAAATGCGTGCATAGACCGAAAAACGCAAACTGATCGGCACCTACAAGTATGGTTTCAGGCCAGCAAAGTCCACAACTGATCAAATATTTACACTTCGGCAGATCGTGAAAAAACCTAAGAAGTTCAAATACTTACCCACTCATTCATCGATTTCAAAGTCCCATAAGACTTCATTTATAGAAACGAACTAAAGAGAGCCATGTATAACATTGATATACCGCCTTAAATTTTCTCGTCTGTGTAGATTGACTATAAAAAAATTAATATTCAAGGTTTAATTCTAAATACATTATTTATTCCATCCACCAGGAGCTGTGAACCCTATTTTAAAAGGCCCAGTATTTTGCTAATAGTAGCTGTAAACTATTGCGATTACACCGTTTGCTTTTGGCGGGGCTTTACTAGTGGGAACGTAACCGTATACTATATAAAAATCAATAACTGATTTCATTTATTGATTGAAAAGTAAGTGACCTGTCAAACAGATGTTTCCTTTCCCATAAAAAATCCCCAGAACCAGCTCCATTATGAAATGGGACGAAAAGCATTCACACAATAATTCTTATCCAACCAATATGAGTTCAAGTCTATTAATTTGTATATGCACCTAAATTTATTTTTATTGTGTGTTTCTACAGTACAGATGCCATCCGTGCGGTGACATGTGAACTCGAGATGCAAAACGACTGTGCCGATTGAGATGGCTCCGAGCGTACAATACAAAACTGCACACAATATTATAATTGCTCTAAAGCACTAGACTTAAAGTCGGTGTTTGTTGTTGAGCTCGGTTCAATGGAGATGAAGATACAATTTTGTTTTGAAATTATATATGATGTATCTGTACCGTAGCGTCAAGATATCATGGACTATGAACAGCTACCTATTTGAGTATTTGTCAGATTGTTTCTGATAAGAACACCACACAGCGCTATACGACGATCCACCGCTACTGGGGTGGTAAGCGCGCTGTTGTCGCCAAGATACAAATTTGTAAATGTATTTCAAAATCTTCCATGTATTAAATGCGTATAAGCGACCAACAGCGAACAGATAATAACCCGAGGTATTAATAATATGATTGTGTTTAGAGACTAGAACACATGCTATTTCCAGTCGACACCGCTATCGATGTTTATTCCGAGCGTGAATTTTACTGCAGTCGGGCAGTTGTAAGAAAAAAAAAAGTATTTTTCTTTTTTAAAATTTAAAATTGATTTTCATTTCAATTAGTAGTATAGCTAGCCGTCGAAAGGAACGGGTGTTCTATTAATTTGTTCTCTTCAGTTGAAAGATAGTGATTTCGCATAGAAAAATGGCTGAGTAAGTGCATGACGATTTTTTTTTCGGTTTACTGTTAATTTTTAAAAAAATAATTTTAGTGTGTCAGATTTTGATGCATACAAAAATGTGTTTATGAAAAAAACCGGCAGTTTTAGGATTTCAATTTTTTTCGCCATATTTCTGAATTATTTCATAGTGTGTTCTTGAATTAGGTATTGCTCTACAATGGACTGTACTACAAGTGTAGATAGATTAAACTTCTTGTGTGGTACATGTTTTTAATAAAAATGAGTGCAATAGCACGGGCAACCTTAATTCCAGCAATGGTGTGATAAGCTTTGACCCTGTACATAATAAAACACAAACAATTCGGAATGATGGAATTCACCGCACGGAATGATTGTAGTATTTTCATAACGACGCAAGCCGTTATGAGTTAGATGGCTTACCCATCCCTACTGGTGGTCCTCCTGTGGGGTTGCTATGATTTTATTCATATATTTTGAGACTCACATGCTTACATTGCTTTGTCTAGTATTCCTTCAAAGATATCGGCGAACTCCGCAGATTTAAAATACATGGATGCATTAGATGCGGATGATTTTATACATTGTCTATCCCCGTTTCTGTATAGATAGCAAAAGCTGTCCAAAAGCAATTGGGACAGAACTGATATTGCTTTACATATTTTCCCATTAGAATAAAAAAAAATATCTTTCTTTACATTTTTTTGAAACAAAAAAAAGATAGCAAATTGAATTCAAGGAGATAAACGATGGTGGTGCTATTTGTGTTCATTATTAAAGTATCCACGGTTCTTTTCCAAGTTAAACAAATTTCTCATAAATAGTAATTAAAAAAATGTTTGCATATTGTAGCTACAAATAACAATTTCTAATTCATACAATATGTTACCTGCTTTCTGTAAAATAATCTCCACTAAGTGCTGTTTTCCCACATGTGAACACTGGTTATGAGGAATAACCTATAGAAACATCCTATTCGGATGTGTTTCCCATTTCTCTCTCGATCCTTACTTAGTATACCAAACATCAAAAATGATTCATTGAATAATGTAATGACAGTTCTTATAGTTTTTTTCTAATATGTAAAAATGAAGATAAAAAAAAAGAAATACATTAATGGCACAACAGGCTCGTTAGTACCCAGGGCCTAGCTTTTTTTCTCACAACCATTCATGTGTGCGTGTGTACTTCTTAGCACGATGGCGGGACCTCCTGTTTTATGCCGAATCCGAACGGCTAAGTTGAGATAAGCTTTTCATGACAATTGTTACTACTCGTATGATTTGTCAGATCATCACGAGAGGAGGGCCAGTGAAAAATCATTTAGGTGTTGCTACGGCTGGGAATCGAACCCAGACCTTCTGCACGGCAGTTCATCGCACTAACCATCGCGCCACTGAGCCCGTCAAATGAAGATATTCAAACATGATGACAATTCTCATTTCAGAAGAGGCTTAATACTTTGGAAAACTCACAGAACTCTTCCGTTAGTAAAATTTGGCAGCAATGGAAAACACAATAAATAAGCATATGTCATTTCGTATTCGAAAAGGGACCATTATTACTATCGTTATACCTAGCTGCCCTCTTCCGCCTTAATGAAAAAACCGCGCTTAGCCACTGGTTACATTTTTAGTGAGCTATGTGTATTACTCCTTGTTGACACTCCTTGGTACTATTGTTTCGATAACCTAAGCCAATGGTGTCAATGTCATCAGCTTGTTCTAGTGGTTGCCCAGATTTATGGAAGATAGTGACTGCACGCGTTTGACAGCATGTCACCTGGGGAAATCCTTTTCTGGTATCGAATTTTTTGTTGTGATCGTTGTCAAACACTGTGAACACTGGGGTATCAATATTAGTACCCCTCATAGTAAATATTCGTTGTTTGATATGCGCACTCTATGTAGTTCCATGCTCTTGGGTACTATAGACATGACAGTACGCGCTTGACAGCTTGTCACCTTAGGAAAATCCTTTTCTGGTATCGAATTTTTTGCACAAAAAACAGGACATCCTCTAGTATCCAAAATTGAAGCGCAATGACAACCTACTTGCTGAGCTAGTAGTCAACTTCGACTTTCTTGATTGTGGCTATAAATTACCAGTTGTCAGTTAAAAAGTTCAGACCTTAACGATTAAGTCTCGACTTAAGTGTCGTCTAGGTACATATAACAAAATGTCTTACTTTGATCTGTTCATGACAGTGCTACTGCTTGATATAAGTCAAACTTTTACTATAGGCTACCCAATCAATACCACATTACTCTTCAAGCCTAGAAGAGAGCTCTTACAAAAAAATACGTCACAGTACTGCAAAACATAAATCCATCAGATTTATAATTATATACTATTATTCGTGACATTGAAATATTCCGACATCTAAACACGTTTAGTTCGAGTTCGTTCAAATGTCACAAATGCGGTCATTGATATGTACTTTCAGGCAGCAGTAGATACTAGGTAGTGCATGAGCGTGTCAAGTCGGTTGCAACAAGTTGTTTGCGTATGTACTATTATACATTATATTGAACTTGACATTACGGGTCCATTGGATGCCATAAAAATAATAGTACACAGCATGAGGTAGTATGCAATGTATATGCTAATAATAACCAGGCTACGTAATCAGCACTAGATACAAATGGGACTATCGTGATTCCCTTGAATCTTTTATCCAAGGTACACTTCCAATCGGGTTTAGCAGCAAGCTCTGTTATATAATACCGATAAGATTTCTGACACCGATAAAATTAGTTATAACATTTCGATTACATAACTTGTCTAGACATGAATAATACCAACTTTTGATTTTATATGTATTGCTAACTATAAAAAATTATGTTTTTTTTATTTTTAAAACAAACAAGTGTTGGGTGCACGACTGGGTCGTACGCATGTTATGTTAAGCATTCTACGGCGTATGGTAAGCAAACCAGATCTGTGAAGAAGATTCAAAGGGGTTATACACACACAAGTGACAGTTCAGTAGTTTGTAAATCTCGTGAATCTCGCAATTGTAGTACCAAACGTATTATAAGTCAGCAGCTACCTTTCGGTATAAAACTGGATGTCCTGCAATCTTGTGGAAGTACCTACTCACGCACGAATACCTATATAGTTTTGTTTCACTAGTTTGTGTCATTTTATGTGATATTGATATATAAATGTACATTTTGAACTTTAGCCCAAAATGATAATGCTCGTAATTATTTCAATGTAATTACAGTTAATGCGAAATACCTTAAATTGATTTAAATGTCATTACGATCAAGTCAGAGGTTTATCGATTATTTACCTAATGTATCTACATTTTATTAGCAGGAATTTGAGTTCTATAGCGTATATGTATTAAATTATAAAATTTCTGTTTGTTTAATATTACCTACTATCATAAAGGGTGATTAACTGCATATATTAAAATAATGACATTGCCATTTTAAAAACGAATGCACCAGCAATGTATAGGTGTTTAGTTAGATTTAGATAACATATCTTACTTGTTTATGATAAGATTGGTTTTAAATAATTACGCTAGCTACGAACTTATCTTATCATACTTACTCAGCATAATCTTATAAAATTCAGATCAGTAATTCTGCTGTATAACATTAAAACTTTATTTAATAAGAAAACTTACTTTAAAGGCCGCTTGTCCCAAGGTACATATTTTGATTTAGAAACTCAAATGACCTTTGCTCTTATGTTAGTGGTAAGCTGCCCGACACTCACCAGAAAATAGTTGAATAACAAGTTTTACCAAGTCACCGCCTACACTGTTCAATATTTTACAAATAAATATATTTAAATCTTTTTTAACATTTCTAACTTTTACGTTATTTATATTTCTTTTCAATAAAACTGTAAAACTCCAATATCGAGAGAGAATTCACTCATTTCAACAAAAAGTACCATAATGCTTTTGCAAAGAAAAAGGAAAAAAGTCAAAGTTTTGAAATATATTATGAAAAAAAACTACAAATTAATACTATCCCACCACTGTACTGTTTTGCCAATACAGCCTAAAAATATTATTTTTTCAAGCTCAAATATTAGTTTAAATCCACAAAAATATACAAAACATATCTACTTATATTTGGAAGAAAATGAAGAATTTTTTTGTTGGTTCCTGTCAAACTTCTGGGCTTTTTCATTTCTTACCAGTCGAAATCTGCGTGAAAAAATTGAGAAAAATTAATGAAACTTAATTTTGTCTTCATTATTTTTTTCAGTTTTCTCAGTATGCGCACGGCAAAGTATATCAAATTAACTCATGCCCATGAGTACCCGAACGGACCTGATGTTCCATCGATTTTTAGAGATTAGAAACGGACCTAAAAGGCTTAACAAATAAAACAACATATGTCAAAGAAAATCGGGAGCTTTAAGGGCCCAGTTATAGCTATCATTGAAAACCCTGATTGGAAGCTTTCTTACAACTTTTTTATAAATTCATTCATTGGCGAGTTGGTGTCAAAACAAAGCTTTAAGAACATGACTATCCAAAAATATTTGAATTTCTAATTATATTTTTTGCAGAAAATCAATTCTTATTTTTCACTGATCAACGTTTATTTTTAACTATGAAGAAATGATTGCCATTCCACCGAACTGCAACGGAATTGTCCAGTAATTCCTATAAAAAGCTATGGGGGTGACACTTCAATTCCATCATTTGTTGTGTTCCAATGAAGTTAAATGATAGCTATAACTGGGCCCTAAGTCCCTCCTCATTCCCTGTCAGCCAATATAAACATGGTCTAATACACTAGACGTGTTTCCACTAAAGAATGCCTCCAAGATCCCCTATAAATCGGTAGACAATGCATCATTTGTCAGCAGAAATTTTCTGCAATATGATTAGACTAAAATTTATTGGGTTCATCTCCTCATTCTTTTTGCTAAAAAAAAGTAGGTACTGAATAGTACGGTAAAGCATTTAAGTAAATTATGACATAAAACACCTGTCAAAACAATCGAATTGTCACTTAGACTTCTTAACGATGTTTATGAAGGTGCACTCATTTTTGCGTACGGGAATGACAGTACGTAAAAATCAGTAAAATCCTATAGCAGGAATCAGGGTCTTAAGATATCCTTAGTAGTTAACCCAAAGAAACATGTTCAATAATCAGGCCTATCGCGAATTAATTTTCCGGGGAAACTTTATCAGAGTTTATCAGGTTGCTGAATTAGCAATCTGATTTACATTGCTGACAAGGGAAAAATTCACGGGAAAATAATGCATTACCTCGTCTAAATCCTTTTTTGGTATCATTATGGTAAATATGGATCTTGTAGGTGATGTTGAGGAGACTTATGACTCTGAAGTTGACGCAGTTCAGAGGTCCTCATTTATTGTGGATCGGACAAACGATGCTGAGGTTCCATTCTTCAGGCATATGATAGGTTAGGTTAGGTTGCAGTGGCTGCACGTATACACTTAGACCATTAAGCTCCGTTGTAGCACCACGTGGATGGGTTGACTTTTCTATATTCGTTCGCTTAATTGAACCATTCAGAGCTAACTATGTAGTGTAGGAGGTTTCTGATATTATTCAGCTCACCTAGGTTGTCAAGGAAGTAGTCACCCAGATGAAGCTTCATTTTTTCTGAAGGAGCTAGACAAGAGCATAGAAGTCGTTGCTGTAGGTCTATAGGAAAGTGTCCTTTAAGGACTAATCTTTGATCGGTTCAGCTTTTCAAGTAGATGGAGCGCTTCTGGTCAAAGTTTGGGCCGAGCTGCCTGGATATTTGGCAGGCTGTGCCGTTTATGAATTTGCGGTTATCTTTCTTGAAGGCATCCAATTTAATCTGTGATTAACATATAGCGAGGGGCATATCTACCGGCGGTAAAATATCAAGGGAAGTCCCTTTCTGGCAGGATCATCTCTCTTGCAATTTTCTGGTTTGATATTACATTAATGTTCAACCTGGATAAGGCTTCTTTGATTGCCAGGATTTCCGCCTGGAAAACGCTACAATGATCGAAAAGGAGAAAGGATGTGCTAAAGTTAAGCATCTCGGAGAAAACACCTCCACACACTCCAGATTCTGTTTTAGCCTTATCCGTGAAAATGTGAATCGAGTTATTGGTTCCCGTTCCCGATTCCTGTTCAAGGCGACTTAATCGTTTTTCTTCCGGCATACTTTTACCAAATTTTATTAATGAGTTGGTTACTTATCAAATCATCTCCACCTATTATATATAGGTAGACATCAAGGTCGTAATTTGTTGTCTGACTTGTAAAGCTTTAGTTGAGATATTGCTATCGTCACTGGTGTGCGGGAGAAACCTATTACATAGATTTCGCCGACCTTATGTGGATTGTTGATAACAACGCTTTTGGTCTTTGACATTGGATGCTTATATTAATCGAGAGGCCTGCATTTTTATGTTTTTTTTTATCAATAATCATCTTTGCTACTGACAGCCTGTTTTATCGATAATCAGTTGATTGTATATTGGTTTTATTATTATTAAATATATTCTAAAATTTTAAAGTTGAAACTTAAAAAGCTAGGGTCTTGCAATCAATTTAAATCGCCGCGTTCCACAAATCAGATTTAGTAAGATATATTAGATAAAGCTCTTTTCTCTTTGATCAAAATGGTCGATTGTCCAATGACAACAGATCTTCATCAAAGACATCTTACGAAACCTGAGTTCCGAGCGTTGTTTATTTCTGAATAGTATTAAATTAAGAATTAAAATAGAATTAAACGTATACCAAACATAATATTTTTTCAAGCATATAAATATTTTTTTAAACTTGCCTTTATTTTCCTTTAGCCAAAATGAAGGTCCCTACGGCATATTCTTATTAGTCCTGGACATAATCATCCTAGTTGGAAAATTCTGGTTCTATGTATTCGAAAGCATTGTCGCCTGCTTTACCCAAAAGGAAGAGAAGGATGTTAAAGGAGAAATCGTTTTGGTATGTAGTCTTTTAAGCTCACAAATAGGTTCCATTATAAAGTGTCTTCATCCAGATTACTGGCGCCGCTCATGGTATGGGCAAGGAAACCGCTTTGGAATATGCCAGCCAAGGAGCTACAGTTGTTTGCTGGGATATTAACGAGAAAGGAAATAACGAGACGGTTAAGCAGATCAAGTCAATAGGAGGAAAGGCTTTCGGATATGTGTATAAATTATTCTTGAATAGAACTTGCATAGCCCGACATTTACCATTTTATATTCAAATACAGATGCAACGTCACAAGTAGGGAAGAAGTCTTGCAAGTTGCTGCCAAGGTCAAGAAAGAGGTTGGTTTCGTTAGTATTTTAGTCAACAATGCCGGTATTATGCCATGCCATCCACTTTTGGAACACACTGAAAGCGAAACCAGGCTGATGTACGAAATCAATGTCCTAGCACACTTCTGGGTAAAATAAACCTACAAATAAAACAATACCCCAACAAAAATAACTATTCCACTAACATTTAGATGATGCAAGCCTTCGTACCAGAAATGATTGAAAATAAAAGAGGACACATTGTTGCACTTTCATCGTGCGCAGGTCTATTTGGGTTGAAGAATTTGGTACCATACTGTGGAACTAAATTCGCAGTACGTGGTCTTATGCAATCCTTCTACCTAGAGCTCCGTGAAATGGGTCTTGAAGAGAATGTGAGTGTAAATACATACAGAGAAATATCACATAACAACGGCATTTTTTTTAGATAAAATTGACAACCATCTACCCATACATGGTAGACACTGGTTTGTGTAAGAATCCACATTTCAGGTTCAAGTCAATGAAAATGGTCAATCCTCAAGATGCCGCTAAGACTATCGTTACGTCGCAAAAACGTGGTATTGTGAATGCCAGTATTCCCGGACACTACCTCTACATGGAGCGGTTGACCGGTGTTTTGCCAATCAAGGCTCTTAATCTTATTAACGATTTCCTTGATACTGGCGTTAATTCGGACAAGAAATAAAACTAACCATCGACACAACTTAAGTCACAACTTTTTGTACTTCTTGTAATTTTAAAGAACTGATTGATTCCTATTTAATAAAGCTATTTTTAGTAATTGGATTTATGTCCTGTTTACAGTTTACTTTACTTTAACTATAATAGATACAGCTATATTTGAGTGTGTCCTATAGCAAAAACTGGAGTTCTAGATTAGATCTTACTTGCATTTTATGGAATGTTT
The DNA here is from genome assembly GCA_949824845.1 of Rhingia rostrata. Lineage (NCBI taxonomy): Eukaryota > Metazoa > Arthropoda > Insecta > Diptera > Syrphidae > Rhingia > Rhingia rostrata. The sequence goes on along the minus strand of OX463755.1, from coordinate 138,090,903 downwards.
GTCCCAATATATTCTAGTGTGGATCTCGACCTCACTAATCGGGTTTAATATTATCGTGTAAGCCTCTTTATCCTCTCTATCCTCGTGTAAGCCTCTTTATCCTCATCGTCTATGCAAAAGCTGCTACACAGATAAAATTTACAGACTTCTTACTTACTTAATTAGAGTTATTTGCTTAAATAATCGGATCCTTAGCTAACTGCCTCAGCAAACCAGGTCTTTCTCTACTGCGTCCGACGTTTGGATGGGAACCGAAGACTCTGCAAGCCAGATTATCGGTGTACATTCGCTCTACATGTCCTATCGTCCTTAAACGTCCAGTGCGGAGTTTTTTTTTTGACTAGGAGCGTGTTGCTATACAGATTGTCTAGTTCTTGGTTGAATCTTCGTCTCCATAGCCCGTCAAGGCAAACGGGACTGAAGATTGTTCGAAGAATTTTCCTCCGAAAAGACTAATGACATCTCCATCCACTAGAGCAAGACTAAGATGATCAGAGTCTTATAAAGGGTCTCCTTAGTAGTTCGAAGCCGAGGTAGATAAAGTCCCGTACTACCTCAAAGTTATGGCTGAATTCCAAAACGTCAAAAAAATGCGCATTGTGAATGCATTAATGATGCCAGGTTATGAATGCTTTTGCACTGCTTCACATATGTTATGCATCACAAACATTCACGACGCTCTTTTTGCGTGTGTTTGTGCAGTTAATGCTTGCACAATGCGTTTTAGAAGAAAATGCTTTGCATCATAGAAATTTATTTGCGTTTTGGAACTCTTGATTAAGCGTTTCGTTGACTACCAATTGGTAGTTTATGCTGTCATCGCCAATGTGTTCATCTCGCAAGGTTTGTGTTCGAGCCTTGTATCCCTGGCTTTAACGCTTTACACTTAAGTTAGACTTGCGAACATCATTCCTAGAGTAAAACCTCTCTATATCCTCGACTTCGCGCTTTTTCGTTCCGCAGCGAAATTGCCAGACGTGTTATCATGTAGGCCTTGTTCCGAAAATACTGCTAAAGATCTCTTCTCTTCCGACGATTTTAACTTCGTACTATGGTGGTCGGTCATATATTTTTATCAAGGAGGTCGTAGAAGCAGTCTTTCACTTTATGCTCTTGTTCTTCTGTTGGAGCATGAGCGCATATAATGGCTTATGTTGGCGAATTTGACATTGATGCGTATTGTGACACGTTTGCTAATGTCTTGAAAACATAAGACTTCTTGCGTAAGTGTGGCACTTATAACAAATCCACATCCGAATAGGCGCTGTATCTGCTCAATATAACACGGTATGTAGTAGATGTCACAGTTTTCATCTTGTTTCTACCCGGCCCATCCCGTTGTGTTTCTTGGATAGCAGTAATGTCTGCTTTTAAGCATCTAGTTTTTCGGCTACATCTATCCTGTTTAATTTTCTCACATTCCAGATGCAGATATGAACGTCGTTTTCGTTTGATGACCATGTACATCAACAAACAAATCAGTGTTTTCCGAGGTTCTTGGCTGTTTCATAAAATTTTTTTTTTATGAGAAAGGCTTTCGGATATGTGTATAAATTATTCTTGAATAGAACTTGCATAGCCCCACATTTACCATTTTCTATTCAAATACAGATGCAACGTCACAAGCTGGGAAGAAGTCTTGCAAGTTGCTGCCAAGGTCAAGAAAGAGGTTGGTTTCGTTAGTATTTTAGTCAACAATGCCGGTATTATGCCATGCCATCCACTTTTTTTATGAGTGACCACAACCCCTACCCCTTTCGGCTTCACATTACAATACAATGTCGGTTCAAAAGGCCTGAATTAGCCTTATGATTTCTATTCCTAGATTACCTGTTGTCCAAATATGTAGAAGCAGCTCATTTAGGTTATTCCCTTGTCCATCCTCACTGGGACTGTGGAGCCACCGTTGACTTCATCTTAGGAGTTCTTCCGCTTCCGCCTCTAATGGAATATGTGCATTAGTGTGAGTACACGTCTTTCCGACTCTCTCATCTGGCTTTACTTCACAAATGGATTGAGACCCTATCTACGGCACTCAGCCAGCGGTCGCCACTCGAAGGCAGATAATCGGAGTTGGTAGCCATCAGTTAGATGAAAATTCAATATTTTCCCTACCATTTGAAAAGAGTACTTTTTAAAAGTAATTGAAATTATGCCCGTGTGATGATATCGGGTTTTTCAACAGGGACGCTAGAAAAGTTGAGCGGCAGGGACAGTAAACGCCGCCATATTTCTTGCAACTCTTTTGACATTTCTCTTCAGAAGGTTTTCCATTTTATGATGGAAAGATATACGATCCAACAATGAGTCGAAATTATTAAAATTTACAACCGAAATTCGGAGTCAGTGGCCTCAACGTTAATAGTGCTAAGTCCAATTTATGGTCGTCATAATCGTCCTAGCAGATCAACAATCGAGCGTCTAGTGGAAAAATTTGAGTCCACAGGCACAGTAAAAAATGTTCCCGTGCCAGTGTCACAAAAAAGTACCCGTAGTGTCGAGAATATTGCTGTCGCTGAGGCTTGAGTTGAAGAAAGCCCAAATGGGTCTCTCACACGTCGTTCTCAAGCGTTGGGCATCTCTGTGACGTCGTTGTGGCGAATTTTGAGAAAAGATCTTGGCTTACATCCTTAAAGGATTAAATTTTCGCAATAACTGAAGCCGCTTGACCACCAGAAGCGTCGTATGTTCGTGAATTGGGCTGAGCAACAACTTGAAAATGATTCGGATTTTCATCTAAAAATCATCTTCAGCGATGAGGCTCATTTCTGGCTGAATGGCTTCGTCAATAAACAAAATATGCGGTATTAGTCAGGTAGCAATCCACACGTACTCCATGAGTCATCATTGCATCCCGAAAAAATTACGGTTTGGTGTGGTTTATGGGCCGGCGGGGTCATTGTGCCGTACTTCTTCCGTGATGATCAAGACCGGCACGTTACTGTGAATGGGAATCGCTACCGTTCAATGATAACCGAATATTTTTGGCCCCAATTGGATGATATGGACTTGGAGGACATGTGGTTCCAACAGGACGGCGCCACAAGCCACACAGCGAATGCCACAACCAATTTATTGGAAACAAAGTTTGGAGAACGTGTTATCTCACGAAATAGTCCAGTCGCTTGGCCGCCTTGGTCGTTCGATTTGACGCCGTTAGACTATTTCCTGTGGAGCTTTTTCAAGTCTATGGTCTATGCCAACAAGCCAGCGACGATTGATGAACTTCGTACGAATATCGAACGTGAAATTGCAGCAGTATCGGCCGATTTATGCTTGAAAACCATCGAAATTGGGTTCAGCGTGTGGACTTCTGCAAGCGTGCCCGTGGTGGCCATGCAAAAGAAATCGAGTTCCATACATAATGGCATCGAACGTACTTTCACAGGAACAAAGAATTTCATTGATATCCAAAACCGTTTTTGTTTTATTTAAAAAAAAACTTTTGTAGCGCTCTTATTGAAAAACCCTTTATAACGTTGAATAGACTTCGTAAGGATTGTCTTTCTCAGAATAAACATCAACAAAAAAAAAAACAGTGTTGTGTTAATATTATTTTTATTGCATAAAGAATATATACATAAATTTCATTAAAACATTTATATTACATTTTCCATTGTGTTTATAGCTGTCATTAAAAATTAAGAAAATACAAATAAAAATAATATTTCCTTTTAATGTAAACGTTTAGCATGATTATTCACATACAGATTTACATATCAGAAGTATAGGTAAACTTGCTATCAAAATAGATATATTTAATATTATTGTAATTGCAATAACTTTTATTTTATTCTTCTCAATGTAGGTATATTTTCGATTTTTTTTAAAACATATGTGATCATATAAGAAAAACGATTAAGAATTCGTTATGTTGTGTTACTAACAAAAATGAAGACTAGTACAATTTTTTTTTTATTTTATTTGCTCTTTAATTAAATTAGGTTTTACTTTTTTTTATTTAATATTATTGTTGTTGGCTTGCTTGTTTTCACTATAATACAATTACATTTCGGTTCTACCATAATTGTACTTTTGCGTGTGTAAGGCCTTGCAGTGTATTTGTTTTTTTTTTTAAGTTTTATTTTCGTGCGAAAAAATATCAAGTGTAAAATTGTAATAAGTTAATTGATTAGGCGTGTAGTATGGTGATTTATACTAATAAAAGTGAAATTCAATGTCAAAATTGAGGGCATTATTTTGCAGTGCTTTTTAAATGTTTTTTTTTACATCTTGTTCACCAAATGGTTGTTATTTTTTCGCTGAAAAATAAGACCTTGGCCAAGCAATCGTTCAGAGGTAATTAATTACAGGGGCTTTACTTGTTATCTGTTAATTTTCGCTTCGAAAAATTTGCTTAAAAAAGTTTTTTTTTACCGTTATAAATACACAGAAACAATTATAATATTATTAAAGCGTTTTTTTTTTGTTTTCCAAAGAAAAAAAGAAATATAAAATCGTTATATAATTACTAAGGCTAATATTAAATTAAAAAAAAAATCAATGTAATCAATATAAAAATAAAAATATAGATAAAACAACAACTCGGGCAATGCGTGTACCACAAAAGCCTATAAAATAATCAATTGATGCGTCGCAGCTTCGGTTACCTTATATGGTTTTGTTTAAAAAATTAAAACACGTTAGACAGACTTAAATATTTCTGTTAATTTGCTTTTCGGTTGGCAACACTTTGTTGGCAAAGGAGACGATAGCAGTAGCTGGCTGTGGAACGGCTAGATCGCAAAATACGTGGCACTGATTATCCTTCGAGCTGGGTGATCGGCGCGCGACGAATGCGAAAATCGTTCTTAAAGAAAGTTGAGAGTTAAGTATTGGTGTGGTTTATTAAAAAATGTAACTTACTTCTTGCTAACTGGAAGACCTCCATGTTCAGTTGTGACAGTCCATTGCCTGTGCTCTGGATCAATGCCGCAGAATGAAATGTTGTGTGCAGTGTAGTGTTTCCTAAAAATAAAAATGGGGATATCAGATAAGATATTAGGCATCTGTTGCGTGAATGTTGAATGGGTTTATATAGATAGACAGACAGACAAAGCATAAGAAGAATGTCAACAATTGTTGAACACCTGGGGTATTACTCCTCAAAAAGGCAATGGAAAGAGTCTAACTGGTGCAGATACTAAGTTTTCCATACTTATACTTCTGGTCGACCGAGTCCAGACCAACGAGATAGCGCAAATTTTACAAAAACATATCGCGAGAATAATATATTGCTAGTAAACCAAAAGGACTATAATGTTTCATGAGTTTGACAATACTCTTGCATTTGGTCAGGAAATGGTGATAACATTCGACTAATTGGTCACAATTTAAAAAACAATAGTCAAGCGATAAATTATGAAATCCATACTATTTCGGATTAGCGAAACAAATGGGATCAAAAATCTTAATCCGAAAGTGCAAATATTTTCTCTACTATTCCTACCAGATATTCTCTACGGCGTCGAGTGGTTGATAATGAGTTTGAAAGCAGATCAACTACTATGGACTATCGAAAGAAAAATTCATTGTCGAATATTTGGTCCTATATTTGAGGAAGCTGAATGGGGGAGAAGATACAACCGCAACAATGTTTCAATGAAACGAATCTTCGAATCCCAGCCTTCAGGTTTTGAATAGTTTGAAGCAACAAGTGTGAGCTTCACAGAAATGAACTAAAGATGGTATAGGTTTTACGTAGAAAAATGTTCACTGTTTTGTATATGAGACTCATAGGAGTTTCCAAATAATGCGACGTCCATCTAGTTTTTGTATTAGTCGGCATCAACTGAAATTTGGTTTGAATTCTCTTTTAGCAAACACACTCTTAGACTTCAAAATCCATACATAATATATTTCTTGAAAGAAAAGCGAAAATCAATGTTGGTTCTGGCAACACTACAATAATTTGGTGTCAAAAGTTAAACCTAGAAACAAAAGTATTTCACATATCAGTAAGTATTGATGACAATAATGCCATGTTGACAATATTCCCAGCACATAGAATAAATGTAGGTTTCTCAGAAGTTATTGGGCTCAGTGGCGCGATGGTTATTGCGATGAACTGCCCCACAGAAGGTCTGGGTCAGATTCCCAGCCGTAGCAATCTGATGATCTGAAAAATCATCCGAGTAGTATCAATTGTCATGAAAAGCTTATCTCAACTTAGCGGTTCGGATTCGGCATAAAACAGGAGGTCCCACCATCGTGCTTAGAAGTACACACGCACACATGAATGGTTGTGAGAAAAAAGCTAGGCCCTGGGTACTAACGAGCCTGTTGCGCCATACATTTTTTTTATTGGATCAGTAATTGTGTTTTTGTGCGCCATTTGGTTATAGATATAAAACTTCTGGTTCTGGTTGTATACCATTGCGATCCTTTTACAAGTTGGAATCACCATGTAAATCATTCAACAAGTCAGTCATTTAGATTTGGTTAAGAAAGGTTTTCAGAAAGAAATGAGCTACGAAATAGAACTATTCCTTACAACACCTCTTTATCAAGACTGTTTTTTTTAATTTGTTATTAATGAAAAAATAAAAGGGTTTTGCAGGTTTTTAACTCGAGTTTTCCATTTTACTACAGAATCGAGCAGGATATTTGTGTGTTGTATGTTCACCAAGTATATTTTGTATGTTCACCAAGTAGGTATACAGTTCAATTCTATGTTTATAGAACCGCGTCTCTTAATGTAAATCTAGCACAATCAAAATCAGTAAATGCGCAAAGGAGCGCATTAGTTGGCTGCTTACCTGAAGAACTTTTGTCGGGTATTATCTGTTAAGGTGATTCCCTGCTGGGCAACCTTAAAATGCACTTCAGTAGGCTTTGGAAGCGGGACAGTTGAAAATAATTGCGCAACAGCTCGGCGCACTGCTTCCTCCCCAGTTAGAGATTCTGTTCCACAAGAGTATAAATAGAGTACATTACATGCTGCACCTTGTGTTAGTAGCTGCTTTTGAGCTGGTGTATGCATGTCCATCGATTGTATGTCCTAAAAATCAATAAATAAATACAAACTAAAATATTAAGAATGATGTATAGGAAACATACGCTATCTGGAATAATCAGACGACATGGCAAAGCTAATGGTGTAATCGAGTGCTGATATACTAAAGCTGAAAGTGATGTAAAGACAGGCTCATTGGCGCACCCCTTCAGCCGTACGCCTCGTGTTGTTGGCTCTACTAAAAAGTGACGAACTAATTCATCACTTCCTGGTGTGGCGGCAACACCTGGTGGTGGTTGAGCAACACGAACAACTAAGCCGTAAGCGTTCTTGAAAGTTGTCGAATCGCGTACAATGAAAGTTCCCGGCGTGGCATTGCGCAGCAAATCAATAGCTTCCTCGCGGGATAGACTGGGCTTGTACCAGAATTTTGATGAATCGCGAACAAATCTGTTGAGAGAAAATGTCATTCATAAGCGCATGTTACATGTTGTCAAATGATTCGAAATACTCACTTGACTAAATGGGCAGCAACCTCCTGTGGCTCACTGTTGGTTGTCGATGCATTTGAATTCATGCGACTTCTGTAAAGTGTGTCGTTTTGATTTGAAACCTCCTGGAATTGGCCCTTCTGTGCACCGCCGTATATATCCTTGCTGTTTTGTTGTTGGAAAGTGACACTATTAGCGATATTGAATTGGATAGCATATTGATTAATCCCATATGATCATGCTTATAAATGATGAAAAATAGTTTGGTAATTGTGAAGCGTGCAAATTTTGGGAGGTGCATTGTTTTTTTTTAATTGGTTCAATTATTGTTTTAATATTGTTGTTTAAATATAAATTTGAGGATTGATGTGTTTATAGATTTCCATGCTGTCATTGTTATAGTTCACCATCATAGTTGCAAAGGTAGTATGGTTTTAATATTATTATAGTGCACGCCATAACTGGTGCATTGAGTTTCGGTTTTGAATAATTAACGCTTTTGTTCTAAGCAAAGTGTAATATCGTATTATCGAGTTAAAACAATTTAAATTGTTAGGAATTATATAAACAAATAGGTGAAATGAATGATGGAAAAGTTCAGGAACACATTTTCGTATGAACATGACAAAAGTAACTCGCTGCAAAATACCATATTACATCCGATTTATGCGGCGTTGATAGGGAGTCAAGATGGGTTGCAGAATTATTACACAATTTTTTTCATAATTTGCGCGCACACAAGGAGTTACGATGCCCTTTACATGTTTTTGCACAATGCGATCTTTTAGGAGGGTAAGAAAAAAGGAGGTATCGACGTTTTTAAATTACTGTAATCTATAATGGAAAGGATAAACAGAGTTTAGTAGAGCATTCCAAATTCGTGTTGTTTGGCTTATATACTAATCTCTTTTCGCACAGTTTCGAGTTCTATCTAACGGGTGATCTAATAGGAAGTACTTTTTTCAATACTTGTTTTTAAGATTGTTAGTCGTTAATTGGCTTGTACCAAAGACTGTAAAGCCATACAAATGACGCATTGAGAACAAAAAAACAGAAACTTTTGCTCACCAGCTTCATGGTACGGGCACATGCACATATTAGAAACGAGATCGAAATATATGGCGGGCAATGCCAGTACGACCGGAAACATGGATAAACAATGAAAAAGCCATGGATGTGCCGAATTTTGATTGGGTCGTTCATTTCAAGCGTCCCAATGTTAGAGCTGACAGGGTAGCCATCTACCGTAATTTTAGTTATGGAACAAACAAGTAAATTGATTTCATATCATACTTTTCATACCACAAACCCATAGTATATTTTCTTGAATTTGAAATTATAAAAAATTAATGAAAATTAAGCGAAAAAGTCAACAATTCTTTTTATGAGGAAGCACGTCTTTCACTTGAAAAACGTCGATGCATGAAGCTTCAATTCAACCTAGTAGTACTATATGGTATCTTTTTAACATGTCATTCATGTGATTATTGTATTTCAAAAGACACACGAAACGAGTAATTTTACTGTAATATATGCGTTCCCCTACTTTTTAGTAAATTTGCCTTTTTCTGAGAGAATTTATTCGCACTCCAAGGAATTTAAAAAGTTAACAATTTCTACAAAGCTATTATCTCTGTTATTTAAAATAAAATTGTAAATTGTATAAATTCCATTTTTATATCTGGCAGACACGCGACGCCTTAAATCCATGCTTGTAAATCATTATCGATTAAATAACTTGTTATTCTTAAAAAATAGTAAAGATAATATAATTTAAATCTATTTGTTAAAGTCTATATAGCATGACTATACATCATTGCCGTTTGGACGACATGAGTTACTATTTAGCGCGGGCCTAAGACCGTGGTGAAAACTTTTTGAAAGCTATTAATTACTGTAGATTTCTGAGAAAAGTTAAATAAATAGAATCAACAGGAGATCTTTACACTGTGACACTGCTGTCCTAGTAGATTTAGCAAATGGTAATTTTATCTTCAGTTAACTTTTTAGAAACTAAAAAATACATAAATAACTATATTAAGCTTAAAACTAAAAATGTTTCAAAGCCGTAAGCACGCAAAACCGAAACTCAATTCCGTCCAAAGTTTTTGAACGTTCACACATAAAGTTCAACAATATTTATTTTAATATATTTGTTAGTTGGTTTTTGTTTGTTTTAAGTAAATTTATTTCCATTCAAAACTATAGCCAAATATCTAACCTCCTGTCTAGAGTCGAAGTTGTAGACTTTACGCTCCTCAATGACCACGACGAATTATACAGACGTCTTAAATTTTATTCAAAATTTTAAATATATGAATACGTTTATATATATATATATTTGCAAAATAACGAATTTTGAATAAAGAAGCATAAAAATAATAAAAGAATAGAAAAACGGTATTATTAACAAAAGCTTTTCACACAAATTGCATTATAAGACACTAGAGAACTGGTCTCTGTGTACTTACCGTTGTGGTGTTGGACTTCTTGGTGGAATACCTGGACTGCTGCTACCATTGTTCAGCCCATATGGAGTACGTGGAGTAACCGGAAATGCTGGTGTTTCCGGGCGTGGTGAACCGGCAATCGAAAGATCCTGATCTGTCTCAGAGCGATATGAAGAAAAGGATTCTTCGCGAACCTGCAAATTAAAATAAACGACGAATTAGTTATGAGCTATCGAAATTTTTATCAATTTCAAAATATCATGTCATCATGTACCATGACAGTTGCGATTTTTGGGAGTCTTGGGATTAATTTTGACACAAATAATAAACAACAGAAAAATACCGAAATAAAAGTGGTGTGAAGCATGCTTGATGACTTTGGGTTTGGGGTATAAAAGGTCTGTGATATTGTGTGACGTGAAGAACTTACCTGCTCATGCCATAGTGCTAGATTATTGCTTCTATCTGATGGACTAGGTGATATGGATGAACTTTGATCTGATTCAGATAATAAGCGTTTTTGTGCATTATTTACATTGCTACCATTGCTACTGTCACTGCTGTTATTACTCAAGCTATCACCATTTGCCAATCTTTGATTCTCGTGTCTGGTAAACTCAGCCAGATCGGCAATAACATCGGAGAGCTCTTGATTGGCCTTCTGAATTTTCGACTCCTTGGGACGGAAATGTCCTGCTCCATTTAACTGCTTTTGTTGTTGCTGTTTGTTTTGTAATAGCTGCTGATTCATCAGGTCTGTTTCAACAGCCAGTGTGGCCAAGAGTTCCTCCAAAGCAAGTTGGCCATTGGTTGAGGTATTTTCTACATTTGTACTGTTCGGATAATTATTGTGATTGGTCAAGACTTCAGCGTTGGCATGGTATGAAGGCGGCAGCAGCAGCGGTGGCGAGTTGTTATTGTTCGATGTGTAACAAATGTTATTCTTATGGTTATTGTTAGATAGATCAGTGGAATTAAAGTCTATGATGGTTGTGTTGTCAGTAACTTTTAGATGAATCTCATTGAAATTATTATTATCGGCAACAATGTGATTACTATTTGCGAGACTAAGATCGGTATTGAGATTATTGCTATGAGGTGAATTTGCACATGCTCTAGCATTGGTTAAGGTATCCGTATGGACATTTGTCTTGCTGTCGGACTCCTATTGTTTTTTTTTTATTTGAAAATACAAATTAAATTCAATTGAGAACTGAAAATCAAATTTTTGGTAGTAAATACAATAATTTTTTTTTTATTCTTACTGAAACTATTTACTTCTGTACCGGTATTATCTTTACGGAACGTGAATGAGTAGAAGGTAAAGTACTATATAATATATGACTCTTTTTTTTAATTGTGCAGCGGTCTAGGAAGTATCAGAGATACTCTTAAGTGTTATGTTTATGTTGGGTGAAGTGATGACTACACCTGGTTGGTTTCGAGGTATCACGGAGTTGAAGTAAAAGTTTTTCTAATGTTCGATTATAATACAGCTAATCTTATTTAAATTTTGGTGTTACAGCTTTTCCTATCCAAATCTCTCGTTTTTTATAGAAGAAGCGTTTGGACTATAATTCAACTTTTCCAAAAACTTTCAGATTGGGAGTTTTTTCGTTCCTATGGTTTTTGGCGTATAGTAAGTGGTGATGTATATAAAAAGGGACAAATGAGTCCGCACGACAAATTTTAGAAGCTTTTGGATGTTTGTCAGATTTTCTCAAGATGTGGAGCAGTGAAAAAAAAAAGGTTTCGTTACTTTTGGAATTTGAACCAGGTACCCAGGGCTTAGTAGTCAAACGCACTAAATACTACCCTGTGATTCGTGATTTCTTCTTAAATGTTGGCTTTCTAGATTTTCAATGCAAGTTGTGTGGTTTACAAAACTGAGATTTCAAAAAGCCACAAAAGAAAAAGTCTTGCAAAAATCACGCTGCGTTAAAACGACATACTGGGAGTTCGTTTAATTACAAAGTCACTTTTATTTCGATTTCTGTACCCAGCCATATAAACGTCTTACGTTTTTGAGAACGTACAAACATAATCTGTTCAAATACGATAAATCCCCGTTGGAAAAATCATTTCATATGAAATCAAGGAACAGCCGATACAGGTTTATCACGGCTTTTAATGGTTCTCAGACCATATTCGTTTGTTAAGCTTTTTAATATGAGGCGAATTTACAGCAGATGTACCACCTATTTGTCAAAAAAATTAGTATATTCATGATTTTGTTCATTTTCCTTAGACGCAGAAAAGATTGTACCAGTTCGAAAGGTAATGCATTGAGAACATAGTTTATATCATTTCATTGGGAAAGTTGGCAAAAAAATAAGTTCTGATAGTGAAAGACAAGGAATCTAACGACGCACCAATCCAGTTTTTGAATGAAGAACTTCATTATCTTAAATAACACTACTCGCGATTTCGCGAACCCAACAAGATGAAAATTACAGTGGCGTTACTCTGGATAAAAATTAAAAAGTTGGCAGCATATGAACTACGGATTTTTTCCTTTATTTAGTCTGGTTCAGCACAATATCTGTTGAGATCAATTTTCAGTTTTCTGGAAAAATAATTTCTTCTTTGAAATAAAGAAGTTTCTATAAAAAAGATCTACTACAGAACGAAGGCTTTGCGTTTTCTTGCAGTGAAATGATTGCTCAATTTTTGTTTACAATTTGACCCACCATCAAAGTCATTACCGAAGTGTTTAAGAAACACAACGCATTTCTGCACTTTAATGTTTCACAATTGTAAAACTAATTATTAAATCACGTCTCAGTTATCCTGAAAGTTCCTGCCAAACCACAACGACTATCTGCTCGTCTGCGATTTGACGATTACGATATTGCGATATTTGCTTCACAAGCAATTATTGATGTAACATAATAAAATCCTACCATGGAAACAATAAAACGATAATCACTTTACGAAATGATTGCTAAAGGCCGAACTATATTAGTCGGAAGCAATCGGAAGCTAATGTCAAAATTCTACGTTAAGTTTTCTTCAGTACTGTAAATTAATCAAGTTGCCCATAATAGAATTTTTTGAAGGGAAGCGATTGTGAAAGTCGTTTTGGAAGTCATTTTGCCAAAAAAAAGTTCGTTGCGTATGATCTTACAAATTTAAATGTAGCTGTTCAAGTGAAATGCCAAATTTTTGTATGAAAGAACAAAAGAATGTGAGCAAAAGTGAACGAAAACTGAACGAATCGAAGCAAAACGTACAATACAAATTGCATGTGTTCGCACAGTTACGGTAGTGGTCGCAACCATCTTCTACTATAGTCAAGTCTTAAAAGACTTAACAAAATCTATATTAACATATGTGTATATTGTTGTTGTTTTCTAAACAAATTTCAAATTGGATGACATCCAACTTTCATGTTAAACATTCTGTTGCATACTTCTTGCCATTACTTTACATATTAAAAGCGGTAAATATGTACTTCAATTATTGTTAAACAATGTTTAAAATACTTAAAGTGGAACGAACTTTTTATGAAGGAAAGCATAATATGTTGATATCGGACATCAAAAGAGTACAGTAGACAAATTAACTACTTTTAGATGAAAATGCAGTTGGAATATAAAGGATGAACTGATAAAATAGGAGCTTTCTGACTTTTTTTTAAATACAATAGAAAAAAATTATTGTTGAGAAAAATATTTATTTGAGGTGTTAGTTTAGTTTGTGCCATTTCATGTTTGAATATACTTTCCTTTAATTTTTGTGAACAACTAACGCTTAAATGGTTCATTCTGTGGGTCCAATTTGGGACCACTCCTTCAAGCATATCGGTAGGTATTCCATGAATAACACGAGTTACATTGGCTTCCAAAGCTTCAATCATTTCCAGTTCATTGACATAAACAAGAGTTTCCACTTATACGCATAAAAAATAATCTTATAACGCTCATTCCGCATTTTTAAAGAAACACGGTCCGATGATGCCTCCCATAAACCGCACTAAACAGTGCATTTTGGGGGTTGCATTGGTAGCCGTTCGATTGACTCTTTATGTTTTGTAGATTTATTGTAATACATAAGTTTATAAAATTAATCTTTGGTTTTGTATTCAAAACACTTAAGTGGACGGATGTTTTTGTCTATCGTCTCTTTCAACATACTTCAAAATTTGACTATTTTGATTTTTCTTTGCGAAAACGTGAGGGTACTCTTCGTTGAAATGAAAAAATTCACTCTTAATATTGGAGATTTTACATCATTTTATTATTCTTTACACAAGTACGCGAACTGGCCTATAGCTTTTCTCTCAGTTTCGCCCAGTTTCATTAATTTATGCGCAATCCCGAAAGAGCGATCTCATTGCCTATTTCATCCAAAAGTTTGACAGACAACTAAAGTAGCATAAAGGATTTGTATGAAAAACTGATTTTTCATTTTATGACAGAAATTAAATCCAATTGATTCCTACTATTATAGTTCAGCCTACAATTTTTGCAGAAGCATTTTTGTGAGAATATCTATGTTCAGAGTTAACATTGTTGAGCCCAAGAAAAAAAATTAAATTTCAAATTGTCAAAAATGAATTTTTTTAGTTTTGTTTGAAAAAAAAGAAGATACAAGGTGAAGATGCCTAATATAGGACCCATAAGATATACAAATAAACCGACTTCGAAAAGTTATATTACGTAAAATTGCGGAAATTTTAAATATAACGCCAAAGCATTAAGAAAATATTAAAACATGAACTTTGAATTAATAAAGGTTTCCTATACTATATTTTAGAAAAAAATATTAATAAATTCCTGATGACTTTTTGAACTTTTTTTTTCCTAATATAATCATGGATAACAACTAATTGATTTTATTTGCATAATACTTTAAAAGCACTCTATTCCTTCAAATTTGTATGGAAATATGTATAGAAAATGCATATGTTAATTATAAGAAACATATGTGTGCAAATAATTTACAAGAATGACGGCTAATTAGTTGAAGGTTATGACATAAAACAAATGGACGAACACAAAATAATAATTACAATACACTTAAAAATGCATAAAAACAAACTTATACATACCAATCGTGCCCGTCCGTTATTTAACGACGTGTCTGCCAATGACAGTAGACCATTCTGATTACTACTATTATTGTTATTATTACTGTTACGAATATTATTGTTTTGTTGTGCTTGTGCAATATGGCCAAGTGGTGAGGCATTCAAAATAGCGAGTGGCGATAATGACGGTGACTAAGGTGAAAAATTAATAAAAAAAAACAAAATAAAAAACGTAGGTTAGGTTACGTAGGTTACGATTTTTTTAATTTAATTAGGTAAAAAGTTGACCACTGATGCAATGGTGTACTAGTTTTTGTTTTAAATTGCAAATGCGTTACAAAATCACATCAATTACTTTTTTTATATACTGTCATAGATGCAAACAAAACTATAAACACAACAAAATCGGAGTAAGGGATACAAAAAATAAAATAAACATCAAACTTACTCCCAATTTATCTTGCTTTGCAGTCTCATGGGAACGTTTTACTGCTACAAATGGACGCTCCTTGGTGACAGTTTTTGTCGTCGTACTGATTGTATGATAATGTCGTTCTGGTGAGCTGTGGGCAAAGATAGATAAAAAAAAATTGTGTAAACATACACATTGAATATTTTGAAAAAGTATAATTCAGAATTACCTGTTCGTAGTATGGTACGGTGTCTGCACATGAAGTGGTCGCCTGTAGTCTACCTCATCGAACGCTGCTGTATCGCTCGCATACCCATCGTATCGTACATTATTTCTGGTTCTAAATTGGAAAACGTTTTTTTTTTTAATTCAATTCAAGTCAAGTATAAACACATGGTATACTTTCGAAATTGTATATTTACCTGAGTGACCTATTTTTGATCTCAGTGTGGACATCGTCAAAATATTTACGCTCATCTTTAAGCTGTTGATTCTTTTTAGCTCGCAGTTTTTGTTGTTGTAATTGCAGCCATGTTAGTCCAGAAAGTCTGCAAATAAAATTAAATACCATTAGAGTTAGACAGGTGGACAAAAAATATTGGGACTGAAATCAAAATGTGGTTGGTTGATAGTGATACAGTGTGTACCTACTATAAAAAAAAAACATATATGGCTATATCTGGAGCTCCGGAATGTAAGCTTAGTTCAATGACACTTAAACCGAAAACAGGTCCGCAAACATTTTTGGACTTACATCCAATTTAGGTATTTGGTTACAAAAAGCGTGGTAGCCAAAGGTAATCTAAGACTATATGAAATCAGAATTTAATTTTCCGACTCTTTTGCACACAGGACTATAATCAAAGCTACACCCATTATCCGAACTAGTTTGATGACAGAAAAAGGAGAAGAGCTAGCTATCAGCAAAACGGGGTCGCAATGAATTTTTTCCACTGACAGATAATAGTTGAGTTTTTCAACTTTGATATAAGATAAAGCGGATAAATCGAAAAAATGCGGTTTTGAGCGGATGGATATGTGCTAAAGATATTCAACACCGTTAGAGCTTGATTGAAATACGATTGGCTAAGAAACAATAAAAAAATTCTAGAAGCTGTGATAACAAAGGACCTGTAGTATATGGACAGGCATTATCAACAATCGATCAAAGTCTTTGGTTTCTTTTTTATAGAAGCCAAGTGCTCGTCAGGGTATTAATCGAATAATGCATCAAAGGTAACATGGCTTAAAGTGGCAGCGGTGTGGTGGTAATGTGTTCGTCTGTTGAGTGGAAGGTTGCGCGTTCAATCCCAGCCAAAATCCATTTCACTTTTATTTAAAAGAAATTAAATGGTCGGTGTAATACCTAAAAGTATGCACACCATCTTGAATTTCTTCAAATTTAACGAACACAAGAAAAAGTGACTCCCCGAAGCTAGATCGGACACCACCCATGGAGTTTAAGTCTCTACTACATCCAAAATCTTTCCTATCCTCTTTTTCTTCCCCTTCTCTAACGCTCGTACTATGGTAACATATAAAGGGTATTCATAACCCCTTGAGTACGTGTAAATTAAAAAAAAAAAGATTCACAAATGACTTTTACAGAAGCTGCAGAGATGAAAGTTAATAACTCTGTATACCACTGCCAATCTCAAGAGGAACGCAACGTATTCTGCATGAGAGAACGATTCTTCGGTAGTGACAGGAAAACCTCTATCAAACGGTTGCTGCGGATGGTAAGCGCTACAGCCTATGGCCTAGCATTTTTACCGAAATTGACCGCCGTAAACTATACCTATGGTAGATTAATTAAAGTCCCATGTTCTATCTGGAAAAAAAATACTTCAAGAGTTGTGTACTCCTTGCACGATGGCAGGACCTTTAGTGTTATTCCGTACCATAATGGCTAACTTGAGATAAGCTTTTATTGACAATAAATACTACTTGGATGATTTGTCAGATCATCACGAGAGGAGGGCCAGTGGCTGCGAATCGAACCCAGACGAGCAGTTCATCGCACTAACTATTGCGCCACTGAGCACCTTCATTCACAGGCTAAAGATCGTAGTTTTTATTTTCGGTAACCTTCAAAAAAAAAATGTCTATCTAAATTCACTGAGTATCACTGATTTAAGACTGAAATGTTTAGGAAAACTGTATACAATAAAGCTTAATGCATGTGATAATCAATATTGTTGATTGAAAGGTTGATCTGGGCGAAAACCACCAAACCAAAGGTTATCCAATTTTAAATATCGCCTTAAAATGAGTTGTGTGAATGGTGGAGCATCTATACCAATCATATGGTTAAAACATCGAATTTAGAGTGACTTTCGAATCATTCGCTGTTGTTGATCGGCTGTCAAATGTCTTACATAAATAATACATATTATGGCCACACTTGGCGCCACACGTTTTTCATCTGATGCTCAATAATTACAGCAATTGCCAAGGAACAAGTAAATTCATATAAGCACCCAGTAGCTGCACTTTATTACTGTCACATTATTATTATCTCACCCTATTTTGTAAAGACTACACAACACCTTGACCCAGTTTCAACGATCAGTATCGATTGAGGTGCTGTATTTCTTAACAATACATTTATGGGATAAAAAAGTGCGATGATTCGCATAACAGCAAACACAAAAGTATTCTAAAAAGGAAACTTGTCGCCAATATTCTGAATTTATGTGTAATACTGGTTACGTCAGGATAGCTTGATGTCAACCTTGATTACGTTTAAATTAATGCTCGTTTATACGAGAATGTATCTGAATCGAATGTATGAAGCGATGAGTTTTGCTAGATATTGTGTATCGGGCATCAAACTTTTGTCCTCGTAAGTTGTTTACATTAGCGTTGGAGTTTTTTTTGAAGGTGGTCATAGTGCTTAAAGTCAAGGAAAGCAAAAGCTGACACCATGGTTAGACATTCAGATCAGTGGCATCACTTATGGTTGATTGGGAACAATGATAGCGCCAATCATTAAATCATTTGATAGGCGCAAAAAATCTGTAATACATCAAGCAACAATAAATCAACTTTTGTGCGATAATATCACCCCCCCAAGGCATCACTGCAAATATTAAAATCCAAGTCATCAATTGCGTAAAACGCGCCATAAATAAACGCAATTAAATCACAATGCTTTGTTAAATATGCAGCAAATCACTTAATCATTGCATGTCGATCGGTGAAGTACAAATCAGTTGATTCGACAAGATAATTGTATCTTTTCGATAATTATATGTAGCTGTGAATTTAATTTCATTGATACCCTCCTACAAAGAATTTTTGCCATTTCTATAATTTACAATGAATATACGTCAGTCAATGAACAAATAGATGATCGACAGTAGAACGCGATCGCAAATAATCGGCCTTCAAAATCATTCTGAAAATGCTCGTTTTCGATACCAAACTGGGCGGGAGTATGATGATGATGACATTGAAATTGTTCATTCCTCGCGGCGAAAATAATAATAAAATTAAAATTCAGAAGCAGAAGCAGATCAAATTGTAAGCAGATATATAAATATATGGCGCCCACAATAAAATGTGTTTCTTTGAATTGCTTTGACCTTTTCTAAGCGTTCAAGTCGAAGAGAAAATTAGAGTGTAGTATATAATTGATGTGGTTTTCCGCCCCCATACTTAACCAATTACTGACGAAGACTGACTGAGGTATTTACTTATGAACGTTAGGTAAATCTAGGCTTTGAACAAAATAGCAAAAAAAAAAATTAAACAACGTAGGAAAACAATAAAATGTAAGTTGCCTCATAAATATTGTTACAACTCTGGACGCACCCGTCAATGAATGAACTGAAACTTTCAACGTAGGCTGTCATGTAAATTTTACTTCCGTTCGACGAGCTGATGTTGACACGACGTTTATGGAAATAACATATTTTCGAGTTGTTATTAGTTTGGCTCAATGAAGTTATGATGGTCTAATTGGGAGATTTCTGGGTGAAGCATTTTTACAATAATCGGACTGGGAAACAATATTGTCCATTAACATTCAAATGCTAATATGTACATATAAATGTATGAAACAAAAGGGGTTGCGTACGATATAAAAAAAACTCCTAAAAATAAAAACAATTGAAGTAAAAAAATTGGCGCCAACAAAATTAAAAAAAAGGGGGAGGGGAACGTCTTCTTGATATTTGACAAGCCATCTGTCACTTACCAGTGGGTGCATCCAGGGTCATGGTTTGATCGTAGATTGAATACGAATTAGTAAAATAAGACATCAAACGAAAAACGTAAGAAATTTTTATTTGATTATTGATTGATGATTATAAATCATCCGAGTAGTACCTATCAATTGTTAAGCAAAGCTTATCTCGAATTCGATTTCGGATTCGGTATAAAACAGGAGGTCCCGCCATCGTGCAAAAATTACAAACGCACACATGAATGGTCGTGAGAAATCTCGGCCCTGGGTATTAACGAGCCTCTTGCTCCCAAAATTTTTATTTTATATTTTTGACAGACTTAGTCAAGAAGTATAATGCTTCAAAGATATTAGAGAAACATTGCAACAATCCGCAAGTATTCTTAGAGACATGCACCCAGAATTTTGGGAGTCAGAAGATTCCAAGAAACTAACATTGAGACACATACCACTTCCTTATTGCAGCCAAGGTAAGAATGTGGGTTTCAACCACACCATAACAAATACGAATTACTTTGCACTTGCTTAATGTCGAAACACTTCAATCACAAGATAAGGCCATGTTCATTGCAGAACAAGATTGACTCTATTAACTCCATAGCATAAGCCATTAGATCACCCGCAAATGATGTGCTAATTTTATCGCGTTTTTTTTAATGCCGACATACACATGCTTGCAGCAAAAAACGAGATCCACAAGACAAAGCTGCAGGTAAAGACGAGAGCTGTCATTGAGCTTTATAGGTAAGGAAGGACGGAAGAACACCTGCTTTTAAGAACGAAGAGAAAAGAGCATAAAATGAGCATGAATGATGTTCATATAATTAGATGGACAAGGAAAACTCATAGTTGACTCATAATAGATGCTTAGAATATTTAACACTTCAGCATGCTGGAAAACGACGCCCGATCCACTAGAAAGAGATCCTCTGAACTGGGCCAAATACAGATGCCTAAGTTTTCACAACATAGCCTACAAAAGAGTATATGCCGTAATATGTGAACGCCTAAAACCGCTTACCAACAACCTGTTCCTCCCCTGTCAGTATGGTTTAGGACAGGACTTGTTTCAGTCACAATTTCAATATTTTTTCAGCAAGGGTCCAAACATAATTCCTATAGTAATCAATATAGGTTGAAGTTTTCAGACTCAACAACTTGTAGTATGACAGAAAAAGATAGATCGACAAATTTCTCCATGCTACAACCTATGTAATAAACCCTACGCCAAGGGAAAGCTCATAAAATCTGACATGTTCAACCATCCTGAAGAAACGTGTAAGAATCACCTGTGTAATTACCCCAGAGCTAGGTGGACATGGAATCGCGTTACATCCAATAGAAGCGACCAATATTTTTCGTTAAGCAAGGCGGCGCGGAAATTTAGGCTGCTCATCTGAAAAGGACTATATAACTTGAAAATGATCAGCCAGAAATCAAGACAGAATTGGGCGCTTATACCCCATATATATTTTTATTTTTTTTAATTCTGAGACTTCCTTTTTGACAATGTAGGTAACATGATAAAATTAACATCGTTAAGGTACCCCTTTCCTATTTTTAGGAAGGTAAGAGCTGTGTTTACCCAATCATGACAGATCCATTTTGTATCACAATAAACCTACCTGGTAAAATTTGCAAGAGATGTTTATTAAAAAGCTGTGCAAAGGGATTGCTTTGATAAAGAGCTAAGAACTCGCAATTTTAAATGATTGAACTCTTGCAGTCAATTAAGCCAAAAAGTCCTTATTTACTGATAATTTATATCGCAACTAAGACGGGTTTATCAACATGGAACCACACAAAAAGATTGTTCCCATAGATGCCACTTTCCACGTTCATCAAATCAGGCTAAAACGGTTTACCTAAAAAAACTATTCGAACATCTTCAAGACTACCGACTACCCGCTAATACACATCCAGACTCTGCTTCTAACTACAAAATTGAATGACATCTGATACAAAAAAAAACTTGAACTCACAAATACCGAACGTTTATTTTCCTGTTTATGTTCATGTTGGCTGTCGTTCACTTCTAGTTGCTGGCTTGATCATGTGACTCAGCACAGCTGTGGGCAAAATCTGCAACAGTGTCTCAAATAGACGAGATATGACTTTGCTAATTATCCTATCATCTGCACGCGGCCAAAACAAGTGTTTGCATCTTTTTACGGCATCTCTAACGACGATCTGAATGGGGACCGAGATGCAATGACGTCACTTGCTGCAAGCCCACATAACTTTGCATCGATTCCTATGCATTATATGCATCATACACGTCAGAAATGTTGCCGTTGTGCAAAGCAATGACATCATAACTTGTTGAACGTGACTTAAGTTCAAAAGACCGTAAACACTATGAGCAAGCATCTTGAGATAGACATTCTCCTGAGAGTGTAGATACACTTTCCAAGTAAAATATACGTGCATTGATTTATGCAACAGATAGCATAGGTATCTTAGGTGGTACTCGTGTATCAGCAGATCGAGCTGCAATTTGGGAAGTCCTCCACCGGCTCATGTAATCAGTGACCGTTCACTGTCACCATTGAAAGTGAATTTGTTGGCAGAGGTATTTTTTTATTTCGGTCAGAGATCAACATTAGTCATGCGATTGTCGTGTATAAATAAAGCGGATAAAAAGAGGATTATCAACGGCATGTGTGTGTGTATCTAAGTTACCCGCTAGCTTTCTGATGATTAATAGCTTGAAGCATTTTAAAGATTTGCGCCTTGATCCATAAGTAGGACAGGGAAATGGTACTCTCTGGCATAGTGTAAGCTTTGGCGGGCAAATGCACAAAGCACTCTCACACGCAGAGAAACTGTATGTATCAGGTGGAGGGACATAATTGAATTTCTGCCAAAATTGTTTAAAGCAAAGAAGACAGCCAAATGTCGAAATTTATTGGATGGCTTTCCGACATTTAAAAATATATTCATCGACGCTTGTTTCGATGAGAGATATGACTAATTTTTTTTGTTTCTCGCAGTCGCTTCTGTTTATTTAAGGTTAAATTGAATACCCAATTTGTAACGGTTTTACTGTTGGACTTGAGAATTATTGGTTTTGTTTTTGCAATTCGGCTTGCGAAATTATTTTCGTTTTTATTAGCGTCAAGAGTCTACTGTACGTAAAGGATGGAATTTCTGTTGAGTGAAAATCTGACAGCGTTGAAAGATGCGATTTTTTTTGACGGCTCTGCCAAGGTCGATGATGACCTCATTGAATATGGATTGTGTACATAATCAAGTGAATGATTTTGCTGATACATCACAGATTATGCAGGATCATATCAGTGATTCAGCGAAACGATGAAAGGTTGACAGATGTTCGTGCTTTTGCCGAATGCGAATTTATTCTGATCGTAGGTGATGATCGGCGAAACATAATTGTATAAACTTAATCGGTGGCAAGTGGTTTGCATCAATAGATCTGTTTTCATACTTTTCCAATAAAAATTTTGGAGTGCGGTAATTTCTCTTAGAAAGAGACGAATTTATTAAAAAGTATCGGAACGCGTAAAAATAAGTTAGGTACAGTAAAATCATTAAATAATTCGTTTGGTTTTGTGTGGCTTAAAAATAGATAAATTATCAAAACACATGTAAATAAAACATTTCAGCTGTAAATTATTTTACAAACAGCATATATGGCTATTTTAATGCTCAAAAACTCACGTTTCCCAACAAACTTTTGGGAAATGCGGCCGTTTTCCGCTTTTCTTTTGACGTTTGTGATACTTCCCCATATCGAGGTATCCGTTCTGAACGATCTCCAAAACGGTCGTCAGTACCAATAGGCACTCAATTTGCATTCAAGATAAACGTTGCGGAACAAACAAAAAAAAGCATTCAATCGCGTGTGTTTTATTCCGCAGCAACTCCAAGTCGGAAAGACCGATGTGCGATCATGAGCGTTACATTTCGTCGGTAGATCTGTTCGATCTAATTCGAGCTAGTCCAAACGGATACCTCGTTAGATTAAGTTTGGAACTTAACATTTTATTAGTTATTTAAATTACAATGCCAAAAGATTAGAATAAATTAAATTTTATGTTAATTAAAAAAAATTATCTTTGTTTTATTCCATTTTAAAGTTTATATCTCTAAAAAAAACACCCTTCATATGAACAGGAAGGTTATCGAATCACCAATAGAAAACTTATTACGAAAACCAAAGTTTTGGCCATTCAGCAGTTTTCGTGTTTTGGGATATTTCATAATCATACTTTATGAATGTTTTCATGATATTAAAGACAAGAGGCGTAATTGGAATTAGTCCGCAAATTGACGGAGAATATATTCGGCTTTTGGTAGGTATACAGACTAGAAAAATTCAGTTTGTTATCTAATTAACGACTCTAGTTTAACGCCGAATCCGAATGGAAAATTTGAGAAGCTTCTTATTAAACATGGATGTTTATCAGATTTCAGGGATTTGCACGAAAGGCTCCGCGCTTAACCACTTGGGCTTTGCATGAGGAAGACTCCTTATGAAAATAACAGATTAAAGTTTAAAAGTAGTTTTGTTAGTGTGGTAGAATATCATTTCTGGCCTGGCGTATTTATGTAGATAGCTACTGTGTCATCAAACGATTAAAAAAAAAAATATATTGTCAACCAAATATTGACAAAATAACGACGACTGAGAAATGTTTGTTTGTGGCTCGCTACGATCGACTTGTACCGGACGGCCTACATGTAGCTGCTTAGGGCGTGTAGACAAACAAAAAAGAGAATGCATCATAAACGTATGAACCAAAGCGTTCTCAAGAATTTGAGAAGATTGAATAGCCGTGCGACGGAAAACGCACGCAACTAGCTCAAGTTGATTTTTGTAAAACCATTACGATAATTTGTTGCATATAAGACATAGCGAATAATTACTAGATACACGGTCATACAATAGCTGCTTTCAATCAACCGCATTTCTTGAGTCAAATTGGGAGTTCGATACATCGGCTATATCATTCCAATACTTAAATGGTGATTGATTATGACAGAAAGCAACTTGCAGGGTTTTTTTTTGAAGATTTAAGATAAGTATCCAACATTTTAGAAGTTGGTATAACATATTATTCTGTTTCATTATTTAAAAACATGCTTTTAGTTCCGACAAACTAAAACAGAAAAATAAATTAATCGAAGAATTACTTTTGAAAACCCCTGTTTCTTTGGGCTAAGAAGGCAAATTAATAGTAAAGCCCTTACTCGATTCTCTATTGGATGTTCAAGATGGCTATACTCCGGCTCGCAGTGTCTTCGATTCCTAGGCATTCGTCGGATGCAGTAGAGGAAGACCTCGCCTTAAGTGGCGCGCACAAGTAGGAACCGATTATGTTTAGGCTGATTGGAGAGGCTTGTTAGTTGGGTCCTAGTTTCATACCGGACTATAGCGCCATTTTAGTAAGTTACAACAAATAAAATAAAAAAATAATTTTTCGATATTGTGTTATGAAAATAATTATTTTCCATATATGTGGAATTACTGAGTTCATATTGGAAATCGACTAAACACTAGCAATACGCTATAGTATTCTACATAAAATAGTAGAAAATATTTAGTTACATCTGGTTAAAGCTATAAAAGGTGCTAACACCTACACAAAATGATATCTCATTAATGTCGTTTAGTGATGTCTGAATATTAACGAATGTTGTCCACCTCAGTTCGAACAGACATTCAAGAAAACCAAATACCATCCAATCAGATGGATAGTAAAAAACAAACACTTCTAAATGGGGAAAATAATAAACAGCTGAACTTATTGCCGGAAGGCGAATAAAATATTTAATTTCTCTTATTTTCTTGTACAAAAAAGGAAATCGCAAAAAAAACCGATACAAAGTCTCTCAATTGGAACACTGTAAGAAAACCATCTACAAATAAGGAAATCCACCAGATACACTACACTCCACCGCCAACCAAAGGCAACAACAACTACTAAATAGTTGTTCGCCCATGCGTGCGATTTTCAAATATCGTAAGATACGTATATCGACAAAAAGAACCAGTTTAAGGCTAAAATGTTATCAAAGAAAAATTTTAATTTTTCCCCTCAAAACGTTGCAAAACCGTTAATTAACCAGAAGCGCAATTCTTTCTGAATGCAAGGAGGGGAACTAAATTAATAATTAATTTAAACGTAGGTAGTGTCAAGAAGCTGAATAAATGTGCAAATCTTCTCGTAGACGACGGCGGACAACGACGTGCCAAATGTACAAATTGTCGTGTGTGCACCTGTCTGGCGTCAAATCTACATACACTCGCTTATGACGTTCTTAGATTTCATTTGAAAATAGAACGACAAATAAACTGTACCATGGCGTCAAGGACGCTAGGTAATGAGATAACCTGCACACACAACCCAACAGCTACAGTACAGCCTCAAACGACCCACAAATCCAGCTCGCATCGAAAGCACCTACAAAGCACACTCACGCCTTTGTGAGGTTCTCTCTCCACATAGTTAGACCACAAATCAAATCCCCATTGACATTAGAATTCCGGCCCATACCACACTTGTCGTCGATAGAGATAGATTACTCAATCCCACAACGATGCCTATACCTACCTAGTCAGGTATTAAAACAAAATTGAATAAAATGTACTACTCACTCGGTATTGCTAGAGCTTCGATGAAATCCATCCAGGGTATTCGAACGCTTCAACGGATCATTGTAGTAGTTGTGATATCCGTTGGATGCCACTGGCGGCTTGTCACTTATCGAGTACTTTTCGCTCATCACCTTCTCTCGTCGCTCCAGGAGCATATCTTCGAAATCATTGCGTGTCGGCGTCTTCCGCAGAGTGCTGTATGTTGACTCGCTGGCTACTCCGCCGCTACCGCGGAAGGTCTTACGCACCAGCATAGGACTGGTGAGTCCCGATTGAGCCTTAATCATCCTCGGATCCTTTTGTTGATTTTCCGAGCCGGAAACTTCGTTCAAATGTATCCCGTTGGAGGGTAGATTTCCGTAGGTGAAGGGTTGTGAATGTTCACGCGCGTGATACGGTATATTGTCCTCGTCTTCGGATGCGTTTGGATGCGATTCGTTAGACGTCCGCACTACTCGCTGATATATTGTGGACTGATGTTGCGAATTTGCTTGCGCGGATTGTTGTGGATTCACCGGGGCGTGTTGCGACGACATTGTGTCTCGACGCGGTTGCTGTTGCTGATGTCGCGATTGCACTTGAGATATGTTGCTGGTGCTGCTGTGGTAACCGCTGAACAGGTTTGGCGTCTCACGACCACTTTCACTTGGCGGCGGTGTCAATGTGGTTGTTGTACTCGCTGTGTCATACGGGTCGAACCGATCTTGTTTGTATGAATTCGAGTTTGAATGGCGTTGTACGTTCTCGTGCGAAACGTATGAATGCGCGCCGTGTACGATATCGCGGTTGGAATTGTGCGCGGGCGGATTTGGTATTGGTAACGTGTACACGGGGGATGATGCGGAGGCGGTGGCAGAAACGTGGGACACGACGCTTTGACTACGACCGTATTGGTTGACCGAGTGCGTACTTGATTTACGATTTTGGAAGTCGGGTATATCTTGAACTGTTAATAGCATGTCACTTAGAATGTCATCAAGTTCACGATGGCGGTCTTCTGTAAATTGAAAAAAAAATTGGATTTGCATATAAGTGAATGGAATTTCATTGCATGATGTAGAAACAGCTGTATTGTCATGCAAATATGCGATCAAAGGTGGCAGGCGAGGTATATGCGAGGGACAGAGCTAGGTTTATTATTAAATGGCGATTATTTTTTCATTGCATGTTAACAATATCATCACTGAAATCTGCCGAAGACTGATTTATGAACCGCTAATACAATACATGAATGCAAAGCAACGAATGTAACTGTTTGGATGACATAATTTTGGGTCATAAAACAAGTTTGTTTTAAAAGAAACACATAAAAAGTCTAGTAGCCAAAGGTGAAGCATGATCGATAACGAAAGATTATTCTAGACTTTAATCATACGACGTTGTTTTGACGATTTTTTTGTTTCAAGCTAACTTGAGTATGTACGATCAATACCTCGAAGTTATTTAGGAGGCATCGTTTCGAGGATCCAACTTCAGCTTGATATAACTTAATACGACTTAACTTACTATAATTAACTCGACTTACTCAGTCGTAAATCAACTGACTTTTTTTTCGATAATGGGCGTTTTTAAACACAACACGTGTTGTTAAATACGAAGGTAATGACTGAGATTCGCTGATGACAGCGATCGATCTTGATTCGCCAAAAAAAAATCAGCTACATATAATGGTTGTTGAAAACGGTGATGGATTCTTTTGAGTGCTTGCATCGACCAGAAACTTTATCTGAGATGCTGTTATATTGTTTATTAGTTTGATACTAATTCACTTTTCAGGTAAATTTGAAAATTTTATCTTTTCATATCAAGTTAAGCCAAAAAAATAGACGACACACATGAACCTATTACGCAAAAGATTAAATTAAAAATAAATGTTTGATCCAACAGGGGCTTTAGTTTCAGGGCTTAGTTTTTTCTACAGAAACATTCTTGCACGCGCGGGACCTACATTTTTATGCCGATTCTAAGCGGCGGAGTTGGGGTAAGCTTTCTTAGACCGGAGGGCTAGTGAAAAACAATTACTAGTGTGGCGTTTGTAATCAAACATAAGACACCATCACGGAGTGCTGCTTAAGCATTATCGATCTGCCTTATCCAAGAAAAACAGATAGGTACACATAAACCTGTACTCAAATTAAAATATATTGTCAACGTACCCAAACACATACAGTATCCTTATTTATTAAACAGAACGTTTTTTACGAAGAGGATACAGCATATATCCTAGTTGCAATGTATTAAAAACTGAACCGTCACACTTACAAGGCAACTGTGGAAAGCAAAGAACTTAAAGGTCGCGTTAAAAGATTCCTTATATAAAGTCTTTTGTTAAGACCTGAAACACTTTGCCAAAAATTTTATCGGTATAGTTTTGGACCCAATAGCCACAATAAACGTAATCTTAACATTTCGTCAGATCTTTTGAAAAAAATTACCACAATTGCGTTCACGTACTTTCGAAATAAAAAAAAATTAAATTCTTACATTTTTTGGAGCGGGGGTAAACTCTATCAGAAGAAGACGAATTTACTGAAAAGTACGGGAATTCGATTAAGTGAACAATACCAATGTTAATCGTTACGTATGGCTGTTAAAGAGCTGGAGATATAAAAAACACCTCGAAATAAACGATTTGTCACATCAAGAGCCTGAAGAACTGAGCTGGTATCGAGGATTGTTCACTTTTGGATGAAATCGAAATCGAGGAAATACGTCTTTATGGCAGAAGGAGCTATACAAACAAGCGTGTCATAATTATAACTAACTTGCTTAATTGCAATTTTGCAATTTGAGGTACATAACCTAAGGCCTAAGGTTACGCAGTGACTGACCATTTGTTGAGCCACAACTCTGAGCGGATATTTTTGAAATGGCCACTAAAACTGCCAATAGACAAAATGTTTGTTAAAATTTTAACGAAAACTGATTTTTTTTTAAGAAAGTGGTCCATAAGAGCATTTGGGCCGGGCGTTACCTCAAACAATATAATGACAAAATGTAAGCAAGCACATTTCCTAAGCATTTGTTAACGTAATTGTTAAAAATTTCTAAATGAACAAAAAAACATATGAGAATGCTACAATCCGCGATGCGGGCCGTTTAATACCCTATCCAATCCCATACTTAAAATTAATATCACTAAATGAAGGCCATTGAAATTGCCATTGTCACTACATAATGTTCAAAATCTTTTAAGGTTCGAAAAAAAACTTTTTTCTCCTGCATGTGGTATGGCGGTGCCGTGACATAAGACCAAATTTGTAAATTTGGCCTTATGGCTTAATAAAAGAGACATACGACCAAATTCTTGCATTTGGCATTATGGCACTTCGATAAAGCGACGTTAGAAAGTGACATAAAGCCAAATGGAGTTGAAATGACATTGTAAATATACACGTATCAGCAAATGTTATATGCAATCTAAAGTGTCATAAAGCCAAATTGGCCTTTTGACGCTTCATCAAAGTGTCATAATACCAAATGCTTGAATTTGGCCTTGTCACTTTCACAAAGCCCTATGACGCTTATCTTTATGTCACTGTACCTGGTATGACGTAGGGTATACAAATGGTTTTTGTATGAAAACGCCTATAAAACGTGGACGTGGGTTAAATTGGTAAATATGGGCGAAATGTTTATGTTATCCTTACCAATGATTTTGCATCAACATTTTTTTCGAATATTTTAAAATTGAAGCGAAAAACGTTTTTTACGAAAACACTTCCAAAAAGTGAGCTTGGGAAAAAACTTTGTATAGGCTAAATATAGAAATTAGGATTGTCTATATATGTTATTGAGATATTATTTCAAAATTTCTAACAATTTGGCCAAAAACTATGTTTTTTTATAAAAAGAGGTCGTGGCAGCGGGCGGATTTCAAAAATTTTGAACAATTCTTCTGCTGGGAACAACAACGAGAACGTGTACCAAATTTCATTATTCTAGCTCAAAATTTAAAGTCCAAAACTGATGACGTACGGACGGACAGACATATACTACATATTTATATCTAAATTTAACTGAACAGATTAGAAATTTGAATGACGTCACTCTGCCACTAAACAACTACGTTTTCACAGCAATATACAATTTCAAATGGTTTAATTTTGTATTTTGATAAGTCGCTCGTTCCCAGCCCTGGGATCTTTAAGGCTTCATTCTTCAGTTCTGAGTTAACTCTATGCTTAACAATATCTTAACACTGATGATATATTGATTTCGCAGTCAAAAGTAAAATGTATAGAAAACATGTCTGTATACATCACGCACAACGTCCATCAGAGCAATTAATTCGATTAAGTATAGGACGTTTTCGAACCACGTTTACTCTCAATGATAATTCGCATCCACAGAGACGTCGTACAGTGCATACAGAAGAAGTCATTGCTGCTGTAGAGCGTAGCGTAGATGAAGACCCGAATCAGTCTATACGCCATGGTGCACCTGAATTGGATATATGTCCATCCACCTTATGGAAGATTTTGAATTTGAATTTACCTAGCCACCTAGCAAGGCGTAGGTGCGATGAATTTATCCATTGCCGTTGATCGCAGTTTTCATAAGCGAATTTTGTTTAGCGGTGGAGCTCACTGAATGTATACGCCAATTAACAAAACTCCAGTATTTGGAGCGATGATTATCCTTAAGTGTATGTTGAGACACTGTTACATCCACAAAAACTAATTGTTTGGTGTGCTGCAGGGTTAAGTGGAGTAATTGGTCCGTACTTCTTTCAAAACTATTCTGGCCAGAGCGTTCCCTACAATGGTGACCGCTATAGAGCCATGATTACTGAATTTTTCTTTCATCAATTGAGCAACCATAATGTGCAGGCGCTGTGGTTTCTATAAGACGGCGCAACATGCCACACAGCTCGTGCCACAATTAATTTTTTTAAAGAAGAAATCGTTCGATGAGCTTATAATTTCGCGTTTTGGTCTTGTCCCCCCCTGACTATTTTGTTGTGGAGATATGCGAAATCGGTAGTCTACGCCGATAATCCCGAAACGATTGACCACTTGGAGTCCAACATTCGCCGCGTTATTGCCGAAATACAGCCACAAATGTTGGAGGTAATAATCGAAAATTGGCTCCCAGATTAGACTTAGTCCGAGCCAGCCGTGGCGTTCATATGTCAGAAATCATACTTAAATAACAATGAAGCTTATCTTTTGAAAAAAAAATCATCTTTGTTTTATTCCATTTCAAAGTTTTATACCTCTAAAAAAAACACCTTTTATGTAAGCGTTTTATTTTTTTTACTGACACAAAAACTAAAGCCCATAACGTTTAATTGACAACCATGTTCATAAAAATATATAGTGTGCACCATTGTGTGTGCACAGTTTGAAGGAGGATTTGATATTAAGTCCAATTGACTCAAATAAATTGTAATATATTAAATAAAAATGCGTCATATAGAAATCGGATTTTTTTTATGTTATTCGATATTCCCATTTCGACTCTTTTCAAACCATCAATAAAAAAATTCAAATCGGTCCACACGTTTTGAAGCTATAACGTCACCAGCAAAATATCTAATCATTTATATATAAAGATTTAATCTCAACATTTAAAAATATATATTTCATGCAGTCATTTTTTTTGCAATTATTAACTTCATTCTAATATTTGAATTTGAGAAAAAGAATTATTTACCTTGTGGGCTTACTTGACTAGGAAAACTTGAAGGCGACACACTTGATGCTAACGTAGGTCCTGCAAAGATTTTGTTTAAGTGTTTGGTAAATCCTTTAACTGATATGCATTTGTATAGTTTTCAGTCTACATTGGTTAGTAAAATAAAAACACATTTTTGTTTACAGTTTTGTTAAATTACACTAGCAACGGCCACACATAATTTTGTTTATTGAAAAAAAATATATATAAGAACACACATATAGGCATTATTTACGAAAGGCAAAGCTATCTGCAAGGATTACTACAATTTTTAACTACGGATAGACACAATTTAAAATGGTTCAATACTACTCCAGTGAATGATTGGAAAGAGAACCATTCGCGTTGGATGCACTTCCCCTGCCCAGGCAGTTGTAATTTTAGAAAAACAACATCAATAACAATTACAGGCCAAGTCGAGATGCAAATCTACTTACTATTTAGAACACCGCTACTTGAGATTCCCGAATCCATAGACAGTGTGAGCGGACTGCGTACAAATTCTCTTGAACCATTTTGATTGATCCGATAATCAGGGGCTTGAATCGATTGGATAACAGTGGTTTGATGGTGATGCGATGTAGATGCCGGATGTCCTGAATGTTGGCGATAATTCGATTGTGATGTCCCAGGACGACTGTCTATGTGTGTGTTGTATTCGGAACGCGACAATGGCACTGATGTTTCCCGAAATAGAGCTCTGCTAGAATGCGTGTCCGTGCGGGACGCGCTTTTAATTGGAGTGCTAGTGTTAGTCGGTTTATAGTCGAGTATCGAATCAAAACTTTGATCAAAACCGTACTGATTGTTGGTCTGGCCGACTGCGATATATTTTACAGATTGATCGTCAAGGCTAGTGGGACAATGTGATGACTTTGGTGATTTTAAAATAGTTGCATATAATGATCCATCCAAGGGACCTTGGGTATGACAAGCGTCTATAGTTTGGAGAAAATTTGGAAGGAACTTATAATAATTTGGAAATATAACAATATTCTAACTAGGTTTTTGGATGAAGTATCTCGTCTGAGAGTGAATAGTTGCTAATACAGAAGGAAAAACATTTTAATCGAAGTGGGCAAGATAATTATGCACCATTATTTAGGGACTAATAAACAAGAAGAAAATGTGCAAATTTTTGGTAAAGCTGATTGTAAGCTCATAGCATACGGTGCAGGCGTGGTCGCTATCGTGAGTAATCGATGTAAGAAAAGTCGTTGCATATTTAAAGCTTTCTCTTTTTTCGAAAAAAAAACGCAATACCCAACATGCAATTTACTGCACATGTGGATAGTAATTAGTTTCCATTAGCACATTTAGAGATTTCACTACACTACTGTGTGTAAAAAGTCCACAGACTATTTGCAGAGTGGATGCCAGAGGATTTTTAGGGATAACACACATATTAAATATGAACTTCCACTTATAGACTAGACTTACATTCTTCTTAAGATGAGATCTAGAAGAAATCATCATAAGACTTCAAATGTTGTTTAAACTTTTCCAAAAAAAAAAAAATGTTACACCCCTAAATTCGGTGACCCACAAAAACAGAAAGACATGGCTCTATCGACTATGGTTCAAATTATCGAAATATACCTAACGATATGTCGATGTTAATCACTCTGTTACGTATTAAAACTAATGTAGCCCCATGCGATTATATTAATAGTTTTCTTGTTCAGAATGAAGTCCAGCTCCCTTAGAACGATTATGATCCTTCAATCTTGAGAATACCAATTGTATAATTGTGTGATGAGCATGTTTCCACATACATAGTTTATAATACAAAAAAAGGAGACCTTCTAAACTGAGCCAACTACAGAAGCATAAGTGTCCTCAACATCGCCTACAAGATCCTATCTGCCGTAATATGTGAACGCCTGAAACCGTTTACCAACAACCTGATCGGCCCTTATCAGTGTGGTTCAGGCCAGGAAAGTCCACAACCGATCAAATTTTCACACTTCGGCAGATCCTGGAAAAAACCCAAGATGTCCAAATCGGTACCCACCAACTATTCATCGATTTCAAATCTAGTTTTCGTATGCCGCCCAAACTTGTCCGCTTGTGTAGGATGACGATGGAGAATTCTCGCTGCTCCGTTAGGGAAGCAGCAAAAATGGGTTTATCAGTAAATGAGGGCGAGACGAAGTATATGCTGTCAACACGAAAGGAAACACAACATCGACGAATTGGACAGAACGTCACCATTGACAGATATAGCTTAGAGTTAGTACGGGAATTTTTCTATCTCGGCTCCGCTATTAAACTCTGACAACAACATTTCGTCAGAAATTAAACGAAGAATTACTCTTGCCAACCGCTGTTTCTTCGGGCTAAGAAGGCAATTTAGTAGTAAAGCCCTCACTCGAACTACTAGGGAGATCCTATATAAGACCCTGATCATCCCAGTCCTGCTCTACGGCGCTGAAGCATGGACCATCTCAAAAGCGGATGAAGAAATCCTTGGTCGATTTTAGAGGAAAATTCTTCGAAAAATCTTCGGTCCCGTTGCGTTGACGGGCTATGGAGACGAAGATTCAACCAAGAACTTTACGAGCTGTACAGCGACATGCCCCAGGTCATAAAAGCTCCGCATTGGACGTTTAAGATGGCTAGGAAATGAAGATCGAATGGACACCAATACTCCGGTCGCAGAGTCTACGATTCCCAGCCAGACGTCGGACGCAGTAGAGGAAGACCGCGCCTTAAGTAGCGCGCACAAGTAGAAACCGACCTCAACCAACTTGGAGTGCGCAACTGGAGGCAGTTATCTAAGGACCGGGCTAATTGGAGAGGCATGTTGGTTGAGGCCCAGCGCCGTTGTAGCGCCGCTTAAGTAATTACATAAGTTTGAGCAAAGAAGGTTTGTTGCTAAAATCGTTTGATTACTTTGTAAAGACCTAAATAGTTTTTATAGCATTTTGTATTCTTCCTACGGATTTTAGTACCAAAATTTATGGACAAAGTCGGTATTGTACTTATGACAAAAAATTCGTAGAACCATACAAATTCTATTTCATTTGGAATGTTTTTTATTAGTATTTATACTTATAGGATTTATACAGGGTTCTCCCGTCAAGATCAATGATGGCAGTTGAAAAATATAATATATGTTATAATAACACATATATGATATACATAATAATAATATTTGATATATGAAATTTATAAATACGCACCAAATTGTTGTTTGTAATTCTAACCCACAAAGTGGATTACTCTAGTAGCTTGGCCTGTTCTTCATGGTTTTAAAAACCAGCCTTGACTAGCACCAAAAGTTATGTTATATTTAAAAGTGAAATGATGTTATAAGGGCAGACACATAGCTAACAAGCTATACGCCAATTTGATTTTAAGCAGTGAAGTGATAATAAAGTGGTTAAGGTTTAGTTTTAAACTAGCAACAAACTACATTTTTGTTCCAACTTTTTTAAAAACAAAAGCTGTACAGAACGATATGTCAAGTTTGGAACGTCCTTAACTCATACATATGTTTTTCGTAATCATTATAAAGATTTCAAGCATGACTATCACGGATCAATGCAGTGGGAGATCTGTGGGTAAGTAGGTTTAAAATGTCGTAATTATTTTCACGAATCACTGCCAAAATGTTTTTTTTTTATCAGGAGTATTGTTGGGAGTTGATAATGTCAATAACTCGTACTTTTGTTATTAAAACCGAAATTTGATAAAATAATTACTGAAAATGGCAGAATGTCTATTAAAACTGAAAGAAAAAAAACATTTTTCTGCGCGACATATGATTGTTGGCGAATATTAAATGCACCTGGATAGCGTCACACAAACCAATTTCAGTCTTAGATTAATGCGATAGATTAAAAAATAAATCAACAACACAACAGAGTGGGTTACAGCGTAGCTAATAGAAGATGACAACAAAACGTAAGTTCTAATTACATACATACACACTAGTAGCAACGTTAATTTACAATTCAATGGAATTCACAACAAAAACAGATTCAATTATCTCTTAGAAGATATGGTTAATATTGGTTTTATAAAATCATCAACAGAACAGCCGTCCGCCTTTTTTTTGTTTATCAACGCAAAGATAACCGCAATGTTCCCTAAGATAAGATTAACCATTCACCCGACGACTAGACCGATATACACACAAGCACTATGATCTCACTGAAACTATATTTTTAACTTTTTTTTTCGGCTAACTATCTAATTTTGCCATTTCCAAACAAATACATTTCACTTTGATCAGGTCCCTCCCACGCGATGCAATAAATTTCGTTTAGATTTACTTCTCACCCGTTTGGCAACTCAAACTATGACGAATTGTATTAAATTCACGGACGATACTAAACCAATCCGTACACCGATAAAAGACAACATTGACTGAAGGCGAAATCTATTCGTGAAATATCCAGAACTATGTTGAGCCTCAACTGGGCGGACAAAAAAAACAGACAAAAAACGTTCGAAACAACAAAATCGAGATTTTTTAATACTTTTGAATTTAGTTACAACCACGGTGCCTGTATAAATTTCATTTTCAGACACATATTTATATTTATCAAATTGTTTCTTATTTATTTGCAAAATCTATTTGGAAATAAAAAAAAATCGATTGCGAAAATATATGTGCGAAAATATTTTATATCTATGACAGGTTCTACCGAAGCTAATGAATTGTAGCCTGTAGAAAAGAAAAAGAAGTTGCTCTTTCCGGGACTGATTTCCCGAAAATCAAATAGTTTCCCCCTAGCAAAAATCTTTGCACGTACCTATTTTGTTTAATTGTATCTAAATATAGCGACAACAAACAAGTAGGCATGTGTATTTATAAAGTTCGGTGTGCGCTTGACGGTTCAGTGCCAAATATAATTAAAATTAAAACATTTTTTTTACAAAATTTATGTTGGCTTTCATGTTTATTATGACTTGGTAGTTTTTTCTTGGGTGACATTTTATTCGCAATTAATTAAATAAATCCGTTGAATAGATGATTTTTTATGTCCCTAATGACGTCAGAAAGTGCGGGACAGTGCTCTAGCGACAGGTTGTCTTTTGTAAGACACTAAAAATAGACAATGCTAAAATGAAGCTTTTCACTTGGAAAGTGTAAGCAAAATGTTGCATGCTTTTAGGAAGTGGGTTGTCACAGATGTGGATAGTTTTACTGATAACAATATTCGGGTCTGCATGTATAACGTTTCGAACAAAAATGAAAAAATGAGAAAAAAACTCTAATCAGGGATTAAGCAGCACTTCCCCGTTGGCATCATGGTGTTTAGTTTTTTTTTTCGCAAAATCCAATTATTTGATTTTATTCTCTTCTATACTTAAAGTAATGTTTCGATTTTAGGTACCTATAAAGCAAAAAAATAAAAATATTTCCACATAAAATTATTTCATAAAACATTAATTTGAAACAGATTTTCCAGTTTTTTGCTTACCGGATGTGGTACCGGCAGCCGGTTTAAGCATTTTCGGAAACCATTTTCGATAACAATTGAAATAAATAAAGTTTCGATAGCACATTTTCTATGCAGGTTAAGAGTGAAAGAATGGATATTAATTGAATCGGTGAGTGCAAGTATAGCACATGTAAAAAATATCAGTTTTGAGGAAGCATATTACATAGCCAAGAGTTTCACGTGATTTGAACTGTTTTTCAACAAAATTATTTAGATACACTGGGAAATGAAGTAATGACTGGACGACAAGTAAGCCAACGCACGTCAGTAAAGATTGACGCAGTGAGGCAAAGTTTTGGTAAATGTCCGGGAACCTCTCATCGACGCCATGCATAAGAATTAAGAATGTCCCCGTCGTGTTAGCAAGAAATTCTCAAAAAAGATTTATAAAATTCTGATTGAAACGACAGTTTCAAGAAAATGACCATAAAAGTCGGCGAGGTATTAGTGCTCGAGTAGATGACAGACGACAGCCATTTATGGCAAAAAATCATTATAGGCGACGAAGCACATTTCTACTTTGCTGGCTTTGTTAATAAACTGGTATTTGGGACACAGAATACCCTAAATTGATACACCAAAGGCCACTATACCCTCATTGAGTAACTGTATGGTGCGCCATTTGGGGCGGCGGAGTCATTAGGCCATATTTCTTTGAAAACACCATAGACAATGCTGTAACAGTTACTGCTGACCGCTATTGGGATATATAGGAAAACGTTCTTGTGGCTGAAACTTATCAATTAAATCAACAGAACACAACACCGTTCAAAAAATTTGCAAAAATTTGCATTTTGAGATATTTGCCGTATATTAATAAATACTTTCATTTTGAACGTACTTTTTTATCTTTAACGCAAAATACGAACAGACGTATCTATACATACGCCAGTAAATATTTTGCACAAACTTCATATTTTGAGCGACGATATGTTCCCAACATGACGGTGCTACATCACACACATCTCGTACTACGAAAAGAATTTGAAATCGACTTTCCCCACGATCCCCAAATTTACTGCCTTCCGATTTCTTCCATATTAATGTAATTGTCATACATATAAGAAAAATCAGATGGGTCCAAGTAATCTTTTTCTGCACATCTCGGTTCGTCCCTTCGCGAGATTATCCTTACATTACCTTTCGAGAAAAAGGCAATTTTTTGAAGCCCCTAGAACTTGGTATGTATTTCGAGGAATCATTGAATTTATGGATTACCATTACACTTATTTCGAATGAAAACTGAACTTGCAATACACGTCCAAACCATCTAAGCTTCAAAATTTAATCAAAATCGTTAAAGCCGTTTTCGAGAAAATGAGCATTTTAACAAATTCGCATCAACGCTGTCGTTGTAGAGGAATAAATTAATTTTGAAAGTACCAGTATGTATATGCCGCCTTATTCCAGTTTATTGTAAAAGCTTAGTTATTCATATTTATCAATATCTTTAGAGCCGCTATCGAGGCAATCGTGATTAAAAAAAACCGTTATATGGCATGTATAACTTGGAAAGTATACTGGGGAAGTAAAACAACATCGACCTTGGAATGCAACCTATATGTCCGATGTCCCTCTGTGCAGGGTAATGATAAAGAATTCTCGCTGATCGAAGAATTCTCTCGGAGAGAGAGAAAGAACTCGGTTGTCATGAAGCATTATCTTGCTCAAAGAGCTAAATTATCGAACATGTATAGCCTTATTCCAAAATCCAGTCCAAAATCCACATCAAACAGCCACACGATGTGGATGCATTTTTTTTATGTGGCTTCCCTGAGCACATACTGAAACAATTTTGATTATTACCCATAAGGATGATCTGGCTCGAAAAATCCGCACTCATTTACAAAAATTTAATAATTCATTCAACGAACTCTCTTTCTGTATTTTGTCATTAGGCTTCAGTTATTGTGTTAATTTAACTTTGCAAGCATGAAGGCTTAGATCTTTGATGAGATTATATTCTGTAGAGAGCTTGTTACAATTCTTGTCCACAAGCCAAATTAATATTCCTGGACTTTTAACAATAATCTTACACACTGATTGAAAATTAACATTTGACCGGCTTGTTATCAGAAGGCCACATGAGTGAATTCTGACGTTTATTGGGCCTCCGCACATGAGATGAGTTTAACTCTGGAATAACACCGGTTTAATACCATAATACAAGCGCACACTTGATGAATATGCCGGCAGAAGAAATTGTATAAATGAACCCCTTTATATTGTGTTAGTAACGGGTGATCCAAGTAGAGATACTTTTTTCAATAGCCTTTTTTGACAGATCACGTGTGAGTCGTGTCATGCTGTCATGTTATTTTTGTTTAGTATTGTTTGGCATTTTATAATGGAATGACTTACGCGTGAACAACGTTTACAAATTGTTCAACTTTATTATGAAAATTCACGTTCTGTGAGGAATGTGTTTCGTGCACTTCGCTCAACTTATGGTCAACATTGAGAGAACATTTCGGTGAGCACATAATTTCACGTTTTGGGCCGGTCGATTGGCCACCAAGATCGTGTGATATCACACCGTTAGACTTTTTCCTGTGGGGATATGTAAAGTCAAAAGCTTATGCCGACAAACCCGCTTCGATTCAGGCCTTGGAGGAAAACATCACGCGTGTCATTCGCCAGTTACCAGTCGAAACGAGTGATCGAAAATTGGACTCAACGGATGGACCATCTGCGACGTAGCAACGGCCAACATTTGATAGACATAATCTTCAAAAAATAAATGCCAAAGAATGTTCTTTCAAATGATAATAAACATTCTCCATTAAATTTGAATTTTCTGCGTTTTTTTCTTTAAAAAAGTAGGGAACCTCGAATTGGATCACCCTTTATTTATATCGAAATTGACATTTGCCGAGAGTACTTTTAGGTGTGTGAGAGTATATGCAACAACATTGCAATTGTCTGTTTGGCTCACAAAACGCGTATGAGAACCGAACGACATGAACAAATTTTCACACCCAAAATGGTAAAAAATGTGTTTGTGTTGGTTTTCAACCTTGTTCTACCGCAACAAATCGGTTGAAGAAACAAAACCGGTTTCATACCAAAATGTTCATCTCATGTGCAGAGGCCCATTGAAAACGTAAGTCCTATAAATCTAAACTACACATTGTGTTAAAAAAAATTTCGAACTAAAAGTGCTACCCCTAACATGAAAATGCGTTCAAAAACTTGACGAAACTGAGAAACCAATATGGGCAAGCCGCCATTATAAAAATAAACAAATGTCCGTCACAACACAAATTAAACGCGTCATACGAAAACAATAAGCTAACAAGTGAAAGCTGCGGTCTAAAGGTGTTTAAAAACTATCCCTAAAGGACTGCACAACGGTTAAGAAATTGAAACCCCAACTTACTCAAATCCAAATGTTCGATGCTGTTAGCTTTGGCCAAGTCATGAGCACGTTCAGTTCTAATCAGTGGACTTTGGAATAAAAAGTTGTTGTTCGGCCCCGAGTTGAAGTGAAATGAAACCTTACAGTCGTTTGGAAAACGAGGATCTGCAATGAATTCAAAATTAATTTCAAACACATTCTAATAAAATTAAATTCATTATCCCTACCATCATGAGCGTAATCCAAATCCTCCTTCACGAAGACAGCATCATTCGTTTTAATGGCACATGTATGGAATTGAACCGAGAATAAGAGCTTTCTAGACTCTCGGCTATAACTACCATCTGTGGAACTTATTTGATAGCACCTGACTAATATATCACCACGAAGACGTAGATTTCCAACTTGGTAGAGGAATTGTCTCGTTGTTATTGGAATGATGTGTATATCTGCAAAGAGAGTAAATATCTTAGATAAATGATTTCACATATTCAGGACTTAAGTCTTACCGGATGTATACACGCACTGTAACCCTTCGTAGATTTTGATGAAACTATTCCATTCACTTTTCGAGGACATGCCATTGTATTGCAGCCATGATGGTGGTGACTCAATACTAATAGAGTTCAAGTGCAATGGTGATGCGTTCAGTTTTATTTGGCCTGATAGCAGTCCGGAAAAGTATCGAATGTAACGCTTGTACGATGGAATCCGCAATGGTTCGATATTGCCCTCGAGGAATTTCTTCATTGAGAACATATCCAGATTCATCCAATTACTTGCAATTGTGTTCTGTGCCTGGGCATCTTCGTTGAGGTTAAGGTTACGTGTTTGGTACGTGGAAGCACATATTCGAAGGTATTCTAGGAAAGCGACTATAGTTGCACCCAATCGTTGACAGTCATCTCTATATAAGAAAAAGAAAACAAAAAATATGTAGTCAGTGGTAAAGAAAAAGTATCCTAAGTTTATCGAATCAAACTTCGGTTGTCAACATCAGTGAATGCCATATAAGACAGATGTAATCCAAAGTATGTACTTCTAAATCACACAAATATAATAACACCATGATGTAAATGCATGCAGAAGGTTGAGATGGTAGTATAAGCTTCCTCTTCATTTTTGACAATCAGTTACAAACAAAGCTGTTCAAAATGGCCAGTAGTAGATACTATATTCCTTAAACATAAAATGGACCTCGTCACACAATTTCTCGTTGGACATTTCAGAATTCTATATAAATGCCTAAGGTTAATATCCGGCTTAAGGTAAGTTAAACAAAATGATATCAGATCCATGGGACACTGATATATATCGTTCCAAAAGAACTGCGGCCTTGGGCCTTACACGGAGCTTTAGGCTGCTCCATGCATGTTGAATTGTCAAATCGCGTGAGCGTACAAACTGCTAACTTAAGGAAATTAGTTTCCGACGTTACACTAAATTAGCTAAGTAAACAGTGTGATGACGAACATACATTACTTTTACAGCAATTAGTAAGTTTAAAGCAGTAAGTGAGTCAATATCGGGTGCTTTTTTTGTGTATAGAATATCGAATCAAAATAAAACACAAGAAAATCGTTTTGATGTCCACCGATTTAAGTTCATTGGAAGGATAATTTTATGCCATTATTGTTTAAATATGATTTCAGGCATGTGGCCGCCGAGGCTGGTTCGAATAAAGCCAAGTCTAGAGGTCCAATTTTCAACCACTTTTTCGAGCATTTGGTTTATTGGCGTAGACGAGTGACTTCACATATCCCCAAAGGAAATAATCCAAAGGTGTCAAATCGCATGATCTTGGTGCCAATTGACTGGTCCATTCCGCTAAATTATCCGCTCATCGAATGTTTCCTTCAATAAATCTATTGTGACGTGCGCGGTGTGGCATGTAGCGCCGTATTGTTGGAACTACATCTCATCCAAATTCATGCCATCCGATTTGGAAACAAAAAAGTCGGTCATCTTGGCTCTATATCGGTCTCCATTAACGGTAACTGACTCTCCAGCATCCTTTAGGAAGAAGTATGGCCCGATGACTCCACCAGCCCATACAGCACAGCAAACAGTCAGTTTTTATGGTTGTATGGCGTCTCAAGGGTCTCATGTGAATTCCAAATGCGGCAAATTTGGTTGTTGACGTAGCCATTCAACCAAAATTAAGCCCCATCACTTAACAAAATTTTGCGATGAAAATCGGCATCGAGATTAATCTCATTTTTTGGTGTATGGGCCACCAAAATCACGATGCATTGCATGGTCTCGCGGCTTCAATTCTTGCACAAGCTGGATCTTGTAAGGTAGTAAGCCAAGATCTTTGCGCAAAATCCTCCATAAAGTTGAAGATTGAAGATGAAATCGATTCATTTGGGTTCTCTTCAACACTTTGCTCTACAGCGGCAAATGTTTCTTCGGTGCGCACTGTTCGAGGTCTCTGCGGATGCGTATTATCACATAGAGTAA
This sequence comes from Rhingia rostrata, assembly GCA_949824845.1. NCBI lineage: Eukaryota > Metazoa > Arthropoda > Insecta > Diptera > Syrphidae > Rhingia > Rhingia rostrata. Next base: position 138,047,796 of record OX463755.1, on the reverse strand, counting down.
ACGTAGTGCGAAAACGATCGAATATTTTACTCTGATGGACAATTATGTCGACCAAAAAATGACCTGAGTTTGCGGTAAACTTCGCGAACTGAACCATTATTTTCGAAATAAATTTGCAAGATTTGCAAGCGTTGTTCATTCGTCAACCTTTTCATGATGAAATGGCAAACCAAACTGAACATAAATGCCTGATTTGACCAAAAAATGTCAGTTTTATCTCTAATAGAAAACCAACCTCTAAAAAAATACACCCGTTATCTATAACATGCAATTTCTTAGATTATTTATCGCCATGGAAGTTTTGTCTTCTTTGACAGAAGGTTGGAGATAGAGATCACAAACATACTGCACAGATGATCAAATTAAGAAATCAATGATATAATCTTTGGCTAACCAGAACATTCTGCAGTTAATAGAAAGGTACTCAACCCATTTGAAAGCCGTATGATACGTTATAGGGGGGAGCTTTGTGAACCTTAGTAGCTCATTTTTGGAACGGTTGAAAACTGTCGAAACAACATTAAAGTCGTTTGGCTAAATGTATAAAAACAACAACAACAAATGGCCAATATAGAAGAATGCACTTCAATGACTTGTGATGTCAAATATAAATATGTGCTCTAAGTATATCAGTAGCAATCGGAACAGCATAACCTGTGTTTACAGGATAGCGAGACCTCCTGTTTGATGTCTTCTCCGAATGACGAAATTGAGGTAAGCTTTTCTTGACAATTGATATCTACTCGAATGATTTGTCAAAGGGGCCAGTACAAAATCATTTAGGTGTTGCTACGGCCGGAAATCGAACCCATTCCTTCTGCGCGGCATTTCATCGCACTAACCATCGCGCCACTGAGCCCCCTGAATTGACGGTCTACCATCATCACTAGATGATTAAACAAATGACGCAGGTGGAAATGGATATGTCATTTTTGCCCTACAATAGTTTGCTCGGTCATCGCTTTTTCCCACATGGTCAATATTCCTAGGTGATCTTATAAGTCGCCTTGTCCAGTCATCCACTATTCATTCACTGGTTATCCGGATGACATGCGAAATCATTATTTGATAAATACTGATGTCACTTGAAGTCCCCTGGATGAATAATTTATATGACGTTTAATCGTAGAATTTGAAATGCTAGTGGAACTCATGATTCGGTAAAGGGTACATGCTGTTAGCTGAAAAAAACAGCTAAAACACCCGAGAAAAATTCTTTAGCTCTATGCCCCAAAAAGAAATGAGAAACATTGTAAGGGGTGATCCAAGTAGAGATACTTTTTTCAATAGCCTTTTTTGACAGATCACGTGTGAGTCGTGTCATGCTGTCATGTTATTTTTGTTTAGTATTGTTTGGCATTTCATAATGGAAAGACTTACGCGTGAACAACGTTTACAAATTGTTCAACTTTATAATGAAAATTCACGTTCTGTGAGGAATGTGTTTCGTGCACTTCGCTCAACTTATGGTCAACATAATCGGCCTACTGAGCGTACTATTCGCAACACCATCACCCATTTTGAGACCCAGCATTCATTATTGGATAATATTCGACCGAATAGACCACGTCCAGCACGCTGTGAAGAAAATATAGCGGCCGTAGCTGAGAGTGTACACGAAGACCGTAGAGAGTCGATTCGGCGCCGTTCGCAGCAACTCGGACTGACGTATGGAACGACTTGGCGCGTTTTACGTCAAGATCTTAAATTGAAAGCGTACAAAATAAAGCTTGTGCAACAACTGAAGCCGCTCGACCTTCCCAAGCGATATCGCTTCGCTCTATGGGCTCTTGAGAAGTTACAAGAAGATCCGACGTTTTCGAGGCAAATTTTGTTTAGCGATGAGGCCCATTTCTGGCTCAATGGGTATGTAAACAAACAAAATTGCCGCATTTGGGACGAAGAACAACCTGAAGAGATTGAAAAACTGCCACTTCATCCAGAAAAAACAACGGTTTGGTGTGGTTTGTGGGCCGGTGGAATCATCGGTCCATATTTCTTTAAAAAATATGCCGGTGCGAACGTAACCGTCAATGGCGACCGTTATCGTGCCATGATAACCGACTATTTCATGCCTGAAATTGAAGCTCGTGATCTCGGCGACATTTGGTTTCAGCAAGACGGCGCCACTTCCCACACATCGCATCAATCAATGGACTTATTGAGAGAACATTTCGTTGAGCACATAATTTCACGTTTTGGGCCGGTCGATTGGCCACCAAGATCGTGTGATATCACACCGTTAGACTTTTTCCTGTGGGGATATGTAAAGTCAAAAGCTTATGCCGACAAACCCGCTTTGATTCAGGCCTTGGAGGAAAACATCACGCGTGTCATTCGCCAGTTACCAGTCGAAATGCTCGAACGAGTGATCGAAAATTGGACTCAACGGATGGACCATCTGCGACGTAGCAACGGCCAACATTTGATAGACATAATCTTCAAAAAATAAATGCCAAAGAATGTTCTTTCAAATGATAATAAACATTCTCCATTAAATTTGAATTTTCTGTGTTTTTTTTCTTAAAAAAAAGTAGGGAACCTCGAAATGGATCACCCTTTAAGATAAAATAGGGAACAATAGAGGCGCCTAAATTCAAAGTAAATAGTTTATCAATCGGCAGAGTTTGAACAACTAAATTAAGTTACGTTTTCTTCGATACTTACCTCATGATTAACTAGATCATCACAGACAGAACATTTAAAATTATCATTTATGCAGATTTAAAGCCGCCAATAAATAAAAAAACCATTTAATCTAGATTACGACAGTGAAAATTACACATTATGAAGTGAAGCAATGTACAGAAAAGGATACAGATAATTAAGAACCAGAGTTAACAACAACCTCCAAGCATCTAGGAGTGCTAGTTTCGCCTCAACGAAGAAATGTTAATAAAATTGTCCGGTAATAGTTTACACAATTTGGTAATTTAAGAGCCCTTTTTAGAGTCTGAAATTAAGTAATTCATTCTATGGACCTAACTAAACGTTCAGTAAATAATGGGGATCTAACCGCAAAATAGTTTTGAGAATGTTTGGTGGTCACGGTGAAAGTATACAATTTTAAGCATATGAAGAAAACAAAAGCAAAAGAATAACGTGAATAGGGGCAGCAAGTGCGATTAAAACTACCCATGCTGCAGGATTCAAAGTAATTCTAAGTATGCTACCCTCAGGCCAATACATGCATGGATCGTTGAAAAACGCCCTAAGTATCAGCAAAAATAAAATGGAACCACACTGCAGTGAATGGTGGTGGTTAGTGCGTTGGTCCAAATCTCTAAAGTGACAACACCAAAGTTGTTTTCAATGCTGCACCTCTGAAAAATGTCAAATTTGTCGTTCGGATTCGGCGTTAAACAGGAGTCAATCTTCTTTGTTGCAAAAGTAAGACAAAGACACACAAATAAAGGGGAAAGCTAGGTTTAAAACCTGTTAGGGTCCTTAATGCTAGATTTTTTTTTGTTTCTGCATCATCATATCCTAGAAAAACACGAAAGGAAAGGCGTTAACTTTGATTATGAATCTCCCGTCTCAACTTTGATCAACCATACTCGTGGATCTCTCTGAGCAGAGAATGAGTAAAGAATGGATCCATAAAAAAAATAAATTAATATCCATTTAAATAGCTGGAACTGGTGCTGCATTTTTCTCAGGGCAATTTTAAATACACAAATCCATCATCAGCTTCCTCACCACAGCAGTTAGTTTTTGGCCATCGTGAATGATAGAAATATGATGATATTACTATATCAACTGGCATCCAAGCGGCCAAAGAACCAGTATCTGCTATTGAAATAAAATTTGTGCAAGTTCGCCGTTGTCGCGAAAAGGTCAAAACATTTGCCAATCTATGATCTAACCTAATACTTAGTTATTAGTTATGACCTATAGTACATTTATAGGCACTTTAACCAATACACCTGAAACCACCAAGAAATGGTTGAATAGTTAAGCCAACTGCATGTTGAATAAATGCATTCAGTTTAAGGAACTGTCACATTTTGAGGTGCACTTACGTTAAAGAGAAGCAATTGGAATATATTTCCCTACACGCTGCTTAAGAAATCACTACCTAACCGGAAAACCTTCCTACCTCGCAAAACGCGTTCAACTTTATTTCGTTATTTTTAATGGACCACCATAGCTTCCCAATTATCATACGTTTACCAGTCTCAACGCACTCTTAATCTTAAATGCCCTTAAACGATGAAGATCTACAAATCGAACACCAAAACAACATCTCAATTCACCAATTCACCTTAATCGCGATTTCTTTACGACTATCGCCCAATGAGACTGTCTCTCACAGCTATAGCATTCAATAATGGAATTATTAAATATAAAGGGCCATTCAACAAAAAGAAAACCCTAACGACCTTGATGCAAGTCACGTTCACGGTCGATAGGGCAAAACAAGTTTTGTCTCATAATTCCTGCACACATGTCTATGAATACGCAAGTGGCTTCTATCAGCGGCTTCTAAGAAACCGACAACGAGTTGTCGGTCGGTTTGAAACTCACATTGATGATCGGAATTCTGGTAGTTTCGCGGCGGCGACTCAACTTGTCAATGACGGTTCAGACCACCAAAATAATGTGCACTTGATTGGGCAATTAGGGCTTGTAATATCAAAATAATCGAAATTGAATACAATCCGACAGCTAATTGCGATGCGTAGTTAACGGCACGTTATGCTAGTTTACGTGATGGGGTTTTAATTTTGTTTTCGAACTTTGGCGGGTCTAAGTGTATGCGTTTTCAGACTTGTTTGCATCTTAAGTCAACATGCTTGCTTAATGTTTTCGATATTTCCATCGAGCTTCCGTCAAGCTCAGAAAAAACGTGTTGCATGACGTAATAGCCCTAATGGACACGTGTACTGAAAAGTATTTAGTTTACGTCGATCTACTTGGACAAAGGTTTTAGAATTTATATTGTTCAGGCTGAGCTTTTAAGGTAAATACGATTGAAAATACATGATGGTTTTATCGATTAACTTTTAAATTAATCCACAATTTTTGTATTTTTGGTAATTTCAGATTTAGATCTGAAATAAGAACTTTTTTGTTGCCAATGGAACACCATTCCAGTTTTATTTTGTTTGTCTTTGCATTAGGCTTAGTTCGTGTCCGTGAAGAAAGTATCGATGTAGCTGTCAATTCAGGTAGCTAGGCACTTATTTTTCATTGGCAGGCTTAACAATATTGTAAGATCTGACAGTCATTTTAATTGTCAAATTAGCGGGGCTAAACGGGGCCCCTAAGAGAGAAAAATGTTACATCAGGCCAACTCCTTCTATTGTATTAAGCACAACTTAGATTTAGTTTCGAATACACACTGTTCTCATGTTTAGATATCGGTCTTTAAATGTACAGATGGACGTATACAATCTGCAAGTCACGTACAGACTAACGGCGACATAAACTACAAACGGAAAGAGCTTCCTGAAGACGTATTTCAATATACGTACTCCAGGAACTCAAAATCTTGGGGTGTTCCTTGAGCGTTGTATTTGTTTATTTTCACTGATTTGTTAGATCATTGCCGGAAGAATAGGTGTTGGGAAAAGAACCTCTGCATAGTATTATTGCTCTAATCACGTGAGTGTCAATGTCAAAGAACAATGATGTTTTAGGTTTCTCGCACCCACCAAGAAGAAGCCCTTAGTTTGATGAGGAATGCCGACAGATGATTGCAGCCGAAAACGAGTTCTTAAAGGCTAAGCTGCAGGTGAAGACGAGAGCTGCCATTGAGCTATATAGGGAAATAAGGACGAAAGAACACCGCCATTTCAGAAAGAAGAACAAAAAAAAGTGCGTGATCATGAATATAGAGAGGAGCCACTCTAGTAATGGTGTTCCCAAGTTTTACCAAAGTGTTAAGCTTCAAAGCCAGGCGCGAACTAATTCCAGTCGAGATGATGAAGGAAATATTATAGTTGAGTCATAGTCGACCCAGCAGACTTTTAAACGGCTATAAAGAACAATCTCAGCCTGCCATGCAGAACGAACCATTCGAAATTGGCGACGACAGCGAAACCTACCAGCCATCCCGTTCTTAGTGAAGTGGTGAAGTGAGGATAGCAACATACCTAAACCTAAGCTAACAATACTGCCAGAAATGCACTCTTCCTGTAGAACATTTTAAAGCCGACGGAGGTATAAGTAACTGCGCCAACTGCAGAGAGATGATTCTCCTCAACATCGCTTAATATTTGCCGTAATATGTGCCAGGAAAGTCCATAACGGATTAAATCTTCACACTTCGACAGATCCTGGAATTAACCCTATCCTATACAATACCCTGATTATCACAGTCCTAAATTCGTCGGTCCCATTTGTGTTAACAGGCTGTGGAGGGGACGAAGATTCAACTAGGAACTATATGAACTGTACAGCGAGGCAACTCTAGTCAAAAAACTCCTCATTGAACGTTTAAGATGGCTTGCAAAGTCTTCGATTCCCAGCCAGAGGTCACGTCGCGTCGGAGTTTCGGGCGTAGTAGAAGAAGACCTCGCGCACGAGTAGAAACCATCCTCAACCAACTTGAAGTGCGCAACTGGAGGCAGTTACATAAGAAAACATAAAGCAGCATGCACTTCGTGGCATTAAATGATTCTGCCCCAGGAACACACATGTAAAAAAAGATCCCGATCAAACAAACTCCTTATATAAATATTGCTGTGTTTTTACCGATTATATATACTGCTTGTGACATATAGCTTTTGTTTCTCTGAAGATTAGATCATTTTTATCCACAACCCACCTGGGTAATAAAAACCGACAAGGAACTAAAAACTGTAATCAACATTTCATCAGTTGGACAATTAATTTTAATATCTATTGTCGCCAAGCAGACTGTTTGCAAAAAGAAACACCTGCTGCCTTGATCTTTTGTTTTGATCAGTGCACTGGACAGAATGGCAACGAAGTCATGTCTGAAGTACAAGCCATTAGATGACAGAACAAATTTATGTCTTTCTTGACTGTAAAAGAACGAACGTATCCAAAAGATACTCAAAGAAAAAGTCAATGTCACTATTTCGTGGATGACCTTGTGATACCATCATCCAAGACATCCCAAAGAGGGAATGCATTCTCCGGGATTATTAAGAGATACGTACCTTTCACGATGTTGGAACTGTGATTGCCCGTCGTGTCCGGCTGATTGGTGTATAGCTCAGATAATCACACTAAATTGCAACGCTGCCGTTCAAAATATCATCTCAAATTAAATATAATTGTATTTAATAGACCTCGCACGAATTCGCCGAGGCGATGCGCATTTTTTTTGACTTCTGTTATTTAAAGAAAAGGCCAAAAGTGCACAAACAAAATGTTAAATGGTGTTCAAAATTTAAATTTGTGACATTACTACCCACACCACGTCTGGATTCATTGTGGTATATAAAACATGAGATCACTATAGCAACACTCTCGACAACAGATCGTCAGAGAAATGCCCAAAGCTAGTTCGGGAGTTCAAACTGATTTTCATATCAACTCATGTATATATGCGGTGTAAATGAACAATCAGCATAAAGACATGTTTAGAATATCTGATCGAGTTGGGGATTTCCTACTTTTGCGGCGGCATTTAACTTTCATAGGTTGGGCCAACTTTCGCAAATTAAAAGAATACCTGGGGAATATGTTCGTTCCACAGGCTTAACGATGAGTGAGGGAAAAGTTCGCAACTTTATTGCTGCAGATTTCATGTTTTTTTTTGTGTAGAATATAACGGCTTACCTATCTTGTAGAACGACGACTTTCTCCTGACCACTCCCGAGCCATTTGTCGATGTGCTTGCAGAGCTCGCAGATTCTTTCCAAAGTTATTACAGAAATACACGTTTCTAGGTTGAAGAGCTTGTAGTTCTGAAAGAGAAGAGGGTATGGTGGTAAATTGCTTAATCAATGTGGGTGGTCCGTCTAACCTTGCCATGCTTCTGTTCGAGCATTGGTATCACTTCTTTTTCGTATTGATCGTGTGCACCCATGTGATTGCCATTTTGTGTTGGCAATATGTAGGCCAGAATTCGTTGAGTGACATAGTCAAGTCGTAGCGCTGATGGGGAGGAAGCACCTGTTGGTTGATGTTGATTTTGATTTGGCGATGGCGGAGTTTTTATTGGCCACTGAAAGAAAGAAGGAGGAGAATGTTAATTTAGGGGGAATGTGACAAAATAAAATTTTAACAGAAATACATTAACACAGCATTATCGACAACAACAGTGTATGACACGCTGTTAAAACGATTTCGAAAATAAATGTTGATGACATCGCTGTGCTAATATTTTTCTGTTATTTAAATAAATAAAGTGTGCATGATTTTGGTGTAGCTTAGTTAAGGTAGCGATAAAAGCGTAAATTTTACCAAAGGATCTGTGTGAACTTGGTCGATTTATTCTTACAACTAAGCCTTATCCGGTGCTTCATAATTTAAAATTCAAATAAACCCCATGAAACATATATTTATTACATAATAAATAATAATAAGTAAGCCCCCTCTTTTCAAGAACATTTCACAAACACAAAAAAAAAACATGAAAAGTCCGCTTGGAAGGTGTACTACTTTGTTTGTTTATAATTTTTGATTAAATAAGAGAATGGATGTTATATTGATAGTGTTATTCAATATCGGCAATTATGCATGTAATACAATATTAGGTAATATCCGCCTCTGTTAGTCTCACAAATGCGAGCCCTTTAAAGCACATTTTGCATTTCATTCTCACACATTTCACGCGGTATTTCAATAATTTCATCACGAATATTTTGATTGAGTTGCTCAAGCGTTTCTGGTTTGTTTGCATAAACCTTGCTTTTCAGATATCCCCACAAAAAGAAGTCCGGAGCAGTCAAATCAGGTGACCGTGGAGGCCAATCAACATCACCATTTCTTGAAATAACTTGTTGTGGAAAGAGGTCTCGCAGTAATTCCATTGTAATCCTGGCTGAATGCGATGTGGCACCGTCTTGTTGATACCACATGTTAATTAAGACGAAAGCATGCATTAAAGAGTTTTCAATCATATCAGAATATCGCTCCCCATTCACAGTTATCGTTACGCCGTTCTCATTTTCAAAGAAGTATGGTTCAATGCATCCTCCTGACCAAATTGCACACAGTCTGGTGTGCAATTCGCTCAGGAGGTTCGTTGGACCTTACTTCGTTGAAAATGACTTACTTATAATGGATGCAAAGGTGACTGATGAATAATTTGAGGATTTTCCATTGCCCAGAACCGACCATTCTGTTTATTCACATATCCATTCAAATGAAAATGTGCCTCATCACTCATTTTGATTTTTTTTCATGAAAATCGGGGTTGTCATGCGCTAGCTGTAAAATCCTATTGGCATATGAACGAAGGCATAAATAATCTTGTGGAAGAAGCTCTTGTGTCAACTGAATCTTAAATGGAAACAAATGCAAATCCTTGTGCAATATTGTGGCCAAAGTTGTTCTTTGAAAACCAAGCTCCTGAGCACGGCGTCGAATTGAGGTTGATGGATTGTTTTGAACACTTCCTTAAGCAGCAGTAATGTTTTCAGCCGATGTTACAGTACGTGTCTACTTCACGACTGCCAAGAATAATGTTTGCCAAAATGGCGGCAAAACAAAGTAGTACACCTTCCCGGTGGACACCCCGTATTATCAAAACTCCTTGTTTGGCAAAAAAACGAAGTTTTTAAAAAAAATATTTTTTCACTACTAAATTCATGAACAACGAGCTTATATATCAAACATCCAATAGACAAAATGGTGCCATTCAAGATGTAAAATGAATATATTCACAGTTATTTTAACAATTAAAATTAAGTAATATTCTATGTTTAAAATTTACTTTTTTTTTTAATTATTTATATCTAATCCAATTGAACAATAATGTTCAAGGCAATGTATGCCAGATAAGCCAGCACTGCTATAAATATGATCTCAGCGCATAAGATTAACTATAATCTATCTATACTTTCAACAAAAAGTAGTTTTTACTTTGAAGAAAACCACCATTTAAAAATAAATTAGGAGTTAGTAATTTCTATAAAAAAAATTGCAAAAAGTTGCACTTAATAATTACTAAGCCATCACAAAGTTCTGAAAAATCAGATTGCGTGGTGTGACGACTCGGAGCAGGAAACAAACGAGTAAATATACTTCTGATTTATCACACAATCAAAACCCCTGTGTGAGTTTCATTTTTTTTATATAGAAATGATCACCGTGAAGGTAAGTTACATAACAAATAGCAACAGCCATTGAATGTTTAATGAAGGTCCCCACTTCGAAAGTGAATGTGTCATATCATCACCCACACTTACAATTAAATTATGACAGAATGTAATTTTTTTTAACTCGGTTATGTAGCAAGTAAATAAAAAGTAAACTGCAATCTGCTTTATCAAGGAAATTTTACGATCCCCTCGATTGGGACAGATACATTTGCCTTTACCAATAATAATTCTTCCTTGAATCGGTAATGTTAATTATTTCAATACAGGTAAAGGGCATATGATGAGATCATATGTAATCGTAATGGTAAATGTAAATAAAAGGCTGATTAACATTAATAATAATTAATGCGATTTAAGGAATGGGGAAGTTAAACGTCAAAATGTTGCAAAATATTTATTTGCAATTTATTGCAATCAGCACGGGTGCATTCAGGAGCAAAAAATCAGGCTTAACAAAAAATGCCAAGGCTAGGTGGGCATATGAAAAGGAGACTGTTTCAATGAAGGCAACTTGATTCTAGGGTGAAAGTCATATGGTACATTTCCTTTCCAATCATCGCTCACGATTGTCCCTTGTGGCTTAATGTAGCACCATCCTACATGAAAAATATACGTGTGTTTAAGAGACGGTGTCACCGGTCCTGTTTAGGATTCCACTTTAATAAGGAATAACAATTTCCTTATTAAAGTGATTCGAGGGCACTTCTCTTCGGGGCTTACTACCCTAATGATATATACATGGAGAGTACGATTATGTCGGGGTATATTCCACAAGAGAAATTCTTTTATATCGGCTTTTATATTTACTACCGCCATGGACCATACGGAGCGGGACATGCGACTGATCCGCTTCGAATACGTCGGCAATGCTCTGGAGCTCATGCGTTTTAACCAAGCGATTTCTGATCTCTTAAAATTGCTAGAAAAATCCTTGCGGACTTTTAGACCCCTTCTTTTTTTTTAAGAAAATTACATTTAGTTAGAAGGTCTGGAAGTCCAGGATAAAAAAATAATGGTCTAGATTTGTGACCGAAAAATTGTTGGTTTAGAGATTTATGTGGCCAGTCAATGTCTCCATTTTTAAAGTTAATTTTCAGGGAATTCCGGCTGCGGAAACTGCATAGCAGTGTCAACCATTCGAGAGCCTGTTTGGCCGTGTTCCAAGCGACGTGGATTCTGTTAGGAATGCTCATTGAGTCACGGAACTGTGTACGTAAACAAATGCAAATCATCCTTAAAAACACGCAACATAGGGGGTTACACTTAAGTCAAAACACACATGTGATTTCTGATCAACACTGACGCTTTAACCAGTTCATTGTAACATCTATGGCAGTGATGAACTGCATGTCGACGATCTTCCAATGTCCCATGGTCAGCAAAACTTGACACCAAAGGACGGTGCCTGTTGGTTACGATATTTTAGACTATATGCACGTTGAATGAACATAACTAAACGTCAATGTTTAAAGAATAGTACCACTATTTCTGATGTTAAAATTGTACTGGATAAGGTTAAGAAACAGGACTCAAGCCAATCGGTTAAAAAATTTCAATGTTTTTCAATGTTTACATACCAACATAAAAGATGGCACAGCCTGTAGATAAAATACAAAAGTGAAGATGCAAAAATTTTAAATACAAACGTATGCGTGTATTATTATCATACGCAGCTGCAAACAGATTTGGACGGGTAAGTCGTGCAACTCTTGCTCCCTATTGCATATGTGTTTTAAAAATAATACTTACCACAATCGACCACTTATGAATGATAAGTTGCTGCGAACTATAACCAGTTCTAGGCAAAAAAATATATATTTATGCAAGCCAAATACCCACAAAAGTCTTCGAAACGGTATGTAAAGTTACTAAATCGGATATTTACCTATGTACGTCGAATAAACAACCAACATAATCATAAAACCAAGTTATATATCCACTCCAACTTGCGAAATTATTGGAAAATCAATAAATCCGCAAAAATTCTTGCTCCAAGAGAGAAAAGTTACACGGCCAACGTATTGATCGCGAATGAGATTCAAAATGCCATCACTTAAAAAAATCTTAAGCCGCTAAGTAGAATGACCTTTGATTTAACATAAATGAATATCGAAACTGTTTCCTAATGGATTCCATTAAATTCAATTTCACACAGAAGTTCAGAAAACTATTCAATTGTCAATTTTTAGTTATGAATAGGTCAGTGAACGACAATGGGAATCCGTAAATTTAAGTCAACTTTTATTTTGGTAAACAATTATTTTTTTCTGGAATTTATAAGTCACTTATTGAAAGATTTAACCAGATGAAGTAATATATCCAACAGATGAAGTTGACCTCAAAATTCGCAATCACAGATTGTTTGCATAATGCATACTAATGAATAATCGCAAATAATCCACTGCAATGACATCACACATTATGTTGGTGAGCTACCATTCAATATGCGTATGACATAATTTCTCGGAATCTTGGCGATTTTATTTTTCCTTTCTTGACAAGTGTATTAGTACATGATTTCGTATCGATGGAAGTAAAGGATTACGTACGAGTAAATTATTTTGCCACACATGGAGCTAATCTTTTTTTTTGTAAAAAATAAAAATTATGCAAATGATGGGGTATTACACATAACTCGTAGCTGGGACATTCGACAGCCCCCAACCAGTTGTGTGACGATGGAAACGAGTTAATCATTTAATAATGATCCGTTGTCTATAAGGTCTTTAAATTCCTGTATAATTTTAGAAGGGGTAGATACAACAGTTGCGATTCAATGTCTTTAGATATACATATAAAAAAAACGGTGAGGTTTTATGATAAGTATATATTCAATGCCAAAAGACCAGTTATTATCCGTTGATTAATATAATGTTCACAGAATTTGACGAGGATAGGTCAATAAAGTGACATACGAGGGAGATGTGAGATAGAAACTGCTTTCTTAATGGCCTTTGATTGTTGGTTTTTGCTGAAATCATGATATTGAAAACACAACTGTTCTTGGTTACTCTATAGTTAGAACGATATTGAAAAAAAAACGCGTTAATATTTTGGGATAAAATCTGAACTAATTTTAAAGATCAATAAGCTTGTCCATTTCTTTTAATACCTGTAAATCTATTTTTTTTTATACCTGTAATTAGTACGCTCAGGATAGCATAGATGAAGAGCTGAACAATGCAAACATAGCCTAACTTTGATATCCATAGCCTGACTTTGATATCCATAGCCTGACTTTCATATCCATCTGGAGACCGCCAGATCAACAAACGCTTTATCAAACTCCTCACGTTGCAATAGACATAAGCACTTATCCAGTATTTTGGAGGTGCGAACATTCCGAGGAGCTAACATCGACTTGGACATCTATCTTGTTGCAGCAAAAGTCAAAATACGTACATCCAAGACGCCAAAACAAATGCGAAATACTGAAAATAATTAATACCGAAAAAAAAAACAATGACGGCAATGTCAAGCAGCTATAAGCCGCAACTAATGGTCGCATCCCCTAGCAAGAAACAACTAGTTTGATGAAGAATGCCGCCAGATGCTCGGATCCAAAAATAAGGCCTATAAGGCAAAGCTGCAGGTGAAGATTAGAGTCGCCATTGACCGGCAAATACGGAGAGAAGATCATCACCTTTTAAGAAGAAAGAACAATAATGACAAGCGAGTGATCTTAGTTAGAGAGGTGGCACTCAAGACATAATGTTGGTAAGTTTTATCAAGATGTCAAAAGCCATGAATACACGGCCCGAACAGAATATCTTGATAAACAAGAAAAAATCGTAGTTGAGTCACAGCCGATGCTGAGAATACGAAAACACTTTTGCAGACTGTTGAAGGGGTAGAACGTCTTAAGTGAAGTGGTTAAACAAAAGCTCAACAAGGCGGCCGGAAATGACAGCCTTCCTGTCGAGCTTTATAAAGCTGGAACCTAAGATTCGTTTGCCCGATCCACTAAAGGGAGACTCTCTTAACTACGCCAACTAAAAAGGCATAAGTCTCCTCAACATCGCCTTCAAGATCCTATCTACCGTAATATGTGAATGGAACCGACATTTGATCGGCCCTTTTAATAAACTACTTAGGGCCAGCAAAATCCACAACTGAGCAAGAGTTACACTTCGGTAGGTCCTGGAAAAAACCCAAGAATTCCAAATCGGTACCCGTCAACTGTTCATCTATATCAAAGGCGCATATGACAGCATTATAAGAGACGAACTATACAGAGTTTAGTTTCGTATACCGCCCACACTCACCCGTCTGTGAAGGATGACGATGGAGAATTCGTGATATTCTGTCAGAGCCAGAAACGACCTCACCAAAACATTGGATGCCAAACATAGTAGACAAGGTAACCACAGTGTGACTTCTTTAAAATAATTCTTGAGAGGATTGGGCGAAAGTCCGCTTGGTTATGAAATAATCAATTATCAGTGAGATTGTCGAGTACTAGAAAGGAGAGATTCTCTGGGTATTTCCATAGCTTTCGATGGAGTTCGACACAGGGCTTTGCTGGCCAAATGGACAACATAAGGACTTCCTCAAGTGCTGTGCCTCTGCATGGAAAACTTTTTAAAGGCACATATTTTCAAGTAGTGGTAGATGACGTTTCCTTAAATATATTCTCTATAAACGCTGGGGTACTTCAAGGATCAATTATCTCACCCACTATATTTTCGCATTTTTAGTTTTGCCTATACACTTGGAATAACGAAATCCCAGTTCATTTTAACTCAAAGAAAAGCCAGTATACAGCATTTACAAGAAAGAACAATCAATTAGTAAAATCCATGCACCTCCTAGGCATCACAATTGTGTCAGATGAGCCATGGAAACAACATGAACCACTAACCCCAAATCAGCAGCGTATACTAAGTAACATTTTAAGAGCTAAGAAATATTTTACACCAGACCAGCTTCATCTTGTGTTTAAAGCACAAGGTCTTATATAATTTTCTGCTGTTTGTAGTATCGGTCCCGAAACATATACTGAACTTACTGAGCTTACAAAGACGCTTATAGACGATTCTTCCACAGCAAAAGCTTGTATGGAATTCGACTCTTTATTACTGATATAGAGTCGGTCACGAAACATATACTGAACTTACTGGACTCTTTCCAAAGACGCCTAATAGGCGATTCTACCACAGCAAAGGCTTGTGTGGAATTTGACTCTTAATTACAGATACTATAAGGGCAAATGTTCCGCAGAGCTTAGAGAAATCATCTCTAGACTCGCTGCATTCCAACGATCTACAGGACTCGCTGCTTAGAGACACAAATTTCATCTAACAAAGACACGCACAACACCATACCAAAACTTTATTTGTTGCATAACAAGCAAACAATAATGGGACAAACTTTGTGAAGACGCATATTCACAATCTACGAAAATTCAAGAGCAGAGTCAATAAACATCTACAAGCTTCATTTCAGGGGCGCACATGAGAAAGTTTAATCAAACAAGATTTAGGTAAAATCACACCTAAAAAGCAGTTTGGAAAAAGTTACTACCGCATAAATGTTTTCTATTAAAATTTCCGGCGTTTTAGCGAAAAATCAGTTCGGTATAAAAACATTAAGAAACATCCAGAAAAAGTCAGATTCTAAGAATAATTTAATAAAAACTTTCCGCCAGTGGGTAGTGCGACACAAACTGACTTCATAATCCGCACTAGCTGCTATTTATAGCAAAACATATTTCTTGATATTTAATTAAAATTAAATACTTCCGTTTTTATAATTTATTAATACTTTAGCTGACATTTGTGTTTCAAATAACTTTTTCTCATGCATATTCCCCCACTAGATTGAATTGGCCAATTCCGATGTGCATGTGCCCCACCCATGTACGTCTATTCTGGGTCGACCTGATCAATAACCTCTAGTCGCAAATCACTTGGAATATCCAGACTGTCATCTAGCAGCCAAAACCTAATTGGTATTTTACCAACCTCAAAGACTCATTTTCTCCGCATCTGCATCATTTAATTCAGACAAAATATGAACATTCTCAATCGCAGTCGCGGGAATTTACAGCAGCATATAAATTTTGCACTTTATGCCAAAACAAAGGCACACGGGCCCCACCATACCAGCGCCGCACAAAAACCACATAAATCTTGAATGAAATTTATAAATAAACTCGCAGATACATGATTCATCTATACACTAAATGGTCTGCGTCATCAAGTGAATAGAAGATGGGAACAAAGACTCGACACTGTTGGGCCTACTGGAACGTGTTAGGGTTTACATTTGAATATGTAGTACTTACGGTTTGTGTCTCTAGTTTTGGCAGTATCTGCTGACTGGAGTCTACTCTGTCCTCGTTTGATTTCTGCAAAAAAAAATCCATCATGAGAACGGAAATACACAAATTTATTAGATAAACGTAACAAGACAATGTAAACAGAAAAAAAACTAAAGTGGATGTCCCCACCCCGACTGTAGCCCGATCTAGATAAAATCCTGCATAAAACAATGTAAACGCTATCCGATATAAAAAGGTTGTTATCGAGCATCTTGGCTCAGCAGGATTATCGTACAAATTGTCGTCGTACATTTTCGGTTTTCGGCTTTTGTTTACATTCAATTCGCGCAACGTCTACAGAGGGATATCACACACAAAACTCCGGCACACAAGTCCATCTATTGTAAAGCAGAAAACCAGTTAGGTCGCATTGTACTTCAGTTTCACCCACTATCTGCACTTTGGAGGCGATAGATACACGCTGTATCTATCGGGATAAAATAAAAACACTTTTTTTCGATTTTTAGCGTCAACGTTTTGAGCATTTATGTTCGGCTTAATTCAAAATGCAAATGGTTCTGCGTTAGGTTTTGTTAAACCATAACTAACAATATAGCACGTAGGTTGATCTCACACGGAGAGAAAGTGGAATACTGCAGTGGATTGGTGTTGCATTTAGGAAAAGTCTCGTGGCATATATTGTAGAGGAGCAGATACTCTCCACTACACACAACTTCCAGCACAGGAGTGCGACGAGTGTTGTTTCGAAAATTTATAGGAAACTCCAAATGAATTAATAAAAAAAAAAACACAGAACCAAAAACAGTCACTCTGTGTTCTCTCTCGTTGCTGGCCTTTTTGGCGCTTGCAATGGAATGCTGAAAAGTTCCTGTGCAGCAGCTCACTTTAGAGTGTTGATGTAGGGTGTGTTTTCTGTGATTCTATATACGACTACGAGGGAATATTGGCGGAGAAGTTGTTGTCAATGTATTGTATGACAATACACTGCGGAGATACAGCATGTGTTTGACAGTGTGTGCAAGGTGTTGGGAAAAAAGTACATTGATGGTCAAGGTTAAGACATGACCTAAATCGTACAAGGACACGTCGGAATGTACACTGGTTACCGTGTTTTATTTCCTTAGCCTGGTGTACGGATACAAATTGCTTTTCAATTCATTATTTACGTGTACGTGAACGACTCTGAAGGTTTATAGGGTGTGGTTGGGATAGTCATATGACAGCCAATTCTGAAGGCCATTGAAATGATTTTAATTTCAAAATGGGCATTCAAAGCGAAGCCTAATGCTGAGGGAATGGTTATGGGGATGAAAGTTTAACTGCCTTTTTGTAACTACATACATAGAGGCCCTACATCCTAGCTTCTCAAATCATTTGTATGTGCTGAGTTATATTTTTGGCGCAACTAATGGGACCCACAATTCAACGTATTATCGAAATTAAGAAAAAAACTTCTGTTAACAGTGGCATAGGTACTCTTGGTCTGAGTTGGATTCCCAGTCGAAGCAACATTGCCAAGAAAATCTTCTCAAATCAACCTTTCGGATTCAGTTTTTAACTCTTCTAGAGAGTCAGTTTAAGGTTTCTGAATAGATAATCAGTCCTGTCGTAATTTCCATTCGAAAGAATTTCCAAGAAGAAAGTCAGATCCAATCAGAACTTTATTTTGCAAAATAAGTCAACGCTTAGCTGTCAAAAATTGTTGCCCTCTTTATGGAGAAAAACAGTAAAACGAAAAATGAAAATGAAGAAGAGTAGATTATAGATTTTCCTTCAGCTCCTGGTAAAGTTTTCTCAATGTTTTATTTTCCTTAGCTACTTGTTTGTACTCCCTACCTTAAGTGCTTGGTTCCACCAAAGATTATATGACGCACTGCATACAAGAAAAATCGTTCTATGGCGGGTCGTACTGGCACAGCCCGCCATATACTTGGATCATGTGTGCACGTACACACCGCCCGCCCTTACCATGAAGCTGGTGAGCAAAAGTTGTTGTTACCGCCAAATCGCTAGTGACTTGGAACCTTATGTTATGTCAAAGCTTACTTTCTTTGAACAATGTGTTAACAAGTACCGAAACAACTGCCATGGGTACCCTTATGCGGTTACAGAAATGGCCATTGAATTATGTCTATATTCCCCGAAGCCTGGCCAGTTCACCTCATCAAAAAATCAATAAAACAGATTAGTCTCAATAAAGCTTTCGTACATCAAACGTTTAAAAAAAAAGACCCACCACTCGGAAGCATTTTCGGCAACCTTTGTATGGAGCCTCTTAACTGTTTTTATTAGAAATTAAAATCACCTACGTTTAATTGCCAATAACATGTTCATTTTAATTGCTTGTAATAAAGTGCTCAACTAATTATTTCCCTTTAAAGTTTTGTAATATGACTGTAATTTAATTTAATTGAAATATGAAGTACCATGTTCAGGAAAAATGAAAATGAGTTGCTAATCTGACTAATCTGATCGGCAGTAAAAAGAATACCACGTTGCCAGGAAGACCATTCAATAGTAATCTACAACGAATCAGTGATGTTCGACTTAAATTCTGCTCACATCCAGCGCTAGTAATTCGTTGTCCGTGTATGAAAGTGTTAATTTATTTGCTTCCGTTATTTTCATGAACTTTTTCGAAATTTTCTTCCGAACGGATACCTCTAGATAACTGAATATCTGACAGTGTGCTCACTGTCCTATAATTGCTGCCTCTCTGTGTTGTGGCGCTCAATTTTTTACCCTTCGTCAATGATACTCGATTAAAGATGCATTCAAGGATTCAGACACAATTCTCCAGTCGGGCAGCAATTAATCAGATATGCTATCATGAAAATTTTTGCCCCCCAAGGTCATTTCGTTTCATCAATCAAAGTCAAACTTTTCACTTCTATCGTTTGCAATGATCCGCTACGCAGGGCCTTTGGGTTCAATTACCAATCGGGGCAATACAAAAATAATCTTAACGAATGCGTTGCACTAAAATCTGAGAAGCATCCAAGAGTACTGTCATGAGAAGCTTTTCAAATTTGGCGATTGGATTCGACGTTAAACAGGAGCTCCCTTATTTATGGAAAAATACAACACACAAATATAAGGAGAAGCTAGGTTTAAGGCCCTGTTATGGGCAGAATTTCCATAAATTGAAATACTTTAACCAATATGCTTCGTGTTGTCACTTCGTTCAGTCTAGCTGGGACATTTTTGGTTTTTTACAAGATGGAATGTCTAAAAGGACCCTTCCTGAATCAAAATTTAGCAATTTCTTTGTTGATACCGACGGATTTCAAAAGTCTAAGCTGAGTGCAGGCACGCATTGGCAATTATAATATGAAGCTGTAAAGCAGAAGAGCAACCGTGTGTGTAGCTATAAATTTTTTATCAATATGGGTATTATTTGGATATAGATAATGCATTTCCTAAACATCTTCTCATAATTTTCATTTTCCTTACAGTTTAAAAAAAAACTCATTTTAAATTTCATTATCCTTGCTCAGAATTTAGGGCCTAGAAATCGTTCACAATCGTTCAGACGGACCGAAAGACAAACATGACGTTCGGAAGTTCTGTTTGCAACAGGACCCATCATGGTTCAAAATTGAGAAATCAATATCTGAGCCTTGTCTGTGGCATATTAAATAATAAGGGTTCATGCGATAATTTGCGCGATGTTCCATCAAACCAGTGCAAAATGTTAGTTGTATGGTATTAATTAATTATTTGGTGACAGGTACCGAATCCCTGCGAAAACCCATTTTTAATGGTTAAGAGCTGAGAGTGATATCCTTACCTAACACTCTTGGTTAATAAGACACGTTTGACCTTGTCTTGATATTAGAATTAGAAAGACTCTCCATCTGATTAATCGGATTGTTTTTTTTTTTTGAGGTGAGGAGACTATAGTAATTCATCTTGAAGTTTGTTAGCTACTCACAAACAAAGAGAACTTGAAAATTTGTTTAAAGTTCACCGTTGTGAAAAGTTCTTTATCAAGGCAAATTGCTAGCTTTCTATTTTTCCTAATTGATCTTGAACGCAACCGGCAAATAAACAATCGACATGGGATCTGATCAAATAATGCAATAGGAATGTGATTCATCGACAGACTCTTAAGATAAGAGGTGATTGCTTTGCTTTAGAATAGAACAGAGAATCTTTTTTGCAAACTAATTTTAAAAAAAAGATAGACGTAACTGATAAACTCTATGTGATTAATTATATTTAAATGAATTGAATTCTGACAAACATTCTTTGTGGCAAGAATATAACTTCGACCTATATGGACCGTTAGTATCGTATATTTAATTTCTTCAATCGGATTAAACCTGACATTGAATATTTGAATGTTTCCAGCTTTAGTAGAGAATTCAGACATGAATATGCTAAAAATTATCTAATAAATAAGAATTCGTTCGACTTATCCGCAACCTTCAAAAATGTCTTTTAATTAAACTAGTTAGCCGGCGGAACTATTGGTGATCTTATATGGACCATGGGAAATGGTTAATTACTTTTAAAGTTAGCCATGGTATGGTTAGTATAGAAATTGACAAAAACACAAATGAAAGTATTAGACAAATTTATTGATATATTCAAATTCAAATATTCCCACTACAGAATTAGTAAAAGGTCAGTATTTTCTTCAATGAAACATTCATAACTGTGTTTGATTTATTCTTCTATCAACAGACTGCCTTTGCGTACGAATTTTTGATGGTTTCCTATCAAAATAAAGATCAACGAACTAGTCGGGTATAAAAATTATGACAAGCCTCGTATAGCTACTGAATTTGAATATATTAACTGCATTTGGCTAAAGCCAAAATTAATATATGTGTGACTAATCATAATCTCTTGAGGGGAGAAATTGAGACGAGACTTAAGCATTTCGCTGTGCTAAGGGAATAGAAAACAAATTTTTGATGTGTGTAGTTATTACTAGTGTTAATATTTTTTTTTCTTTTAGATCTGATGAAAAATGATTTGAAGTTGGGATTTAAAGAAGGTATCAGCACAAAGTAGCACCAGTTTATTATAATTTTTCATACATAGACGTTAGTCAATTACTTTGAGTTCAATGGTATTAAATTAAAAAATCAGGAATAATATCTTAATAAATATAATTATTGGTGCATTTGTTTTGAACGAATTAGTAAATGTTTTTTTCATAATTCACGATAAGTGCATTGGCAAAAAAAACCCTTACTTGGTGTTTCGTAATAAATGCCATTATTTCATACCATAACTTAAAAGCACATTCCAGACCTGATCATTTAAGCCCAGAATGACTTCATCTTCTTATTTGTCTTTACCCCAATGAGCTACTCTCATAAGTTGCATAATTGAATAGACTCCAATGAAATGTTGCAATTTTTTTTTTCTCACGTAAGTTATATTGATTGCATATACGAATGCTATTGGATCTATGTGTCAAATAATTTAGACTGAGAAGTCCCCTTTGACCTAAAAATTTCTTTTCTGGGAAGGAAAATAGATCATGGTTTAATAGCTGTGAAAAATGGATATCGTTGGTATTAATGGTTATTGATTTTTATTTTTTTAAAAGTTTCTGAAAAGTTGTGTGAGATACCTCAAACTTAAGGTTCCTTTAAATACTCGACGAGAGTTTTTTTTGTTTTATGTGCACATTTACCATTTTAGTTGGAGTTTTTTGCCTCACTTCGGTTGTTTTTGTAATAGGTGGTTCAAATTACTTTTCGCCTACTCTACTTCTCCAGTTTACCAAGTCTATTTTCCTGCCTTGACTTCGAAGTTCCACGTAGTATAAGTTTGCCGTAGCCTATTCATAATTTTTGCAATATTGTCGAAGTCTTACGAAAACGTTTTAGAGTCGTTTTGGTGAAACTTTATGTGAATCCCATCGAACACTGTAGAAAAGTTTTAACTTTAAGGTCATCGAGGAAAATTGTGAAGATAAGCGAACACCTGTATCTAGACCAAACCAGTTCAAAAATTGTTTTCTATTCCACTCTGCAGTTTTTTTTTGTATTGGCATTAGATGATCTTTAGGAATTTGGATTTCGTATCGAAAGCCGCCTTAAAATCAACAATAAAAGATCAGGTACTGCCGAAGTACCATGATATAATCGTGCTTAGAAATTTTAACGCAAAAGCAGTAGTATTGTAGGAATTGAATTTGATGTGGAACTTACATTGGAATTAATAAATAAATCAAATTAACAACATAATGATCGATAAGAGGATGCATTTCGAGGCGATAACACCGACTTGGTACAGTTCCTTTTTGCGCCCAAGGTAAGAATGCAGACATCCCATATTGTGTGGGAAAATGTTATATCGAAAGACTGTCCACAACTGAACAATTCTTCAAATTTCGACAGATCCTAGACCTTAGGAAGTATAAATCGCTACCCACCACCAAACGATAACATTAATAGAGACGAACTACGAACTATATCAGTGTCATGTCTAGTTACAGTAGGTTAAACAGTAAACGAGGAAAAGATCAAGTCAACAGGAAAAGGACCACTTAATGATAAATGAATGAGAAGATGTAAGGGGGCCCACAAAGTTTTCGATTCCCAGAAGCAAACGTAGAAACTGATCTTTACTTACTTAAAGAGCTGAATGCTGATGGTTTGTTTGGGATCGGACAAATTGGAGACGTCTTTAGTTAATACTTGACAACAATATTGAATCCTAAAAATGTCTTAGACTTTTGTAGCATAATTTAGAACACTGACCACATCAGACCACTAAAATTCTAAACTACACTCTGGTTGTTTTCCTTCATATTATATAAAAAGCCTTTTCAACTGTGGGTATAGCTTCCATGGTCGGTTATATTTCAATTTCCGTTCTGTAGTAGAATAGGCTGAAGGAATTTACCGCTTAGTCCCCTCACCTTGTTCACTTATGAATAAACATTTCTAGACATTTTGAACATTTTGAAGTCCAAGCGGTCCAAGGACAAAAAAATATTAGCATTGGATTGGCCATTCTTTAATGAAAATGCCACCCTGTTTCTTCAACTATTGAGGGTAATGCCCAGTAGATTTAATGAGGTTAATAATCAGGTAGCAGAAGACAAAATTGGTATTAGTTAATCTAAGGGATTAAGCCCAGTTAGGCAAAAGAGCATGATACATGAGAGGCATGTTGGTTGAGACCAGGTTCTTGAATGTATCCCTAACGCTGAGTAATTTTTTTTTTTCAGTTCAGTTTACTTACTTACACATCTGTTAGCTCACAAACTAACAAAAACATTTTTTTTGCAAAATATGGAATCCGAAAAGATTGCGCACCGAAACAAAAATCTCCACTCGACATCTGTTCATTTTAATGGCGATCACAAATTTCAAATTGCCCCCAAATTTGCTGATTCAGGCATCAGAATTCTATTTGCAAAAGAAGCATATGGCTAAAGTCTATATCTTTTGCATACATGCACATTAGCACGTATCGATTTGAAACCTGATCATCAAATTCGAGACGATGCAACAAAAGAGCAACCAACCAACCAACCAACCAACCGACCTACCAACAGCAGCGCAAATTTTTTTCATTGCTCGAGATCGATATAGAATCAACCGGCATATGGTCGGCGGTGTCGGGCTCTTGGGTACAAATTAATGCCTTCAATCACTCGGTCAATCGAAGGAGATAAATTGCTGCAACATTTCATCAAATACCTATTTGTTTATTATTTATGCCTCTATAGTTCGCCTTGAGATTGTTCAGTGGAGTTGTTTTTCTTTTAGACCCCTCTGTGTGTGTGTTTTTATCGAGATTTAATTGTCTTAATTTGCATAATACCGGATAGATATTTCCTCAAGTAAGCGGCTTTCATCGGCACCGCTCGCATGTAATGACGTAATTTATTGCGCTCGATGTACTCGTATGTGTATTTTTTTTTTGTTTAGCCATTTCCAAGTATGTAACTCTAAATAAGATAAACTTCAGAGAATGTTTGCATATCTCAGCCCAACCCCAGGAGATTTTTTTCCCCGTCTGTTTTTTTTAAGAGTATCCAAAAGCCATCACACCACACCTTTCATTTCTAAATATAGGATTTTTTTGTTCAAATAAACAATCATCATTATACACACCATTTCGTGGTGTTGTCTTTCCGAATGACTTTTCTGCATATGCGTAAAATCGAGTTAAGGTCGGCATCAAGACGTACCGAAATATTGCTCAATTCAATTCTATTTCAATCAGAAGCACAGAACGGTTATTGCTGTCATTTACATCTGCTGAGCATTTCCTTTGAGAATTGAGTTCGACCTAATGGGGTTCGAGCGTATCTATGATGACTTCATTCGGCAATTTTAATTTGTATTTTTTTTATAACTGTCGATATAGGGGGAAGCAACTGATAAGTTGATTAAAAATGTTTTTTTTATTGTGCGAATTGATAATTGTTTATTTATGCTTACGAATGTATGACGATAGTGTGAGCGTATCTTTCGCTCAATGGACAGAGTACTAGTACTTGTAATCTAGATTACAAAAAAATGCTATTTCGCGAAGGTTACCTCAAAGGAACACAACCAACCGATAGTGACATATCCATTCAAACATGTGAGCCAGTGAATTGCAAAATATAAGCATAGTCGATTCAATAATCCAGAACTAGTTTTGAGAGCTTGGATATCGAGTTCTCATGGTCACAGTATTGATTTTAAGCGTTCATTGAATTAGAATCGGGATATCTCGTGATTGACATTGATATCTGCAATGGCAATGTTTTAAGTCATGAATTATCTGACGTATAAATAGGGGATAGGGAAAGCGTTAGGCAAGCTTCTAATAGGTTCATTGCACATGCAAATCATATTCGGGTTGTCAAATGGTTTAGACTTTAGAGTAATTAATTAGCATCAGCATCAGGTTATGATGTTGCCACATTCAGGCTGATATTGCCGTTGCAATTGAATGACAGCTGAAACTGGTCCGCTTAGTTAGGTTGTAGGTGTCAGGTGACAGTTGTGGAGACAAAACTAATGCAAACTAAGATGTTTATATCAGATATATGGAAATTGGATGAACGCTGTCAACCTGCTAGAAGGTGTCAATATTCATTTTAAATGGTCAAGAAGAAAATTAGGACATAGATTACAGTGGCCATGGTGTAATAAGTTGGGTACCTGCTTTACAAAGTAGGTACGAATTAAAAGCCCCATTAAAATAATGACAGCAGATCATTTTAATAAGGAATTACATTTTCCTTTTATTTATGCAAATACAAATTTTTGACACAATACGTTCGTTAGGACCAATGGCCTATCTTTTTCTCAAAACTTTTCACGTGTGAGTGCATATTTCTTGCAATATGGCAAAACGTCTTTTTATGCCGTTTCTGAACTGCAGAATTGAAAAAAGCTTTGCGTGACAATTGATACTTCTGGGATGATTTGTCAGATCGTTGCAAGTGGAGGGACAGTGAAAATTATTTTGCTGCTGCCAAGGTTGTGAATCGAACTAACCACACAGCATATCTTGTTAATACTTGACAAAATGTTTTGTGCATTGTGTAAAGGCAAAAACATGCCCGTCAGACGAGCATAGCGAAGTGTACGCGAGCGTACTATGGGATTTAGTTATAAGTAGTAAAGACGTAAAAAACCGGGACCTTTGTACTAGAAAAGTAAAATTTTCACCACTTTTTTGTAACAAACTTAGCTTGAGCTGAAGTACATGACGAAATTCAAATATTCTAGCAAAGTGGAACACTGGAACTAAGGAACTATCTAGATGTGAAGGCTCGAGCAATTCCAATGCATATGGTGTGCATTTCAACGGATTTTGTGTTCTTAATAATAGAAATTTCTTAATCATCCTACGATTGATGGTTAAATGTAATTGCAAGGTGCGCTTTTAGGTGGAAAGCCGGTAAGAGTCGAAATTCTTTTCTGGGGTAAGAGGGTCACAACATCGAAAATAGTTTTTTTTTCGAGAATCGTAAGGACACTTGGCAATTCGTCGTTTCAAAAGCCAATTTCTAGGGATTTCTGCATACGATCATATACCTAACTTATTTGATTTTTTTTTAATTTATGGAATTTTTTGTTCATTCGAGATAAAGTCTGATATGGGACAATTTGCTTAGGGCAGACAAGTCGAGAATAATGATATACCAACACAATTACAATTTCGAAATGCAATTATTCCAAGAAACCGTCTAGATCATTGCAAAACGCGTAATTCTCAATTAATGCTATTAAACAGCATCTAATAAGATCAGTGTCATCATTGTCAACAAGTTTTAAGAATGAACTGGTGATGTGGTGGTTTTCTCCCTCCCACTAATAAGAATTCCATGGTTTGATGAAAATTTTCGAAAAAGGTTAAGACGAGCAAGAACATTTGGATTTTTAACTTAAATGCAAATGGAGATGTACAAACAATGAACAGCCTGAACAGCTTTCTATCGATATGAGCAAGGAAAAATCCTTGATAAGCCACAATACAAAAGTGCACTTAATTTGTTTAACATATTGGTACAGCTTCCAGGCAAACACCGAAAAATAAACCTAAATTCCATCCTTTTCTCTGGCGTTTAATTTGGATTATATAGCTACCAAAGACTTAAGCAGACATTTTCAGGTGGATTTACAACAGCTAATCACTGGTTAGTTAAATAAATGGTTTTCTCTAAGAAAATTATAAATCAAACCAAATGGCATGCATCACGATATGTGATGGTCAAAAACATGTGTTGTGTTTTCCAATGGTAAGATTTCCCACCTCATCTAGGTAGGTACTTCACAAAAACTTTTTCTGCTATAGATCTTCAATTGAATTCAGCTCTCTTCTCGAAATAGCAGAAGAGGTGGCTTTGAGTTCAAGGTATTTGTAGAATTCTGTCTGTCAATTTATATACGTCTTGAATAGAAGTATCTTTGAACCACCCGTGTAAGTCATGCACAAATTTGTTTCTCTTCTTCTTAATTTACGTAT
Source organism: Rhingia rostrata (assembly GCA_949824845.1). Lineage (NCBI taxonomy): Eukaryota > Metazoa > Arthropoda > Insecta > Diptera > Syrphidae > Rhingia > Rhingia rostrata. The sequence goes on along the minus strand of OX463755.1, from coordinate 138,020,325 downwards.
TCATATAAAATATACTAACCGGAACATTTTTGTTCCCTATTTTATCCACCGCCAGTCACTTTCCTAACTTGGAGGTTCATAGCTCTCTTTGCTCTTACATATTTTTTTCTGATCGCACTACATCTAGGGATAGTAAATGTGTCGGGGAAGAAACTCGCGTCAAATCAATTTAAAGTCTTCCTTTATTTGATATTTAGAATGCGGTTTATTCCAAGAGTATTTTTTCCAAAATTCGAAGTTAATTTAGAATAAGGGAGGAGAACAGGGAACACCCGGTGAGTTTTAATTTAGAATAACTACAAAAATTATAGATTTTGAATGTTGAATTTTTTGAATGGATAATTATCACATCATTTGTTTTATTAAATATTTTCTCCGACATTGCTAGAATATAAACATAAAATTTTTAAATTAAATCTATTATTATCAATTATTCGTCCGATCTTTAATTATCCTGTCTAATGTGTACAAACTTTTTTATAAAAGCCTTCAGTAACGTATTCCCACGTGTTGAGATTTGAAAACTGCAAAAATGTGTCATCAACAGTTTTTGATTAATTGTTTGCAACAACAAGCCCCCCACCAAATCAAATAGCTGACATTTTATTTTTAAATATTGCAGACAGCAGACATCTTTGAAATTAATTCGCTTCTCTTCGTTAGCATGCAAATAAAATGTGCAAATCCAAACAAAAATACAAAAAGACAAAATCAGAGAAGAATGTGTCCACTTTGGGTTTATTTTGATGGGGCGATGATGACGCCATGCCATCACTACCACCACCGCCAGTTTATTTTTTTTATTATCTCGCCTGTTAACCTTGAAACTTTGAGCTCAACATTTTGTTTGTGTCATTCAAATGATCTTAACTTTTGAACAATTGGTGGTGTTTTAGATAATAGTACCCGGGGTATTGTATTCTACAGGAAGCCAATTGTGTTGATCTGAGGTGAACTGTGTGCGGTTGACCAGACTAGAAATATCAGTTTTACGTTCAACACGATTATGTATTTGCTCAGTTGTACGATGGCGTTACGGTTATTATTTCTAAAGTATCGATGAGGAATTTAAATACTTTTTTCACTTGAGGAGAACTTTTAACAGGAAATACTATTTGTTATTCGCTAATTTGCTGTAAGCAACTTAGATACTGTTGTTTCATATTTATTGTAGCGTTGTTATTGAAGTTGAGTTGAAATGGAAAACGTGAGTTTTAATAATCTTGTATTTTACATTTGTATAGGTGATGCTTAGCAGAAATCTGGTGCGAAATAAGTTGAATTACGTGTGTCAGTAAAAATAATAAACCCTATTATTTAAATAAACTAATTTGAAATGTTTTTTGAATCATTTTGTTTGAATACTGTCATAAACGTTTCGATACAACTGCGAAAAAAAAAATTAAACTCATCTAAAATAGAGTATGACCGTCAAATTATTCGGATTACATATCAAGAACTGGAGCGATAGAGTATCACACCGAAGTGATGCACCAAATGGTTACATTCTGTTACCAATATCGTTTTTATATGCAGTGTTCCGTACTGCTTTGTCGATCGCCATTGAAGGAATCCGATGGAGATTTTTCTTATAAGCCCCAGACTGTACTCAGCACATTTGATTGCAGCATAGCTAGCAAGCTACGTGAGCTTTTAAAATCCTTTTTTATAAACATGAATGTGTAATTCATGTTCCCTAGAATGCGGTGACATTCTGGCGGCTGAATTTTGCAAGCAGTAAGTAAACTATTTCTCAATAATAATAAGGCGAATTTGTGGTCCGATCGTTACGTGGATAAGTACAATTGAAACATTTTAAGTATATAGAATCAACAACCACATATCTTAAGGACAGTAATTTTAAGCAACCATTAGTATTTCACTTTAAAGTTGGTTTACAATTTTCGGTTGATCTGAGATTGAAGACTGATGATGAAGGGCAATGATATGAGGGATGTTGGTTCATTGCATAGTTGAAAAACGATTATCGTCGAGAAGGTTGTTTAAAACGGAGGTCGTTAAGAGGATTTATGACAGTGTGAGATAGTTCGGAAGTTCACATTGTTAACATAATTCGTGTAGTGAGTGCAGTGACCTAGGGGTTAGTGGCTGGACTCTAGGGTCCATGGTTAAAATCCGTAAAATATAGCAAGAACTCAGTATTTTTCGCTGACCAACCTTTTGCGAAAGGAAAACATCCAAGAGAACTTTCTCAAATTTGCACTTCGGTTTTAACTTTAAACAGGAGGACGTTTGGCAAAACAAATAACTTCGCAGACACAAATGGAGGAAGAAGGTAGGTTTGAGGCCCTCTAGGTGCGTTAACATCAGATATTTATGTTTTGTTTTTCAATGTCGTCCATAGACAACATAATTTCGTCAAACAAACGTTTTTCAATCATTTTCATCATGTGAACAGAAGCCATGCCGTTAATATCAGCATTTGAAAAAGACGATTACTGACTGGACATCCGAGATGACAAGCTTCTAACATGGTTGCAGGCTTATGCCTAATTCCTTATTCTTAACAGACAACGTTGTTATCTCTATAAGAGAGGTCATAACCCTCTAACTTTTAAATACATTGATGTTGCCCCTCATATAGGGATACAATGTCGACCATAAAAGAACATCACTTCGTCTCTGAGCCCATTTAATGGTGGTCTTATTAAATTTGTAATCTGTTATGAATGCCTCCATTCCACTTATTTATGGGATATACTTATATTCTCGTGCAAAACTGCCTTACGTGTATAAAATTGTGTAAAGCAACAAGTTAGCGATCTCACGATGCCCAAACAATCTTGAACAGCTCTTTTTTCTTAACAAGATGGTTAAATCCTACATCAACTAATTGGTATTTGGAATCACCAAAGGAGAAAAAATCTACGTTGGATGATAATATTATTTTTGATGGGTTTGTCGCAATCAGCACTTTATATCTGCGATGGAATAGCTGAGCAAACATTTCATGTACTAGTTTAGAGAAAACGATTAATAACAATGGTGATGAGTTGTATCAATCATAGACGAAAAGTCAACTCAATCTTGCCCACAAATTTTATTCAGTATTTTTTAATAATGTCTAAAATCATTTACAAAGAACCTGATCGGCACGAGATCCTGAAAGCTCAACAAGTGGTTGGAATCATTAACCGTACCCCTATGTTTTAAACCAAAAAGGTGAGGTACCCATGTAAATGATGTAATGTTCCGAAAAAGGTTATTGAACCACATAAGGTCAGTGGAGTGCTTTTCGAGCCCTTCACAATGAAAATAATGAATGTCCTTGCTAAAATCAAGCATATCCGCATGGAATGCTCCTACAATAGCGTGATGGCATGACGTGACAGGTAAAACATATACAGCACGGAACACCGTAGTAATTAAAATCTGACGGTATTTTGTCACACAACAAAATTTTAACCTTCTGTTGGTGTAACCAGAAAATATACATTTTCACGTCACACACAAAAAAAAAATTCCAAAATGTGGTGCTGTGATAAGAAAATAATATGAATGTCTCGTTATAACGACAACAACAAAATATGGAGGTAAATTTTGCATTTATAAAAAGTTATACAAATGCACAACTACAATGAACTTGCATTTCAAAAAAGTATAAAAAAAAATTGTTGATTTGGATTCAAATGAAAACCAAATTCTTTAAAAATGTGAGAATCAACAAGAACAAACTTTTTTACCAAAAAGTCCTGAAATTCAGAATTTTGTTTAATAGATTTTTGCAGTCGGAATTTAGCATGTAGGGTTTGTCATTCCGGATTTTTTTCCCTACACGGTAAATGAATGCATCTGTAAATGCTGAAATACTAATAACATTTTATACCATAAATATTAATTTCGCACTCGAATTAATCAACTGAGCCGGTTTTTTTTGTTTTAAAGATCAGCGGGCCAATTTTTAATCGTGTTTTAAATAAGTAAAAGAATATAAATTCATTCGGTTTTTCTACGGATTATCATCATTCATTTTATATTCTATAAAAATGTTTTTAAATAACAACGTAATCATTAAGACAAACAAATTAGCCTACCTAATGCGTTTCGAAACTAACACCAAAAATGAAAATTCGGCGTTATTTCGCTTTCATAAAGTGGAAAAAACTCTTAATCATGAAAGCAGAAATCGTTTTTCACTTACAGATTTGTTTGAGTCGTATGATAAACATGTTAAAAAATTATTTTTGCTTATCGTTTTCCAATTCCGTTGGAATAGACTTTCCTGTTAAAATGTTAGCTTTTATTTATTTTGATGATTTCTGTTCTACATTTTTAAGAACAACTTTAAAGACGTCTCACCCGACTCCAAGTTCAAAAAACAACATAAGCTCTTGTTTCTCACCTTTTTTGAAACGCATCTAGTTTTTATAGATGCGCTAGATGCTTATCAATCTTCATGATGAATCCAAAGGTATTATTACGTTGCAAAAATTTGAAAAATAGGGACTACACAGTCAACATTTCTTCGTTTTTTAAATCATTTTTCAAATCAACAGGTTTACCATTTTTTCCAATAAAAACCCCAATTGCCATGAATTTAAGTGCGAGCCACACTGACCGACATTCAGACATAATGCACTCAAATCTGTTTTTCAAGGCTTTCATGTTGTGACTTCGTCTAGACGCGTAATAAGCATTGACAATGTGCGCTCTTTTCGAATTGTATTCACTAAACAAGACATGATTACTTGCAAAGGTCGAATCACAAGTGATAAATTGTAAATTACACATTGTCACGATACATACCTACAACGAAAAGGAGAATAATAGCGGGTGGCTACAATTCACAAGTAGACGCTAATGAAAAGTGAAAAGGCTTTATTGAAAAAAAAAAATACAAAACGGCATAAAAGTAAAAAAACGAGACCTCCTTAAATCCCAAACGAGTATTGAAGTGTCAAGTACAATTTTGTTTCCCCAATGGCAATTACCTTTTTCAATGTGCTAGACAAGCTAAAAGACTGTGAATTGACTCTTATCATCTTATAATCCAACAGCAACCGTTGTATCCAAACAAAATTCCAATCGTTATGAAGGTATGTATCCAAAAGATGTAGATATTCACTGAATTTGTTGTTACCCTGAACGGCGCTAACACCAACACACTAGCCAACAATTTTTTTTTTTTTTATTTAATCAACTTGATTAGATAAACACATTCGAAAACAGTCATTACACTTTTTTTCGTCGTTGTCGTAGCTGTTGTCTTCGTCTTGACTTTGGCACAACAACAATTGTGTAAGGGACTGGTATATTCGTCTTACATATCAAACACTAATTTATTTTTTTTTGTTTCACATTGAGACTTTTGGGGTATTGAATTATTAGCTTGACTTTATTCTACACTACACACTCATTAGTATTCTTCCTTTTCTTCTGCAAAAAAAAACAAACACACCGAATTAACAAAAAAGAACAGAAACCACTAAAACCTTGAATTTTGTTTTTTTTTCGAGCATTTAAGACTGGCGATCGAGTTATTTTTCGTTCCTCTTGTGGATTCTTAGAAATATGGGAAAAAGACACAAACAAATTAGAGACGAAACACAGCGCTACTTTATGTCGGTTTGATTTTATTTCACAAAAACAAATGTTTTGCGGAATCAAATTAGAAAATTTCTCTGTATTTTAGGCCAAAAATTAATCTCAATTCGAATAGATACGCATTCAACACCCACCGAAAACACTTTATAACAAAAAGGAAAGGAAAAATATGATCGCGATATTTTTAAAACCGCACGAATATTTACGTCATTCATAAAATTATAAAATTGAACGTATCTATCAATAGTTACGTTCTATTCTACAAATAAATAACGGAAAAAAAACGCTCAAGTAGCACACTTTTATTAGACGAAAGAAAAACAATTTTTTCCAATTGCTTTTGCTGGTACACACAACTGCTGAGTGCCGACCCTGTGCTCGCATTTAGTAATTGAAAACACCCCAGAGTCACTGCGCCGCACACACTCACACACTCCCATCCAGATGATCATATGCGAACTATATGATCATACGCGAAATCCAGTGATACACACAAAAACCCACAAAAACAAACGAAAAAGTATCTATCACACTAAAACGAAGTCAAACATTTAAGCCGCGCGGCACCAGCACAGAAGATTAAGTACAACAATCAATTAAAGGAGCAGAAGAATATTTCAAGAGAGTTTTCAGTTTTCACATGGAGCCCCGACCGACAAACCGCTAGAAGACGACGACCACACTGAATGGACACAAACTAAGGAATACTGTGAAACTCAGCGCCAAAAGCTAAAACGCGAGTAGATTTAGAAGAAAATCTCATTTCGCCTATATGCAGAGAGAACCGACTAACAAAAAATAAAACACAACACAAAACCGCGCGGCAAACTATCGAGTTTATAGTGCACACATGCCTTATCGTCGGTGTGATGATGATGATGATGATGATGGCACAAACAAAATCACAAAAAAAGCGAAAAAAGTATCTATATATTAAAGTAGCCAGCGAACGACGAACAACATACGAACTACACTCGCCGATAGACCTCAGCATACAACGCGAGGCGGTTGGCTATACCTCTTTCTAAAGAGACACCACACACGTTCGGTATCGGTACGGTATATAGCGCATATGATGAGAAGTATCTACGAGTCGTACTCCCCGAACGGCACAAAGGCATAAACGAACGCGAGCGTTTGCTTTTTCGCTGGCTGGCCAGGCCAGGCCACCTTCGTCTTAGAGAGCGCACAAATCGGAAAACACTCTCAATTTGCAGATTACAGTATAGTAAGATGGCACACGGACACAGGACAGACACGAAGCTCAGATGGTAGATTGTAGGGATTGGATTTGTTTTGTTTTCTTTATTCTTCATCACTTTGGAGAGCTACAGATCCATGGAAATCAACTCAAGTGCACATACAAGTTGGCATAATACGCGATTTGAATTTCTACTCTCTCAATCAGAGGGACAAAGCGTGACGATTGTAGTATGTGTTTAGGAGTCGATTTGCGGTTCATTCATTCAACTGCGAATGTAAACATCAACATGCAAAGGCACACTATTTAACTGGAAGGACAGTGGAGTCAAAAACTATTTAAGATTAGTGAAGGATTGTAGGATTTTTTAAGGATTGGTCTTCCTCTAGAACATGTGAAATTTTTTGAGGTTTAAAGCGAGCTGAATTTGTGCAGTAACGACTTAAAATCAGGACTAATTCAATTTAAGTAAATTAATTATTAGCAACAAACTTTCAATTAATCTTAAAAATGTTATCAATGCCTAAATTGTTTGAATGTTAAGTTAAACAGAGTTTGTTAAACAATCTTTGTTCACCTACCAACATTTTATAAGTAACATGCGCGGTTGTTTGGTTTTAGCTGGGCAATATAAAATAAGAGGAAGGCTAAATCCAAATAGGAAAGATGTTGTGTAGTGAGGCTTACTTCATTGGTGTTGCCCGAACAAAATTTTTTGGGGAGTAGCTGCTTTTTTTATCCAGCGAATTCAACTCTCTGGCCTGTCGAGGTATCCGTTTGTTGGAAAAAAATTCGCATCAGTCTATACTAATACAAACACCTTTAAAACGCTTTATACTTTTTGTAATTATGTCGTTAAGACTAAATTGTTAACATGTCTAGAAGCTGAAAATACATATCTGGTTCGAAGAAATCTTTCTATGGCATACAATTTAAATTCTAACAGGTGTTTTTTTTAGAGGTTGGTTTTTCGAATAGAGATAAAACTAACATTTTGTGGTCGAATCGGGCAACTCTAATGTCATTTATGTGCAGTTTGGTTTAAACACGTAATTATGAACACGTTAACAAATCAACAACGCTTGCAAATCGTGCAAATTTATTTCAAAAATAATGGTTAAGTTCGCGAAGTTTACCGCAAGCTCGGTCCATTTTATGGTCGACATAATCGTCCATCAGAACAATTAATTCTGTTAACTATAGATCGTTTTCGCACTACGTTAACTCTATGTGATAATTCGCATCCGCAGAGATGTCGAACAGTGCATACCGAAGAAAAAATTACCGCTGTAGAGCAAAGTGTTGATGAGGACCCGAACGAATCGATTCGCCAACATGCACAGCAATTGGAGGTTTGTCCATCAACTATATGTAAGATTTTGCGCAAAGATCTTGGCTTACGACCTTGCAAGATCCAGTTTGTTCACGAATTAAAGCCGCGAGACAATTTTTTTTTTGGTATAATTTAGTTCAGTAATAAAGGTCATTTTTGGTTGAATGGCTACGTCAAAAAGAAAAATTGCCGTATTTGGAGTGAAGAGAATTCACATGAGGCCCATGAGGCTCCATTACATCCACAAAAACTGACTGTTTGGTGCGCTCTATGGGCTGGTGGAGTCATTGGGCCATATCTACATCTTCCGAAATGATGCTGGAGAGTTAGTTACCGTTAATTGAGACCAGTATAGAGCCATGATAACCGACTATTTTGTTCCCGAATTGGATCGCATATGGATTAGATGGCATGTGGATTATATGTGGTTACATCAAGACGGCGCTACATGCCACACAGCGCACTTCACAATCGATTTATTGAAGGAAACTTTTGATAAGCGCATAATTTCACGGAATGGTCCTGTCAATTGGCTTCCAAGATCGTGTGATTTGACACCAATGTATTATTTTCTTTGGGGATATGTGAAGTCGCACGTCTACACCAACAAACCAGAAACGTTATGGGACTTGGAAGCCAACATTCGTGGGGTGTTCGAAAAAGTGGTTAAAGATTTTACCTTAAGACTTGGCTTTGAACTAGCCGCGGCGGCCACATGCCCGAAATCATATTTAAACATTAAAAGCATCAAGTTATCCTTCCTATAAAGTCAAATTAAATTTTCTTTCAATTCGAAGTTCTATACCTCTAAAAAAAAAACACCCTTCAAAAGTATATCTAAACAAATTATGCGATAATTTTTATTAAGGTATTTTATTCTTTTAGAGCACATCTGGTTGAATAAGAAAGTAATAAACAAATCTTGTTAGGATTTCGGAACCCTTTCTAGTCGCATTTGGCAATTCACATACCACTATTGAAGTAAAGGACAGACTATGGAAAACATAGCATCGAGCTTGCTTTAGCAACAACATAATCTACGTGTAGTTAATGATTTTGTGTTGTTTTTTTTTTTTGATAAAAGTCCGGTTCCGCAAATTGTAAAGTTATTAATAACAGGGATTAAGAACCAGTATATAGAAAAATAATGGCATTTTTTTAATATTTAAATTAAGCCTAGTAACAATAGTATTCAAATCATTTTGAAGACTTTCACGATCATGAATACTTTTGACATAACATTTATAGATCATCAGCATACATAAGGCAGTTAACAAAGGTAAGCAATAAAGGCATAAAGGGATCTAATTGATAAACGAAAAGTGCAACGTACACTTTTTGCTGGCGTTTTAGTATAAAACGATTTTATAGCACATGCCATAGTTTCTGACATATGTTAATGGAGTACAATGGTTCTTCCTAACATTTTAAACTAGAATGCAAATTTTAGCCTTCTCATAAGTTCAAATGATTTGTAAAGAAAAACAACATATAATCAGGGATAATAATTCACATTATATGATTTTCAATGTATTCCCCAATGTTATATCTGTTAAGACTAATTCCTACAGCAAAACATGACAGAAAAGTTTGCTGGATGAATTGCCGTTGACACATACTATTTGGAAAGTGAATGAGTATACCCGACTCTTTGGATTTCATTAGTCAAACAAAATGATGCGTGAGATCGTGGAATTTTATATTTATTTTTAGTTTTCTTAATAAAAATGGAAATAATTAATTATATCAGGAGTTCTTTTGAAAAAAAAAAACGTATAACAATATATTTTATGAACGGGATTGGCTTAGGAGGAAAACAATTTTTTTCCTTCGAATATTGAAATGAATTGCGAAATTGGAAAACTTATTTGAGGCCACAAGATGTGATAAATAAGAAAGGCATGATAGTCACTACAAGACGCATATACATGGTCATTAAAGTTTCTTTCTTTTAATATATAAACTGTCATTTTCGATTAAAATAAAAAATAAACAGAAATTTAAGTACAACGAACATAAAATGTTAAGTATACGCCGCCGAAAATAAAAACTAAGACTGAGTTCATAATTGCAAATAATGTTACCCAAACCATGCAACAAATATTCATTGAACACATTTATGAATGCAAACGTATGCGGTCATCATGCTTTGACAAAAGTGAGTTCATAATTTTTCATATAAATAAATTCATAAATGACAGTATTAAAAACCATTTTTTCAATGACAACTCAAATACATAATATTTTTAATAAGTTTTTGATACACCATCTCTCAACATGTCTGAAAAAAAGGATTTTAAGACTGCTTTTAAATCTCGTGGGTGGCATAAACTTGGAAAGCATCCAAACAAAAACTTGCGGAAGGAAAAAACAAAAAAAAGTAAGATATATTTGTTGTCTACTATGAATCTACCTTTTACAAAACTATTTATGAATTCCCCGGTGATGTTTTCGACATCATTTTCGTACGTCCAGGTCAACATGTAAGGTACATATCTTTTCTATTAACTCCATAATTAATTTTTAAGTTAAAAAGTTAATTCTATTAGGTTGTGGAGAGTAACTATGTATATCCATTTTGAAAAAAAGTAATTTCGGTCTGCCTAAAACGGGTTTGAGGCTAGCTAACCACTTGGAAGCATTCCAACAACTGTTCCTTTAGGGAAATCAGTAATTTATTTAATATTGCTAAAGGATCAGCTTTCAAGTATATGAAACTAACCAAATTACTTTTCAACTTCAGAAAGCGACATATAAAATGATTCAACTAATGAGCAAAACAAAAAATTTACAAATTCGCAAGCGCATAAGAAATAATCCGTTTCCAATCGTTCTTGGATGAGTAGATGAACAGGAACACAAATTCCTATAATAGCACCCAAAATAGACCCTACGAGCTACTACAACCGTAAGGGTACATTTTCGTATTATATGCAGGTGGATGCCCTATATTTTATTGTATATCATACAAATTTTGTTCATATTTATTCATAAATTCATTTGCTATTTTGAAATTTGCAGACAATTGTTATACGGAAATAAGGGAGAAATAGTCTTGATCTTCGTTAAAAGCTTTCAACAAAGCTCTGACTTCTTCCTTCGCACAGATCGGCTTTAATTGCAATCCGAAAGGATACCAGCAATTTCGAATCATCGGCCGACTAGATTTTTTGCTCTTGCGCATTTCTATATAATAAGAAAAAGTTTTAAAAGCGAAATAACTGGTTATTTCTATATATCTGAGTGGACAATTAAATAATGTGCAGCCATTTCTCTGCAGCTCGGCAAGAAAACAAAAACACATGCACAATTGACACCATGCTGACTGTAAATTTTATTTTATGAACACAGGTACTGCGAAGCTCCTGCGATGATAATGCAGTACTTTCGCAATAATGAACGCGGAATTAGCAGGCATGCAGCATTTTTAGATTTATGAACTTGGGGTAAATCTGCTCCTTTTGTGTGGCTTTTAGCCTCTTTGTCACATTTGAGTTTAAATGGAGTACTAGAGATGCATTTTGAAGAAAAAAAGTAAAAGTCTAGAGCCGTCGTTCAGAGACTATATTTGTCTTCCATATTCAACTCCAAAGGAGCTACACATTTAAAAAAAATGCGATAATTACCCATCAATGAAGTTGTTTAAAAATGAGGTAACATGTAGAACGAAATTCTAAAACCCAAAGCCAGATATTTGTTATTTTATTTAATTTTGTAGTCAAATTACTTCTATAAATGAATGAAGACCACGAGTATGAAAGGCGTGACTCTAAAAAAGAAAACTAAGGTAAAATTGAAGATTATTTTAGATTTAGATTTGAAAATGTGGCATTCACACGATGTATCAACAATTTCATGCTTGCGAAATATGATATAAAATGTATCTAAAGACGTGTGACAATTGCATTAAAAATTTGGCCATTGGATCATTTTTGACATTAGAAAAGTGAATGAAGAAAATTTTTTCACCTTCTCTGGAGTTCGCTTAAATTTATCCAGTGTTTAATTTTTGACGTTTGGTATACCTACTGAGAATTGAGAGACATTTAAAAGCACACTATTGGATTATTTCACATTGGCAGGTTCACATGTGGCAGGAAAACGTAATATCGTGCAGATAATAAACCAAAAGCTATGGACATGTTTTTTTTATATCAGAAAATTAAATGCGATATGTAAAACAAACTATAATAGAATTATTGAAGAGGATTTGTGATGAAAATATTATTTCAAAAGGCCATTTGTTTAGCTCTACATTAACGTCAAAATTTAGCCAGTGAATAAAATGTTTCCCCAATTTAAACGTATTCGGCACATTAACAAAATATAATGAGTTATTACTTTTCTTTAATTTTACCACTTTTAATTCTATTAGGTCACACTGGCTCCCAATGCCTTCAACCTAAGCCACAACTAACGTTCGAATTCCCACATCTAACTCATCAAATGGGCAAATGTGGTTGTATCTCCAGCTTTAGCTCCAGCACCACTAGTGTGCTATTTGAGCGTCGACCGCCAGTGTCGGTAGCATCTCGTATAACCATTCAGTTGTGGGTAATCGAAACGGTGGTGAACTAATGAAAAGTTTACTTAAACACCCCTTGTCAGTCGACCGATCGGTGGGTTCGTCTTCAATCAGCTTTACAACGTAATTACATGCATCGGAAAAATTAAGTGTCTGGCATTCAGTTCTCAGTATCATAATATTTTTGCTACTACTTATGTATTCCCTTGCCAGAGCATACCAACAACAACAAGGAGGATGAAGAACAACAACAACAAAAATAACAACATCACTTCGAATTCAAAAGATTCGGAAATTCGTGGATATTTATATCTGCGATGACGATGCTGCCTTGCGTTGCGCTGTTTCTCGAGTTAGGTTGGATGCGCTTTGAGATGAGATCATGATGTTAATTATATAGCCGGCAGCCAGAAGCAGCCAGATCAATGTTTTTTGTCTGTCAGTTTTGTGTCGAATATTTCCACCTATATACCACAATAAACCAAAACAAAAACAGCAAGAGATCAGCGCGCATCATTCGCATCAGCGTCGTCATTAAGGGCGACGACGGTGCGGGCGATGGTGCCGGACTTTGGTTCGCCTGTCTGGAACTCTGTGGGAGCAAAGTATCCATGAAATAATGTATCCAGACGTTTGTTTACTCTTTATATACACGGAATGCAGAAGTATGTAGATTTTTGAAAGTACATAAAGTCAGAACTGTGAACGTGCATTTTTGTTTACAAAAATTCGGTTTATTTCGAGAGGTTTTTGAGGTTAACAAGAAATTTTTCTTTGAATGTGCAAAAAGTCAAACAAAACTGTATCTACGCCGTGTTTTTTGTACAATCATATTTTTTTTATTGGCTACTAATGGAAAAAGTCAAATCAATTATTGTCGCATTTGGGGTGTGGGGTGTTATGATATAGCGCAAATTATAAGCGGGCCACACCTTGTGTCACGCAACACTGACAGACCGAGGATATGCGGGCGACCAAGCAAGTGGTCAATATGAATTTATTTTTCGTTTCAATTAAATTAACTAGAGATTTTTGAATAGAACGCTATTCCGGGGTGTGAGGTCACGACGAATGGATTGATATTGATTTTATGTTGTAACCTAATTTAAAAAAAAATGATAAACAGAAATGAAAAATTTATTTTAATAAACAAGTGAGGGGCTCACAAATCTGTTTTTTTTTTTCTTGAGTGAAATATAAGAAAATGCACTGTTCTTGTGTTTCAACAACCAAAACAAAATCTGAGAAACGGTTGAATGACACAAAAAGAATTCCATGTCAATATTACTCATTGAGTTGATTTCTGATTCATCGAACATTCGAATGGTCAACTGATGGTAAGTGACTGGCAGAGGACAAAGAATTTGACTTTGGCAACGCTATGCGGTTACCAATGTCGTACAAAGTGTCTCAATGCTCATAAGGAAACGATCATTTTTCATTATGACAGTCAAGCGAAAATATTCCGGAAAATTGAATTTATCTAGTTGAGTATTTAAAGTGTGGTACGTTAGTATGAACGGATTCAGCTTCAATATTAAAGTTTGTGGCCACTTGTACTTTATTCGATATCGATAAATTTCAATTGGTTGACCTCGATAGTGGATTTGTGTTATTACTAGATACGTTACTAGTAATTTATTGGATTTTTTTGTTATCTTAGGAAAGGCCAAGAATATTGCTTTATGTGGTGATATAAATAGGAACTGTTAACACGAACGATGAAAAAAAGTATTTTTGAGTTAATTAAGTCCACAAAAGTTACTTTAAGTGCTTCAAGTCATCAAAAAGATGCCATATACAAATCTCTTTAAAGAATTTTTTGTTTTTATCGTAGATGTAGTAAACCAGAAAGTAAAAAAGGGGCGTTTTTTTTGTTATTGTTTTGTGTCTTGCTTGTACGATATTGTGACTAAATTTATTATATCTTCAAAACAATGTCACTGGAGTTCACCACCATTAAGTGTTGAGTGGTACTTTGGTTGTTGTACCACTTTTACACACATTTACAAATTCAAGATCATACGATTTCCTTGCGAAAATATTGAGTTAAATATTTCGCCACATATCAATGGTAGGTCACGCAAATTCAAAACAAAATTATTTCACATCCCCTCAACTTACATTACAACCATCAATAAATATTTTCCACCCAATTACAACACAAATTGCACGAAAACCGACCTATGAAACCCATAAAACGGATCCAAAAATAATTTTTCATTTAAAAATGTAATTTCGAAATAGCCTCAAAGAAGAACAAAATAATTAAATAAAAAATAAGGGAAATCTAAGCAATTTCAACATTAAGTAATCAGCAGATAAAATTTCCTTCAAAATGAATTTCAACCTTCACATCAATTAGGCCTGAACATTCATGTACGTACACGTGTGTAATACTCATATCCAATAGATTCTAATAGCGGAGGTTGAACTGTTTTAATTGTTTATTTTCAATTGAAGCTTACACAGCGAAAATTCCGATAAATTTCTATGGGGAACTAATTAAAGGTCATTTCGGATAGCCCGCTGGCAATTATTTTTAAAATTTTGGAATGTTTTCCGTTTTCCAAAGAATCGGCAAATAGAAAACTAAAACAACGAATCGAAAGATATTCTAAATGAGTTGAGATACAACATAGTTGTTTACGTTGAGCAAATATAAGGAACACATTGTGCGAATGAACGCATAAATTCCTCAAATATTTCGTTATGATTTAAATGTTAATTGAATCAGTTTTTAGAAATACAGGAATATTTTTAGTTTATACTCATGGGCACTGTGACGCATTGACATCGTTTTTTTTTTTGTGTGCTAGATGAAGATGGCGATTTGTGCAAAAGGCTGCCAGATGTTTAGTGGATGTTTTGAGAAGATATAATTTGGATGTATGTATATCCTTATTTATTAATCTGCTACGTCTAGGTGATAAATGATTTTGAAATAAAACTACGGTAATGGAATCTGGTGTAAGCGATATAGCTATTTTAAGGACATTCTGCGCATGTGTTTGCTAAAAAAATGAATGTATCGGCCAAAATCATAAAAAAAAGGTTATTTAACGCACTGGGTGTTGGGTATTGTAAAACGAGGGTATATTCTGATTGGATTTAACTTGGCAATGTCCAGTGGTTGTAACTCTGACTACCCATCGAGTGCTTAATTTTAACCTCCAAGTGGTAACCATCGGGTACTGGTCTCATCCAACCGGATTTGATTTGCTAAACGACAAGCGCGAGTGTAGATATGACGAAATCAGCAACACTATAAAAAGCCCGGCCTGCTGTCCCAGGCGAACCTAGACAAACTGCTTCTACATATTCGGACAACAGGTTGTCTAGGAATTCCAAGGGTTAGTCAGGCCTAGTGAACAGAGATGGAGGCGGATGAACCGAAAGGCCAACGGCAACGCTCATTCCCGTAAAGGATACTGATGGATTTTAATGCAAAGGTAGGAAGAGAAGACATCTTAAGCAGTATTGTCGGAGAACATAGCCTACACGACAACACGTCTGGTATCGGACTAATTGACTTTGCTACGGAACGAAATGCCACTACAGCCAGCATACGGTTTCCTCACCTCGATATCCATAAGGGGACATGGCGGTCTCAGATCAACAAACGGTCAACCAAATTAAACGCATTGCGATAGACAAGAGGCACGCATCCCGTATTTTGGATATCCGAACATTCCAAGGAGCTAACATCGATTCGGACCATTACTTAGTTGCATGCAATATAAGAATGCGGATATGCAACACACCACAACAATCCAGAAATACTGTGAAAAAATTTAATTTCGAAAGACTGCAATCACAAGAGACCGCCAAGACCTTCGCGCATCGCGTATCCCTTCACCTCTCGATTAACACCATGACACCATCATCGGATGTCGAAGAACAATGGCAAAGATGGCAACAAGCCATTAGATCAGCCGCAACTGATTTGATAGGTTTCTCGCGCCCACCAGCAAGAAACTCCTGGTTTTATGAGGAATGCCGACAAGGCCTACAAGGCTAAGCTGCAGGTGATGACGAGAGCTGCCGCTGAACTCTATAGGCAGAGAAGAAGGGAAGAACACGGGCTTTTCAGAAGGAAGAAAAAAGAGCAAGAAAAGCGCGCTCGAGGATATAGAGAGGTGCCACTCCAGGAACGATGTTCGCATGTTTTACCAAAGTGTAAAACGTCAAAGCCAAGGATACAAGGCTCGAACAGAATCCTGTCGAGATGAACTAGGAACTATCGTAGTTGAGACCAAGTCGATGCTGAGGATATGGAAGAACCACTACTGCAGACTGTTAAACGGCGATGACGAACAACATTCTGCTGACAGGCAGAACGAACCATTCAATATTGGCAACAACTGCGAAAACTGCCAACCACCCGACCTGAGTGATAGCAATATCTAAACTCAAGCTAAACAAGGCTGGCGAAAATGACAGCCTTCATAAGCAAAATCTGGTCGAAAGAAAGTATGCCTGAAGAATGGAACCTCAGCATTGTTTGTCCGATCTACAAAAAAGGGGACCCTCTAAACTGCGCCAACTAAGTCTCCTAAACATCGCCTACAACATCCTATCTGCCGTAATATGTGAACGCCTGAAACCGTTTACCAACAACCCTATCAGTGTGGTTTTAGGCCAGGAAAGTCCACAACCGATCAAATTTTCACACTACGGCAGATCCTGAAAAAAACCCAAGAAGTCCAAATTGATACCCGCCACCTATTCATCGATTTCAAAGCCGTATACGACACCAATACTCCTGATGGCAGAGTCTTCGATTCCCAGCCAGACGTTGGACGCAGTAGAGAAAGTTCTTGCCTTTAGGGGCGCGCACAAGTAGAAACCGACCTCAACCAACTTGGAGTGTGCAACTGGAAGCAGTTAGCTAAGTACCGGGCTAATTGGTGGGGCATGTTGGTTGAGGCCTAGGTTCATTCCGGAATGTAGCGCCACTTAAGTAAGTGAGTATTTAACGCGTTACAAAATATCCCAACGACCGTTTAATTATATGCTCTGATTACCCTACGTTAGGTACCCTTTAAGAATAAATCTCTAAAGGCTTCGACAATAATTGTTTTTTGCAATGCGAGCCAATCATGTTCTAAAGGTCGGTCGTGGAGGAGCGGGAGTGTTCTCATTCTACAAACGTGCTTCTTAATGTTTGGTCCCTACCCCGGCCAGTCGCCATCATATGTTGAATAAGTAAAAAGCATGCGTTTACTTTCCTATACTTCTTTTTAAAAGGATGTTCTGTGTTCAATATGTATAGCATGATAGGGCATGTAGAGCGAATGGACACCAATGCTTTCTCTCGCTCACAGTTTCTTCGATTTCCAGCCAGATGTCGGATGCAGTAGGACATGTAGAGCGAATGGACGCCAACGATCTCATAAAACTTACCTATTTTCGCAAGCTTGCAGAAATCACTTCAATGTTGACAATATAATAGTTATCTTGGCTTTGTCCCGCACCGAAAAACAATTGTTATGAGTGGGAAAAGACCAATCAGACAAATTAGTGGAGGTGACCTTACAGATC
The DNA here is from genome assembly GCA_949824845.1 of Rhingia rostrata. Taxonomy (NCBI): domain Eukaryota; kingdom Metazoa; phylum Arthropoda; class Insecta; order Diptera; family Syrphidae; genus Rhingia; species Rhingia rostrata. The sequence goes on along the minus strand of OX463755.1, from coordinate 138,002,157 downwards.
ATTCTTAGAACATCTGGGCTGTGAGAGCTTCAATTTTGCAATACGCAAGGCATTCTGCGCGTGATTATGCGTTTGAAATTTCCGATCGTTCAGTGCGCAGAATTTTTACGATGCTGTCTGTGCAATCGTAATTCATTCAAATAAAATAAAAAAATTTAGTACCTAGGGCCGAGCTTTCTCACCAACATTCATGTGTTCGTGTGTACTTCCTGCACGATGGCGTGACATTCTGTTTAATGCCGATACTATTTTTGATTGATACTACTCGGATGATTTGTCAGATCATCACGAGAGGCGGACCTCATTTTGGTGTTGCTACGGCTGGGAACCGAACCCAGACCATCGTAATGCATTCACTATTCGAAATTCTTACGACGTCTTTGAAATATTAAACATTTTTGGATTTGTTCATATTAACAAAATAAATATTATTTTTCGTTTTTTTTTTTTTTGTCAAACATATTTTTTAGTGCCTACAAGTGCTGTACTTTTCAAAGCACTAAAATTGAAAATGAAAATGAATAAAAATTTATTTTTATGTCTTTAAAAACCACACAAAATTTGCTTTTTATGATTATGACGCAAAAAATAATTAAAAAAATTTACGTTTAACAATTTACGATATTATATTTGGAAATTAAATTTTTGTCTATTTGCCTATAATTGCTGGTTTTTCCAACAGCCATTGGCTATTTGCATTATGCGGCAATTTCAAAGAAGCACTTAGTAAACACAACGATTTGTTCTGGCGCTTCATTGACTTACCGACCATACACTACATCTAAAAAATTGTCTCCTCAGTAAGGAATCCATATGAAAAAAATAAGGTAATAGTAATTACACCTTTTGTCAATATATTTAAAGTCGAGATGCATTAAATAACACATCGGTAAAATTTGTTTCGATTATATTTTGCTAATGAATAAAAAACCCGAACTGAGTGAAGTGAGGATAGCAATATCTAAACTCAAGCTTAATAAGCTTTATAAAGCCGGCGGAGATGACTTGGTAAGAAACATCCACCAACTCATAAGCCAAATCTGTTCGGAAGAAAGTATGTCTGAAGAATGGAACCTCAGCATCGTTTGTCCGATCCGCAAAAAAGGAGACCCTCTGAACTGCACCAACTACAGAGGCATAAGTCTCCTCAACGTCGCCTACAAGATCATATCTGCCGTAATATGTGAACGCCTGAAACCGTTTACCAACAACCTGATCGGCCCTTATCAGTGTGGTTTTATTCCAGGAAAGTCCACAACCGATCAAATTTTCACACTTCGGCAGCTTCTGGAAAAAATCCAAGATGTCGAAATCGATACGTACCACCCATTCATTGATTTCGTAGCGGCATACGACAGCATTAATAGAGACGAAATATACAGAGCCATGTCTAGTTTTGGTATACCGCCCAAACTCGTCCGTTTGTGTCATCCTACAATGGAGAATTCTCGCTGCTCCATCAGAGTTGGAAACGACTTCACCAAGGCTGATCTATACGCGACTAAGGCAAGGCGATGCGCTATCATGTGACTTCTTCAATTTGATCCTGAAGAGGATTGTGCAAAGCTCACGAGCCAATACAACTACTAGCATACGCCGACGATATTGACATCAGTGGTCGGACCCAAAGTGATGTCATAGCCAAGTTTGCTAGTATAGAGAAGGAAGCGGCAAAAATGGGTTTAGCAGTAAATCAGGGCAAGACGAAGGATATGCTGCCAGCACGAAAGGACACACAACATCGACGAATTTGACAGAACTTCACCTTTGACAGATATAACTTTGAGGTAGTACGGGACTTTGTCTATATCGGCTCCGATATTAACTCTGACAACAACATCTCGTCAGAAATTAATCGAAGAATTACTCTTGCCAACTGCTGTTTCTTCGGGATGTGATTTTGTAGTAAGACCCTCACTCGAACTACTAAGGAGATCCTATACAAGACCCTGATCATCCCAGTCCAGCTTCACGGCGCTGAAGCATGGGCCGTCTCAAAAGCTATGAAGGAATCCTTGGTCGATTTGAGAGGAAAATTCTTCGAAAAATGTTCGGTCCCGTTTGCGTTAACGGGCTATGAAGACGAAGATTTAACCAAGAAATATACGAGCTGTACAGCGACATGCCACTGGTCAAACAACTCGTCATTGGACGTTTAATATGGCTATGACATGTAGAACGAATGGAAACTAATACTCCGGCTCGCAGAGTCTTCGATTCCCAGCCAGGCGTCGGACGCAGTAGAGGAAGACCTCGCCTTAAGTGGCGTGCACACGCAATTAGCTAAGGACCGGGCTAATATGAGAGGCATGTTGGTTGAGGCCCAGGTTCATTCCGGACTGTAGCGCCATTTGAGTAAGTAAATAAGTAATGAGTAACAAATCAGTATTCTGCAAATTTCGTCAGATCCTGGAGAACACTTAGAAGTCCCTAAATACACTGTTTGTCTGTTTATAATGGAAGTAGAGAAATAGAGCCTTATAGAGAAAAACTGTACAGAGCTATACGCAGTTTTGGTGATGATAGGAAATTATCGATGCCTTACAAAGTTGAGCAACGACCTTATCGAAAAATCCGATGACTTCTTTAACATTGTTCTTAAGCAAGCAAGTTGTAGAACTTGAAGAAGTGGTTGTTCAATTGAGACAGCAATAAACTTAAGTTTGGCAATCGGTTTTGTCTAAATAAGTTACGGCATACATTTTAACAAGACATTTGCTCAGAAATCAATCAAAGAATACCTTATACACAATATGACTTAAGAAAGTAATTAAGTGGAGAGGTTAGGCACAATAGGTTGTTATTATTGTATAAGGTGGGCATTATGTTTGTATGCTTCAGTTAGATCAGTTAGTTACTTTTTTTGAGACTAAATTGATTATACTTTTTGCACATAAGTCGTTGAATGAATCTTATACCCCTCTGCTTTTGATTAGATCTAGGCATTTATCACAGATTCAAATCTGCACTACCTTGGACAGGAGTTTTAAAAGTGGAGTTGAGTATTGCAAAGGCTTGTTAAAGGTATTTCTTACCCCCAAAACGAATCCAACATTAGCTTTAATGCCCACCTTCATAGATACACTTCCATTTTTGAATATTTTGTTCTTATTTCATTATCATACCAAACAAAGCTGGGACATTCTTCATCCATGACCAAAATTTCTCAGAACTCAATGAGATGCCACCTGACCGACATTTTGTCTCAGCAGGCACATCATACGAGTTGCTTTTCTTTTGCTAGAATGCGGTTGCAAAAATAAGACTTAAGACAAAATTAAAAAAAAAAAAAACAACAACACGCCATGCCAGTAGCATCGCTGCAACTTCAGCATCACAGTTTATTCTGCTATATGCAATCTAAAACCCATGGATCTGGTAAGATATGCGCGAAAAGAGAAACATTAACTGTTAGAAAATCGCAGAAAGAACTGCAATGGATCACCCGGAGTACTCGTACAAAACATCTATGTCATCCAAGTACGAGTACGTACATCCAAACGTGCAAGCCGCGCTCAAGAGAGCGATCTCCCAAAGCCAGAAAAGTCACAGTTCCCAAAAAAGGGAATCGCAACAGCCACCACCAGAATCATCGCGTATAGATCAGCAAACAGCAGCTAGCGACGGCAGCCAACATACATACATCCGTGTCTTGCCACTGTGTGATATTAGGAGATTCGCACAGTTCGTGGAAAAAAAACGCGCAAACCCAGCCGAGGAGCGCTAAATTTCTTTCCATCGACTGGCATAGAGGTTTGAATAGATGAACACCGGTCTGCCCATGTATACACTGGTACCAGTACATCCCAGCTGCAAGAGAGAGGGAGAGACTTGGCCGTTTCACCATAGGAATGCCTGCCAGTTTGTAAAATGCTTGATAATGGAAAACTAACCACAAAAAAGGGAAATATTTGTTAAGGTCGTCAACTGGATAAGAGGAGCTCGTCCATATCTATGGGCAGCATAGTTTCCGCGTTTGCAGTGGTCTTTCGGGTACACATAGATGCTCTCTGAGATTGGCTTATTAAGCATATTTGCCTAACGTTCTGTGATGTGCGCCTTTGGTGGATTTTGACTTTTGTACATGCCTACCTTGATTTGAAGTGTGACCTTAACCTCGCTTATAGGCGTAGTGATGGCGGCTGCTATCCTGGTTAGAGCAGCGAATTTGCACCATCAACAGTTTTCTTGGTAGACATGGGAGCGTCAGGTAAGCTCATAGCTTTCATAATGTACCAGTTGCGAGTTGGGTGTTGTTGTTGTTGTTGATGTGTTTGTGTGGTATGGAGTTGAATCTAGTTTAAGTATTCCATTTTTTGCTTGCACTATAAATGTTGGACAAGCTGTGCAATTAGGAAGAACATCTTAGCAGTAATGGTCGCAGCTTGATTCGGTTGAGTTATTCACTAAGTAGACCGACTGCTATTGATTTGAGAAATAGGGTTACGATCAAGGATTTGATTGAAACTGTTTCAAGTAACGAAAGTTTGCAAGTTGACAAGACGAAATCAAGGGCTTCGTCTTTCGAGAAGTAAGGCGTTTGAGGTAAATGCCTAGATTTGGTTGGAAAACTAGGTTTGGCCACGTAGAGTGGCAATATTTGTAAATGATATTTTAATATAAACTACGCGAGTTATCCAAGTTATAGTCTTTTTAGGGACCGGCATTAGACAGCCACATACTAAACCTAATTTCAAACTTGAGTGGTCGACAAATGAAACGAAATCCGTTGTATAGGCAGCATATAGACGCAAAATGCAAGAAGATTAAGGGTAGACACTAATCGTTCTTATCTTGGCAATACCTTGTCTTAAAACTATGCCTGAAAAAGTATGTTTGTTTTACCTCTTAATGAAAATCTTTGTGGGTTCATTTCTTTGAACTGATAATCTTATAAGCGCGACTATAAGATTACAAATTAGTATCGCAACACTATAAAAAAGCCTTGCCAGAATGAATGTCACCTGAGCCTCCAGTATGGTGGTTGTGCTTTGGGTAAACTATTCAGATGTTAAAAAAAGGATTGCAATGAAACCAAAATCTCACTATAGCCTGCACATGGTTTTATTACTACAACATTCATAAGGTTACATGGTGGTATCTGGAGCCTAATTCTCTCAAACGGATTCTAGCAGACGATGAAAAATCTCCCGCTGTCAGTCAGAGCCCGTTCAACAACAGCATGATTGTCTTAATCCAGCAAAGTCAATAACTAATCAGGATGGAGAATGTTAGCTGCACAATTAATAAACTCGCGGACATTTATAAAACAAAAATCTAGAAAGGGTGACGCATTAGCATGTGCAAAATTACCGAACCAACACCATGGGCACAATCTTTGATAAATTTGAAAATGAAGGTATTTATTGCCTAAGGACCAGGCTTATTGAAGAGGTATTTTGGTTGAGACCGATGTTCACGCAGACCGTAAGGCAACGAAAGTAAATAAAAGTAAACAAGTAGGACATTGGAATGGAAAATCTCATTCAGATTTTTTTTCAATCTTTCTCTGCCCAATATTTTAGGCTGGTTCTGGGATCTGAGCATGCCTTATGACGTTTTATCGGATTATTCGTCGAGTACTACGACCGACACTTGACAACCGCTGTTTCTTCAGGCTAAGAAGGCAATGTTATACAAAAGTCCTCGAAGCGACCTTGAATTGCGCAGCTGGAGCCATTTAGCTAAGAAATGGTCTAATTTGAGAGGCATGTTGGTTGAGAGGTCCAGGTTGATTCGGGATTGTATCTCCACTTAAGTAATTAAAAAAGTGATTGGCGTTCGAGAGGTTAATCAGATGGATAAAGCGGCTGACCTTCAAGGTGGTTGGAAGATCGGTCTGCGAAGATAGATAGAGATTCACCGTATAGGACCTCCAACTAATTCGAGTTACTTCTATGTGGATACGTTTTAGGTTAAAGTCGGTTATTAGAAGATTGGTTTTAATTTGTAGATTACGTTGGAATCATAAATTGTTGGCATGTTTCATTATTCCTCAATCTTAGGTAAAATTGGCCGGTATTAACCTACCATAGATATAAACAACAAAAAGAGTCCAAGTAAGCCTTCAACGAAAGAGTATCAGCGAAAGAATATCTTCTAACATATCCCGGAGACTCATCAACTTTTTGGTCAATGGAAAAAGTAGTCAGTAAATAATGTTAGCCATTCTCCAGTCCTTCCCTTAATCATAACAAATGGATCGCTAGATACATCACAAAAAGAAACGGGCGACTTTTTTGCTAGAATGTTTTCAGGAAATTCTGGACACCCGAACTTGCACCCATTTTTTGCAGATTATTTTCTATGTCATATGACTAAACAGGTTTTTCCCGGTTTCTGGAAAATTACACAAATCAAATCTTTTGCCAAAAAAAGAAGAAGATGCATACCTGAAACCTACAACCATTGCTTTACTATCCCTGTGCAAAGGTAATGGAAAAAGCAATTAATACCGACATTGTTGATTACCTAGAAAAGAATGGTTTGATGAGATATCGGCAATAGAAGTTCCGTAACGATCAACTGCTAAGTTATATAACCCATCTATGGACTTCTGCGATGAAAAATCATGAAAAATTGAGAGCCTGGATTGGATATTTCTAAGAATGAACAATAATGCCCCAAACAGAACATTCGAAGCCTTTAGATTTGAAGCATCAATGAAGACCTGGCTGCGGTTTAAATATTAAGCGATCGCCGATGTCAGCTTTAAAAAAAAACACACACGCACACACACTTTATGAGGATAATTCAATCATTTGAAATTTTAGAAAAAAAACGTTGGACATGGGTCGAAAAATTGCGCATACATTATGAAGAAGAAAACATTTTTCGGACATTTTGTTGAGACAGATCTAAAAAGTTCCTTAAACGTTGTAAGCCTCCCAAAAAATAGGCGTACCTTTGCTATCTAATAACGAAAAAACCATCAATATTTCTATTTAAAATCGAGAACACCATCACACATTATTCAGCGCGTTAAGCATATGCAATTTATAGACTCGCCCGTCACCGCCGCAGTACCTTCAGTGATTCGCTGCGGCAAAACGCACCATGCACACATAAGTAATGCGGAAATCTTTCATTAACCGCAATTGTTCGATTTAGGATTAAAAGCAGCATCAAGTTGAGAGCTACCGGCAACGATGATTATGTATTATGGCGATGCAGTTTGTGTATTGCATAGATGCCTCTCAAGCCTAGAATCTCGTTTACTCCTTTTGGAAATATAGTTCTTTTTTTTCTGAGATGGTATCGTTTAGTTTTTACAATGCCATACATCTTTGCCCGTGTGTATTGGGGGTCACTGCAAGCGCGCAGACGCAGAGATGAAGTGCAAAAACCGAAGAAAATAAAAAAAATCAAAGTAAGATGGAAAAATGTTTCCCCAGTAAAGTCAGTGTGACCATAAATAAGTCGTCAGGCGGAAAATGTACAAAACAACGACAAAGAGAAGATGCGTAGTTTGTATGGAAGGCCTACATCGCGACCTTCTGACAAAGAAGGTTTAGCCGTTTGAGTCGGCGCATTGTTCAGCTTTGCTTGTGGCACAAAATCGATTGAGGATGTGTCGCTGGTTCTAAACAAAATTTATTCCTTACCTGTAAAGTACTGCCTGAATCGTAGCTGGTGTTGTCGTCCCGATCGCTGGTTGAATAATTTGATGAGCTGACACTAGTCGCACTTCGTATGCTACTCCTGAGCGAGGATCCTCGCCCATCAGCAAATGGCCTCCACGGTGATGATTCGCATGCACTCTCATCGCTGGTACATGAAATCTGCCTTTCCAGGGTATCTTTTCTTAACTTATCCTTATCACTAATTGCAGGTACGGTTTCTTTGGTTGGCTTCAGATCACATGGCTCGGTTATGACAAGTCCTGAGCTGCGCTGTCCGCCCGATTGTGGACGCGGTTGTGTGTGCACATCGACCGAAATCAAATCTCCCTCCAATTGGGGGTTGTTAGGTGATTTCACTTCGCTGTTTGCAGCGTCAACGATAGCGATGGCGGCATCGTAACAACTTCCTTTTGATCCGAAATCATCGGACCCATCGCTGGTTTCAGCGACAGCTTCAACTTCCACTAGAACTGGAGCTGCTGCAACTTCATGCTTTTCCGCTTCAGTAATGCGTAGTCTACTCGCTTCACTTTGGCGTGGTTGCTGCTGACCCTTTGGAGTTGTATCTGCAGCATGTGCTGCAGCTTCGACGCGAATGCTGATTTTATGTTCACTAGCACGCAACTCTACGTCCGCCGGGGCATTGCCGTCGGGCTTAGCCACAATAAATCTTTCGGCGACGTTATCTTCGGCATTTGTTGCTGTTGGTTTGCGTTTTTCTAATGATCGTGTTCGACGTCGTGATTTTCGCTTATTTCGATTAACCGCATCCAGATCTATGCGTTTTTCTGTTTCATTCGCGTACGTGCACTCACTGTCTGTGAGATAGTAGTCTGGCTGTACGATATTATCTTCAGATTGGACATTGGTTACAACGTATTTGTGAATGGTGGGAAAAGCCAATTCATCTTCGGCACGTAACCATTTGCGATAAATTATAAAGGATGTGTCGTGATAGCGAACACTAGGCTGAAAGTTTAGCAGAAAATTATGGTATTTAGTAATTGGTGTTTATTTGCTTGACAGGTGTCCTTTGTTTTGCTTGTTTTTATTGTGTAGAGAGTAGGAGTAGAGTATCCATTTTTACTCTTTTATCATAAATTAACAGTGGTGTATATTCGAAGGATCAGAGGTATCCGATTTACTGTGAGCAGGTAAGGTTAAAATAAATGAATCGTTATCATTCTGAGTCGGTGGGTGCAGAATCCTATTAGTAAGTAAGCGCGTTGGACTCTTAAGCTCGGGATCCTTGGAGTTCGGACTTGACGTAAAATAGGTACTAGTTTCCATTCTTTTTGGCAATAAATGGAGAGGCTAGTTTTGAGACCGAATAATTCACATACACAAACGTACTCAAACAATTAGGATTCAGTCCCTTTTAAAATTGAAAAAGCCCGTTATGGAATAAACTGAACTAAATCTTCAAAATTGTTTGGGTGGAAGATAGGCAAACAGTTAAATAAAATTTGTCAGTAAGCAAAATTAATAACTTTTTTCCTATGTTATGCCGATCTTTCCGAGTCGCACTTACATCAAAGCGGATACGTTGTGATGCCATTGCGGTGCATGAATCATAACCTGTGGTATAAGTCTATAACCTTTAATGAAGCTAGGGTCATTGAAGATCATATAGTTCTTCTGCATCCTGGAAGGAGTATTCTCCTATGATCCTAAGGTCCCACTTAAATAAAACTATATTTGCTGTCAAGCCTTTGCGATGTGTTAATCCATTTTTATTTAGAATACAACTGAAGCTGAGCTACCTACAGCTTTTGCTAAAGCTATAAAGTTTATTCACTGATGTGCTGGAAAGTTTTCTTCTAGCAGAGACTGGGACTCTGATATCGGAAGGGTGGTGCATCTTTATCTATTCGCAAGGTTACAACGTGAACTAGTTACATCTACCCAGACCTTCAATAAAAAGATCATTAGCAATAGTTTCGACTAGCCATCAACATGAAGCTCCTGTTGCGATTAGGGATGTTGACAGCTATTACTGTTATTTTCGGTCCATAATTGAGGTGAGGCAGGCCTCTTTATATCTCCTATTAATTAACAAAACAATTGCGTCCTTAAAGTGTTTTCAAGAAGAGCTTTAAATGTGTTCATCCGATAATTGAAGTCTTGATAATCGCCAACTTGTGGTAACCAAGGCAAGTAAAAAAAACCCAAAGGCTAATGAATTTTTGTTAGTGGAAATTTCAAGATTGAACCTTTTACTGCCCCATTAGCCCCCAGTCTGACACAGGGACAAAAAAGGTCACAATAAATTCATTCGAAAATTAGGCTTCGAGAGAAAATGCATGATTCATATGAAAAAAGACCGCTACAGTACGTTATTTAACGCCACTTTGTAGTTGAGCAATGCTTAACCATTTTATCAGCTTATTCATTGAGGGTTGGGACCAAGCATGGTTTGATAGTAGTTTGTGTAAAATAAATCTGAAGTACATCGGGACTCATTCAACGAGCTTTCATTTTTTTTAAACAGCCATTATTAACACTTGGAGGTCAAAAAAAATTATGGCGCAACAGGCTCGTTAGTACCCAGGGCCTAGCTTTTTTCTCACAACCATTCATGTGTGCGTGTGTTCTTCTTTGCACGATGGCTGGACCTCCTGTTTTATGCCGAATCCGAACGGCTAAGTTGAGATAAGCTATTCATGACATTTGATACTACTCGGATGATTTGTCAGATCATCACGAGAGGAGGGCCAATGAAAAATCATTTAGGTATTGCTACGGCTAGGAATCGAACCCAGACCTTCTGCGCGGCAGTTCAATGCACTAAACAATGGCGCCACTGAGCCCGTCAATACTAAATGTAATAACATTGTTTGATATCGCCTTTATTGCAGCTTCATGGACGGCCTGTAAACAGCTATAGTCTGAAGGTCTGATGGATTTTGGATTTCGGTCAAACGCAATATTGGTAGATGGGCACCTACGAGAAGGCAATGTGTACCGTATAGGACTAACCTATGTTAAACACGAATAATTTTGTTTTCTTTTCCAATATATTTGTTACAATGGATACGTTATAACAAATACAGTAAACAAAAACGAGTTAAAATGATTGATTTGTTCAATTATTGTCAACGATGAATTGTTATGATGCCAAAATATCGATAATAGTTTAATTAAATATTAGCTCACACACCATTTACGATTAGGAGTTTGTTCGACTGTTTTAAGGAATGGGGTTCAGTCTGTGCCTATCGAAATATCCACACCGAAGACAACGTGAAAGCAATGCAGCTAAGTGTTGCAGAGGATCAATCTGTCTCAGTTCTTTTTTATTTGCGCCAATTAGAAGATGAAACCAAACAAAACGGCTACCGTAATACCAACGACAACGACTACAATACGCTATTCGTGAACATTGGTAGGTCTTATTTAGCCCACCCTGTAAACCAAAAGGTTGCTTTGCACAATCGAAAGAAGCATCAGGAAAGAAAAGTAAAATGTACTACACAGAATACTTCCAATCAATTATTGATCACTTGACTACCCATGGAAGACAAGCCTTTAGAAGTTTAAATGGCAAAATACTGCGAGCAGCCGACATTTGGTTTACCACATAAGTATATTAATTGCAGCTGACATTAATTCCACACGACATATAAAATAAAGTGAGAAATTTCATGACCCTAAAAGTTTTTTTACAATATCGTTAAAAAGCTCAAATTTGAAAATACAAATTGCCCAAGTAGAAAATGACATACAAAAGCTTTCGCTGATAAACAACGCTGCGGATAATTAGTTTCACATATCTTTAGGCGCACGACAAAATGTTGCGTATGTCATGATTATTTTTTGTATCACATATCGCATGAGTTCGATTCTAACTACACATGATTCGCCTACTTCGGGTGTAGATAGATTTGATCTGAATAACCCAGAATGACAACTAGCCCTATGGAGGTATCTGTTCAAAGAATTATCCGTTGTCGAGCAAAATAAATGTAGCATACATTTGCGTACGTCTGGCAATCTGTCAGCTGTGTAATTTTGTTAATGTGAAAAGTGAGTGAAAAAAATGTTTGAATACATTTTTCTTGTTGCGTACTTGTTGTTTTGTGTAGAGCACAATTTTGTAGTAATACACGAATTTTTTTTTATTATTTTACGTACAATTCTGTGGTGGTTTCCATTTTCGTAAAAACTCCGGAAAAAATCTTCGTTGGAGAGTGCGATGCATTCCGTCGGAAAGTCTGTTTGAAATGCACATAAAGTAAAACGTCTCACTTTGTGTACCTGGAAGACCGTTAAAATTCACGGTTCATCATAGTCAATAAAAAAAGCATATGACGTACTGGGTGTCCTCCGGGAAGGTTTACTACTTTGTTTGTTTATAATTTCTGATTAAATGAAAGAGAATGGATCTTATATTGATAAATGTTTTATTTAATGTCGGCAATTATGTATGGAATACAATATCAGGTAAATGTCCGCCTCTGTTAGTCTCACAAATGCGATCCCTTTTGAGCACCTTTTTCATAACATTCTCACACATTTCACGCGGTATTTCATTAATTTCATCACGAATATTTTGTTTGATTTGCTCAAGCGTTTCTGGTTTGTTTGCATAAACCTTGCTTTTCAAATATCCCCACAAAGATAAGTCTGGAGCAGTCAAATCAGGCGACAGTGGAGGCCAATCAACATCACCATTTCTTTAAATAACTATTGTGGAAAGAGGTCTCGCAGTAATTCCATAGTAATCCTGGCTGAATGCGATGTGGCACCGTCTTGTTGATACCACATGTTAATCAAGACGAAAGCATGCAGTTGTGGCGTTAAAATGTTTTCAATCATATCACGATATCGCTCCCCATTTACAGTTACCGTTACGGCGTTTTGATTTTCAAAGAAGTAAGGTCCAATGATTTCTCCTGACCAAATTGCACACCAGACTTTAACTTTTAATGGATGCAAGGGTGACTGATGAATAATATGAGGGTTTTCCATTGCCCAGGACCGACTATTCTGTTTGTTCACTTATCCATTCAAATGAAAACGTGCCTCGTCACTCATTACGAATTTTTCATGACAATCGGGGTTGTCATGGGCTAGCTGTCACATTCTATTGGCATATGTACGGAGGTCAACTGAATCTTAAATGAATGAATTAATGGAATCTTAAATGGAAACAAATGCAAATTCTTGTGCAAAATTGTAGCCAAAGTTGTTCTTTGAAGACCAAGCTCCTGAGCACGGCGTCGAATTGAGGTTGATGGATTGTTTTGAACACATCCTTGTGCAGCAGTAATGTTTTCAGCCGATCTTGCAGCACGTTGTGGTCCATGCTTGGGCCTATCACCTATAGACCCTCTTTCTTCTAAATCATTCACTACACCATAAATAGTGCGTTTTATTGGTACGTTGTTTCTCCCAAAAATTTCACGTAACTTTCTCATCGTCACAGTTATCGATGATTGATTTTTATTAAATTTTTTAACAATTAAAACACGTTGGTTTATCGAATATTTTTCCATCATAAATCTGTCATATATGAACAGTCGACTAATGTTTACCACAATAGCGGCAAAACAAAGTAGTATACCTTCCCGGCGGACACCCTGTGTGTACTTCTTGCACGTTGGTGGGACCTCCTGTTTTATGCCGACTCCGAACGGCGAATTCGAGATAAGCTTTTCTTGACAATTTATACTACTCGGATGATTTGTCAGATCATCACGAGAGGAGGGCCAGTGAAAAATCATTTAGGTGTTGCTACGGCTGGGAATTGAACCCAGACCTTCTGCGCGGCAGTTCATCGCACTAACCATCGCGCCACTTAGCCCGAAACATCGCGCCACTTAGCGCGAAACAACGCACCAAAATAGTGACGAAATATCCCGGCCAACAAGCACAGTTTGAATTTTATTGGGCACGGGACAGTGCGAGATCGTCAAAGTGTCGTCCATCAACGTGAACATGTTAAAGAGGTAAGAGAAAGTGTTGCCCAGAACCCACTTGTTGCGTATTATCACCACGCTCAGCATTTTGAGGTCAGTGGAACAACCTTGCGAGGAATTTGTAGGATGATTTACAACGCCGCTTTTAATACGGCCCCGCTCGCATAGAAGATCTAACACTCCGCTAACAAAAGGAAGCCGCCTCGTCTTGGAGCCTACTACACCTGCTATTACCCCAGTCGAAGCTCAGGATGGTTTTAAATTAGTTAATATTTAAATGAAAAATCTAATATTTAAATAACAAATTTAATATTTGGCATTAGCTTCATCATTAATTAGCTTGAACATAGATTCATCATTAATATGCGTATGCAAAGTTAAATTTTTGGCACAACAGCTAAACGTTATTTCCGTTATTTTGTGATTCGAAGGTCAGTAATCCAATGCACTACCCACTAGGAAATAACTAAATAGGGTAAGCTCTCAAGGTCCAGTTATCACAATTGACTCAATCTGAATGTGGTGGCAAACTGATTTTAGCCACTTTTATAGCATAATATTTTTCTTCCAATTTGGAACGTTTTGAAAATTGTTCTTTTGGGAAGCCTTAACTAACTCTAAAGACACAGTGCATTGTCTAAAAGAGAATCTATGAAGTAAAACGAATTGATATAAGGTCACCATATTTAAGTCACTGATTTATTAGGACCATTACGGATGTGTGTGGGTTCAGTGATTGAGTTCCGTTTGTGAGGAAGATCAACTGCTAAAACAAGAGCTTACGCTTCGGTTAGATTGTCATAAGAACCTCAACTTTTTTTTCAACCTTTTCAATCACCCGTATCTATTGTATACTGACTGACTGACGTGACTGATTTTTTCAATCAGTCATGGGTTTGAGCTTAACGGGTTTGGGGTTAATGATAAAAAAAAAACTAAGTCTCGTTCCGTGACACCACTTAATTTGTATCCAGCTGTATTAAGACATCCACAAAAGCAGTCTTTAATTCATAAATAAACGATCCAACTTGTATGCACCATGACCAGTCAATTAACATTAAAAGCCAGACGAGAAGAGGACTTCAGCCATTATCTATAGGTTATAGAGAACAAATATTACACCTCGACTTTATAATAAAAACTTAAATGGAATTAGTCACTCTCCATAATATACCGACCGTAGTAATGAGGCAATTAAATGACTGATTCGCGCCAAAAATAATTTTATCAACTTTTGCGGGTGGATTCCCATTTGATCAAACTGCGTAATGTGGTGACAGCAAAATTTTAATGCAACGTCAGAAAAAATCCAGATCTCTGGTTCTTGTTTCGTGCAAAAATAAAAATGAGTTCTTAACTATAAATGACTTGACAAATTATTCATCATCGATGACTTGTGAATGTTTTAGCTCTAATTTAAGGATACATACATCAGTTTTCCAATGAAAACTTTTTCATTTTGTCAAAGTGTAAATGGAAATTTACCAGATTGACAATATGTAACTGTAGGGTAAATTCCAATTAAAATACTGCATGTGGATGGGTAAATTAATAAATTGATTACACTCTTTGTTAACCTTGACAAATAAGTAAAAAAAAAAGATTCAAGACTCTATAGATTTTTTTTTTAATATGGGTCATGCCAAAAAATAATGGAACGGTGGAATTAATAGATAGTGTGCATGTTTGCCATTAATTGAATTCACCATGGCCAAACTTTATGCCAAAAAATCGTTATGGATGTATGGTTGTTAAATCAACAACACCCAATGCAGCATGGCGATCTTTAGATTATCAAATTGCGATGTAGCGGGGTGCCACTCCAGGAACGATGTTCGCAAGTTTTACCAAAGTGTAAAACGTCAAAGCCAAGGATACAAGGCTCGAACCGAACCCTGACGAGATGAACAAGGAAATATGGTACTTGAGACACAGTCGAAGCTGATGATATGGAAGAACCACTTCTGCATACTGTTAAACGGCAATAAAACAACATTCAGCTGTCAGGCAGAACGAACCATTCAGTATTGGCAACGACAGCGAAAACTGCAAACCACCCGACCTGAGTGAAGTGAGGATAGCAATATCTAAACGCAAGCTTAATAAAGTTGAAGGAAATGACGGCATTCCCGCCGAGCATTATAAAGCCGGTGGAGATGACTTGGAAAATAACATTCACCAACTCATTAGCCAAATCTGGTCGGAAGAAAGTATGCCTGAAGAATGCAACCTCAGCGAAAACTGCAAACCACCCGACCTGAGTGAAGTGAGGATAGCAATATCTAAACGCAAGCTTAATAAAGCTGACGGAAATGACGGCATTCCCGCCGAGCATTATAAAGCCGGTGGAGATGACTTGGAAAATAACATTCACCAACTCATTAGCCAAATCTGGTCGAAAGAAAGCATGCAGAACCTTAGCATCGTTTGCCCGATCTAACTGCGCCAACTACAGAGGCAAAAGTCTCCTCAACATCGCCTACAGGATCCTATCCGAAACCGTTCACCAACAACCTGATCGGCCCATCAGTGCGGTTTTCGGCCAGGAAAGTCCACAACCGATCAAATTTTCACACTTCGGCAGATCCTGGAAAAACCCCAAGAAGTCCAAATCGATTGCAACCACCCATTCATCGATTTCAAAGCCGCATTCGACAGCATTTTTAGAGACGAACTACACAGAGCCATTTCTAGTTTCGGTATACCGCCCAACTCGTCCGTTTGTGTAGGATGACGATGGAGAATTCTCGCTGCTCCATTAGAGTCGGAAAAGACATAACCGACACATTCGATACCAAAAAAGGATTAAGGCAAGGCGATGCGCTGTCATGTGACTTCTTCAATTTGATTCTTGACAGGATTGTACAAAACACCAACACCAGAGCCAACACCAGAGGCACAATTTTCCAAAAATCGGTACAACTACTAGCTCTATTGGTAGGACTCAATGAGATGTCATAGCCATGTTTGCTAGTATAGAGAAGGAAGCGCCAAAAATGGGTTTAGTAGAAAATGAGGACAAGACCAAGTACATGCTGTCAACACGAAAGGATGCACAACATCGACGAATGTGACAGAACGTCACCATTGTAGTACGGGACTTTGTCTATCTCCGCTCCGCTATTACAATGACAACAACATCTCGTCAGAAATTAAACGTAGAATTAATCTTGCCAACCGATGTTTCTTAGGGCTAAGAAGGCAATTTAGTAGTAAAGCACAACTCGAACTACTAAGCAATTCCTATATAAGACCCTGATCATCCCAGTCCTGCTCTACGGCGCTGAAGCATGAAGCGTGTATCAAAAGAGGATGAAGAAATCCTTGGTCGATTTGAGAGGAAAATTCTTCAAAAAATCTTCGGTCCCGTTTGCGTTGACGGGCTGAGCGGGTCGATTCCCAGCCAGACGTCGGACGCAGTAGAGCAAGAACTCTCCTTAAGTAGCGCGCACATGTTGAAACCGACCTCAACCAACTTACGGTGGGCGACTGGAGGCAGTTAGCTAAGGACCGGTAGAGGCATGTTGGTTGAGGCACAGGTCCATTACGGAATGTAGCGCCACTTAAGTAAGTAAGTAAGTATTGGCCAAGATGAAGGATGGAGAAGAAAATGTCCTGTCTAGAATAAAAAGAGCATACACGCCAATGTCAAATCTGTTTTGATGAGGCTCATTTCCACCTCAGCGGGTACGTGAAAAGGCAAAACTATCGCTTCTGGGGCACCGAAAATCCACGAGTAATTCACGAGGAGCCATTACACCCGCTCAAAGTTGCTGCATGGTGCGCTGTTCACACTGGAGGAGTCATCGGGCCATTTAATTTCGAGAACGCCGCTGGTCAAAAAACAACAATGGAAGGTGCGCGCTAAAGGGCCATGTTAGCACATGTGGTTCCAACAGGAGGGAGCAACGGCAAACACTTTGCGAGCCGATATTCTCAAGGCCAAACATCATCGAATGACTTCTTTTGGCCATACAGAGTGGGCAAAAAGTTTGTAATTTATGAAATCCTTGTTGACAAAGTACTATATCATGCTAAAGCTTTAAATTCACATTCACATGGAGACGTCTAATGCCAACAATTTATTACGGAGCATCTTACGCAGCAACAACTTGTTAAGATGATTAAAGCAGCTCTAAACAATCGCCATTTTTGGCGCAAACATGCGGTCGGGACATGTTTTAATACTTTCTTGTACCCGAAACACACACAGCCCGTGTTACAATGCAAATTTTACGAGAAAGCTTCAAGGTTTAGTTAGGACGGATATATATAACTAAGGGATAGTTCTTTAAGCGCTTCTTTTCTTCAAATTTAAATAAAACAATGTGTATCGGAGATATCATCGACTTTTTTTATTTATTTGAAAGCCATTATGTAGGGAATATAACATCGTCCAAGTGTGCGCCGTGGCTTCTTGGTGGTGCGCATCCGAAATGTCTAATTTTCCATCGGCTAAATCAGACCGAATTAGACCGATGGGATGGGTATGTTGGTTTGTGGCTTTCACATAGACCTGCGACTTCAGGGAACCCCACAAGTAAAACTTTAAGTGGGTCAAATCGTACGATCTTGGTGGCAAGTTCACATTACCTCGACGTGAGATGATCAGATCATCGAATCACTAGTGCAGAATTTCCAGTTATATATGTCTATGTCATATAGCGCCATCCTGCTGAAAATGTCGTTGGTGTCCATATCATAGAAATTAATCCAAAAGAAGTTGGTAATCATCGCTGTGGACGGTTATTGCCTGCCCAACGTCGTTCTCAAAGAAATATAGGCCTATAACGTCGCCAGGCTAAAATTCACACCAAACAGTGATTTTTTTCGGGATGCATTGGGAGCTCTTATATCTCATGTGGATTGGTACCATCTCAAATTTGACAATTGTGTTTGTTGACGTACCCATTCATTTAACCACCTCTTGGTTCTATTATTATGGAGACCGTAAAATGGGAAGAGCGAGTTTATATTGATAAAACAATTTTATCATTTGTTGAATGCTATGGTGATTTTAAAAAAAAAAGCTGAATAAATAAAAGCCAATTCGACAGACGTATTGCCGCTATCAACTTTCACAGTTCATTCGGTATATAAACCACTCACTACTTGGCCGAGCTCTTAGACGTTTAAACTGGTCATCCCGAAGAATCTTCGAATCTCAGGCCGATGGTAGATGCAGAAAACGAAGACCTCGCTTTTGTTGTCCAAAAGAAGAAATCTGCCTCAACTAACCTGAATTGCGCAGCTGGAGTCACCTTGCTAGGGACTCAGGTAATCGGAGAGGAAAGCTTGTTTGGTGCAGTATCCTAGTCATTCGAATCCCGAAAGTAACAATAATATAATACCAAGAGAATTTTCTCCAATTCGGCGTTAAACATGGGGACAGTTTTCATCTTTTGATGGTTCCTCAATATCATATAAACTAATGAGAATATATTTGACTCGTTTATTTTACACTGTTATCGGTATTTCAATGAAACCCCATCTTTACTCTCGGATGATGTGTATTCTCGTTTCGCGATATAATAGATAGATAGTAGAGAGGATATTTGCTAAATCTTCCCTTTAT
Organism: Rhingia rostrata; assembly: GCA_949824845.1. Classification (NCBI taxonomy): domain Eukaryota; kingdom Metazoa; phylum Arthropoda; class Insecta; order Diptera; family Syrphidae; genus Rhingia; species Rhingia rostrata. The sequence continues at coordinate 137,983,039 of OX463755.1, read as the reverse complement.
GTACTAAATTTGGACAACCAACAAGACATTGCGTTGGAGCACATACGAATACAGTCCAACAAAGATGGACAACGATCAATCTCAAAACAATTTTTGGTACGCAACAAACTACCAAAATACATATTTCCGCCAACTTTTAATCTATTAATATTTACGAACAGGGTTAACATCTATCTCATCTATTTCCTGCGCTCCTTTAGTGCTACTGATTAGTTTGACATGAGAGAAGTTTAAAAACAAATTCTATTCTGAAGGCTAGCATCGTGATAAAATGCTTGACAATTGGTTCTAAATAATTTACGAGCAAAAGGGATTATGAATAGCACGTAATAAAATGTTATGGGAATGATCATCTTTCAAAAGACGGGTAGATGTGACTTACGGTGGCTGCTTTTCAAGCTCCCTCTATTATAAAATGTTTTAGTTTCTTAACGAACATCGTCATGTTAATTTTTAGCTGTAACCATTGTATATTTTTTTTTACGATTTAAATATGGTCACCCTTTGTCATTTCTTTCTAGCACAGATACACCCCTTTGATGGCATGTGTTGTGAGCAAAATCTTTAAAGGCTACAAAAGGAATAAATTTAAAATATTAGCAAAGTAAAGCCTAAATATATGATGGCTATAAGATCTTGTCCAACTGTGGGGAAATCCAAGAAGCCTGTTCCTGTGCAAGTCATCAAATGTCAAGCAATTGAACCCCCTTCTAGAATTGAACCCCATTTCAACATATAAATAAAATACGTTCTTAATCATTTGATTGCTCAACGTATATCTGTATCTGTAAATATGAGGAAAACTACAACTGCGCTGAGTTACACGAATGTACAATTCCATACCACAGATGTTCAAAGACATTATGGTAAACAGTATCTCTTCTTCAATGTTCTCTGCTCGTCATTCAACATGCGTAGTACGTTTATGTGCCACTGCAAGTATGTTCTTCGAGTACCCTACATACATTTGATTCAATAACAATCAATTAAATCAGAAGCTGAATGCAAAAAAAATATAATATGTCATTGTACCCCACGTACAAAGGCAACCGCAATGCACCCCCTCCTCTCCTATCACACAAAACAAGCAATGTAAAGACACGTAAGATGGTGACTTATATTTCTGTTCGAAAAAGACTATCTCAATCTTACCATTCTGTAGAGCCTGTACAAGTAATCCTTTGGCAATTCCATTTCGTGTGCAACAGCTTAAATTATTACTTCCAACTTATTATGGTCCAGGATCTAGAATTCGTTGCACTTTGCCGCATATCTACGTGTTCACACGTACACTCTCGCGCACCAGAACCAACTTGAGATTATATTTAAATAATTCCTAAAAATAATACACCACTGACATATATATTATTACGTTCGCGTTGCGAAAAAGATGCTTTATGCTGGTGGTACGCACCAGGATGCTATGCCACTACACTCCTCTCAAACCGAACACATTCCGCGCTCGCACATTCTTATTTAGGTGTGCGTTTTAGTTATTTTTCGCGTTTTTCGCGTTCCAAACCGACAGCGAATCTTACGATGGCAATAATTTTCCGAGCGTTTTTTTTTCGTTTTGTTGTTGTTTTGTTTATTCTACGCCTCCTTTATGCTGGCACATGCGAAAGCGTCAAAAATGCAACTGCAGCTCTTTTGCACGCGATTTGCGCGATACTAACCATAAGTTCCGGAGACACTATACCCAAGGAATGATTGTTGCAAGTGTGTTTGTGTGGGCTGTGGATTTGTATGTGTGTAGAAGAAATAAAACTGACCGCACAAAATCTCTAAGACCGGCTACAGCAGCCGCACCATCATAGCCACCAACGCCACCGTAGCAGCACAGAGTACCCGAATACGGGGCTAGAACCATGCGCGTCAAAGAGTGATGGTGCTAAAGGCGTGCGCCGAACAACCGACTCAACGACGAAGATGAGGAAAAAAAAAACACGCAAACAAATATGCCCAACAATGAAATTTCAGAATTATTCGGAGAAGAAAGAATTATGTGCTGAATAGTGCGGCATGGACGTGAATAGTGTGAATGTCGCTCTATGCTCTGGCATTTGTATCTAGATATTCTAGAATATCGGATGAAACCCACTCATACACAAGAATTCTGTAATGTTTTGTTTATTTAAATTAGAAAGATATTTACTTGCTGGGTTTACATGAATGTGGGTTTTCGGGCAAATGTTAAAGGGTCAAGCGGTGAAAAGGCTAGCAGAGAAAAATATCTAAAAATCTTGAGTAGAACATAATGAATATCTTAAGTTGTTTGTATTTTGATTTGAGATTTGATTCTCAATATCTGAGATATACCGGAGACTTGTTTTCTAAGCTAAAATTTGTTGCATTCATCTCTTCACCATTTTTGCAAAAACTGTGAAGTTTGTTTTATTGGGCGAAAAATTCGTCGGTTCCGTTTTTTTTGAAATAGACACCAACACAGTAACTTGCAGAGTCTTCGATTTACATCCTCGATTTAGCAAAGGACCGACTTATTTGAGATGCATGTTTGTTGTTGAACTTGGTGTGAAACACCGTAATGATTTTTTGACATAAAGTTCGCCTCTGCAGAAAATATGTCAATCAATTATTTTAGCTCAGACGTCAGAGGAAAATATATGAGGTTTCATTAAGTAGAGCACGCCTGTTCTCTGAACGCAAACTGCAATCTTATGACTAAACAAATTTACACAACTAATTTTACATTCTTAAATGTCGGAAAGTTAATGGGCCATTCTCTAGATGATACCTCTGCATCTGCAAGAATCTACAGTGGAAAGAGTTATTTAAATCCGCCACTTTAATTGTTTGATTAAGTGTTCAGAGGGTTCAGTGCCAAAGATGTTTGTACATTGAACAGCCGCGTAGAGATATGAATTTACTTCCAAATATCAAAAACACCGACCAACGTTTTCCACTGGTTCTTCTTTCGTTATGATTTCACAAATCATTCAAGTCCCATCATTTGTCATAAAAATGATTTACTTAGCCGTTTGGATTCGGCATGATGTCCTAGGTACCTAGAGTAGTGAAAGATTTACACAAGCTTCCATGATTGGTTCCAAAAAAAAATGTAGTTATGTGCCAAGAAACTGAATTATTGTATTCTATTGTAAACCTTAGAGATAGGTTTGGATCTTTAAATTCACCTTGTCTCTGTATTGAAATCTTCCCATTAACGAACCTTCAGTGCCATAGTTTAGATATTACGCTCATACCAGATGTGGTAGTTAAATTTGTTGAAGAAAGGGAATAACTGAACTATAGTACTATCGATTAACCACCTATGCGTTCTGGAGATTACCGAGTTGTTATAAAGTTTTAAGTCCAGACGGGCCGAAGATATACAACCCTATTGGGTTATCCGTTCGGAATAAAGTTTTCTCCGATTTTTTTCGAGGATTTTCTGACGATTAGTATTTCGAACACAACTGCGGACGAAATGGATCATTCATGATCGCGCAGCGGTATAACGTCAAGTCAACAATTTTGTGACAGCTTTGGGTTCAAATTCTTCCGAAATTGTCCGACCAAAACTTGTTGCCGAATCCATTGAACGCGATTGTAAGCTTTATTTATTGTGTTCCGCAAACAGATTCCTCGAAAGCAAATTGAGTTCCGATTGGAACTGACTTCCGAGTCGGAACTTCTTTCGAACGAATACCTCGATAAGGCTGAAAGTCATCTGGTGCAACTATTAAAACGTTTTTTTTTTTAACTGTCAACCGAAAAAAGTCTGACAACCATTAAAGTCTCTAAAACTGTCACATGAAGCTTCTCATGTTTGTTGTTGGGAATCAGCGTTCAATTGTGGCAAAAATACAACTTTGCACAATTAAGTGCGAATTTACGAATCGAACTGAACTTCATAGCGGAACTGAGGTGGTAAGGGACGTTGATTGCGATTGTTCGGACTAAGAAAACAAACAAGACTAGCAGTCTTAGATTTTCAATCAGACACCAGACGTAAATGGTCTTATTTATATAATTATAAGCCACGAACGAATTTAACTAAAGAGGAAGGCACATGTTCACCACGGACCGGAACGTTTATATTTAATACAATTTTGTGAACCAAACTTCGTAAACATTCTTTCGATGTAGGCGGGAGTAATATGATCCTACCAACTTACCTATGAGAAAAATACAATGATAACAAGGTCTAATTCTTAATGTTCTCTTCAGCCAAAAATAGCAACAATGGCCGTAATATGTATTTTGAAAATCGAATTTTATTTATAACTTAAAGTTCAGCCAAGCAATGCAAACATCGATTTCAATCGATTTTCTAATTGTATTAAGAATTAAGAAAAAAAAATTGTTTCTCAAACTAAATGCTTGATGACGTCTACCTACTGACATATTAGGCGAGAATACAATTCATACGCCCGCGAAACAAGTTTTCTCTGCACCTTTCATTTCGATTTGTGTTCATTCATTCATTCATAACTTTTGAAGACCTCAAGCATTGTTATTGAGAGACTCAAGAGCTCTATAGTGTACATTTCAATGTCATTCGAAATGACTTGAACGAATCTAGCCTACGCGGTATTCCAGACAGAGCTCGAGATGGATAATAATGTGCAGCAGCATGCACCTTCATTTTTGCTGCTTCAATACTTTTCGTGTATACGGAACTGACTTCCATACCAAAATTGTTTACACAACTATGGTGGGTTAACATGTAACGTTCACTTCCTGTTGAGCGCAATTTTGCTTATGGGAATGAATTTTAGATGAGATACGAATTGAAATAGAAAACTATTTTTAATTATTTCATTTTGCAAAGCTAGACATAACTTGCTTTTTAATTTCGTTAATTGCGTACTTCCACAAGCGTCGTAAAAAGTCGACTGCACTTGTGAACTTTGAAACATTAATTTGCACTCACGGGTGAGCTATAAAAAATTGTGAAACGCTGCGGTAGAGATATGTATTCATGTCTGCTAGTGAGCATTTAAATTTAACTCAGATATTTCATTGCAGATTCACGAGTGCTGAATTTAATTCCAAAGCTATTTACACTTGTGTAACAAATTAGCTGAATTAAATTGATGGGAGGCTTTAGACTCAAGTTGATTATACAATACTAGCACAAGTGTCGATAGTCGGGATAATTGACTTGCAAATATTTGCTATACATTGCGCCGAGGCATAATACGTACTTTAAATTCTCTTGTTGCTTTGATATAATATATACAATTAGTTATCTAAAATATATTTTATAAATAAGTATAGCTAATATTCACCCATACATATCCAAAAAATACAATTGATCAAATATTTGTTAAGCGCTATGGGTGGAGGAATTGAGAAAAACTTTAGAAGCAAAAGAACCAACTTTCGAATTAATCGCTTTTCTAGCTACAAATAAAAATTTTTAGCGCAACAGGCTCGTTAGTACCCAGGGCCGAGCTTTCTCACAACCATTCATGTGTGCGTGTTTACTTCTTGCACGATGCGGTGGGACCTCCTGTTTTATGCCGACTCCGAACAGCGAATTTGAGATAAGCTTTTCTTGACAATTACTAATCGGATAATTTGTCAGATCATCATGAGAGGAGAGCCAGTGAAAAATCATTTAGGTGTTGCTACAGCTGGGAATCGAACCCAGACCTTCTGCGCGGCAGTTTATCGCACTAACCATCGCGCCACTGAGCCCGTCAGCAGCTTTTCTAGCTGCTAATAGGAATTCGAATTTCGCGGTAACGTACCGCCAAAACATGTAACTTCTATTGCCGAATTGGCGGTTGCTAAAACTATTTAGATTTAGGAGGCGTTGAATATTGTTCTCATATTTCAAGTTTTGTTTCAAAATACGCTATCTGCCTTATAGACAGTTCTGGACATTCTTTAGATTTGCAAACATAAGCTAAGCAAAAACATGTTGAAAAATTATCTCTTTGTTACTGATGTTATTAGGACAAATGTTCAGAAGATTTAATCATATTCATTGACCCACTAAATAGACAATTGATGAGCATAAGCATACATTCCAATTAACACCGACCTGAACAATACAATATCAAAACTCTTTTTGTACAACAAACTTACAATGGAAGGTACTGCCAGGGTATACATATTTCAATCAAACAACCTAACCGAATCATTCGATTCCAAGAAATGATTTAGGCAAGGCGATGCACTGTCATGTGATTTTTTGGCAGCATTCTTGAGAGGATTCTGCGAAACTCTAGAACAAACACTAGAAGCACAATCTTTCATAAATCGATGCAACCACTAGCATACGCCGACGATATTGAAATCATTTGTCGGACTTAAGTGATGTCATAGCCACGTTTGCTCGTACAGAGAAGCAGGTGGCCATGGCTCAGAGGAATGCGTAGTTGAATGCAAAGTTAAACGCTGCGGGTTCAAGCCCCAGCCATCTGATTCCACCTGTGAGATAATATGAGACAATATAAATCGATGTCTCCTCCTCTGTGCCACGTAGGTTTATGTTATATGGCTTTCCTTCTATGTGTTTATCTGTCTCTCTCTGTTGTGTTAATGTCTTGTCTGTCCCAGCCGATGGCCTCAGTCGCCAGTGCTGTTATTTGTCTGTATTTCGTTGCATTCATGTGCGAAATACTGTGATGTCAATGTCAATGTCAATGTCGTATAGAGAAGGAAGTCTCAAAAATTGGTTTAGCAGTAAGTGAGTATAAGACTCAGTATATGCTATCAATACGAAAGGGCACACACTATCGACGAATCGGACAGAACGTGACCTTTAAGAGACATAACATTGAGGTAGTACGGGCTTTCTCTACCACGGCTCCGCTAATGAATCTGACAAAAACATCTCCTCAGAAATCAGTCAAAGAATTAATTTCACTAACCGTTGTAAGAAGGCAATTTAGTAGTAAAGCCCTCACTCGCACTAATAAGAAAATCCTATACAAGGCCCTGATCATCGTCCTGCTCTACGGCGCTGAAGCATGGACCGTATCAAAAGGATGAAGATATCCTTGGTCGTTTTGAGAGAAAAATTCTTGAAAAATCATCGCTCCGTTTGCGTTGACGGGCTATGGAGAATGTAGACAAAAATGGAGACAGATGGCTAGGACATTTAGAGCGAATTTATACCAATATTCCAGCTCGAAGAATCTTCAATTCCCAGCCATATGTTGGACGCAGTAGAGGAAGACCTCGCCATAAGTGCCATAAATGATGCGCACGAGACCAGAAACCGACCTCAACCAACTTGAAGTGCGCAACTGGAAGCCGTTAGCTAAGGACCGGGGTAATTGAAGAGGCATTTTAGTTGAGGCCCAGGTTCATTTCAAAATGTAGCGCCAATTAAGAAGAAGAAGAAGAACAACCACTTTATTTCGTCACTTTTGCAAATAATTACCGATTTGATAGGGAGCTTTCTGAAAACGCATATAATGCAATTTTTATATTTTCTGTATACAATTTAGGTTAGGTAAACAAGGGCTCCTTTTCAAATTTGAACGGCTGCAATTCAGCCGTCAAATACAATTTGAATTTCACTTTGCGAATTGTTGAATACCCTATTCCCATTCCATCATGGCCATGTCCATGACATTTTCACAAAATTCTGCTCGGACATTTTAAAACAATATTTTATTTTTCGACAAAAAAAACGATTTTCTATTGCATATGCTATCGACTAGATTATACAAAAGATTTTTGTAAAAAAAGGACCCCAAAAAGTGGGCGTTAGTCAAAACGATATATAGACGAAATGCATCTTACAATATTTTCGAAGTATTTGCATCTAATCATTTTAGAATTTGACTTGACTTTTTCCAAAAATCGTTTTTTTTTTTTTTTTAATAAAATGCCCCCAAAAAGTGAGCTCGTCTAAAAACTTTAGTTCAAATATAGACACTGGCATAGTCTAAATATCTTTTTGCCATACATAGTATTAAAATTTCTCATGATTTGATCAGAAAATACGTTTATTATAAAGTATATCAAACAATATAATTGGGTCGCCTTCAGATAAATTTTGTTGTAAATGGACACTAAGAACATACACACATTTAATATTTTACAGCTGTCTCGCAGGCACTTGGTAACCCTGTCAGTAATAAGCAAACTAGATACCTTTTTTTAAATGAAATTCAAAGGACCACATGCACAGTTAATTCGATTAATAAATAATTCAGCATTTTTAGTAAATCAAATTCAAAGTCCCGTGAATTCAATGCCCTTGCTCTGTGATGATAGAAATTATGTCAACACAACTGATATATATGAGAAAAAAGACAAATAGTAGTGATATTGACAATTTTACAACATTCTTAGACGCATTTTTGTACTTAAGTGTCACACGAAAAGTGAGGCGTCGACAAGTCTATTCTTATACGAATGAACAATTCAATAGACAAATGAGGGATAAACAAAAGGCAAACCTCAATCTTAAATAGGTCAAAGAAGTCGGAATAAAAGATGTAGTAAAGCCATATATTACGCATACAAATAGGTGATCTTTGAGGTCAACTGTCAAATATTTCATTTTTGTACTTCTTAAAGGATTAAATTAGTTTTAATGGATATATCTGAACGTTGTATATATTTAAATTTAAGTATACAGGATTGAAATAGTAATCTCTGTTTCTTGACTGCCTAAGAATTAGAGCTTAAAAACTCACAAAGGGATTAGTGATCGAAAGGAAAGATGTACACTCAAATTGAAGAACTTGTTGGACGTCTCGGATGGCCGCATTATACACCTCCTGATAACTTGAAAAATAATTCTAGTAGTATCAATTGTCAAGAAAAAAACTTATCTCAACTCGGCTGGTCGGGTTAGACATAAAACAGGAGGTCCCGCCAATGTGTAGCTGGGCCATGGTAGTGTGTTTTTTTGTTTGTAAACACTAGTTAATAGAATAAATGAGTTAGTGCAACTGAGGCTCGGTTTTTCATAGCTGACTTAACTAGATCATTTAATCAAGATTTTATTCATCACAGTTGTTGAGTTAACTAGAAAATAAATTGACTGAAAAACATGCTTCTCGGGTAATCTCGATGCTAATCCAGGAACTAGGATGATATCGCAGTTAAGAGTCGGCCCAAAAGGACATTTCCACAAAATAGTTACATATAAATCATATATAAAGCCCACAGAAATTAAAAAAAATGCATGCTTATGCGACAATTAAATAAGTTGGTTTTCCCTAACCGTATAGCAGACTGAAAGATTAAGCAGAATAGTGGGTGAACTGTACAACTAGCTCCTCCATACATACGAACTGAAAAGCGGTCAAAGCTGGGAATTGTGGTTTTAGTTATTTGGTAACACCAATGAGATTGATGATCCGTTAATAACCTTAATCATTGATAATGGGAATCCACTATTAGGAATAAGGTACTCTCAGTCCTACCGAGCAATTGCACCGAGGTCTCCTTTCCGAATAGCACTTGGAACAAAAATTTTCCCGCTGCAGCTTTATAAAAGTCAAAAATGTTTGACAGATATGCGTTGAATTTCTTCAGAAGTTGTTCGACGAAAAATTATTGCTGAATCCATTGAACGATTGTAGGCTTCATTCATTTTATTCTGCATTTTGGAAATTCTTTAGAACGGACACCTCGATATGGCTGTCTATGCCGTATATTTAATATCGGACATCTGCGATAGAAGCTTAACCGGGTGATAAAACGTAGTAAATTTAGAAACATCAACTAGTAAATAAAGAACTCGAATATTTAACTGTGTGCTCTTATAAAGCTTATTTAAACGAACAGCTTTTATGTGGTCATTTTTGAGATTTAAAAACCAAAATGCGAAAACATAAAGCATAGACCTAATGGCATCCGGGTAGATTTTTGAATTCATTCCAGATAAAAGTCATGATTGACAGTCAGCTAATCATACGCAGCCTAGCCTAAACTTTAAAATTGTGTCTAGGAAAGCTATTTATTTCAAATGTTGACACGTTATGTGACGTATATATAATTATCATCAATTTATCACCACAGATTAAGAATGTCATCTTCATGTGCGTCTTCTACATCCCGAGACAAGACTGTTGTTCAGAAGCTTAAACCATTTGCAATCGTAAAGTTGATAAATATGAAAATTAGTTTATGCACAACTCAATCATGAATGAGGAAACTCATTTTCTTTTCAAAATTGTTAGATAATGATAAATAACATAGTCTATCAAAGATCAATGAGAAGTGACATAATATTGGGGTTGTATATATTGATTGGTAATACGTGTGCCGAAACCGGCTGCTTTAAAAATGTTTGTTTTGATTTAATGTATGACGTGAGATAGTATGACCTTGGTAAGAGCTATATACAGATGTGCTAAAATCAAGTTGCACATATAAAAAATGTAATAACGGACCACAATATGATTGATGGTCTAGTAAACCTGATTTACCTGCTTGCCAACTTTAAGTGTATATGTAGATCACTGAAACTTAACTGAAACAATTTGGAAAGCTTTGGAATTTTTAAAAACGAATAATCTATGGCTCTACTTGTAATTTTCCGAAAATGGAAACTATTCAAAAGCGGGAAAACTTTAACTCCTTTTGGATATGAAAACTTACCAACAATGGAAACACTCAACAAAAGACGTGACGAATTTTATTTTCAAATAAAGTGAATTTCACAAAGAAATACATAGTCGGGATCCTAGATACTATAAACTGATTTGCTGAATTTATATGTCTCACAAACGAAAAACCTTGGTTCGACAAGTAATGTTAATCTTTGATGAGAATTAAAATAATAATGGTGATCATAATAACTAACGCCCAGCTCAAACTTGAAGCTCCACAAATCATTGGGAATAATGGCATTCCAATTTCGCATTTCTGGACAAAGGTGCGAAAAGATGATAAATTTAACTTAACATCGAACAGTATTATTACATTGCATTATTAACACTGAAGGACTTGTGATGCACTGTTCTGTTTGGAAGCAGCTCATCTACACCTATCTGAAGATTTGCCGGATTTCGACATTGCAATGCGCTGCCATCGATTTCTTCAACCCCGTGCTAAAATATAATAGATAGTGCGTAGGACTATAGGTGTAAGCACATAAGGCACTATATTTTGAAAAATATGAGCAGCTACTGGGATATGCTGCCGATAATGAATACTTTAATCGTTTCCATTATGCGGTAGATGCTTGTACGGCAACAGATGAACAAGCCTAACCCTTTGGTCTTGCAGCTTACTAGGACAATACAAAGTACTTGCGATAGTTAAGGAGCTCATCTAACTTGGAGTTAACATGAACACCACCACATAAGGGTCAAAACCCTTAACTCGAAAATCTATCGGATGCTAATCCTACCAATTTTACTTTATGGCGCCGAGTGCTGAAATACAAATATGTATGTACCCAGTGCCAAGATTTTCACAACCATTCATGTGTGCGTGTGTACTTCTTGCACGATGGCGGGACCTCCTGTTTTATCCGACTTCGAACGGCGAATTTGAGATTAGCTTTTCTTGACAATTGATACCAATAGGATGATTTGTCAGATAATCCCGAGAGGTGGGCCAGTGAAAAATCATGTAGGTGTTGCTACGGCTGACAATCGAACCCAGGCCTTCTGCTAGGCAGTTCATGGCACTAATCATCGCGCCAACTGAGCCAAGTTCTGAAAGCGGATAAGATATTAGGCGTTTTTCGTGAAATATTTGGTCCAATGTGCGAGAGAGAGGAATCAAATTTTGAATTTGAAGAACTGTAGCATGATGTGGTCGGATTGAGCAAAACCCCAAGTCGCACCTACAAACTTCTACCAAGTGAAGTTTACCTTAGAGAAGTTTTAAGAATGAAAACGTTGTTCTTTTGGGGCACATCTGGTTGTACAACACGACCCCATTAAATCCCGGTGTCGTATGGTAAAAGCTTTTAGAGGGGTAAACGTAATATCAAAACCTATAAAGCGATGGCCTGACAAGCGGAACTGTAGGGGTTATCGGACAGGGAACGAGAGTGTTTAACCCACAAATACATGCTTTCGCACTGTGTCGGGCATAACACGTAGCGCAGGCTATATTTAATAAATCTGCATATCTAGATGTCGGGGGAAAATACAGAAATACAAACAACAATACTCAAGTAGCAAAATTTGACGAGTGCGAAAATGTATGCAATCATCAGAAGAAAAAAACACCCAAACAGCCACACATGTCCGACCAGTACCCGAATGGCCTAAGTGGTACCTTACTTCATTAATTAAGGCTTAATATTACTGTCACAGCTGTCTACTAATCGATTAAAGTTCATTAATCTAGTGACATAATAAAACTCTACACCACTGATATCATTTGTAAGAAACTCTGTGCCACAAGTACCGTTGTAAGACTCGTATAGCCTTAGACAGCGAAACCTATAATATTATTAATCAATTTCATATCTCATGTTTATTGTTTTTGTGAGTAATACATGTGTAGGGAAGGGAGTACGTAAAAGTCACCAACACATATAACCATTAAAGAAGAAGTATTTACAAGAACTTGATTCCACAGCTTTTTTTAATTTTTTTTGTTACTTCTCTTTAGTTTCAGCTCTCGATTTCAAATCAGTATCGATTACCCGTTCTCATTTCCCCCGATTAAGGTACATGGGATGTATGGAACAAACTCAGCAATAAATGTTCTTCTTCGATTTCCTTTTGCTAACACACGATAGACTGCAAAACCTAAATAAGCGATTTCATTCATACAACCCGCTCCATTCCACTTTTTGTTGTTAGTTAAAAAAAAAAGCTGATAAAGAATTGCCTTGGAATGTCTCCACAGTATCAGATAACAAAGATAAGTTAAACAGTTTGTGTATTTCCAAAAAAACATTTAATAAAATTCCAACCCGTATAAGAAGTATCTACAGCGAAAAAAAACATGACAGTGCAATCTCAATAAAAAAAATATACCTTCATCCAGACGGAGACGTTGTATCTTTAGTAATAATTACTTCAACCTTGAATCGCTTTAGAAGTTTGAATAAATATACAGAAACGACGAAAAATTACACATAAATAAATAAACATAAAATCATTTGAATTTATTACAACAAACAGTGATACAGATACCCAGGCGGCAAGGCAGCGGCCGGCCGATTTGGAACAATAGCTAACGGGCTGCGAAACTATCTCGCAACAGTGACAGAGAACAACGTCGTCCAATAAATTGTAGCACAAACGTCAGATGACTGACAAATGACATGCAATTAGATTCCACTCGGAGTTGACGCCCAGATACTCGTACTCAAACAAACAAAAATTGACGATAACAAAACGTGCCTGCACTCGAATACGTTATGTAAACCAATTTCCATCAATTGCGTTTGGCATACTAATTACTGTCACTTGGGAAATGTAAGCCCGCCAAATGTCAGATTTGGCACACAAAAATATTTTAATTCAAGATCATTACGAATTCACCGCGATGACAGGTAGGAAGCGCAAACACATTCTGTTCATTCCTTTCGAATTCGTTCGCGCAATAGCGCAGCAACACAGCAAACGACGAGGTTTTGGGATTGTGCCGATGATAATCAATTTATTCGATATCTACACATGGCGTCTATATCCGATGTATGAGATCATAGAAGTTATGGCAAATCTGCAACTTGGGTGTTAATTAATTATTCACAACGCAATCGCACACATCGAACACTTTTCGTGGGCAAATAGCGTTTCATGCGGAAACAACAACAAGAAATTCTGTTTAGTTGGCAAAAAAAACTGCACGACACACTTTCACGCTTAAAGACAAAAAAAGGTATAGGCTGTGCGCGTTAGGAACAAAAGTGTTGAAATGCGAAAACCATCATTATTGATTATAACTGTGGATATGAGATTCCGCACTCTTCACTTTTAATAAACAAAAACCAATAGATGATAGATACACGTGCACTTGTAATGTAAACAAATCCGAGCGAAGAATGTGATGTTTGAATGAGGTAGTAACATGATCGACACACGCATAGGCGTACGTGGTCTTTTCAAAAAGTAAACAAGACGTACAAAGTAATTCTTTTTCTTTCGTTCGCTTACACAAATCGCGCCCAATTAATTAAACGTATCCACAAATCAAATGTACTACACGAAGAAGATTCACTCGCGGAACAAATACAAGCGGGGCCACATCAAGCAGCAGCAGAAGAAGAAAACACAAGAACAAGAAAGCGCGCTCGCAATATACACAAAATAAACTGATAAACGTGTGGAATATAATAAACAGATCGGCACGTTTAAAACGATCTTGATGCCAGTTGGCGACTGATTTACCAAAGTTGGAAGACTCGATATGGAAGTTAACATTTATTTTCCCCACAGATACTTCTCCATAGGCGACTACTCGCTTGTGTTTCTATAGAAGAGAGGAATTCCAAAAGTATACACAGTACAAACAGCGGGCGAATGTGAAAGAAAGCGATCGAGAATGGGAAAAAAACGACAATAACGTGACGCCGTACCGTGCTGATCGAACGCCCTAACCACAAGTAAAGATACTTTTTGTTGAACTTATTTTTTTATCTGCTACTTCATAGTTCTTTTTTTATGGATGGGGGGGGTGGTGTGGAGAGGAGGCGGAAACTGCATGCTCTCTCACATATACATAGAAAATGATATCATTTTTTATAGTATTTGCGCCTAAAGTACGATCGGCTGTGTTGCAAAACGAGAAAAAGAGTAAGAAGAGCACAGCAGACTGCAAAAAAAAAATAAAACCGGCAATACATTGTATTGCCGATCGAACTTGAACAGTTTCTTAGGGTGTTATGTAGTTTGTTTTCGTTTTCTATAAAAAAAAACCTTTTTTTTCACTTCTTTTAACTTTTTTTAACATACTATGATGATGCACAAATCCGAAAATGTGGGAATCCCAATTCTGTCCAACTTTTGGTCTGTGCACGTATCGTTTTTGTTTAATATCAATTTTTTTTTTCGTGCTTCTGCACAAAAAACGTGTTTATTTTTTTTATCTAGATCAATATTCAAGCGATAATACCATGATTGCCGCTTGAAAATTTCTAGCAAATGTTTTAGTGAATAAATCTGAATGAATTCTTTATTGAATTTTATTGAATATAAACACTCAAAATTAAGAATTCAAATTAGTTTTCTGTTTGTTCAATTATAATTTGATTCTGAATATGCCCCAAAAGGCTATAAATTCTTATTTGCGAATAGGTAAGGGTTTTTTAGCTATACTTTCAAAATAAAAACAATATTTTCATTCACTTAGGTAAATGTATGTGATTGTGCACAACCAATCTTAATGCATCTACTTTATATTATATATACATATATATATGATATATATTATAAACATATATATGTATATATGATCCAAGGACGAAATGTTCATATTACATTTATCAAAGACTTTGCAAAGAAAGTCTTTTCAAATTTCCTTAAAATTTTAACGAAAACA
The DNA here is from genome assembly GCA_949824845.1 of Rhingia rostrata. Taxonomy (NCBI): domain Eukaryota; kingdom Metazoa; phylum Arthropoda; class Insecta; order Diptera; family Syrphidae; genus Rhingia; species Rhingia rostrata. Next base: position 137,967,640 of record OX463755.1, on the reverse strand, counting down.
GTTTTTTTTACAGAAAACGCCACAAAAAGCGGGCGTGGCAAAAAACTGTGTACGGACGAAATATAGATAAAAATTAAAATTTTCTGTTTAAGAGTGATAAATTTAAAAGCTTAATTGTGTTCAAATTGTGACTTAAATGGAAAAAAAAACTAAAGTGAAATAAAAGTAAATAAACTGGTAAGAATACTACTTTTTTGTTAAGAGAAATTTCTATATTAAAAAAATTGTTTATGCACTTATAAGCATATTTTTTCAGGAAGCAGTTTTTGTTCAATGCATGCGATGTAACATCGCACACAAGAAATAAATAAATAAATTAAGGAAAAATGTTTGATGATGAGGTGGCTAAACAATTCTCTTAAAGAGGAACACATCCAAAAATATATACTAGAAGAAGGCTTACCAACTACCGGTAGTTGCCTCAAGAGGTAAGTAATTTAAACAAAATATAAGTATTGTAATCTCAGTTGTAGTAACAGATGCTTTGCACCAGCCGCGGTCAAACTGAAGACTATTTTGGACAACCGACCATAAGAGATTTTCATTATGGCATTTAATATAAAATAAATACAAACAATTTCCACATGCATAATTTTTTAATGTAAAAACAAAATTTTTTTAAGTATGTTTATCATATTTGTATTTATTATAAATTTTAAATCAAAACTCAACTTGTTTTTTTTATGATTTTTTTCTTAAGGGTGGAAAATTTTCAATAAAATAAATAAATTAAAAATAGATATTATTTGCACGGTGACTTTGTTCCAACAATATACTCTCTTTGGGGAGCCGGGGAGGTTTATTTATTTAATGCCGGCAATTATGTATGGAATACAATATCAGGTAAATGTCCGCCTCTGTTAGTCTTACAAATGCGAGCCCTTTTGAGAACATTCTTCATTACATTCTCACACATTTCACGCGGTGTTTCATTAATTTCATCCCGAATATTTTGTTTGAGTTGCGCAAGCATTTCTGGTTTGTTTGTATTAACCTTGCTTTTCAGATATCTTTACAAAAAGAAGTCCGGAGCAGTCAAATCAGGCGATCGTGGACGCCAATCAACATCACATTTTCTTGAAATAACTTGTTCTGGCTGTAACCGATGTGGCACCGTCTTGTTGATATTACATGTTAATGAAGCCCAAAGCATGCAGTTGTGGCGTTAAAAAGTTTTCAATCATTTCACGATACCGCTCCCCATTTACAGTTACCGTTACGCCGTTATCATTTTCAAAGAAGTAAGGACGAATGGTTCCTCCTGGCCAAATTGCACACCAGACTGCAACTTTTAATGTTCCATTGCCCAGAACCGACTATGCTGTTTATTCACATATCCATTAAAATGAAAATGTGCCTCGTCGCTCATAATGATTTTTTCATGAAAAACGGGGTTGGCATGGGTTAGCTGTAACATCCTATTGGCATAAGTACAAATGGTCGTACGGCGTAAAAGATCTTGTTGAAGAAGTTCTCGTGTCAACTGAATCTTAAATGGAAACAAATGCAAATCCTTGTGCGAATTGGGGCCAACGTTGTTCTTTGAAGACCATGCTTCTGAGCACGGAGTCGAATTGAGGTTGATGGATTGTTTTGAACACTTCCTATAGCTTTGAGCAGCAGTAATGTTGTTAGCCGATCTTGTAGTTCGTTGTGGTCCATGCTTGGGCCTATCACCTAAAGACCCTCTTTCTTCGAAAACATTCACTACACGATAAATAGTGCGTTTTGTTGGCACGTTGTTTCTCCCAAAAATTTTACGTAACTTTATCATCGTCACAGTAATCGATGATTGATTTTGATAAAATTTGTTATACGATTAAATGGCGGCAAAACAAAGTAGTATACCTTCTGGGGAATAAAATCCCAGCATACTGAAGACAGAGAAAAAAATAGGAACAAAGGACAGAAAAAACAACAACAAAATGTGTGTATAAACACCAAAAATGCTAGTTGTCAGCTTCGTTCAGTTCATTCAATTAAGCAAATTGAATTTCAGAGGAATGCGTAGGTGACTGCTAAGCCAAACGCTGCGGGTTCAAGCCCCAGCTTCGGCAGCACTCTTTTTCTAAAAAATCGACAGCATATCTGAGGCCACCTGTGCGATAATATGAGGCAAAATAAATCTATGTCTCCTCCTCTGTCCCACTTAGGTTTTATGTTATATGGCTTTCCTTCTATGTGTCTATCTGTCTCTCTCTGTTGTATTAATGTCTTGTCTGTCCCAGCCGATGGCCTCAGTCGCCAGTGCTATTATGTGTCGGTATTTCGTTGCATTTATGTGCGAAGTACTGTGATGTCAAAATCAATATCTTCTCAAACCAAGACCTCAGTGGCGCAAGTGCTAGGCACTTGGCTCGCTAGGCATGGGGTTACAAGTTCAATCCCCGGTTAGGGAATAAAAATTGTTTTAAAAAATCATACTTAACTGAACGTTCAATTGGCACTTGGTAATGCCCGAAATAGCTATAATTCTGATTAAAATAGTGTTGTTGTAATTTCGATCATTCAATTGATAATCGCCAAAAATTTCCCAACAGAAATTGCAAGGGGCTAACCCCCCTTAAGAGTTAGAATCGTTGTTACACCTAACTCACCCACTACCATACGATATGAAATATCATTTGAAAATACACTCATAATGACAATATTATGACGGAATTGTTTACGAACAGCTCTTTTTGTATGATGGATATGTTTATAAGAACACGTGGTGACTGCGAACAATGTTGTTTGATATTATTATGTATTGCAAAAAAAGTTATACACCTAGACGTATGCGTGATAACTTCGGAATATCGATAACCATATCCCATCCCATAGGTACATAGTTTAGAAATAATCAGTAAAAATAATGAAGAAATATATAGTGTTACTAATTAAAAACGATATGAAACAAACATGTTCTCAATTGAGAATCGTTTTTACCCCTCACTTACTAATTATTTACATAAAGGAGCATCCTATACATCCTACATCGCCATATGAATATTCTTTATGACAAAGTTTACATCTTTGTATTCCATCTCGGCTATGATACACTATTATCTAAGACATCGATCTTTTCGGAACTATTTATGAATTTAGGTGGTATCATAGATACACCCCTTTAACGAGCTTTTATCTGAATCCAACATGCATTTTGCATAGGGTACATCCTGATCCATCGAAAGTAAACATTATCCAGCCAATGTGTGTTTACGGTTCATATAAAAATTATTGATGATCATTAAGTTACTCCCCTCTATTTCTGTTTTTTTTTTTTTTCACACGATGGATTCACTATCTTCCTGTGAATGAGAACGAAGAGAATCCCAAAGAGAATCAATAAAATCATTGCGATTTCTCAAAAAATCACCATCATCATTTTATAGAGAGCTCGCAGGAAGCGCTGTTAAAGAGAGCATCTTTTTTGACTTGAAAATATCATCTTCATCTATGTGTCGCAATGCACCATCCGCTGGCACTTGTTTACGACAAAAGGAAAGAATGTACTCGTGAGCACAAGTGGGGGGAACTGAATAAAGCTCAAGCATAAAATGAGCCAGCCAACATTTGGAAACAAAATGAGCGGGGGCCCGAACCGTCCACGATTGAAATTGAGATCGTACGCGATCGGCTCGGATGCAGACGTAGCCTTTTATTGATTTGATAATAAAATAGATAATCGCGTCGTTCGTAATTTGTTGAGTTCAAACGAAAATCATATAAAGGGGAGAAAAGCAATTGAAAAAGCGAATGAATGAAGACGGGGTCATGTTTTAATTATTTTTTTTATGATCATCACTTTGAAATTGAATTTTACTGCAGCGGCGTGATACTTTTCGAAAGGAAAAAGTCGCATCTACTCACACTCGACTAAAATATTTGTAATGGGTCGTCCTTATGTAGCCCTTCAATATTCAAAAGTGCTACTTAAGTAAGGGTCATACTTATGTTGTAAAGTTCAAGTTTTTGATCGCCTATTAAAGATGACTTGTGCGAAATTGAAGCGTGCTTGATCTTCCGCTGGTGATATACATTTTGAATAGATCAGTTGTAATATTTAATGTTTACATAGCTATTGGCATAGGCTAATGGAATATTGTTTGCTCTGCAATAAATTATATTTACTCAAAGTTATGCGAATATAGACGTTACCTTCGCAGCACGATCGGCAATCATTAGTACCCCACTTAAGTATATAGAGAAGTATTCTTTTAAAAATAAATAATAAATTTAGTGATTTGCATGTTTAAACTTTGTTGGGACCATTTTGGAGTCATAAATTTTGTATTCCTAATGATTTTAATGACGGATGTGCTGAATTTTCGGCGTACAGCTAAGTAGGGAATACACAAGCAAATGTATTATATCACATTTTTAAAGTGAGGTAAGCTGTTCTACAAATTTACAAACCAAATGAATTCGAAATACAAACGATGAATATGGATATTAATGAATTCTATTTAAATTTAATTGGGTCTTCCAGGATAAACTTTTTTGAGTTATGTATCATGCCGAAACATATCCGAAATTTCTATTTTTAGACCATATAGTCATCTTCTTGATACCGGAAGTATTTAACATAGGACTAGGTATTGGTATTCTACAAAAATATCCCTTTCTGATTTAATTTTTAATTATGTGTACATGCTTCTGATTTATTGTCTTCCAAACAAATATTTTCTTGAACTAATTTGTATGCTCAGCTGTCATGCATATAGGCAGGCAGGTTGATGTTTAATTAATTAAAGTTTCCAAATTATATCACTAAGGAACATTCACGTCAATGAATTTTTCGCAATACAAACTAACCAGTATTTAGCAGCCTAAAATCCACTAAAGAATGTCTGGATATATGAATAAATGTGTTTTTTCCATACAAGTGCTATGCTTTGATTGATACAATGAATTAAGCGCCTTATGTTGTCATACTGCAATGTTATTTGACAGCTGTCATATTGGAAGTATAAGGCATATAGAGATATAGAGATTACACCAACGCAAAACACACCGAAATCAAAATGGTGAAGTGGCCAATTATTCACCATAATGCATCTTCAAGGTGGGCCAAAAGAGATCACCCAATTGAAGATGCTCTTATTTTTGCAAATGGCCACCAATGTCAAATCTGTTTTGACATTTGTGGACTAGACAATTGCGTAACAATTCAAACACTGCGCCGTTTGGCCACCAACCTTGAAGAGTATAATGGGACCACACGAGACGTTGCCAAGAGTGGCCGGCCCCGGAGCGCCCGTTGTGCCGAGAATATCGCCGCTGTTGCCGAGGACGTCGAGCTTTTGCCGGAAACATCGACCAGACGCCGTGCCTCACAGTTAGCCATCAGCCAGTCGTCCCTATAGCGAATTTTGGTCAAAGACTTGGGCATGTTCCCGTACAAAGTGCAGTCCGTGCATCAGCTGCTGCCTCAATCTCGAGGACGAAGTGGACGATTTTTCGACCAAAATTATAATGAGCGATGAGGCTCATTTCCACCTCAGCGTTTACCTAAACAAGCTCACTATCGCTTCACACACTATCGTTCACCGCGAGTAATGCACAAGTAATGTTCACGATGGAGGAGTCATCGGGCCATTTTTTTTTTTTTGAGAACGCCGCTGGTCACACGACAACAGTGGACGGTGCGCGCTATAGGGCCATGTTAACCGAGTTTTTTCTGGCGCAATTTGACAAATTAAGACTGGAGGACATGTGGGTCCAACAGGACGGAGCTACGGCACCCACTGCGCGAGCCACAACCGATAAGAATGAGAGCCAAACAACATCGGATGACTTCTTTTGGCCCAGCATGCACTTGCTTTAATTGTGTGCAGAACAGACCTATGTTCATGCAGCTTTGTCTAATGAAAACATTGCATGCGTTATAAGGTCCACATACCTCACAGGGCTGTATGCGCATTATAGCAACTAGGCATGCAACCAATCATAGGAAAAACAACAAAAAAAGTCTTGTTTAGTTATTTGTAGAGCTGAGATCAGCCCAGCCACTTCAATTTTATAAGATACACTGAGACCAGTACTATTTTAAAATACGAGATCAAATTTACTAGAATGTAGTCAAGCTATTCGTCTTACAGATTTAACCTTTCCTTCAGAACTGGAACATCTGGGTTTACGAAGACTATATTTTTGTTACAGATACAACTACAGAAGATGGTCAGTAATAAATTGGTGAAATCATCACTAGACGTGTGAGATTTAAACGTCTAACAACGAAACGAAAAACGCACTACCAAAACACTTTTTTTACAAACACCGTTGTTTAATCTGCAAAAATTAGGCCAAATATGTGAAGGCATCTCGGAGCGCTGCTTTAGCATTATATGTTCAATACAATTGGAAGAATAGCATAAACAAATTTAATCAACGACTTCCAAACTCATACTGTTGTTTACCGTTGTTGCATCTATTTGAACCTCCAATGTCCGTAAGATATACATAAACATAACTTAATTGTCCCATTCGATTATTTTCGCGATGGTGCTAGATTGTCACACGACGTTTTCTGCCTGCACCTTTTTATTCCTTATTCTGCAAAAAAAACGAAACTATTATTATAGGTAGCGCAAAAGACATGAATCTGTCGATGGAAGTGTAGTCTATTGGCAATACTGATAAACTATACAAGAAGCGATACCACCATATTATATTATTATTCTTATATCGGGTTTTTCAACAGGGATGCTACAAAAGTTGAGCGACAGGAACAGCAAACAGTAAGATTTGCCATTTCATGATGGAAAGATGATAAACGATCCAACAACGAGTCGAAATTATTAAACTTTACAACCGAAATTCGGAGTCAGTGGCCTTAACGTTAAGAGCGCTACGTCCAATTTATAATCGTCCTAGCAGATCAACAATTGAGCGTCTAGTGGAAAAATTTGAATCCATAGGCACAGCACAAATTGTTCCCGTGCCAGTGAGACAAAAAAGTGCCCGTAGTGTCGAGAATATTGCTGCCGCTGAGGCTTGAGTTGAAGAAAGCCCAAATGGTCAGGTTGGTCAGGCAGCAACCCACACGTACTCCATTAGTCATCATTGAATCCCGAAAAAATTACGGTTTGGTGTGGTTTATGGGCCGGCGGCGTCATTGGGCCGTACTTCTTCAGTGATGATAAAGACCGGCACGTTACTGTGAATGGGAATCGCTAGCGTTCAATGATAACCGAATATTTTTGACCTCAATTGGATGATATGGACTTGGAGGACATGTGGTTCCAACAGTACGGCGCCACAAGCCACACAGCGAATGCCACAATCAATTTATTGGAAACCAAGTTTGGAGAACGTGTTATCTCACGAAATGGTCCAGTCGCTTGGTCGCTCCGGTCGTGCGATTTGACGCCGTTAGACTATTTCCTGTGGGGCTACGTCAAGTCTATGGTCTATGCCAATAAGCCAGCGACGATTGATGAATTTCGTACGAATATCGAACGTGAAATTGCAGCAGTATCGGCCGATTTATGCTTGAAAACCGTTGAAAATTGGGTTCAGCGTCTGTACTTCTGCAAGCGTGCCCGTGGTGGCCATGCAAAAGAAATCGAGTTCCATACATAATGGCATCGAACGTACTTTGACAGGAATAAAGAATTTCATTGGTTTCATTTCACCGGACCTGTTAGTATTATCAAGACCAATGTAATCTACAAATTTTACATACGTTAAATTTTAGACGGCATAAAAACACCTAGATTACAGAAAGGCAGCATCAGCATTTAATTGAAGTAAGTGATGAAGTTATTTAAAATCGGTCGTCTGAAAATAGATTTGATGGAAGTCATCAAATGCAAATAGTTTTGCAAAACCTGCCTAAAAGAGCTATACTTTGCACCACGGCCAGATGCGCCCGCTTGGACATTATATTCCATAAATAATATAATCAATCAATTTCATATAAAATTGTATTTCAAGTAGAAGTAGAAAATTTAATGATAAGAGGGTTGGGCAGGATATCGGAACCTTAGTTATTAATATGTCCCTCTGTTTATCGTGGTCAACAGTGATCATAATAAAAACTGGAAAGTTTCCCATTTTATGCTGTTTCACACCCCTTTAGTATAGATCGTACAATTGCCTTGGAATTCATAGCGGAGCAATTCATTTCCGAATCGAAAGGAGCAAGAAATACACACACTATCTTGATGACTAGTTGATTGTTATTTCAGCCAGGTACACCACATTAAACGAGGATATCGCTAAGTGCAGAGTTCGGAAAACGTCGTCCACATAGAGATGCACCAATGAAAATTGGCAAATACCTGTACAATGAAACATCAAAAACTTAGATTTTCATTACAGAATTGAAAAAGCGGCATCCGACTGCTCCGCGACCAGGCTGCTGCGGTGCTATGTACTAAACCCATCAAAATAATTCATGTCATCTATTTCCGCCTCTTCTGAACCGACACTTAAAGTCACAAAAGCCATTCCTAGTTAATTAAAACCCAATCCCATGTCATGCATTCAGTGAATCAAAGCACATTACAATTTTCTAAAGACATGTATTTTATGCATACGTGTAGTACTTACGAGTACTCGAACCACTCATGGCACCAATATAAAGTTTTACCGCCTTGGAGTCGGTGTTATGCGCATTTCTCCAGAAAGGTACGTATTTCTAAGTCATTAACCACAAAATATATATATGTGAGGCATGCTAACGCAAAAGCCTTTTATTTCACAAATGCATATCATTTGCATTAGCCAAAGAGGCACCGATGCAACCATCATGCCAGGACGTGGTTAGATGCGGTCTTAAACCAAACCATTGCTTTGCATTTCCTTTTTTTTGCAGAGATTGTATTACCGATGCTGTTGTAGTCGCATCATGTCTTTTTATTATGAATTATCCTATAGACTCGAAGGAAAAGATACCTATTCGTCCAAGGAAAAGTGATAGACTTTCAAAGCATGACCACAATCTTTTTTTACAACTGTCTTTGTACGAGTGGAGTTATCTTGGATGACATGGGAAATATAAATGAAGAGCTGTAGTAGTATGGGGCAGGTTTGGGTTGGTTTTCTCAAGCTTTAAATAAGGAACATATGGCACTCGTATGGGTGTACAATGGGACATCGTTAAAATTGAATGGTTGAGTGAATGTGCCAGCACATTTGTTTGTGCAAAACAAAAATGGGACACGCTCTTGCTTTTTTTATTACAACACGCATGCATTCCGTTTTCGGTGTTGGACACTTGGGACTTACGGTTTGGGGAATCTAATTTGGGTAATTAAATCGTGTCCATAAATCTCAATGATGTAAGATAAAATGATTTACTGAAGATGAAGTGAAGTAATGTTGTTTTTTTTTTGGGGAGCCGCATACTTATGAAGAACGAGAAACTGTTTTCAAAAAGTATTCCACACCGACATGGAACGTCACTGTTGATGTGTGTAACGAGTCATTTAAATGGTTCATCAACCTCGGAGTAAACACGAACTTGTGATTAACGCATTAGTGAGAAATCGAATGAATAAAAAGACTTGTAAGATCAAGGCCAAACCATTCTATTTATTTGTAGAAACAGCTGACTACTTAGCTGTTGCAGATTCGATTAAAATTAACCCAAGTTTAGTTGACTTTGGGTTGATTTTGAAAACCAGGCTTTAATAAAATGTAAACAATTTTACTTGGCACTAGGAGAGGTGACATAAATTTTCTCCTCCTCGGCCATCCTGGTTTAACCCGTATATGTAATGTTTACGCGGATAAACCGGATTCCCTGGCGCTTTTAAAAGAAAATATTCATCACGAAACGGCAGCCATCACGGAGACTACATTCCAGGCGGTCATAAGAACGCAAAGGTTTTTTTTTAAATTGACATGAGCTAAAGGGATTTTGAATACCCTTATAGTATTTAATGTGCTCAAACACTATAACGCACATCGAGGAATTTGATCAAAAGAAAATAGGAGATACCGATGAGCGTTGGTTTATGAATTTCTGCAAATATTAATGGAGAGGAAAGACTAAGCTTGGTAAAGCGTTTCACATTCGTGTTGTTCGGTTGAGTAATGAATCTTTATATTTCATAGTACGTCCGAAGATAGACTTGAGGGTGAATTGATTAGCTTTCATGGCACGAGAATTAATACGGTTGAATTGTTGAATGTATTTGGCAATTTCGTTTGAGAATCTATTGTTATAAAAGCGGTAAAAAAAATGTAATGCAGGGGGCATTGCTATGATATTCGAGCGAGACTATGAAGTTCGCTAAGGTTGAGTGGTTGTAATTATTTTTTGCTGCTCCTCCTATTAACGCGAGATCTGTAAAACATCGTTTACTTCCCGAAACAAATCTTAAAATTAAAAAAAGCCGAGACTTAAGAACAGAGAAAAACTTTATTCGTCTGAATCAACAAAGGGCAAAACTAAGACCAACATATCGTATAACGTTAGAAAGATATGTACGAATACAAGTCAAAAAGAATTCATTGCTACAGTAAGAAGAATAAGTGTAGGTATACATACATAATAATTTATTTTTTAACAAAATCCGAAGGAGTGAAATTTTTATTGCATTGATTAAGACCTAAACATTTCGCTGTGTTTTTAGCGACAACGAATATATGGTCGTTCCAACGAAGATCGTAACTAACACACATATCGAGCATGGACAATTTTTCCCGTTTCGACGATGGAAGTGCCATCATGGATAATGGCTGTGGATTTTGGTTTCGCTATTATGACGAATGACAGCATCTTCTGTGGAAAAATTACAAGCAAACATTGCAACGAAAATCCAGAAGATGTATTTTCACCCATATATAATCTACAACAGTTCAAGAGCAGAGTTAATTATCATCTGGGGCCATAATCTCAGGGCGCTCCTGTTATTTTATAGGTTCACTTCACCTGAGAAAAGTTTATAAAAAAAATAGTTAACTCTTCTTTATTTAATAGTGCTGTCGAGGTTGGATTTCAATGAGGTTCACATATTTTGTCATTTCCACGTCCGAAGATGAAGGTCGTGCATTTGAGAACGAATATGCGAAGCTAAGGGAACTGTAACTGCAGACAAGAGGTGATTTATAACAATGATAAAGAATTTTGTGGACGAAACGGAGCCTTGGGAAACACAGGCATTTTTTTGTGAGAAGCAGACTTGAAACAGTGCAAAACAACTTATTTTGAACGCTTCGAAAGATAACCCGTAGAAGGAAGACTATCATCGATAGCAAAGCAAGCATTTTCGACAAAAGGGCTTTATGACAAACCCTGTCAAATATCAAGTGCAACGATATGACACCAAATCACCCGTGTTGCTACGAAAACTTTAACATTTGGACGATATTGTTTTTAAAAAACAAAAACCTCAATATCCACATGGGGACATGGCGGTCTCCAGATCAGCGAACGGTCAACCAAATCGATCACATTGCGATAGAGGAGAGGTACGCGTCCAGTATTTTGGATGTCCATACATTCCGAGGAGCTGAAATCGACTCGGACCACTACCTTGTTGCAGCCAAGGTAAGAATGTGGATATTCACCACGCCACAAAAATCCAGAAATACGAAAATCGCAAGAGACCGCCAAAACCTTCGCGCAACGGGTATCCCTTAACCTCTCGATTAACACCATACCACCAGCATCGAATGTCGAAGAACAATGGCAACGATGCCAACAAGCCATTAGATCAGCCGCAACTGATGTGCTATGTTTCTCGCGCCCACCAGCAAGAAACCCCTGGTTTGATGAGGAATGCCGACATGTGCTCGCAGCCAAGAACAAGGCCTACAAGGCTATGCTGCAGGTGAAGACGAGAGCTGCCGTTGAGCTCTATAGGCAGAAAAGAAGGGAAGAACACCAGCTTTTCAGAAAGAAGAAAAAAGAGCAAGAAAAGCGCGCGATCGAGGATATATAGAGGAACGAAAAAAAACTTCAAAACACAAACACAAACTTCAAAGCCAAGGATACAAGGCTCGAACAGAATTATGTCGAGATGAACAAATAAATATCGTAGTTGAGACACAGTCGATGCTGAGGACATGGAAGAACCATTTCTGCAGACTGTTAAACGGCGGCGATGAACAACATTTCGTTGTCTTGGTAACAACAGTAAAAACTGCCAACCACCCGACCTGAGTGAAGTGATGATAGCAATATCTAAACTAAAGCTTAATAAGGCTGCCGGAGATGGCGGCCTTCCCGCCGAGCTATATCCGAGCGAAGATGATTTGGTAAGAAACATCCTCAGCATCGTTTGCCCGATCCACAAAAAAGAAGACCCTCTAAACTGCGCCAACTACAGAGGCATAAGTCTCCTCATCAGGAAAGTCCACAACCGATCAAATTTTCACACTTTGGCAGATCAACACCAACTAATCAGCCGCATACGACAGCATTTATAGAGACGAACTATACAGAGCCATGTCTAGTTTTGGTATACCGCCCAAACTCGTCCGTTTGTGGAGGATGACGATGGAGAATTCTCACTGCTCCATCAGGGTCGAAAACAACCTCACCGACACATTAGATACCAAAAAAGGATTTAGGCAAGGCGATGCGCTATCATGTGACTTCTTCAATTTGATTATTGGGAGGATGAATCGAAATTCCCAAGCCAACGCCAGAGGCACAATGTTCCAAAAATCGGTACAACTACTACCATACCCCGACTTTATTAAAATCATTGGTAGGACTCAACGTGATTGCTAGTATTATAGAGAAGGAAGCGGCAAAAATGGGTTTAGCAATAAATGATGACAAGACGAAGTATATGCTGTCAACACGAAGGGATACACAACTTCGATGAATTGGACAGAACGTAATTGACAGATATAACTCTGGGGAAGTACGAGACTTTGTCCATCTCGGATCCGCTATTAACTCTGACAAAAAATTCTCGTCAGAGATTAAACGAAGAATTACTCTTGCCAACCGCTGTTTCTTCGGGCTAAGAAGACAATTTAGTAGTAAAGCCCTCACTCGAAGAACTAAGGGGTTCCTATATAAGACCCTGATCATCCCAGTCCTGCTCTACGGCGCTGAGACATGGACCGCCTCAAAAGCGGATAGAAAAATCCTTGGTCGATTTGAGAGGAACATTTTTCGAAAAACCTTCGGCCCCGTTTGCGTCGACGGGTTATGGAAACGAAGATTCAACCAAGAACTATACGACATGCAACTGGTCAAACAACTCCTTATTGGAAGTTTAAGGTGGCTAGGACATGTAGAACGAATGGATACCAATACTCTGGCTCACAGTGTCTTCGATTCCCAGTCCGACGTCGGACGCAGTAGAGGAAGACCTCGCCTTAAGTGGCGCGCACAAGTAGAAACCGACCTCAACCAACTTGGAGTGCGCAACTGGAGGCAGATAGCTAAGGAGCGGGCTAATTGGAGATTCATATTGGTTGAGGCCCAGGTTCATTCCAGACTGTTGCGCCACTTAAGTAAGTATTTAATAATGCTCATTTTTTTTACTTTTTGTTGCAACTTAATGTCGATTCCAAATTATCTTTCCGTGAAAGCAGATCCCATTACATTAATTATACATAAAAAAAAATTAAAAATAGTAATCCAATTGTCTATGACGCATACAAAATATCAATCTAAAACTCATGCAAAATGTAAACAAAGACTTTCTTTGAAAAAAAAAAACGAATCGTCCATTTCCTAAGGCGACAAAGTTGCTTCGACATTTATTAGCACATGTCATCTATTTATAGCCTAGATCAAAAACTAATTTAATGTCTCTCAATGACACAGTCCTACTTGTTGACAAACACCAAATTAACCCACAGTCGTACGCAGCGTTGCGTAAAGGCCGTAAATTCCGCTACAATATTGCGCACATCGTCATCTTTTGAATGTTTAAATATAAATCTGTCGCGATTTTGATCATCGCTAGTCATCTCATCAGCCACCTAATACAAATACCAAATAATATCGAATGTATAAACCACTTACCACTAGCCGAGGCACACACCAGAGGTGGCACACCAAGTCACAGCTTCGACATTTCACCACGGTATTCGACCCATTCAGCGCAGCCGCATGACAAATCTGACACAGTTTCCCCTTTGCTGGATTCCAAGAGAAGAACTCGTGCACACCAACAACACGTCCTCGTTTACCATGTTGGCTCACCGGTGTCGGCGTCATCGAATGTGCGTGCATTTCCCCATTCTCATTAGAAGCGATGACAACAATCTCAGCACGGGGTTTTCTCAATGACGCATCTGGTTTGTTGTTGCCAATGAGTGTGGTCGGAGTGTTGGATGATAGTTGCGTAGCATGTTGAAAGCTACTCCCGCGCTGAATGGTTTGACTGGAACCTACGTTCTTCGGATGGAGAGTGATTATGCGAGTTGTTGTTGCCGTCGCATAGTTGGTATTGTTGTTGTTGCTGTCGTTGCCCTCATTGATACGAAGGTGCGTGCCATGTTTTTCTACGATTCCAACAATGTCTTCCTCGTCAATGAATGGAATAGTGTCACTGCCGCCGCCGCCACTTTGAACACCTGTTGCTGTTGTTGATGGTATTTTGGATTGGTAGTAAGCTTGACCATGGCTTTGCATGGCTATGGTTGACCGTTGATGGTCAGTGTAAACACTTTCGTGATTTGCACTGGAGTGTTGGAAATCATGATTGTCAGGTTGCTTCGATAATGACTTGTCAAAGGGCAATCTGTCATAGTGGCCAGTATTTGAGTCCTCACGGCGGGACGCCGTTGTCTTGGTCGGTCTATTTGCTGATGATGGCTCATTTGGGCGGTTGACTTTACCTTCAAAGATCAACTGGCTGTATGTGGTGTCTTCATCTTCAGCGACTAGTGGCCGAGGCGCTGCTGCATTTGCATTGAGGTCAACTGCATCGGTTGAGAATTTTACGTTTCCCGGCAGCGGCGGTTTGGTTGGGCTGCTTTGTTGTTCACCGATCGGGGATTGTGCGTATGAATCTTTGGCATTTTTTGCGCTTTTCTTTGAGCGCTGCTTTTGCTTGGTGGAAGACTTGACGAGCAGTTTACTGTCATCGGGGTAATTATTGTTGAAAGCGATTTCCTCCGACTGATTGACATTTCTTTGGAAAGGGGCATTGATTATCTTTTGATTGTTGGCATCTTTTGAAGGGGTTTGAATTATTTTAGCGTTTCGCTTGTCATTCCGCTGAAAAGAGAGAAACAAAAACACAGATGTTTTTATAATTTAAAGTGACAGCCAAGTAAATACTATAGGTGCTTGAACGTTTAGACAGATGGCTGTGCGACAGAGTGCAGATACTATGCTATTGACAATATTTACTCGGATTGAGGCTAAGGCATGTGATTGCTATTCATATCGTGCTTCACACATTAACGACGATGATAATTGCTGACTGTTTCTTTTCGTTTGGGTTCTCCATCCGTGTTTTGGTGTGGAGAAGTGAAATGTGTAGGTACTTGGCTTTAGTATGTAAATGAATTGGCCGCCAGGTATGTTGCAAAATCGATTCAAATTCGGTAGTGAGCGCTATCGTAAAATGTTGGGTAAACCTTTAAGTGAAGATAATAGCTTTAGAATACGGAATTTAGAAGTAATACGTTAATATCAAGTCGATGGGGTTGAATGTCGGAAAACACAACCTTCAGGACACCACGTCACTGCATGATGCCATCCAGTTTACTAGATGCCCGAATATAACACGCTAAAACAATGCCGAAAAAATGCGATAAAATTTAAACTCGAAAAACGTAAATCAAATATCCCCTCATCTTTTCCTTTAATACCTGAATCTTAAGCTGATGTGTTAAGTATCTCCCAGCCACAAGCAAGAAACCGCTGGTTTGACGAAGAATGCCGACAGATACTCGCAGCCAAAAGTGAGGCATACAAAGGAAAGTCGCAGATAAAGACGAAAGCGTCCTATGTGTTTTATAGGCAAAGAAGAACAAGTTTTCAGAAATAACAAAGCTGCGATGGTTTGGAGACTAGTCACTGAAGAAATGACGTTCGCTAGTTTACCAACAACCTGATCGGTCAATTTCAGTGTTGTTTTAGCAGGGAAAGTCTACACTGATTAAATCTTCACACTTCGGTGGATCCTCCAAAAAAAAAACAAAAAGTCAAAATGGATACCCGTTTTCATCGATTTCAAAGCCACACATGACAGCATTTATAGAGACGATGATTAGGATTGGTATATAATATAATATTTCACTGTATCACTGTATCAATATAAATCAAAGTGAAATCATTCAGCAAATAGATCCACAGAATGGATGAAAATATGTCTTTCATCCACAGTACATTGACTTTTACAACACATTTGCTTACGATTTCAGTTCACCTTCACTCTGGATAAATCATCGCATCGGGAAATAAAATTTTTCTTCAATGTTGATATTGTTCATCTTGAATGAAATGCATTTTACACTTAACCACGTAATAATAAAAGCTGATTAGCTAAACAGTAACTAACTTTTGACATTTGCACGAGTACTACTTATAGAAAAAAAAAACAGCAGTTAGTCATTGATTAGCTAATTAGCATTTAAATCAACTAATATTGGGTTATCATTTTAGATAATTCCTCTAGAATGAATATTCAAAGTGCTATATGTAAATATTGCTTCAAATTTTTGAACCATCTAGAAAGAATTCTGAGAATACAAAAGATGAGCAATCTATTAGCTTATTTCAATAATGCTTTTAAAAGGCACCGTTCATGATTTTTGCCTCATTGAAAAAAAAAACAATACTACACAGTACCTCTGTCCATTGTTTCAAACTTTTCTTCCATCGTAGTCTTAGAATAAAAAATGCGGTCCGCTGAGGTTCTCGGATTAAGGTGCACACTTTCGCCAATACCTGCATTATAATCCGTTAAGTGGACAGAATGAACAAGGGAATATGCTTGGTTATAAATCAGAAAACCACTTTCGCGAACTTTCTTTACAAACTTGTGCGTACAACAGCTGCAATTGGTCCGAAGTTGGTGCATTATATCGAAGTAACTTTTCAATAATTTCAAATTTTGTTCAATCGTTACCGAGGAAATAGAAATATAAATATTTTGGACGCATACCTGCCAGTGTCAAATTAACATATCATTCAAAAAGAAACCAACAGATGGTCCACCATTTAACTGGTACGCTATGACTATAGAATTGATGATTCGGGACTACTTTTCGGAACACGCTTTTGACGTTAATGGTGAGGACGGATTTAAGGTTGATTCTCAGTCGTTTTGCTTCGATGGCTGCTACAGCTTTATCAGTAATTTATTTAACGGTGTCTACTGTTTAGCAAGCTTTTAAGGATCCAAATCCAAACTAATGATGCGCCTTTTTTTCAGAGATTGACATTAACTGTAGATGATATTTTCTGCGATATTTGTACAGCTTCCCTAATAAAGTTGATTATCAAAACGAAAAACCATATTGAAAATACATTGTTTCCCTTTTTGAAACAATCTACACAATACGTTTGTAAATAGAGTTACGTACTTGATACATAACTTTAATCGACCCAGCCACTCAAGTGTAACACTCTGCCTTCCTGATGAGTTTCTTGAACTCATTTCCCTATATTCCACTTCTTATCAATAGCCGATCCGAACATATATATTGAATCTGTTCAGAAACCAGCTTTCGAGCAATTAGCTACGTCCAATTTAGCCTTGGACTAGTCCTTGAATCACTTCAAGGCATTTGATTGATTCATCTGCGATCATAAGCACTTCTCAATCGATTAATTGATTCAAGTTTAAATCTTAATCCGTTCCAATATACAAATGGGGTGAACATGAACATACATGTTTTTTTTCTTGTTTGAATAATCTATCCAAAGTGGAACATAATAAGAGGAGAGGGTTTATAAATAGATTTTTAATTACCCGCCTATATTATAGGGCACATGTCTGCGATAATTGAAGTGGGTATTCTCAGCCGATGGATGTGTGAAGAGGGAAGAGGAGCCACACAACACTTTTATGAATTTATCTCTCTACAAGATTGGATTTAAGATGTTATAGTGAAAGTGGCAATATTAGGATTGTTGTGCTATAAATTACAAAAAAGGGAAATTGTCCAGATGGAGTTTGGGCACGAATTTGTTGTCTTTTGTCTTTATGGGAATTCCTTTTGAACTATTAGCCTTGACTAATAGAATTTGATGATGTAAGACTATAAATGGAGATAATTAAGTTATAGTGACGAAGATAGGTAATTATGTATGGATATTTATATTGTCTTAGGGTATGCAATGTAAAGTATTAGGTTAGTTTGTTGTATATTAAGTGTCAATCTGACATTGGATGACCTGAATCCACAGGAAAATAAAAAGGAAAACAGTAAATAATAATTAGCATTATTGGACAACTGTAGCAAACGGTATCCTACCTCTGCAGCTATTATTGGAATATGTATTTTATCTTCTTATTCTATTAACCTGGTCTACTGTTAAATACTTGGAATTAAGCGACTTTGTTCGATATTTGACTGATGCTATTACAGTATTTTTTTATATATATTTTTTTTGAAAACCCTTGCAAATTATAGAAAGGTCTGATTTTAGTCTAAACTCAACAAAAGCTTTCTTCCGAAAGTACATGTTCGGTAATCTTATCATCTCCAGGGGCCTTATTTTTCATAAGATTTCTGGAATGACATGAATTTTATTCGAATTTATTCCTCTTATAAGGCTGCCGGAAATGACGGCCTGCCCGCCGAGCTTTATAAAGCAGGCGGAGATGACTTGGAAAGAAACATCTACCAACTCATAAACCAAATCTGGTCGGAAGAAAGTATGTCTGAAGAATGGAACCTCAGCATCGTTTGTCCGATCCACAAAAAAGGCGATCCTCTAAACTGCGCCAACTACAGAGGTATAAGTGTCCTCAACATCGCCTACAAGATACTATCTGCCGTAATATGTGAACGCCTGAAACCGTTTACCAACAACCTGATCGGCCCTTATCAGTGTGGTTTTAGACCAGGAAAGTCCACAACCGATCAAATTTTCACACATCCAAATCGATACCCACCACCTATTCATCGATTTCAAAGCCGCATACGACAGCATTTATATAGACGAACTATACAGAGCCATATCTAGTTTTGGTATACCGATTCTTGAGAGGATTGTGCAAAACTCAGGAGCCAACACCAGAGGCATAATTTTCCAAAAATCGGTACAACTATTAGCGATGACATAGCCCCGTTTGCTAGTATAGATAATGAAGCGGCAAAAAATGGAGCTAAGGACCGGCCTAATTGGAGAGCTAACACGTTAGGATGTCATCTGAAAATTTTGTTCGAAATGGTCGCTGAAAAGTTCCGCCTTTTCTTTATCTTTCTTAGCCCATTCACCATTGCATTTTGGTTTTCGGTACTGAATTGCTGAATTTGTTGTGAATTGCTTCTTATTAGGAGTAATCTTTCATGTGACACTCTGCGCGACTTCAATATACTTATAAATTTCCTATTCAAGTTCGAACGACGCGGGCGATTGATGAGATGATCTTTAAGTAATCTTTTCTCGCAATCTATTTTAAAGGCATTTCAGTCAATTTACAAACAGGATTACCGGCGAAATAAATATCGAGATCAATACCATACCGGCCTGGTAAAGTACTTCGCCTTTAGAAGAAAAAAACATTTAGTTAAACTTAAAATCAACAAACAATAAAATTGTTTATACAGCACTGTGAATTCTGTGTAACAGTTTTAATTATGGGACTCATTTGCTTAGAGCTTTTGATGAATTTTTCTTTTTACAGTTTTTCGAAAATGAGTTTACAAAAAACACAAATTTTTGGCCGAGCTTTCTCACAATCATCCATGAATGCGTGTGTACTTCTTTCATGATGGTGGGACCTCGTGTTTTATGCCGACTTAGAAAGGCGAATTTGAGATACTCTTTTCTTGGCAACTGATACCACTCCGATGATTTGTCAGATCATCGCGAGAGGAGATCCAGTGAAAAATCATTTAGGTGTTGCTACGACGTTGCATCGCACTAACCATTGTGCAACTGAGCCCGTCCGAATATAAGTTTACTAAGGCTCAAAACACACCGGATAAAGCAAAACGTGTTTTTTTTGTTTCCTGAAGCAAGATAAATTGTTTCTTATGAGACAACTCACACCAAAGAAAACGAAGTTAAACACACGTTTTTGTTTTGGTGTATTTACGTGGTGGTTGAAAATGCATGTCATTGTATACGAGCAACACACAGCGAATGAGAAAAAAAACTGTTTCGAACCAGCTTTGTTGACGATATTTTCCTACTTTCCTAAGGCGCAACACACACCAAATGACACGAAACATAAAAACCAAGGAAAAACAGAAAAACATGTTTCGTTGCAAAACAAAATTTTGATACGATAATTCGTATCTTTTATTCTGATAGCATTTTTGAATTTTGGATTACTCCCAGCAAATAATCAACATTTCAATCCGCATTCTGGTGAAATTATTAAATTATATTAAAAAACCTAATAATTCTGTTATTAAAATTATTATCACATCCTCAGCATTTTGTTTTAGATTATATGGATGCACCCGTAACTGTCTGCTATTTCCATCATCCATCATTCCATTCCACAACATGTTAAACAACACTGAAAGAGAGTAGCAAATACCATTATAATTTATTTCAACGCTCACCAAACGAAACAAGAAAAAAAATGTTTTGTTTTGTTACATTCTGCTTCGTTTGGTGTGTGTTTATATAAAAAAAATGTTTTGACTATCGAATCAAAAACGTTTGATCAGGTGTGTTTTCAGCCTAATACTGCTTTGTTCTTCTAGCCTGGAAAGATTTAAAAAGAAGGCTTAGGAGACTAGATTCGATTAGACATGGCTTTGCTTTGATTTTTATGATACGGCCTGAGCATACGTTAGCGTAGTCCCTAATGTGTGGTTTCTCCTTCAATGTTGCGTCTATATGCAATATTTAAAAAAAATCCAAAGTAAACAATCTGGCGAAATTAATAAGCACTAACAACCATTCTGCGTTTGTCATAAATGTACTTCTTTATTGCTTGTTGTTAAATTAACTGTCTATCTGTGTACAAGATTATTGTAAAAGAACAATGACAATTGACAATATAACTTGGTCAAGCACTGAAATTAATATAAAAAGGGGCTTATAGGAATGGGAATTTTTAATTTCTTTTAAGCTTCTCTGCATTTTTAAGGTTGCTACCGAATACAGTTCACAAAATTATGTTGGCCCAGAAACTAACCAACTCTGGGCTTTTTCAGATCAGTGCTAAATAGTAGTTGACTGCATGTTTTTCTGCTTGAACAGAATATGGCCCTGAAGCAACATGCCTTTCCGGTCTTTAGCTAACTTCCCCCATTTTTGCACTTCAAGTGGGTTGAGAACGGTTTCTCTGAATTGAAGGCTCTACTGACCGAAGTATTAGTATCTATTTGCTTTACATGTCCTAGCCATCGTAAACAGCACGTACGTACGCACACGCAAACGGAGAATTTTTTCTCAAAACAATCAATGATCTGTTCATACACTTTTAATACGATCCGTGCTTTAATGCCGCAGAGCAGGACTCACATTATCAGGGTGTTACATATAATTATTAGAAATGGCTTTATTAATAATTGGCATTCTTATTCCAAAAAACAGACAAAGTGATTCTCAGTTTTATTTCTGGTGCAGTGCCCTACGGAGCAATAATGTCGGAGTATGAAATAGTTCCATAGATTTATAAAAAATAGCCCCTGTTGTTGGCTCGGGAGTTTTTCACAATTCACTCATGAATAATGTTTACGAAATCACATGACAGTGCGTCACATTGTGTAAATTCTTTTTTGTTATCAAATGATTTAGTGAATTCGTTGACGACCTTGATTGACCAGGGATAATTCCTTATCGCCATACTTCACAGGCAGACTTGTTTGTACGGTATACCAAAGCTACAAATGTGTCTATAAATGATGTCGTATGCGGTTTTAAATTCGATTATTATAAAACAGGTTAGTAACTTACTCGATGTTACGTTTGCTGCACTCAGTAGCTTGTTTGCCATCTCTTGTCTAATACTAGGATGTGGGGCTTTAATAGTGTTGCAAGCAAGTTCAAAGTGTATAGCTGGCCCACACCTAACTAGTTTGTCAGTTTTCTTTTGCCTGCGATGCCTGAGTTGACTATGACCTGCAGCATATCAAAGAAATAAATTTCAAAATATAAAATCTCCCATATCACGTTCTACAGTTTAACCAAATGCTGCATATCAAAAACATAAAATACTTTGAGCTACTATTACCCTATACAGTAAGAATTACTTTTATTGCCGCTTTTTTTTTTAACTTTTAAAGTGAACATAATACACTCCAAAAGCGCCCTGAAAGTGTGCTCCCAGATGCTTATTGACTCTGGTCTTAAATTTATGTAGATATTATATTGATGAATATACGCCTTCTGGAAGTTAGTTGTCTACTATAATGAAATTTCGAATGTCAAGACGTGTTTTTTCAATACCATAGTGCAATATCGCCTTTGTTACGGCTTCATAGGCGTAAATGATTTGAAGAAGAATCATACCTCGACATCCAACTTTCAACAATCTTCATATAATGGTAGGAGTTTACATCGTCACCCTGTTTCGCGTTTTATTATTAACCTTGAAAGAAAAGTATAACTATGGTGGGACTTAATTTACTTTCCTTAAGGACAAGTCGGTCTATATTTTGAGTAATTTCTGTATTTTGAGAGCACTGCATGTTGCTATTTTTGCTTCCGGTCGCATTCGGGACCTACATGCCTACATACTGCTGCCATCCCTTGAATTTTCTTCCTGCCAATCTCCATATTCAAAAAACCTATCTCACTAATAAAGTGCAGAAGATTGAGGTGAAGACGAACTATGGCTATGTAAATCAATTTGTTCAAGTCAAACAAAATTTGATTGCGTTGATTTCTTTGTTCACTCATGATGACGAATAGGTTGATGCTATCAATGTCCCCTTGACAACATTCTAAAACAAATTAACAGCTATAACAAAACTCTCTAACTAAATACCGTGACAACTGACCATATCAACCCTCGTATGCATGGTTCCGGTTTACCACCAAAGACAAGGCCGTTCCTTGTTAACTATAATAAATATCCATCCTACGACATTGTCCATTAATACCGTAACAAATTACACCAAAGTACATAGCACAGCTTATACTCTTTAAAAAAAAAACCGCACGAAACACCTTGACATTCAACAATTCCAACATAAACCATTGCGCTCACTTTACTCAAAGGCGACTCTCCGATTTTTTATTTATTTTTATTTTCCCACTTCCTGGATTCAGTTAACTACATGTCATGCTCTGTTTACGACAAATTAAAAAAAAAAACTTCAACTTCACCAGTATTTCATTTGTCTGAACTAATTTACAAGTCACGAGCTCAGCTACTCATGCGATTTAATTATTGCCGTGTGTCAACTGAACAATGTTACCGAAGTGATAATCTCATCGCGTGTTTGGAATGACACGCCCCTTCAACATTGAACACCGTATTCTGCTTCTGCAGTGTCTCAGGCTCATTTCGAGTACAACCAACCAACACGGGAAGTGCCATTTTATTGTGCAAAAATTCCAACCACTCGCAGCAGGGTTCGGGTATCGACAATCAACAGAGTACCATCCAAATGCATCAGCGGCAGCCCGAATCCGACGTGGAACAAGAACAATATCAGTGGTGCGATCCAGAGAGCAAATGTTTTAATGGGAATCACATTCACAAGACTTGAGCGTTGCACAGCAAGACAGGATCTCAGATAAACAATGCACTTCGAATTCAGAGAGTGTGTACAGAGAGAGAGCAGCAGCTGCGCCTGTTGTTGTCGATGCTATTTGCTTGATCAGTGCTTGATCAGTGGTTTAGCTAGCAACCGGGGGAACATACCTTTTGTCCATTCAGCAAACGCATCTGACAAAGCATCCGGTGCGAGGAGTTGAAGAGTTGCTGCTCATTTCATTTAGCGCGGGGACAACCAAGTGATTGTCTCACTGAGATAAGTAACGGGATTAGGGGGATATAAATCTTTTAATAAGGACTTATTGTTCGCATTTCAAAACGACTTTGATTTTTTTTTATCTTTTCTGAAATCTGGTTCCAGTTAATGACGTTAGGGATGTAGGTTAATAATGTAGAGAAATCGATTTGTTTGGAATTTTGTTTGTAGTTGTGCGATTGATGATGTCATTGTTTAAATGCATAACGGCTTTGAAAATACAATAATTTTTTATGCTGGGTACAAAATATCTTTTGTATTACATATAAAAATTAATGTTGAAAGATACGAATTGATTTTAATTTGTAATAATAATTTGGCATGTTTAATAAGTCTAAACTGCAAAAAAATTAACATGAAAAGCTGTAATGATATAATCATACAATTTTCTAAAGACTTGGAGACGTTAATAGGGTCTGGTCCCTATATAATTTAAAAGAGAAATATTGCATTTCTATTTAAAATAAAAACCTTATTTGTCCTCATTGCCTGGTTCTGTTGCCAATGTCTTTGTTATACACTACTTTTTTGATATCGAAAAAGTAAATTTTGTGAGTTGGTTTCTCCATTATTCCAGGTTTCATTTACATTTTAATGAATGCGATTTTAGAAAAAATAAACGGCCCAACACAACTCGGACAAACTTTCCAAGACATTCAAAGGATTATTGCGTTTTGTATAAAGTTTGAAAAAATCTAAGAAAAAACTCAGTGAGAAATTTCTCACTCAGTTTTTCATTTTTATGCTAAATTTTCAACTTCCGTAATACCTTTTTTAGGAACAAATATGTGCAAGAAGATGTATTAAGAACATTCACATTAACTTAGCTATCGAATTTAATAATTAGATATATAAGAAGGCTACAACTAGCGGTGCATACTGTTTAATAATCGCATCCTCAAAAAAAATTTTAAAAAGTCGGTGTGGTTCAAAATAGTTTACAGTAAAAGAAAATAACCCTAAAAGTGGCTATGGCCAAAAACCAATTACATTATCTAAATATCGTGCTAAGACATTTTTGACTAAAAGCCAGTTATTGATCCTCTTATTGAGGGATCAGCATTAGAGAAGCATCAGGCTTTTATGTGCATACGCTCCTACAGATGAAACTACCGGAATTCTACGACCTCCTCGACGAAGCCTTTTAAAGCCTGTCCGGAATCCGATATGTACTTGTGAGCTTCAATGTGAAAATCGGTAAGGAAATCACCTTCGGCCGGTTAGTTGGAAAGCACCGCCTCCACGAAACAATAAAAGCTAATGGCTTCAGACTAACAGACTTCGCGGCACCATGTAATATTGTTATCAGCAGCACTAGGTTGCCATAACTTCGTATCGACAAACAAGACACCCTGGCGAACTCACGATGGTCGAACCGAAAACCAGAAATGTAAAGCTGATGCAAACATTCCGGCGTTTGCGGTGATGTACCCCAGATCACGAATGTTGCAAAATTAATTAACAAGTTGGATTTTGACATTGGTGTTGGTGTTGGTTTTAGTGTTAGTTTATATTGCATGTTGTTCAAACTCGGAAACGTATTTACAACTCCATCACACAGCATATAGCCTCGTCTCAACTTCGAATTTTCGTGCTTTCAAAATAAGGAAGATATGTTTCCGTACCCATGTAAAACGTTGTTAGACCTGTCTATCTTTAGCGATTATAAAATCTGACGTAGCGAGGTATCCGTCGGAGCGGACAATTTTCCGCATCGCATACTTCGTCAGAGGCTTAAATTCCATTCGAGGTATGTCTCATCGGGGAAAAATCATTTCACTACAATTCGTAAATAAATTCCGCGAAAAATTTGTGTCGGAGAAAATCGGAAAAAGAATTGCACTTATCTGTCAAAAATTTCACGAAAAATGCATCTGAACGCAATTTTCCGGGATGCGTCGGAGAAATATTCCCAACCCCGATCATCGAAGCTAAAATCCTCCGGACCTTACAAAATCGGAGAATTTTCCACTCCGAAGGATACCTCGCTAGGGCCGAATAACTTTGATGTATATTGCCAAAAATGTAAGCTTGAGTTATCCCGCATCTATATTTCATTATTCAAATGGTTTAAAAAATTGCATGGATTGCAAAAATTACAAATTTGCAAAAATGCTTGACAAATTCCTGAAACATAATTCAACAACCCGTTAATGTTGATATTGTGCGTGATATTTCATGTCATGTTCGTTGAACAATGTCTGCCAACTATATCTTACGATGTGACGTCAAATCAAACCGACCTCACCCTTTCATACCAAGAAATCGAAAAATCGAAAAGGATGTCTGAGCTGTATTTGAAGACCGAGGCGAAGATAAAACGATGAAGATAACCTATCCACCCTCGACTATTAATATTCAATTCACAGAACTGCACCCATCCACCTCAGCCTATCCGAAAAGTGTCCGCTTAATCGGCTTTCGATACATTTCTGGTATACTCCATTTATAGATGTTCAATGTCGAAAATAGAAAACCAATAAAAACAAACAACAATTTTACACCTACAAGAGGCGGCAGTGACTCTGACGAGTTCAAAATGCCTTCCACAATCCCGTCAGGCCGTCACACTCGAACATCGACGGTGCGTCTCCAGAATTCGCTGCTGAATTATTATCTCTACGCCACTATGAAATTGAAAAATGAGCAACATAACGATTAGTTCCATGACTGACAAAGAGTCCAAAAAGGAGTATAAATTATCCACTCCAGTGGTTCTATGCTTATAATTTAAAGCATAACTACCGCTGATACCGCCGCTCCACCGCTTCATGCATACGATGATGATGATCACCACCACCTTCATCATCGCAGTCAAATGCCATATGTTCCCAATTTCCCATATCATTTGGATCACCCAATTCGTTGTTTTTTTGTCGTCTACGTTCGGTATTCAAATGATTCACAACTGACTTTTTAGATTAGAACCAAGCACTCACAGAGTGCTGATTGAAATTGTTTAGGTGTACGATTTGCGTTCGGATTTAGCACGACGAACGCTACTAACAGCGCAGATACGAATCGTATCTGCTGCGGTCAAAAGTTAACCGGCGACAACAAATGGATCTATAAGCGACCGTTCAGGGTATGAGTGTTTTTTAGAAACACAGCCGTACGTGCACATGACATCAATGCATTTGTTAGAGATGGCGAGCTTTGGGCCCCCGTTGCGTTGGCGCTGATGTCAGATTCGGTCTATTTGGTTCAAGTATAATGCGAATAATACACTGATAAGCGATTTCCTTTTAGTCTTCCAACGCGTACGCTCACGGGTATTTTTTTTTTTAAATATAGACGCCGAACTTTTTTTTAAAACGAACGCACTCATTGAAGATCTCGTATTAGCTTGGCGCTGCGCTGGTGCAAAAGCAGATGGGGGATTATCTGAATCTGGTTGAATTATACTCGTATTGAAGGAGGAGGGTGGGCATGTGTTTAAATCGTTTTCATATGCGCCGCCAACTGTAGTTTAAATGTTTTTCTTTCTCTTATTTGCCTCTAAGAGGATGATTGTTCAATTTAATTAATCATTAGCGCTGTGGTTCAATTAGAATTCGAACATGGGAACGGGCAAAATACAGATGCTCTAGATTTCCTTTTATTTTTTCGTGAAGGATGATTAGGATTTTGTTACGCGCCGTAAATTTCTGATAAATGACATCATTTGAGTATTAATTTTGAAAATATGGTTAACATTCCTTTTGCACCATCTGGAATTTTTAAATACGTGTCAATTCAATGCCATGTTGAATGGCATTTGCATGTTATCAATTGAATGAATAATGAGTTTGGGTGGGCCAGTATCTAGCAATCTCTGTGGAAGAGCGTTGATGAAATGCATGCAATTGGTTTTACCAGCAACCACCAAAGCGAGAGGTTAGTCGGGTTCTTTGAGGCATGTAAAACTGCAATAAAATAAAACTTCATGTAAAGGGGGGATATTTATAGGTAGGGATATAAATTCTGGTTATCAAAAGAGGTTTTAGTAGAGACGTATGTATATTTCTATGAGCAAGGGTTTAATAATATAAATGCGGTAGGTACGTCAGACATTATTTATTTTTTAGTCTACCCTATTTCGTTTCACCACTCTTTTTAACATTTGGCGGTCAGTAGCTGCCGGTATTTACTTTCTTGACGGAGCGTATATTTAACACACCCGTTATATTACGGCGGTTAAATGGTAGGCAAATAGAATTATGTACATGAAAATACAAGCGCTTTTATCTCGATGATACCTAAAAATTCCGACTGACTGCCTTCACGTGGCGAAAACTGGGTACCTATTACATTAATTGGAGATGGGATGGGACCTATTCCTTCCCAGACAGTCCCAGTAAGGCTGGACGAAGTGAGCTGGTCTGACATATTCGGAAAAAAAGTGCATTTACTAAGAGATTATCCAACGGCTAAGAGATTGAATGCAGCTTTGTAAGAGGCGGGTGCACACAGATTAGAAGTCGTATTCATTGAAGACATGAGTGAACCCATGGTTACAATACACAAAAGGCCAAATTCGCCAGCACTTATGCAATGACGGAAAAAAATTAGATTCTACAAAAAAAAAACTTATGAGCAGCTGCCCAAGTATGACTTTAAAATCCTGCTGCACGGTTTTGCTAAGGTAGAAAAAAAACATATTTTGCAGTGTAGAAAGAAATCATGATAATTTACTTCGGTGTGGAAAAAAACCTCACTATACCCAACACACGATTCCCTCACCTTGTAATCCATAGAAGACATGAAACGCCTCCTGCGGACAGTCTACGGACTAACAACCGTTCAATCAAATTGACCACATTACAATAGACAGATTGCACTCTTTCAGTGTTTGGATCTCCAATTCTTTCGATCAGCTAACATCGACTCTTGACAATTTTTTTTATTGCACAACAAAGGCAATCATTCGGATATGCAACACTCGGCAACAGCGACTTTTAATGAATGCAACCTTTAGATACTGCCAGGACAATATACCACCAGCATCTAATATCGAAGACGAATGGAGACGATATCCACCAGCTATAAGGTCGGGTGAAGCTAATGTGCTTGGAAAACACGCAGAAACCTCTGGTTTGACAAAGAAAACCGACAGTTGCTCGCAGCCAAAAATGCGGCCTATATAGATGAACGAGAGCTGTCACTGAAGTTTATAATCATAGAAGAAGAGAAGAACGCGTTCTATTCAGTATTAAGAAAGTACAAAAAAAAAGGCCGCGGTGTAGTGGTAATGTGTTCGCCTGTTGAGTGGACGGTTGAGCGTTCAATCCCAGCCAAAATCCATTTAACTTTTACTCAAAAGAAATAAAAAAGGTCGGTTGGTTTACCTAAGAGTATGGCACCCATCTTGAAATTTCTTCAAATTTAACGAACACAAAAAAAGCAGTGACTACCCGTAGTTAGTTCGGACATCACCCATGGAGTAAGTCTCCACTACATCCAAAATCGTTCCTATCACTCTCTTTCTTCCCTTTCTCCAAAGCTCGTACTGTGGTTACATATAAAGGGTATTCATAACCTTGAGTGCGTGTAAATTAAAAAAAATACATTTAGAGAGGTACCGCTCCATGTATGATATTCGAAAGTCTTACCAAAGTATAAAACGGTCCGATCGGAATCCTATCGACATGAATTAGGACATTAGTTTTTAAGTCACATTAGATAATGAGGATATCGAAGGACCACGTCTGCAGAATGTGGAACGATGATGGCGAACAATCTTCCACTGTTAGGAAGCTTTAATTGGGTAAAGATAGCGATATATATGTTAAGCTTTTAAAGGCTGTAGGTAATAACAGCCTTCCTGGCGCACTATATAAATCCGATTTGGTCGGATGAAAGTATGCCTGATCTCAGCAACGATCCCTGCAAAAATCGTTCAAGTTCAGACACCGAGACACATACCCTATTTATCGATTTCAAAGTAAAGTGGAGTTAGCAGGGGCTAAATAGGCATTCTGATAATGAATCCCACAATTTAAATGCTAAGATGAGTCTTGAGGAGTATTCGCTATTGGAGTCAGCTCGCTAAACTAGTTGAAGACGATTGTTTGTTCAGACCCAGGTACGTTGACTTTTGAATGCATGTCGGTACATTTAAGATACTGGGTACGTGTCCCGAATTCATGCGCACATGTTCGGTTTGGTTGCCGGTTCGGTCGTTAAGTGTTTTCGAATATTGAAGGGTCAACGTTTACAATCTATGGCGGCCATATTCTTTTGGCTGCGTCTGTCAAATCTCTTGATTATTATTCTGTCACTGATGCCATATCACCATGGTAAGTTGCACGTCCAAATAATAAAACATTGTTATCAAAGTGATAACGTTGAGCCCATTTTAAAGTAGTAGCGGTGGTCATCAATGTCGACTTGCGAACATTTGGTGCCCAAATTCCGGATGACAAGTTTGGTAAGCAATCAACCATCAACCAGAAAATCTGGCGACAACATCGCCGTTGTCAGTCAAGCAGTGCAGAGGAACCCGAAGGAGTCGATTCCTTGTCGTGCACCAGTACTTCGCAGACTTCAACATACCGAATTTTGCGTTGGAACTTGGGTTTGCATCCCTACTAGATCCAACTGACCCAGGAATTCACAGTTATTGACCATAGACAACGCCTTTTTTTCACTGAGTGGGGCTCGTAGCGTTTGGAAGGGACTCAAATTTTGTAGAAAATCCTCATCATTTTTTGATGAATGGCTATGTTAACAAGCATAAGGGGTACATGCTATTTTTCACAAAATGTCGTATTTGGATCGGTGCTGCAGCGTCATTTATCCATGTTTCTTTGAAAACAATGTCGGTGATGCCATCACCGCCAACGTCGAGAGGTCAAATTAAAGGATGGTGACGAGCGTAACGCCAACATGAATTATGCCAACTAAGCATGTTTAATATAAGCATACACCGATGTATCTGACAATGTCAGCCCTACTTAAGCTATTTCATCCAGCTGTAAGTGGAGTTCATTTTCCAAAATCCCTAAATTACCTTTCATCGAAAAAATCGTCACAAATTCTTATGAATCTAGGCATAGGCATACATAATAACAGACAAACTGTCAACTCGACAACAAAAATGTATCTGCACTTCAAGGATTAACAAAAAATATCCTGTTTAGAAATTGTCTCGAAATCAATACAACTGCTCAAAAGATTAAGACACAGAAAAAACACTTCATTCCCTCTCGGCTGTCAATCATCCAAAGTACTCTTCCAGATAAATCCACAACAAAAGTCATTTGGACAACTCATTACCACTTCGATTTATTTTTATCACAAGTACCTATACGTACATACTTCCGCACTTAAACTGTTACACTGAATTCTACTCGTGTATTAAACAGGGTGGTCGCGTGTGTCCCCAGCACACGACGTACCACATTCGGAATGGTTCAAGAACCATTCTTTCACGTGTCAAGCTAAAGAAAAGAAAAAGAAAAAATACCCTCCTTCGACAACATGTCCAAGCGCCAAAAGTGTTAACATTTATGTCACATTTGACATTAAAACATTACTCGATGTCCCCGGCCGATCCCACAACTTATTTACAATTCCAGTCAACAACAAATAGCTAGCTTGTCTGCCCCATGTAAGCATTTAAAAACAGAACTCCATTCAGGCTTCGTATATCGTATTTATAGTCAAGCGCGTACAGAGTATACCCGTCCGCCCACCTGTCTTGCCACATATAAGTGCTTGGGTGACTTACGGATTTGTAGCGGCCGAGACATGCACGGAACTGTCATAGACAACTAAATATTGGCAACAGCCAGCGAACGACGACAACAACTGTTGCGGGTGCAATGTACGCGAAGCAGTTACGTACTCTGCGGTCGACTGTATAGGACGACAACATGCAGGCGGTCCGCGTGTCCCGTCCCGGTCACATTGACCGAATGCAGTCGTTTTCGTTTCGGGCCTCTTCGTCTTTTTTCTGCGTTCTCTGTGCGCGGTTTTGCATTTATCGATGACGCCTAATTGATTGGCATTCTATGCAAATGCATACACTGACAATAATTATTAACGAGAAGAAATAAGGGATCCTTTGGAGCGCGTACGTTGATGGTGTCACCATAGTTGGAGACTGTAAATAAGTCGTACATTTGTATTGCCACTGCCATTCCAGTGAAACAGTCGATTTCTACGCTGCTTAATAAAACACGATGTTTCCTAGTACTGGAGCTGGTTAAAATTCCACGAGGGTATCGAATGTGCGGTTGTGGTGTATTCTAAGGCATCCAGGAAGTCTAAGAAAGAATTCTATTTGTGGTTATTGTTGTTGTTTGGGTTTTGCCTTGGATGGAGGTAAGCCAGGCAAATTGCGTGCAAGATAGGGTACACGGTTATTAAGAGGTGCGACTCGTTTACCACGTAGTGTCGTTATGAATGCATGCGAGGGTATAATGGAGTTTCGCCTAGCCTGGGATATGAATTGTTGTGTCTACTCAAGTAGAGGCTAGGTTAGATGGAGGACTGATGCGAAGAAGTGAAAATTGAATTGACGAAACTAGGTTAGCTTCTGCAATGACAATAGATTAGTAGTATATGTGCCGGGAAGCGGTGGACCATTTCGGTAGACTGAAGTGAAAGCGAGATTGATGACGTATAGGCGCAGTATAATCATTACCAAGTTAATAAAGTCTATCTGGAGCCACTCCGTGTATGGTTTGCCGTGCTGATATATTTTTTATAGATAGTCTACTAAATAAGCTTTCAGGGTTTTATTATGAGGATCAACTAAAGTATGCTTTAGCTATGTCAGACTGCTTTTGCAGTTTTTTATTACTTAATGAAACTGTTTGGAAAACAAATCCACAAAATGTAGTCTCAGAAATGTAGGTTTTAGGGCTGCGTTTTTATTTTGTTTGTTCAAACGATTTATAAGCCGTTCTCTATGTAGCTAGGTTTCTAAAAAACTTAGACCCAAGAACACTTTTAAACAAAAATTATAAAAATCCGACTAACGCATAACGACAACGCAAGACATAAAAATTCCAGTGCTCACTACAATAGTGAGAGACTATCACTATCGAAGGTTACTTCGCGATAACACCCCTGAAATGTCCTTCGATGATACTTCCTTGCAGCGATCTTCCATAGCAACAAAAAAAAAACGAATTAGTGTAGTTGTTATAATTTGCGATTGATAATGCAAGTGATATAGGGTTGTATTTGTTGTATACATTTTTGAAATCACAGCCACGCCCCGTTTTAGAAAACAATTGAAAACAGGCAAACCGTAAAAAACTTTGAAAAAAGAGTGAACAAGATATTTAGACGATTTCAATATATATATTTCTTCTATATTAAGTTTATCATGCCCACTTTTTAGGGCGTTTTAAGTAAAAAAAAAACCTGTCTACGGTGAAATTTCAACGTACATTCCTGCATCGAAAAAAGTTTTGATAAAAAATAATTTGATAATATTGATGCGGACATTTCATCTATAGATTAAACCCTCGCCCACTTTTTGGGGGCGTTTTCTTTTAAAAACGATCCCATCGTTTTTTTTTTATAAAAACGATCCCATAGCATATGTAATTGAACTCTTTTCTTCTTTTTTTTTGAGCCGTAAAAGGTTTAGACAAACTGTCTGAATTCATTGTAGTGACAATGTAATTTTCTGTATTTCATCCCCATTCAGTTTCAAGCCACGCTTAATTTTTGTGGATGCAAAATTTTAGGATGGAATGGGGTAGGGTATTCGTATTCAACGGTTCGCACAACGGATTGTAGCATCGTCATAAAATTAATATTTTTATAAACGACCTTAACGTTTTTAAATTTAGATGTGTTAATTTTTAAACGATTAAAAAAAGTTTGTCGATGTTTTGTGTAAAAGCAAGCGCTAATTATTTTTCGAAAACTCAGTTGTTGTTTCGGTATAAAAATAATAACTATTCATAAAAGCTTATTTTTATAATTATCGGGCGCTTAAAGAGGTATGAATGACTTTTTTTTGCATATTGCGGGTGTTTGATAGGAAGAAGAAGAATGAGAGAGATTGTAAATATGTTCGGTGTAGTAAACATTTATTCTATCGGGTTTTTTCCGAACTAACTTTTTATTCTCATATATCCACTTATTTTCATAGAAACATTTTCTTATCCGGACTTTCATTATTTTATTGGGATTTGAAATAAGAAGCACGACCATTTTGTTAGGCTGTAGTGAATTGGTGACGTATAGTCATGACCTCACACTAAGCTACTCAGTAGGTGAACAATGCGACTTCGGCGGGTATTGGTGGTTCAAAGAACCTTATGTTAGGTTATTGCTTCGTAAATTAGTGTGAAATGAATGCTAATTAATAAAGTCTATTGCAATTTATTGTACGGTATACCAAGTTCAAGCTACTTCTTCTACTTTTAGTCTATTGAAAAAACAAATTTCACACATTCATTTAAACAAACACGTAATGTCTTACGTATATGTAATTATTCCCATCATAATACACTGAGTAAAGATAACCAAAAATACATTACACCCGAATTGACATCACATCAGCCAATAAGCTTTTATCAGCATACAAATTGACAGGCTACCACCTCTTTTGGCAATTATTTGCGATGATGCTTTTAGAATGGTTACAGTTTTATCTTTTAATGTCATAATGACATCCGCCACATGTAGGTAATCTCAGGCTTTTTGTAGTTCCCTTTTTACCTATGATTGGGGTCTTAGCTCAGGGAAAAAAGAAAATGACTGTCGACAACAATGATGTGGTGATGTCTCCTACCCTTTGCTACCTATTAGAATAATTTTCCACAACTATAGCCAGCATGTATGTCAGTAATTCCATCCATTATGTGATATAATGACGGGAAATATGTAAATGCTTGAACACCGCGATTTAGAATATTTTCGAGAACAGGTTGACCTTTGAAAGAAAAAACACTTTTTTGTACTTTTATATAGTTGCTTGCCCTATGCAAACTACGACAATATAGATAGATGTATGGAAATTGTTGATTTGTAAGATTTGTTTACTTTTCAAATGTGTGCTTTCAACATTGTTTTCCTTTGTTTTGCTTAAAAACAATTTCTAGGGAGTTCCTAGTCAATCACTTTATTTTCGTTGCGAGATGTGTTTTTTTGTTTATTCAATCAAAGGATATCTATTTTTGGTACAACCTACTTGACTTGTACGCTTTCAGCAAAATGACAATTACAGGAGCGTGAGTCACGGTTAAGTGCTAAAATAGATGTTGGAGACGTTTGGGAAATAAAAAGGAACTGATGCAACTTGGTGGAATGTTTTAAAAAAAATTTAAGCATGAGTAATATATTCGGTAGGGTATACGATAAAGATATTTTAAAAATTTGGATTGCAACAAAATTATTAGCAAAATATCGACAAAAAATGCTCTCATACAAAAAATCTTGACAAATCAAGATATTCAACAAGAAAATCGACACAATCATAAATAAAAACTCTTGCGCGCTTGTGCATTATTAACACTCTCCATGATTTCTACCGTTCTTGTTGATCTGGGTATCCCGATTTTTTTGTCAATGCTATACCGATCTTCAAACTTTTCGACCCAATTTCGAATGAAATTTATATTTGGAACATCATTTAAACAGCGAAAACCTCGTATATTGTTACAACAACCACCTTGTTAAGTCTCAGAACTTATGGTCCGCTACCTAGAGCGTTGCGTTCACGAAGTAAGTGGGGATAACCTTTTGCAGGTACAGTACGGCAGTGTTTCCATTGTGCGCAACGGTAACTGAAAGAAATAATAACAACAGTGAAATAAAGATGTCCAATTGACCTGCACCGGACTTGTGCTCACATGAATTTGCTCAAAGCGTGTATTCCAGTAATCCAAACACGGTTTACGCTCATAAATGTAAAAAAAAGTAAATAATCAATAATTTGACAGCCGTTCTGCTTATCCAGTTGAAACTTTAAAAAAAAGAAAATTCGGCTTGTAAATACCAATCCCTTACCAATCCTACCACATAAAATCTAATGCTCGCTGGAAGTGTGAAATAAATTTTAAAAGTGTAATATTTTTTTAAAAAAATTGTGTTTTATTTTTTTTTTTTAAATTTAGTTACCATTTAGTAGGTTAACCTTAAACAAAAACAAACAAACACGAGCTACTTTTATGCTTAACTTTTTTTTTAACTTTCAAGTTCATTTTTTATTTACTTAAAATATTAACTTATTACTAGACAAAAATGCTTAAATCTAACTTATCAATAACTGGTTTACTTAATCTAACTTATCGGCCCTTAGTGGGCGCTGTAAGCTTATATTTATCTCTTTTATTTTGCCTTTAGGCTTAAATTTGTCGTTTTTTGGTTTTATATTTAATTTTAATTTACAAAGAAAAAATAGAAAACTTTGTATAGTGACTTTACTTTTATGCTTACATGCGTTGCACTTTCGTGCAGACACGAAAGCATCTCGTATCATCACTGAAGCAACACGCATATAAAATTTCTTACCGATTTCGTGCCGGTTGTCGCCACGAGAGATGATATTTTTAAATATAGTGGTCAGCTTGGAGTCAGCTAAAGATATTGCTACTACGTTCATAAACCTGCATCGAAATACATATAATATGTATGTAATATAAAATAAGTCGAATTGCCATTAACAATATATATAAACTTTTTCTCATATTCGAAAAAACTAATAATTCAATGTCTCTAGGGCGGCTTGAAATTCTTAGAGTGGTTATTGAAGACCGCATAGCACACGAATAAAAGAAACGGATGAAAGGTTTCGGCAATTGTTCCAGACATACTCACACCATTAACAAACCCGGAGGGAATAGGTGGATTTTCATCATTTGTCATACATTTACCGATATTGCTTCTTTATATTGTTTGCCGTCATTTTTAATAACTTCACAGCTTAAGAAAATATATACAGGGTGTCCGCCGGGGAGGTATACTACTTTGTTTTGCCGCCATTTTGGTAAACATTAGTCTTGACAGTTCACATTAGACAGTCGTGAAGTAGACCCGTGGCAAATTTTTTATGGAAAAATATTCTATAAACCAACGTGTTTTAATCGTTAAAACATTTTATCAAAATCAATCATCGATTACTGTGACGATGAGAAAGTTATGTGAAAACTTTGGGAGAAACAACGTGCCAACAAAACGCACTATTTATCGTGTATTGAATGATTTCGAAGAAAGGGGGTCTGTAGGTGATACGCCCTAGCATGGACCACAACGTACTGCAAGATCGGCTGAAAACATTACTGCTGTTCAAGGAAGTGTTCAAAACAATCCATCAACCTCAATTCGACGACGTGCTCAGGAGCTTGGTCTTCAAAGAATAACTTTGGCCACAATTTTGCACAAGGATTTGCATTTGCTTCCATTTAAGATTCAGTTGACACAAGAGCTTCTTCTACAAGACCATTTACGCCGCCGTACATATTCCAATAGGATGTTACAGCTAGCCCATGACAACCCCGATTTTTATGAAAAAAGCGTAATAAGTGACGAGGCACATTTATAATTGAATAGATATGTGAATAAACAGAATAGTCGGTTCTGGGCTATGGAAAACCCCCAAATTATTCATCAGTCACCTTTACATCCAGTAAAAGTTACAGTCTGGTGTGAAATTTGGTCAGGAGGTATCATTGGACCTTACTTCTTTGAAAATGAAAACGGCGTAACGGTAACTGTGAATGGGGAGCGATATCGTGATATGATTAAAAACTTGTTAACGCCACAAATACATGCTTTGGGCTTGATTAACATGTGGTATCAACGAGACGGTGGCACATCGCATACAGCCTGAATTACAATGGAATTACTGCGATACCTCTTTCCACAGGAAGTTATTTCAAGAAATGGTGATGTTGATTGGCCTCCACGGTCGCCTGATTTGACTGTTCGGGACATCTTTTTGTGGATATCTGAAAAGCAAGGTTTATGTAAACAAACCAGAAACGCTTGAGCAACTCAAACAAAGTATTCATGATGAAATTAATGAAATACCGCGTGTGAGAATGTAATGAAAAATGTGCTCAAAGGGGCTCGCATTTGTGAGACTAACAGAGGCGGACCTTTAGCTGATATTGTATTCCATACATAATTGCCGACATTAAATAAAACATTTATCAATATAAGATCCATTCTCTTTCATTTAATCAAAAATTATAAACATACGATGTAGTATACCTTCCAGCGGACATCCTGTATTTAGGCGAAAGCATTAGTGTGCATTCACTTTACATGTCGTAACCATGGTATGTGCCAAAAAATGAGTAGATAGTTTTTTTTATCTATTTGCTTACTGTCCAGCAAAACAAATTGAAACAGTAAATTTTTGTGTTCTAAATGACTGACGATTCCTCTATTCATGTTTGACAAGGTGCGAGCTGAAAAGAGTTTATATCTTATATCTTATCATCTTATTAGTTCCTTTAACTGCTTGAGAAACTAATTCTCTTCTTAACTCGAGGAAACTGTATTTGCCAGGAATAATTGTTCATTCAATATATTTTTGGCAAGAACATGTATTGAACAGACCACTGCCGAAATGATCGCTCCGAGAAACTGAAAATTCGGTAGATTTTTGGATCGATTTTCATTTACAAATATCTAGGGTATGGGTTTTTACTTTTTCTAAGTTATCTGATCACCTGTTACAATAGATGTGATATTGTCGGTGATATTGAGGGGAGGTACGGTGTTTACAAAGGGTTTTCTTAATTATAGATCGGGCTAACTACGCTTAGATGAACTACTCTTCATTGATACTTCCTTATTCGTAGCACCTATTGTGATGCCCTAATAACTTTCCCATGTTCATCTCGACAGGATTCTGTCTATACCTTGCCGAAATACCCCACTACGCATTGTTGCTTTTATTTCTTTATATTGTCTAAAGTGTACGTCTGCTATGCAAGTAAAATCCGCGCACACACCCAATTTATAGGATTTTTTTTTGAACATTGGTTTTACTGTCTGAACTTCCTGACAGTGCTCAATCAAGCTGTGAAGCACAAAATGTTAGTCCAATTAAGACCCAATGCACGTTCGACGTACGCCAGCTACAAAGAACGCGTATTTCATCGGACACCTCACCGAAAGGTGACAAATCTATTTTACACACCCTCACGTCGAAAATTTATTCGCTTGCAGTTATGAGGTTGCAGTTGCAGCGACAATCATGTCGTATAAATTATACGTAATTTTTTATGACTAATACGAGTACGGATAGGAAGTTCTTACGATAGACTATAAAATGCATCCGTATAGTAATATAAATGTCCCATGACCTCAAAAAACGTATCTCCCTGAGAAACAATTACGGAAGATTAGAATTTCGCAACAATTACAATCTCATGTCGTACTGAGCACATTACATTACGTGTATACGTTTATCTGAGATAAAAATAAAAATAGTTATTATCTGTGATGTACTTTGTCGCAGAAAAAAAACTCGGAAAGCGAAGTTATTTTTTTTATCAAATGTGCGCTCTTGTGTACGTCAATCACGTTTAAGATAAAAAAAAACGCAGCTACGTACATCTACATGCTTACGAAAAAGAAGCATCTGCCATTTAAGTGCGCCTACGTTTTAATAGCAACAGATAGATATTTTTCCAAAACACATTCCGGCCATTTGTCGCTTTATTAGTGAGACATGCATTCGCGATCGCGGTATCTATGTAAATCTAAACCCATCGATGTAGAAGATACATTATTTGGATGAGCGTGGCCACAATAATTTTTCGTCGGATTCAACTTCCGTGTTTATTGTACGGAAGAGCCAAACACAACAACACACATTTGTGTCGGGCTTGAAGTGGAATTTATGAAATGAAAATTGACACGGTGAAGTGGGTTCATAAAATTCGACGACGTGTACTATGCACCTAGATGTGGTGGTGGTGTGCTATACGTCGTACCCATATTTGTACATGTATATCAGTTATTTATGAGTAGTAATGGTGCGGCTTTTCAACGTTCACCGGTGCTGGACTCTTTGTTCGCGTTTTGAGGGTTCACTGAGCCAAAAATCGTGGGTGGCATCGCTGGCTCACTGACATCAGTCTCTTCTGTTAGCGCCGCACCATCATATCACCATCACCATCGCCACCAAACAGGCACCGAAGAATCCAGACCTACCATCGTCATCGTCGTCGCCAATCGTAGTCTTAAGCAGTCTCATAGTCATTCGTCGTCGCTTGCCATTGAGAGATCAACCTTTTTGCGGAGTTTTTGCCAAGGCGCATCTACGGAGACACGTTGCACTGTGGCACCTTTTGACTTTTTTGGTTGCGAAAATTATAACTCATTATTTTAATGAAAATTACAAGTTTTAATGAAAATGACACCTTTTCTTGAAATAAGAACTAAACACCAAATATTTGCCTTAAAAAGAAGTTTTTATGAGCTGTAAAAACACCGAATGAGTTCTTGGTTCAAAAAATGTAAACGGACCCTTTTCCAACATAGTGTTGTCATATTGTCGAACAATTTTTTTTTATTTCCTGGTCCATAAACATTTGCTAGTTTTATTTTAGCGAATATATCAACAAAAGAAACAAAAATTAATGGACCAAAAATATAAGAAGTACTTTTTGTTCCAAACTTTCATAATCACGTTGAATGTCAAGTCCTTTTCGTTGTTGTTTGATTTCGTTCGAAAAATCAGAATCTACTTGGAACTCTTTTCGCGCTGCATTGTCAGTAGACTTTAATTCTGGAGTCAATTGAACTTTGTAAGCATGAAGTTTCAAGTCTTTAGTGAGAATTCGCTGTAGGGAGCTTCTCGAAATGCCCAATTCTTGACAACGGTCCCGAATTAATGTTCCTGGACTTTCAGCAATACTCTCGCGAAATGCTTCGATGTTTTCAGTTGAACGACTTGTGACAGGACACCCTGTGTTTTCCAAGCAGAGATCCTAGCTGCGGAATCGGATAGAGCATTGGACATACATATCGTAAGCGGATATCCCCATTTACGTAGATGGTCAAGCGGGTATTAAAGCTCTAGCATAAAAAAAAAAAAATTAAAAAACCAAGCTGTATGTAACCAGAACGAAGTCCAAATCATCTGAGTGCCAAGAAAAAATAACACTCCAGGAAACGAGAAAGCAGACGAGCTAGCCGGACTAGAATCGTCCAGCTGCATCTCCTTATGTGATAATAGGGTACACATCCACTTGCTTTCAAAAAACAAAAAATAACCAAATTCACGCAAAGAGAAACAAAATCTAGGTGGCAAAACATTAACACCTGCAAACACACTAAGGACCTTTGGCCGGAATTGTGCGGTAGCACATCTAACAACCTTATAGCTAGGAACAGACCTTCTATTTATATAGCGGTGAGAGTTATAACAGGTCACAATCTGATCCCATTGGATTGACCTAACTGAATCAAACCAGCTCGTCGAGGAGGACATCGTCCACCTACGAGGACTTGACGGAGCTAGCTACAACACCTTTAGCAAAGGTTTACAAATATCGTCAGTTTCTGCTACAAGTCGGTATGTAGCAACTACCTCTTAACACTAACACCTGCAAACACACTAAAGACCTTTGGCCGGAATTGAGAGGTAGCAAATCTAACAACCTTATAGCTCTGAACAGACCTTCTATTTATATAGTTGTGAGAGTTATAACAGGTCACAAAATGCTCCCATTGGATTGACCTAACTGACACGAACCAGCTCTGCAGGAAGTGCGGAGACCCAGACGTCGAGGAGGACATCGTCCACTTGACAGAGCTAGCTCCAACACATATAGCAAAGGTTTACAAAGATCGTCAGCTTCTGCTGCAAGTCGAGATGTAGCAACTTCCTCTTTGAAGTTAATGGAGCAGCACAAATCACCTAAGTATCACTCTTTTCTTT
Source organism: Rhingia rostrata (assembly GCA_949824845.1). Taxonomy (NCBI): domain Eukaryota; kingdom Metazoa; phylum Arthropoda; class Insecta; order Diptera; family Syrphidae; genus Rhingia; species Rhingia rostrata. The sequence goes on along the minus strand of OX463755.1, from coordinate 137,925,813 downwards.
AACGCAGCTTTCTTTTCAGCTACTATAAAGGATATCGCTGTGGGCCGACGTAGGACTATGCTGGTTTGACGACTCACTTGGGCCTCAACAACGCATCAAACCTTACCTAATTTATAGCTATGCCGCACAAGATGCTCGACCGACATTAAATATGGCGCACACTATACAAAATAATGATGCGCTATCTTGTGATTTCTTTAATCTCGTAATGGAACATATAATGTGTACAATAGATGTAAACATGGAAGCAACAGCCTAAAGTTAGGCTGTACATTTAGCTCGGAAACGAGGATAATTGTTACCGGTGGCACTTTGGTTTACCGAAACAGATTGGATCGAAAGTAATTCAAAAATTTAAATGCATTTCCTGCACTAAGCCTACTAATTCACCAGAAAAAAATCAGGAAATCGGAGCCAAATTATATTACTTCTTCAGAGCTAAGAGATATTATATACCACTACTACTTATTTATCCCAACTACAACCAGGTCTTGATTACTTTAATTCGGATTTAGGCCCCAAAAAATACACTGGACTTATTGGATTCAAAGACGTGCAACCCCCTACTTATTTCTATAACATTCTTCCCCTACATCAAATCTGGAACCGCTGGCGCAGCGAAGACTTGCAGGAAATCTGTCTCTTTACTACATATATAATACAGGCAGATGTTCGGAGCTCAGAGTAGTCATCCCTAGACTCCTTCCATTTTAACAACCGACAATTCACACAGTTTCTGCTCATAGTTCTTCTTTTAATCGCCAGCAAATTAGATTTCCGTTGGGTTTAGAAATTTTTCTTAAACTTAATCCAAACTAGAAAATTTTGGAGAGAAAAGTATGTACATATTTCGAAAAACGGTAATTTCTCAAAAAGATATTAACATTCCAAAAAAGTATGATCATTACGGGTGATTTTTTTGGAGTTAAGTTGTTTAGGTTGGCAACACTTGTAAGTCCAAATGTCATCTGTCAAAGTGAAAAGTTCGAGAAACGATTGCAAATTATTGAAATTTATTATCAAAAGTCGTGCTCCGTGAAAAATGTGCACCGTTTGTTACGACCATACTATGGTCGTCATAATCAATCTGATGAATCAGCAATTCGTGCTGTTATCTCCAAATTTCGCACCAAATTTACTTTGTTTGACATCGCATGCGTACATTTCGTACCGAAGAGAAGATTACAGTCGTAGTGTCCAAATTTAATGAAGATCGTGAAATGTCATTTCGTCGCCGTTCTCAGCAATTGGGCATGTGTTCATCAACCGCGTGGAAAATTTTACGTGTCGATTTGGGTTTAAAAGCCTATAAAATTTAACATGTGCAAGAATTGAGGCCGACTTCTAATTTTTTGTGAATAAGCCTTAGAACAGCTCCACGAAAATCCGCTGTTTTATCGAAAAATTGTGTTCAGCGATGAGTATCATTCCTGACTCAACGGATACGGAAATAAGAAAAACTGTCGCATCTGAAGTGATGAACATACATGCCATACAAGAATTACCGATGCATCCCGAAAAAAACGACAGTTTGGTGTAGTTTATGGGGTGGTGGCAACTCGGTCCATTTTTCTTCAAAAACGACCGTGGAAGAAACGTTACCGTCAACTGCGAACGATATCGAGCCATGATACGCGATTTTTTTTTTTTGCCCCAGTTGAAATTTGGTTGACATGTGGTTTCATCAAGACGGTGCCACATGCTTGTGAAAGAATAAAAATGTTGAAGGATGAATTTGGTGAGCAGCTTATCTCAAGAAATGGCCACAGCTTGTGAAAGAATAAAAATGTTGAAGGATGAATTTGGTGAGCAGCTTATCTCAAGAAATGGCCTTGTGAGTTGACCGCCAAGATCATATCTCTTGATTATTTTTTGTGGGGTTATGTAATGTCGTTAGCCTATGTGTACAAGCCGAACACGATTAAAGCCTTACAGGATAACAAAACACTCGTAATTCATGGAACACAGGTCGAAATGCTCGAAAAAGTGACGCAAAACTGGACCTTCCGAATGGAATAAAGTTTTCCTTAAAACGTAAATGGCAAAGGCCTATTTATCGATTACAATACAAATTTTGATTATTTGATGCAAATTTAACTGTTAAGTTCAAATTACGCTTAAAAATCACCCGTTATTTGAAAAACTAAAATTCATAATAAGATTTTTCCATCCTATTAAATAAAATAAAAACCAAACCTTAGCACCCATTCCTGCAAAATCCAACTTTCAATTATGTCACTTTACCTGTCAAAATATTTTTTTCAATTTCTAAAGCTAATTTTTTTTTAATTCCAAGAATAAATAACCACAGGGAAAAAATTGAATTCCGCAAGCACTTTTAAAAAGGAGCCACAGTGGGCCTGCCGTAATTGCAGTTTTATATGAACTGCATATAGAACCTATAGATACGGTCACACGTAAATATATACATTTTTGATATCATTGAATAAAAGGGCTCTACGATGACGACGATGTGCACTCATTTGGCGGCAGCAGCGCGCGGTGGCCACGACTACGACGGTGGCGGTCTCATTCGTCTTTTGTACCCTTTTGGAGTTATGAGTTCAATAGACGACGGCACTCTACAGTCTACACAAGACTGCACATTCTGGGGAGTATGAGACGGTGTTATCCCAGGGAATGCATCGAATTTTGAGGAAATTCCAATATGCACTATATATGACCGCATTCATTTAATGCATGCATGTCAGCTTGAGCATGCACACTTTGTTTAAGAACAATACGATAGAGTCACTCATACAGGCATTACCTAACCGCATGAAAGGCTGAACAATCGATGCACTTGTTAGTGCAGATGGGATGCACTGCTTTCAATTCATTTTCAATAGACGCATTTATTGTGCCTTGTTCGTCTTATTTTAATTGAATAGCTTACGGCACTTCTTAATAGCTGCTTGATCTAGATTAATATCCCGTGACTTATTTTTTTGGTTCAAGTGAAATTTGATAGATGAGCATAGGCATGCAGCTCATTCGATAGTGGGGAGTTATTGAGAGGCAGGAATAAAGATATTTTTTAGTGCTTTCTGTTTTGCATTGCATTACTGGACGTGTACTCGAGATACATATATATGTCAAATAGCTTTAGCTATGTCAGGTTAATGAAGGCTCAGCACGTTCTCGCACAACAGTAATTGCCTTTGTCGTATTGGGGTTATTAATTGTTCCGAGCAACTTGCATAGCTCTATTAAAATCAACGAGATAAGGCATTTTGTGAATCATATACTTCAAAGTGACCATAGGTCATCGGTTGGACCACTATGCATCAAAACTAATATAACTCTTTGGGAAAAGTGTATTAAAACACTGTCATTCATTGACTATCAGGATTGGTCTTGCAAATTCTTGATTCAACTGCAAAAAATGTATATATAAATCAACCGTAAGTTTGTGTATAGATGTAGATGTCAACAATTCAATTTCTATCACGAAATGCATTTTGGCAAGTGTTGACAACAGGAGTTCACTTTCTCTTACTATATAAGCCTACGTGATATTATCGTTCATCTTGTCATCTGATATGGTTTATATCACCCTTCGTCTGTAGGTGACAAAATCATGCAAGCAGAACGGTTCAATTTTTATTGTACATTGCTTGCCAATATGTTAATCTTGCATAGCACACGTAATAACTTAATCAAGCTTTGGGTTATAATATTACATAGCCAGTGTGCTCTGATAACGAATCGGTTCGACTGTAAAAAGAAACATGAAGCAGTGACAAATAATGTCAATCACTCATCAAATCGGTATCATTTGATATTTCCTGTGGTTAGTTCTTGATCTGTTTTACATGCTCTCAAATATTCAAAAAAAAACGATGTTTCAACGGTGGGTTGCTAAATTAATAATGTTCTGTATTTTTACTTCAAGCGTTTTGTCGGTTACTTTTCAATGTAAGGGTCATAAAAGGTTTATAGACAAACCTCCATAGTTATATGTTAATAGCAGATTAGGATCAAAAAGTAACGTCAAACATAAGATATTTATCACTATCACCTATCTTTTTGTCACCACTTAATCCTTAAAGCAGGCCATTGTCCGCTTTAGGTTGTTAAAGGTGTAATAGCTTTAACCCTTTTCCGACTTTTAAAATATAATTTTTCTTTAATTTGTAAAACCTTTCAACCAGACCCAAGGAACCATATAAAAACGGTCCTTATCAAAGTAATTTGGAATCAATAAGCCAAAGAAATAGAGGCAAAACAATTAATCGATATATCAGGAGACATGACGTTTCCACCAATGTGATGGGTCTTTCAGTTTTTAAAATCACCATAGTAAAATTGTTTTATCAAAATGGATGTTCTACTCGGGCAACGTTCCGCGCACTCCGCCCATTTTACGGTCGCCATATTCGTCCTATCGCGAGGACTGCTTGCAGTGTGGTGAATAAATTTGAGTCCACTGGTTCAGTAAACGATAAACCAACACCTGCACTTCAACGAAACGCAAGATCTACCTTAAGCATTCCCATTGTCCATCCGAAACTGTCGCTTACAAGAACTCGGCCTTTCGCAGACTACAACTTGCCAATTTGTGTGTCTTGACTTGAGAATGCGCTGACCCAGATGCTGCAGGTAAAAGACCATAGACAACGAGTGTTTGCTGAATGACCTCTGAAACAATTAGAAACTAAAACTAATTTTCATTAAAAAATCATCTTCAGCGATATTTCATACATACTGGCATCGATAAGCCTTTCAAACGAATAAAAACTTCGGTGATGTGTCACACGCTGTGTTTGTTTTTTAGTTTAAATATGGGAAGCATTTAATAAAACCCCCTTTACGAATCTTCAACAATTCAAAACTAGTTTATTTGTTAAAGTTTGATTCACCTGCTTGTACTGTTATTTAAAAAATGAAATCCGCAAAAACATTGGCAGTTCAAAAAGTACCAGCTTACAACACCTATGCACATTGCATACCAGTTGGATAACCCCTAATTTATCGACCCTGTTTATATCTTGGGGATGTGCAATGTGCATATCTGCATAAATCGCTTCAAGTTTTCATACAGCAAATGTAGGACAAGGCACAGTCCTTAAAATATCTTGAATGTGATATGACGATTAAAAAATGTCAGCACCGTAACCATTAAGCTTTAATGACAACCTGCTTGTCGAAACACTTGCATACTTGAAAGAATATTTTCTGTGAAGTATAGAAATGCAGCGAGACACCTCCTCAGAATAGAAAACAAACATATGAGAAGGCTACAGTCCACTGTGCGGATCATTTAACACCCTATCCCATCCTTAAAATTAATATCCCAAAAATGTGGGCTTTATATCGATGAAATATAGAAAATGACATTTTTACAACATACGGGTACGGTATACAAATGGGTTTTCTCTGAAAACGCCTCCGAAAAGTGGGCGTGGTTTAAAATGATATTAGACGGAATGTTTATATTATCATTACCAATGATGATCAAAACTTTTGTCGATAATTTTAAGATTTTACCGGAAAAAAAACCGGTCCAAAAAGTGGGAGTTGCAAAAAACTGTGTATTGACAAAATTTAGACATTAAGATTGTCTAAATATGTTGGGCAGACACTTTTTCAAAATTTCTAACGGTTTGGCTGAAACTACAGTTTTTCTAAAAAGGGGGCGTTGTAGTGGGTGGATTTCAACATTTATTACTGCTGTTCTGCTGGGAGCAACAATTAGCAAGTGTACCAAATTTCATCATTCTACATCTACATCTCAAAATGTAAGGCCTAAAACTGGTGACGTACGGACGGACGGATCGACTCAGCTATCGAATCTGAGTCGACCCATATACTTTAAGGTATATCTAGCTAAATGATTTCTCTATGTTACAAACTATGTATCAAAACTAATATACCCCTATGGGATAGGGTATAAAAACAGATCTACCCTCCTAATGCGGCATGCACAGACAAATGTGTCGCATTTTGCAATCATCTTCGATCGGCAGATGCAACCATATCGAAGCAGCAAAAGAACTCGCATTATCTCATCAGAGCATCTTAATGGATGAGTTATAAAATTCGCTCATAAAAACAATCCCATTACGTACCGGCAAGGCAGTCCACTTCACACAGTTAACAACCAGTCCTAAGGCAACAAAAAACTGGGCTAGGCGAAGCACTTACCTATCCACACGTAAAACCATTTCACCTTACATCTGAAATACCTTCAAGTCGATATTTGGATTGTGAAAAACACGACTTTGCTGACCATTAACCAAACGAAAGTAAATGATAAATAAATAGAATTTCTAAAGAAGAAGAAAAACTCAACAACAATAACAACAAAAAACACCAAATCAAATGGTAAAACAATGGTTCCAATTTAATTGATCCGCTGCCGCTCCCACATTGATGAGCACACCATCGATTATAAGTTATAATCAAAAAAAAATATAAAAGAAAGGGAATACCCAAATTGTAAGGGCACTTCCTATAATTATAAAGGCTCTCCTGAACACGGCACTTAAATTTTATGTATGTAGCGTGGTGAAGGCCCTTGCTAGCCCTCCATGGCGCTCGCCGCTATGTGCAATTTGAAAATTAAATCCCGCCATGCGGTGATGACTGACTGAAGTCGCTTTTCCGAATGCGGATGGGGAGAGGGTGGATGTTTGTGAGTGTATTTGTTTTTAGTAGCAAAGGCCAGCAAATAGCTCTGTGTGTACATTTTCTGTGGCATGACTTGGTGTAATATAATTCTCCTTCGGGTGTATATTAAATGGGATTTGGGTTAACCTGCGATCGACGTTTATTTTCAAGGGTACTTTCATTTGGCTGTTAATTGATGGAAACGGTGGGTGGGGTGCAAACAGCACAAATGTATTTACAGAGGGATGCGAGGAGGGGAAGCGTATTGAAGATTTACAATAATGAAACTATAACGTTTGTGAGTAGGGGATCGGATGGACATTCTCCAGAACATATGTTAGGTGATAAAGTGAATGAAAAATGGTTCCCCGACGCGAATGTTTGTAATCAAATTGGATGAGATACAACCAATTTAATCGATTTTTGATTGGGTTGGACAGCAAATGCGTTTGTAGTTAGATATGCAATGGGATGTAGTAAACGCAGTAAAGGAAGAAATTGCGATTATTTTCTCTATCAAGAACAACAAAGAGTTGGCAACTTAATAAAGTAATGCATAATATATCGAATAGCTGGTACCAGTTACCGGATATTTGCTAGTAACTGTTTAAATTGGATAGCTGGTATGAGAGTTATAAGTGCGTTCGTTTGTTGTATGTTAATGCAGTTTTGCATTAATTAATATTCAATCGGGAGTAGATATGCTACTTATAAATTTTGCTATTATTTTGCTAGCAGCACCCACCAATATAAAAATTGTCCGCAACGATGCCTTGGAATCGTTTTCCCTTTTAACAAAAAATAAGCCCCTATGAACCGCCTAAATTACAGTGGCATATAAATAAGTCTTCTCAACATTAAAATATCCTATGTGGTTTTATAGCAGGAAAATCCAGGGCAGATCAAATCTTTTTAACAAGTAATTTTTTAGAGATTGTTTTTTTTTCGAAAAGAGATAAAACTGACATTTTGTGGTCCAATTCGGCAACTCTAATGCCATTTATGTTCAGTTTGGTTTGGCATTTTATCATGAACAGGTTGACAAATGAACAACGCTTGCAAATCGTGCAAATTTATTTCGAAAATAGTGGTTCAGTTCGCGAAGTTTACCGCAAGCTCCGTCCATTTTATGGTCCACATAATGGATCGCTTTCGCACTACGTTTACTCTATGTGATAATACGCATCCGCAGAGATGTCGAACTGTGCGCACCGAAGAAACAAATGCCGCTGTTGAAGACGACCTGAATGAATCAATTCGCCACAATTGTAGCACAGCGATTTATGGAAGATTTTGGGCCATACTTCTCCCGAAATTATGCTGGAGAGTCAGTTACCGTTAATGGAGACCAGTATAGAACCATGATAACCGGCTGTTTTTAATTGGATGGCATGAATGTGGATGAGATGTGGTTCCAACAAAACGCCGCTACACGCACACAGCGCACGTCACAATCAATTTATTGAAGGAAAAATGCGATGAGCGCATAATTTCGCGAAACGGACCTGCCAATCCAAGACTATTGGTCGAAGAAATCTATATCATTGACATTGACATCACGGTACTTCGCACTTGAATGCAACGAACTGCAGACACATAACAGCACTGCCGATTGAGGCCATCGGGACAGAGCAAGACATTAATACAACAGAGTGAGTCAGATGGACACATAGCCACAGACATAGATTTATATTGTCTCATTTTATTGCACAGGTGGTCTAAGATAAGCTGGCGATTTTGGTAGAAAAAGAATTCTGCCTAAGGTGGGGCTTGAACCCGCAGCGTTCGGCTTTGCAGTCAACTACGCATTCCTCTGAGCCATGGCCACCACTTTCTAAATCAGAACTGATTTTGGAAATAAGTTACCACAATTAGTAAGCTCTGTTCCGGCGTAAGTCTATTCATGATGAAATGTCAAAGCATACTGAACACAAAAACAAATCAATGGTTTTTTTTAATAAGTATTTATTTCTGGAAAAAGAACAATTTATCAACTTCCTACTTTTTTGGAAGAACATTTCTAAAAACCTATAAAGAGAAATATCTACAAGTCTTCGCTGAGCGTGAAGCTGAATGAAGATTTAATGTAAACGAAGATTCGTCTATATGGCGTACTTTTCGTCTTTGAATAAAAACCAGTAAGTGCGTTTTTGGCGCCGATATCATAATATAAACAGGATTTGTAAATAAATGTAAGAAAACATAATTGAATAAAACCAAAAGAATATAAATTCAGTAATGTAATTATTGATACAAATTTATTATTGAACCGACTTATCAATTGAGGTATTGCAAAGGAAGGAACGAAGAAGCCGCATATGCTCCTTTTTCACAGCATAGTGGTAAACCTCAGTTTGACGCTAGTTTATCAATATAGATTGAAAGCTCTTTGCCATGATACATCTAAACAAACTATGATGTCTAGAAGATGTATATATTCCTCAGCGGAACTAAGAACTTGTTTTTGTTAAGGTTGTGAATTATGGATTGAATTAAACTAGGTTTCCGCTTCCCCCTTGCACAACCCATGAAAGACATGTCCACTTTTTTCGGGATTAAAGATTCGCACAGAAGATTGCATCCTCTCCATTTGTTTGATACGCAAATTTTTCAGGGTCAGAATTTTAAATCCAAAGTCAAAATATTTCAATATTTTTCTCTTAATAAGAGAAAGTTAAAAAATAACTTTTCTGTAAGAGGCCCTTGCAAAAATCTTCTCAATACCCCAAGTGCATCAATTGGTTAATGTCTCTCTTGAAAGCTTATACAAATTCTAATTATAAATACGACTACACCCAACCACCATCTAATAAGACACCTTGCAATAAAAAAATGTATTCAAAGCGCTTACAAGTAGTCTTGTGTTTACCTCTTGAAAACTCAATTACCAACAAATCGTCAACAATAAAAAAAATATAAAAAAAGCAATACGTACATATGTATGTTCTCGAATGTATATGGCCTGAATAGCTATTAAAATAAACAACTCAAGTATTTACACCCGTTTTGCATTAAAGGTATTAATTTACCTTAGTCAAACATATGTGCAGATAAACGCTGAGCGAATGATTGTCTCACAAATTTCTGTAATAGCGCGCTTGTTAAAAGATTTATGAACTATTTGTGTAATCTAAGAGGCACACACAGAATGCGCAAAAAAAGCAGAGAAAAAAACCATATGAGGATACAAAACGTCAAAGTGCGTAATGTCTATCTACACTGACTGGTTTTATGTGACAAACGCCTTTTGATACTTCTTTTGTTTGTGGTTTCCATCTGGGGAAGTTCAGGAAAGCCATATGGGCGCAGTATATGACTGTGCTCTATTTCTTGAAGGCAGACAGTTAAAGGTTAAGATGAAAAGTAATAACCTCATCTTGTTACACGTTTTCAGAATGAAAGTTCGTATTAATGCGAGAAGAAATGGGAGGCACGTGAATACGATATTTGTTATACGCGATAGCAGTTATTTAGGGTAGGGTAAGCTCATAAGTTGTGTCACATTTTTTATGTAGATGAAACTGCCAAGGTGCAGACTTTGAGTTACAAATGGATTGAGGGCATTTTTGGTTTTAAATGGTTAGAAACTTTTCTTTCGCAGGAGACAAATTATTTAGCAATAGCATGAAGCACTCCGCTTTTACCGTTGCCGATTAGTTACCCTTTGCAATTACATACATGGTCTTCATCTACTGATTTTGAAGGTAATTCACAAGGAACTTGGTGATCATGCTTACAATATACTGCAATATACTGGTTAGAAATAATTCAGTTTTAGTAAGCTACTCGAGCTGGCATAGAAAAGTTTAAAAAAAAAAAAGAATTAGACTGGGTTACTTCCAAAAAAATTAAAACTTTGTCATTTAACAAAAAAAATCCTGAACTCAACCGATAGATAAGCAAATTGAAAACTATATGTGTATGGATACACAAAAATTGTTTCAACGGCTGTTGCCAAATCTTCGGAAAATGTTGGAGTCCAAACCCGATATATGCAGACGGCTGTCGTAAGTCCAATATTAACATATATAGGTTTGTCTTCTAGCAATATACAAATAAAGTAACCCATTTGAAATATATGACAAAGAAAGTGTGTCCTTGAACGACTAGTGCAATCCAAACCACGCATAGTTCCTAAAACTATTTTTAATCTGTTACTTTAATACTTTAACATGCGAAAATCTGCAAACCGCTTTTGCGAATTAGTCAGCTAATCTTTAAAAAAAATTATTACGGAGGATACGCTCAAATTCTAAACAGATACTCGGCCTCATACTTTCTCTAAATGAATGCTGTCCTATCCTGACTATTGTTCTGCTTACGTCTAGGAACGCGGATTCGAAGAGGAACGAATGTGGCAGCGATTCCTATCCATTTACACAACTGCTTCACATAAACGTAGGTTAGATCGCATTAGCAGACGCAGCCAAAGCGGTAGTCCAGACCATTATTATTATTACCGATGGTCATAAACCAATTAACCATTCTTTAAGCTGGTTAAACGCTGTCGCGAAAGTCTGAATGTTCACCACAACAGAGACATACAATGTGATGAGCTAGGGCAAAGATTTTCTCCCAGCAGCATGAAGAGTCTATCATACCGTCACTATATGTACTTATTTACTTGAGTAGCGCTACAGTCCGGAATGAACCTAGGCCTAAGCCAAAATGCCTCTCCATTTAGCCCGGTCCTTAGCTTACTGCCTCCAGTTGCGCACTCCAAGTTGGTTGAGGTCGGTTTCTACTTGTGCGTGCCACTTAAGGCGAAGTCTTCGTCGTCCGACGTCTGGCTGGGAATCGAAGAATCTGCGAGCCGGAGTATTACTGTCCTTTCGTTCTTCATGTCCTAGCCATCTTATATGTCCAATGCGGAGTTTTTTGACCAGGGGCATGTCGCTGTACAGCTGGTATAGTTCTTGGTTGAATCTTCGTCTCCATAGCCAGTCAACGCAAACGGGACCGAAGATTTTTCCTCTCAAATCGACCAAGGATTTCTTCATCCGCTTTGAGAGTGTCCATGCTTCAGCGCCGTGGAGCAGGACTTTGATGATCAGGGTCTTATATAGGATCTCCTTAGTAGTTCGAATGAAGGCTTTACTACTGAAATGCCTTCTTAGCCCGAAGAAACAACGGTTAGCAAGAGTAATTCTTCGTTTAATTTATGACGAGGTGTTGTTGTCAGAGTTAATAGCGGAGCCAAGATAGACAAAGTCCCGTACTACCTCAAAGTTATATCTGTCAATGGTGGCGTTTTGTCCAATTCGTCGATGTTTTGTGTCCTTTCTTGTTGACAGCAAATACTTTATGCAACTATGTAACCAAGGATATTTAGAATTCCCTACCCAACAATGAAACTTCTGAGAAGATATGGCCCGACTTCTTCGAAAAAAAAGGAAAGTTATTTCCACGATATTATACTAACTAACTCAAGTCATAAATTGAAAACGCATCCTACAGTTGATACAGTTGAGGATGTGGTGACAAAGAAATACGAGGATAACCCATAGATTCTGGGCACTGAACCAGAAAGTGGATGAAATACCCGTCAAATTGGAAAATATATTTTCCCCTGATCTCAGGTCCTTCCGTAACTTTGAAAACGATAATCAATCAGACGGTAGGCGAGAACTCATGAGCAATCGCTCAATAATCGTCTATGATTTAACGATTATAATTTTACATGAAGCAAACAAAGTGATATCGCTGACAGCAAAAACGACTATTGATCTTACCTGATGTAAATTTTACCATCGAAATGTTATCGACAAACGATAATCACTTTACGGAATGAGGGCCCTGATGGTTTTATCCGAAATCTGTTATTTTACCCTTTAAGCGAAAGTCAAAATGAAGGACCTAAATACGCGATTAAAAATAAATATCAATATGATTGCACCAAAAATTAGGACATGCCGTCGTGACATTACCTGTGGGTAACTGCTTGATTTTGTAAAAAAAAATTCCCCTTTCACGATTCTTTAAATCTTTATTTTAATCATTATTCCAACACTTTGGAGAGTAAAAATGAACTCGATTGTGGTATATACGCTTTGTTGAATGAATCATTCTTTCCTGGTAAAATCTTTAGTTTCCAAGTCTAACCCTTTTATTGTCCAATCTGGAGTATGTATACATCAAGGAAGAAGGAGTTGTTTTTTACAAGCCTTTAAGGAACAACTGGTGGCAATGGACAGGAATAGGAGGTCATCTATTGGTGGCAGACCTGGCCGTTTTATTGTGTATCTAAAGTATATCAAGGAAGAAGGGGTGGTAAGTCGTTTTTTACAAGCCTCTGAGGCGACAGGAAAAGCTAGTGACCATGGACAGGACTAAGTGTTAATCACACAGATATAGACTATAAAGTGGATGAATGAGAACCTCCCAAACAAGCCCAAGAGCTTCGGGCGAGTCATTATCGATGTGTGTAGCCTAGCGTTGTACTGATGGAATACAATCTTACTCCTATTGGCCCAAGCTGGCTGCTTCTGGGCGATTGCTTCCATCTGGCAGTCCAATTGATGACAGAACATGTCGGAATTACGAGTGGGAGCAGCACATAGTAGGTGATTCCCTGTCAATTTCAGCAACCATATAGCAAAAGATTACTGGCCGTCAACCCTATCTTGGCCACCGTTTACGTCGGCTGTGCTATCACTTGAACGTTTCTTTCGGTGCCCATTATGTCCATCGGTTGACAATCATGTTTGTCAATCAACAAAAAAACAACGTTAACAGATTTTTGAAATAGCTTTTCAAGTTTCTTTTTAAAGCGTTCGCAGGTGGGAGGAAATCTTCTACATGGACTTTTACTTAAGATACACACATGTGGTGATGGCCTAATGGTTAGTTCGTTGGATTGCTAAGCGCGAAGTCCCTGATTCAAATCCCGGATGAAACATCACTAACATCCATCATTCTATAACTGCAACGGGCTTATTAAATTTGCCCTTCGTAGTCGACTTTAAACACAAATGAACTTAAAAGCTAGGTTCGGGGCTCTGTACGGGCCATTATTGCCCGATATTTATGCATATATTTTTCCTCCTCCGTTGGATATGTTCGCATCGTTTATTGACCCGTGGGTTGTACTTGTATCAAGATCCTAGTAATCGCAAATGTTTCATCTATTTTTTTTAGAGCCCTCCATTCTCTTCGAATACAGTAACTAATTGGTGTTGAGGACTTCAGCTGTTGGATAATCAGTTCTTATTCAGTCAATCTTTTTCGGCACATGGATGTGCGTTGGTTTTAAATGAGTGTACATTGTTATGTTGTCGGTAAATTGTAATCTCTATATGAATTTCACAGTACGTAGAAGACCTTGGGAGTAAATCGTTTAGCATTCATGACACAGTTACACAGTTAGTATTACGGTTGAATGGATGAAGCGCGTAACTGGCTATTTCATTTGAATAGTTTTTGTTCAAATAGTAGTAAAATGGTGTATGGGAAAAGGTTCGAGTAGGACTACGGAGTTCGCTACGGTTGAGTCTCCCATCAGTGTTATCGCAAACTGTTGTGTCCTCTCTATTAGGTACAAAAATGCTTCGCTGGACATATCCAATATTGCAATAAGCATTTTATATTGCATCCATTAAGGAAACCTAGAACTAGTGCAGCAAAAAGGCTTTTGGTTTCGACAGTGCAAGTGCTATTCCTGGATTATGGCTACAGATTTTCCTTTCGCTTTAATGACAGAAGACATTATGTTTATAAATTCCAATCTTTATGACTTACCCCTAAATGTTGAAATAAGATCACTGGTTGATGGCCGTTTGGGAAGCATATAAAACATTTACAAATTGTATTATGAATGTACTACAGTTGTGAGACAGGAACTTGATCTTGCACACCACCCAAATAAAAGAAACGGGTAATATTTATCAACAACAATTACTCAGCAAAGCCCATTTAATCATGTACTTAAAGACAATTAGCCATAACAGAATGATTTGAATATCTAACGAGACACTAAAGACGTGATTTAATAACCAAGCAGGATGAAGATGAATTGCACGCTTCAGCGAGATATTAAATAGAAGGCATGGGCAATGAGCTCACTTCATACTTCCAAAAAACAAAAACGATTCTCAACGACGAGTATGAGTAAACATTATTCGAAATCACGTTCAACACACAGTTCCATTTGGATGTCAAAAGAAATAATTGTAATTGCAAATATACCACTGGAAAAAAACGACTACCACTGACTGATGATCACCAATTTCGCATTAGGCCTGCCTATGGTCTACAAAGTTGCGTCTAATTGTAAACTTCCGTTGGTGTGCCGATTGCTGACGGTCGTCCACTAGAAACGACCGAATTACAAATTCACATCAAGTACTGCGTACAACCGCTACATTAGACGTCGTTAAGTCGCACATGATCGGCAAATTGTGTCATAAATTCTCAAATCCCAACCGGGTAAATGGAATTCAATTGAATTGTAATTTATGAGATTTTTTGTTGTTGTTTTTGTTTCTTCTATTTGTTTATACAGTACTCGCGGTAATTTAATAAATTCGACTAGTGTACGGTCGGACAAGTTTAGGGCTTACGCAATTTTTCATGCGCGCTGTTTTTCATTTTCTTTTGTTTACTCTAGGTGGTGGTTTGGATAAGGAACACCCTCGATATGCTAAACATTTCAAGCGATTTATACTCAAGTGTTTAGAGAGAAAATTAAAGCATTTGAAAGGCATCGTTGGCAGAATACCATATAAAAAAAAAACAAAGTTCTTATTTAAATAATTGAGGAAACATGTAAAAACAAAAGGAGGAAAAACCGCCTAAACAGTGATTCCCTACATGTTGGAATCTCTGTAAGACCACCAGTAAATAGTTTTAGTACATGGCTGGGTGGTAGTATCGAGGGCTAAAAATATCTGCATTATTGACGTAAACTCAGTATTTATGTTGGATCCAATAGTTTCTCAATTGGACGTCAGCCGATTCCGTTCTTGGCATTGCCAACATTTCATATAAAGATGGAAATTAGAAGATAAATATATCGCAAGTAGATAGTTTATGTATCCCCATCGATTGTTCTGGAAGTTGATTGTGTTAACAACTTATTCCGCAAGAATGAATGATGCGGTTGGAAATATGTATTAAGAAATTATTTTCACTGATTGATTAGTGTCCAAATAGTATAGTTTTCGAGACTGTTGGCTGACGATGGCAATGCGCTAACATATGGATGTGGTTTTGTTTATAAAGTCTATCATGAAGTAGATGTCGGATAAACATCCTTAATTTGGCGTTGCACCACTTAGTATCCAACAATGAAGAAGCTTTATATCCGGTTAATAGAAAAATGAACATTACAACAGGGTTTATGACGTAATTTATAGGGTCACCACGAAATTTATTGATGATATAAAAAATATCGTTGCTTTTGAATATTTGCATTTTTTTAGTTTTAAAGAATTATAGGAATTTATTAACATGCTTCGTTTTAGCAAATAGGCTCTTTGTCTGCGTGTTTACTTTATTGGAACTTGGCGGAACTTTTGGGCCGAATTCAAACGGCTAAGATGATATAAGCTTCTTTTGGCAGATGATAATCATCGGATGATTTGTCAAATTCATTGTACCAACAACCGCACTACTAAGCACGTCAGAAGGGGCAACATTCATTGAATTTTATTTTGAAAGTAATCACTCGATTATTTTGACCCAAATCGTCATTCTCAGGTGTAAAACATAGCTTTTAACGATTGTATGACTTGTGTGTCACCTAGAAGTGGATGCATTTAATCATCTTCGAGTTAATATGGTCGCCGAACTTAGGCAAACTTAAAATTAATTCTCTCATGTTTGTAAATAGTCGAAAGCGATTGCCATAAAGGACATTTCATATTCGGAAATACCCCTGACACGCCAGGACTAGGTGTCGCAAAAGAATTGTCAAAGTAAGAATGGTACAACACTAGTGGTTCCGCCAAAACTCTTAGTTGTCAAAAAAAAAAATAAAAATCTCATCGTGCTTTTGAAGGTATTAACCGTATATTGCTTTCTACAAAGCATGGCTAAAAGGAAGAAGCTTCATAGACAACAAGGAAATAGAATAGGTGGAAATAGAAAATACAGTATGTAGCAGTTTGAAGCAAGGTCTGTTGTTCCTCCGAGAGGTTACTTATGCCCTCTTTTGTTTGAACTATTTGTGAACGGTATCGATTCAAGACTGTAATCCTGTGAGTTTCTGAATTTCACAGAAGACTTTAAGTTTTACTACAAGCTATTTCTGTAACTTATGGCTATGTGCTGCACTATACAACAAGGTGCCTCAAAACGAAGTTTATATTTAGTGGATCGATTTTTAATATTCAACTCGCGAGTAAGAGCTCTCGTGTAAAGACACAATAACACACATAAATACTAGAAATTAGAATTTTCATAATCTACACCCCGGGTAAAATTTCTCCTTACGGCTCGGGAGCTAGATTAAGTGATGTCTGTGACATTTCGTAATGAATAGTCGGTTTATTGGCGTAAACTCCAGATTTAAGATAACCCCACACCTCTTCTGGAGATCAAAATGCCAGAGAAAATTTAACGAAATCGTGGCAGAGAAGTATTGTATGGTCCTTCATCCTACTGGAACCATCTTTTTCGGTTGTAGCCATGTAAGATTTGCAATTCATGTTCCAAGAAGTCGCCTAAGGCCAATTGCACACACACCGATTTTGGACGGCAGATTTTATTCCGGTCGTCCAAATTCCAATAGTTAACCACGTCCACTGCTACTGTCTCGCTGGCAGTATCGGGAAGTAGCGGCGTACGTGATTAAATACACGCTTGCACCGATTTTTGGCCGACCATGAAGCAATAGAATTTCTCATTTTAGTATTCTGATGTTGGATTTCATTTTTCAACTTGTCGTGGAGTTCGTCAAAGGATGCAATAGAAGAAGTTGAAAAACTTACTACCATCCGCCTTAGTTCTTCAAAAAGAGTGTAAAATGTTCCGTGTGTTCTCTGCTTTGATTGATAGGATGAATCCAGTACTTGCGCTTAATCTTACGGCGCTTAATATGGCGATGCAATAACCACACAGCAACAACTCGTTTAGGATTCATTATTATTAAACAATAACCTCGTGTCACGATCACGACAACAAAGCAACTGATTGTTAGACCAGTAAAAAGCCGGTGAGAGTGTTAGCACCCTGGAACCGGTAAAATGTCGGCCGTTCAAAATCGATGTGTGTGCAATTAGCCTAAGATCTCCTCACAAATCTCTTAAATAACTGTTACTGCACGTCCTCCTTCATCTCCAAAAAAAAGTAAGGACCTTACTTCAAAACAGTGAGACCAACATCGTAGCACACTTTAGACAAATGGGTTAGTAGCGCGCTCTTTTAGTAATAATGAGCCGGTTCGTCAAGAACGGCTTTATTAACACTCTTAACGTTATTTCTTGATGATCCTGTTCGCCCGGCTTTTGGTTTTCCAGTAAGTATTGTTATTTTCATACAATTTTGACCATTTTCAAGTGAGGGGTATGATTGGCGCATTATTTAAGTTACATAAAACTTGAATATTCAAGAATCTTCTTGTCCAAAGTCGCCCTATACTCTATAGCAATTGAATTCCTTAGAGCTAGACTACTAGCAGTGAAACAAATATAAACCTCCTGTTTATACACCTAAGAACCCAATTACGATTTGTTATTATTTTTATCCATTCCAGATAGTACCGAATTGAAATAGCTACCGCACATCTCTTTTCACCTAAACTGATGGATCTAAAACTCAACTACTGAAATGCGATCTGGTCCATTTTAACAACACTTGATACCAACTGCCTTCCAGCCAAATAACCAACAATATCACTGGAGAATGAATCCCAGGCAGGCATGCTGGGGTTTGCTGCAACTATTTCTGCTGAAGCTGCACGGAGAAGGAGCAGAAAACAACGCTCTCTCCCAAATCAGAAAATTCAAAAGTGAATACTATTACATCGATCAATTGAATTATGTCATTATGGCCGACATCAACCCCAATTTAAAAAAAAATTAACGAATCTCGTCAGGCCAATTATTATAAAAAAAGGTATGATCATTGATTGTTTTAAACAGTTATAAGTTAATATAAAATTGGATGAAAACTATGTGGTTTTTTATGGCTGCTTCCCCTGTAACAAATAGACTTTTTTAAAACAGGCAACTTGACTTAAGGGTGAAGGTCATAGTCTTAAAAGTGCAAGTTCTTAAAATATTATCACAATAAGGCTCAGCTGAATTAAATTTACCAATTCGAAGGCATGTTTTAAGCCAGAAAATAGTCAGATCTTTGGGTATAACCCCAATAATACACACATGAAGAGTACGGTTTTGCTTTAAATTGAGTTTTTAGCGATTCTATAAAAAAGGGATGGTATTCCGGTATTTTAACATGGCCACAAGCGGCAATGATTCATCTTTAAGAAGGTGATATCGGGTTATGGAAAAATTGATACTAAATAGCAATATAACGACTTTTGGTGGCTTGGTAATGAGGAGATTTAGAAATTCAGAGCCTTCCCAGAGTTTTGCGGAGTTGTTGTCTTATCATTTGTTTTGATTAATATTAGGTAGATTATGTTTAGCTAGCCTGTCTTGGGAGGGGCGTGGCCAACCATTTTCAACACCGCCAAGATTCGCCCAAAGTTGGACTTCCTTGATGGTTGGCCAGGCGCCCAATGATGCCATCGGGATGACGACCAATCCGATTGGCCTTTACATGTAGCATATCACAGTCACCCTCAGCATAAGCAAATACATTTGTTAAGTGTAAATGCAATCATACACATAGGATTTAATGAAAGGCGTAATCAAAGGATGAGAATCGGAGGAAAATAAATGGATGACATAGATCGAACAAATAAATGTTGTGAGTTGAAATCCTGAAAGCAACAACACCTAGTCTTCATTCATTTACTCATTTATGGCGCAACAGGCTCGTTACTACCCAGGGATAGCTCTGTTCTGACAACCATTATTGTGTGCGTGAGAACTTTTTGGCACGATGGCGGGACCTCCTGTTTTATGCCGAATCCGAACGGCTTAGTTGAGATAAGCATTTCATGGCAATTGATACTACTCGGATGATTTGTCAGATCATCACAAGAGATGTCTTCCTGTAGTATAAAACTGCCAAGAGAAACATCCTTAATTTGTCATTCGGAATCTACACTTAAATAAATATCATATTCTTAATAATATAACATCTCTCACACAAATTAATGGGAAAACTATGGTTGAGGACCTTTATGGGCCATTAATGCCAGATATTTATTCTTTTATATAATTTTCCTTTATGATACGAATTATATGTAACAATACACCACATAGTGTTGACAGCTTAAACTCTTCAAAGACAGATGTGCTCAAGTCCTATAAGGATTTTCATATGCCATATTGGAATGAGCTGAAAATAAAAATCCAATAACTGTCTGAAATTTGTAGGAGAAGATCAGAGCACGGGAACGCTCATAGGAAATTGGAATGCGTCAATTTGTAAAATGAGAATCAAGTATTGTGATAAAACGCAGAGACAAAAGACACTTGTCTATCTATAGCATTGACATATTTAATAAATTATGTTTCAATACGCCTCATTGTCTTATCATCCTAATTCCATTCAGGCCTAAATTTTATGCCCACAGTTATCCCGAATGTTTAAGACTCTAGAAGTAGTTATGTGATCAAGTAGGACGATTATTTTGTTTAATTTTAAGAACCATGCTAGTTAGGACCGCAAGTCATGTAGGTACAGTAGAAAAGGCAGCTGTAACAAAAGATTAAATCGCTGCATTGTGAAATATTTAAAATTGAATAACTTCTCCTAACGTTCTGTTGTTATATTTTTATTTCAAAATTTACTCAAAATTAGTACACATGTTTTTCTCACAGAAACTCATATAAGAAAGAAATCGAACTTACATTCAAAATCGGTGCACTTATTTGGAGTTTGTGTTTTTCCTTCTCCGAGCTGCATAGACAGTTCCAAGGCATTTTACGTAAGCTAAAGGTTGAATGATAATCCAAACGTGATACACTCTATATTTTTCTTTTTCACTTTGAAATTAGTGCACATTTTCATCGAAAAGGGATTTATTTCTATTAACAGCACATCACATCATCGATCAATCAAATTGATAAAATTGTTTGCATCTCGTGCAATTCATCAATTAGTTTCGTTTTTTTTTAAGTCGCAAAGCTCGAAAGACTCATAAACTTGTACTTCCGAGAATAGTACTCGGTATTATTTTGTAAATTAACCGGCTAGGAGGCACACACAGCTCCGTTCACGAACAGATACTAAGGGCAACTGCCTTGCAATACATCTGCTAGCTGGGATCTACCTCTACAAATGCTCGTGTAGTGTAAGTATCTACGATTCGCCGAGCTGTTCTGTCTATTTCGAACGAATAAATACAATATTTGATTCGGTGCTCTTTGCTGCTGCGACACAATCCACCACCATCACCAAGCACCAGCACCAGTACAGCAAATGCGAACCAACGAGGAATCGGTTGTGTTGTGTTAGATGATAAGTGATGAGTTGATGACCACGGGTACGGTCGGCGTGTTGTCGTAGATTTGATTGCTTCTGGGTTTATCACACGCTGCATATCACATCAGCTGGGAGATGGTAGGAGCCAGCGCACGTTTTTCTGCTCTCATCTATCCACCAGATACAATTCTCATTCATAAACAATTTGTTTGTTTTTGTTTCAGGAAAGGGGCTTAAGTGTTGAGTGCTTGACGCCGCATCAAACCAAGAGGAATTAGAAAGAGCGAGTTTGAGAATGGTGTGCATGCAACAAGGGGATTGTATGATTCAAACTCAGAACGGATATAAAAATGAGATTGATGAAATTGCAAGATGTACGGGACGACATGAATGGGGATGACTTATTTTCTTATTTGATTTGAGTATTTTTTTAACACATTGATGTATTTAAAACAACTGGCAATTTTTTGAGGGTAGTTTTTTTTAAATCGAATAAAACACTCAAATTTGCATCCAATATTCAAAATTTGTATTGTAATCGATAAATAAGCCTTTGCCATTTACGTTCCAAAGACAATTTCATGTAAACGTGGTCCGCGGCTCCGTTTCAAATGTTCAATTCGGAAGGTCCAAGTTTGCGTCACTTTTTCGATCATAACACGATTTACGCGTGTTATGTTATCCTGTAAGGCTTCAATCGTGTTCGGATTATCCACATAGACTAACCAATTTACATAACCCCACAAGAAATAATCAAGAGGCGTTAAATCGCATGATCTTTGTGGCCAACTCACAGGGCCATTTCGAGAGATAAGCTGCTCACCAAATTCATCAAAACTAGCTTTTTCATTCATGTGTGTTTGCGAAGTTAAATTGTTGCCAAAAAGAAAACATCTATTGGTATCGTTAAAAAATCTAACTCGAAATTTTAATAAACCTAACATTACGATGACTAAGAAGCATAAAAAATGGTCCTGCAATTATGTCCGTCTGATGGTTTGTCCAAGTTGCTGGAGGCTAAGAAACTGTTTTTTTCAGATCCTAACAATTTAATTGATGTTGTGGGTTATATGAGAAAAATCAAAATTGTAAACATATATGCCCCTGCTGTCTGCAATCAGTACTTGGTACTCAAAACTGGGAATCCAGAAAATATTAACTTACACTAGAATATCCAGCCTGTTGCTCAAAAGGCAAAAACAAAAAGTCTATTCTGACGAGGATTTGTAATAAGCGACAGAGCTTGAATTCTAATAAATTGGAACTGGCAAACTAGGCGTGTATGATCATAACATTCACGACCATGGCAAATGAATCTGCACGTGAATTTTTATGGGCTCAGCAGAAAAAGTTCATCGGAAAGAAGTACTATAAACCATAAAGTTATACAAGGCATAAATTAATGTCACCCAGAAAATACTTTGGGATGGGTCATATATATGTGAGATATATCTACGACGATCCGTGATATAGTGAGTAGAAACAGTGACTACACGGATGATGATTTAAAGCGACAACAAATTCTTATATTTCTGATAAATCGTTCGTTTCGAAGTTATTAGCGAATGCATTATAAAATCACACCTATGATCTGATGAAGGAAAAAGATAACATTGCTAAGTACTGCTTCAACAAGTTTCTGGACAAAACTTATGAGCGAAGTACGATCTCAAAATAATGTGGATATTAATCACGTCATAACAAATGCTAAGTCCTTCGCAGAATACATATCCATTTACCTCTCGATTAATACCATCAAGCATCAAATATCGAAGAACAAGAACAAAATATTGTGCCACTGATCCCGTCCGCGATCGTCTGATCCTTAAATTGCAGGTTAGGTCTTCTCTGTTGCCACGAAACGGATGAGTGGGTTTCGAAAATTCTTCGGCTGAAGCATTATTGTTCATTCGGTCAATGTGGCCGACCTAATGTAGTCTACGTGTTTGTCTTTTGTACTTCATGATGAATTTTTCTTTCCAAAATTCCTAATGATTGAACGCTTTTCTGCTTATTGTCCAGCCAAGAAATGAATTGAAGTTAACATTAACTCAAGAAATGATCCGAACAGATCTCTTGGATACCAAAGCTACTTTGGTTCAGCAAAACAAATTTGATTGAAAGCCAAAATGTTGCTATACTGTACCTTAATCCTTTCACTCCTACTTTACGGCTCGAGTTAATAAACTTCCTTTTATCCTATCCGTAACAGATTATTGGTCCTGCACCCAAAGCGATTGGAAGTGAAGATATAACCGCTAGATGTGGATGTAATAACTACAAACCGTTTCTTAACGCCATCAGATTAAGCAACATAATTTCTACTTTCAACTTCTCATGGACTTAAATTAATTCTCAAGTTTCCAATCTACTTCCAGGTAAATCAATGATACCGCACCAGTGTCGCAAGCAGGCTTACAGCTCGGAAACGTGTATTCGGTCAGCTATATCATTTAAGCCAAGCGGGGCTTAAATGTTAGATATATTATAATGATTGTTCTTATTGGTAATGGCAGATTTTAGATCAATGGAAACTCAATGTGTCTTATATGATTATCTTACGATATCTATGTTCTCGCAAGAACCGAAAATAAATTGATAATTCAATAACTTTGTACTTAATTTGCCAACGAAAGTTAGGTAGTAAATCAGAATAACATTTAAATTAAGATGAATAAGTAGAAGATAACGTTTAAAATAATTCCTGACATAAAGCGAAATATCCACAACATTTTTCGACTGATATAAAATTAAATGGACCGGGCATTTAGAATATACCTTCTACATAACTACTATACTAAATTTAATATATTTCATAATTCAAATGGAAAGTTTACTGACCTCATAACTTTTGCTTTTGCAACAAATTTAAATGAATTGAAAAATGAATATGAAATATTCAAGGATTGTTGAACTGTTTCCAACACAGAATTTAAAATAAAATAGTTTGCTCTTTGGAAATAAACAAATATAACAATAAAAAATAATTTTCACAAACGAAAACTGCACTGCATAAGTTTGAATTTCGAAAAATAATGGTAAATTACTGTCATTTAAAATAAATCAGAAAATGCGCATTTTCAAGAAGTTTATGGTCGCGTTTCGGGTCTTGGATGCTTTCAATTGTTAAATTGATCTGATTTTTTTGTGTTGCAATGGAACACGATGTCACATAGAACTGCTACGTTTTTTTCCCTGCAATAATTAACGCTGATTAGATAGCTAATGACTAATATGACAGCTTTTCCCATAAGAAATACTCCCGCAAATGTCAAAAGTTGTTCATTAATTAACTACTCAGTATATATTAATACGGCGGTTAATGATTAATAAAAGTTTTTGACAACGATTACTTCATTATCAAATAAAGCGTAAATTGAACGACAAAATGAATACCCGTAAGTGTTTGGCACTTTTTAAGTGACTACGCGTTACAAATATATCCAATGTTTGTTACTATCGTACTTTCGATACAAATCATACCATTTAAAAATTAATGTACTCAGGGACTACGGGCCACGGTATGTCAGCAAACCA
This sequence comes from Rhingia rostrata, assembly GCA_949824845.1. Classification (NCBI taxonomy): domain Eukaryota; kingdom Metazoa; phylum Arthropoda; class Insecta; order Diptera; family Syrphidae; genus Rhingia; species Rhingia rostrata. The sequence continues at coordinate 137,901,165 of OX463755.1, read as the reverse complement.
TGGAGCCTTACTACACGAAAACTTATCAACTTCGTTTGTAATAGCATTTTTGTTCACAGTTTGCAGTGGCACTGGTTATAAATTTCACTCAATTTTATTTGTATTTTATAATTTTACACACTCTCTTATGGCGTTTTAAATTGGTAAATCTAGATTTTTATCTGAAATTTGATTTTAGTTGTTACCAATGGAACACGATTTTAGATTGTTTTTTTTTGTTGTACTGTTGTTATTTCATGTCTGCTAAGTTAGTGTCGGTGTAACTGTCAAGTTTCCAGTATTACAAGTTTTTGTTTTTGATTTAATTTATATATCAAATCGTACTGCTACAGTTTGAATGGTTAAAAATGGTTTTGACGTTTTAATGAAAGAGACAACTCACTTGTGAGGTAGATGGGCTCATGAACAACTCTGTAAGCTTACTACGGAGCCACTCACACGTTCTCAACAGTTGAATCACTCATTAGAAAAAATCTATCGTACCACGTACACACTGACACATAAACAACAAGGGTTGACGTTGAATTAAAACAAATCTTTCTCGTACTTCTCCGAACCAGACTATACAAAGGTGTGAAATAGTGCCAATATCGAAACCAATGCATACGAACAACGAATTAAATGCGTGTAACGAAACCTGTGAAAGTAACGAAACTTAGTTGACAGTGGCACTTTTACAAGTCGAATCGAATACCCGTTACTCAGTAACGGTTACATACGGTTTGCTACAGCTCTACAGTAAACGAAAATCACTCTAGTCAAACTAGCAACTATAATTTATTTGAATGCGAGGAGGGATAGATCTACCGAAAACTCCAGATTTGCAAAATTTTTCTGAAATTAAAAAAAAAACTTTGTTTTGGCTAATGGGACATAACAACTGTCAAAATAGGTCTTTTGACAGATCTGAATCAAAAAAGATTGATTTTTTTACCAATGGAAAGCACTATAAGTACTTAAGAGATATATATAAATTTGTAAACTCCATTAAAAACAGAAATACCAAAATAAAATTCCTCTCTGAATACGCCCACGACACTACCTTATCGTTAAATCTCTCAAATAAACTTGTCTGGATATACTGTCAAAGTCTCAATCGAAAACGTTTATTTGTTGTCATTTTTTGTACATTTGCCGAAGCATTTTTCCTTTGCAAAGAAAATTGCTTTCAATTTGTTAAAAATATATAAAAAAAACATGGAAACAATTTTAGAACAACAGCGAAGATATCATGAAGAACGCGAAAGACTCATCAAATTGATGGTGGATGAGTATGCGAATAGAAAACCTGGGGTTCGTAAAAAAAACATTTGTTCTAGCATATTCACCTGTAATGTGTTTTCCCAATAGGATAAGGAGAAAATTTACTCGGAGCATCGTCTCAAATACTTACTAGAGGTAATGATTTTCAATGCATTTCCCTAAATACTAAAAAAGCAATCATTTCCAGCTTCATCACAATGCAACCCATAAACTGAAAGAACTATACGAAGACAAAGATAACGAACGCAAAGCTGAAGTACAAGCACTATCCGGTCCAAATGAATTTAATGAGTTCTATGCACGTCTTAAGCAAATCAAAGAGTTCTACAAAAAGCACCCAAATGAAATTAGTGTTCCACTTTCGATCGAATTCGACGAACTCACGAAATCATATAGCAATCCCGATGAGATGACAGGTTTGGTTGAATTTACCGATGAGGAGGGCGGTGGTCGTTACCTGGACCTTAACGAATGCTACGAAAACTACATAAACATCCGTGGCATTGAAAAAGTCGATTACATCACTTATCTCATGACGTTCGATCACGTCTTTGACATCCCCAAAGAGCGTAAGAACATGGAGTACAAAAAGTATTTGGAGGGTCTGAACGATTATCTCTACAGTTACATAGTACGCATCAAGCCGCTGTTGGATATCGACTCTGAATTGGGGAAATTAGATGCTGATTTTCAAAAGCAGTGGTCTAACGGAACATTTCTCGGTTGGCCAAAGGAGACCGAATCTGCACTGGCTAACACTGGGGCTCACTTGGATTTGTCAGCTTTCTCAAGTTGGGAGGAGCTGGCTTCTTTGGGCTTGGATCGTCTGAAGTCTGCCTTAATGGCCCTCGGTCTAAAGTGTGGTGGCACATTAGAGGAACGTGCTCAGAGGTTATTCTCAACAAAGGGCAAGAAAGACCTAGACCCATCACTAATGGCCAAAAAAACTAGCGGCAAATTTAGTGCCCGAGAACAATCCCGGCAAAAGGAAATCGCACTGCTGGAGGCAGTTCTCTACCGTTGTGTTGAGTTTGTTTCGGAGCAACGCAGTGCGACCAAGGAAAATGTACAGAGAAAGCAAGCTCGTACTGGAGGTGAGCGTGACGACAGCGATGCGGAGGCCAGTGAAAGTGAGAATGACGATGATGATGCAGATGATGTACCCTACAATCCAAAGAACCTGCCTCTGGGTTGGGATGGTAAGCCAATCCCGTACTGGCTGTACAAGCTTCACGGCTTGAATTTAAACTACAATTGCGAGATTTGCGGCAATTTCACGTATAAAGGTCCAAAAGCGTTTCAGAGGCATTTTGCAGAATGGCGACACGCTCATGGTATGCGCTGCTTGGGTATACCAAATACAGCCCATTTTGCGAATGTGACGCAGATTGAAGACGCAATTACTTGTAAGTTTAGCCAAATATGTTAATGATTGGATTAATTTTAACTGTGTCGTGTCTTTCAGTGTGGGAGAAACTCAAATCGCAAAAACAAAGCGAACGATGGATTGCCGATCAGGAGGAGGAGTTTGAGGATTCCCTAGGCAATGTTGTCAATAGAAAGACGTTTGAGGATCTGAAGCGGCAAGGTCTACTATAATGTTTTTAGTTTAGTGTTGCTTATTTCAAAATAAACAAAAATAAGAATAGTCTCAAACCTTATGGGGAAAGTTTAGAGATCAGCTTGCATTTACATATGATATACTTCATGTCGTGCTCTCACAGTGCAAACCATTTCAGCGAAGACACACAAATATCCTGTTACAACTATACCGAACCGAACACAGCGACCACCCCAGTCTCAGGCAGAGAACTCCAATGGGACGGGAGCCCGTTAAGCAATCACTAATTAAACGACATTCAAATTCCTTAAACCTATGTCAGCTCACGAATGCGGATTATCTGCGAATGAGAAGTCTCAGCGCTTTAACTTTCAACCCCTCTGGGTGCCGGGGCACAGAGATATCCTATCCAACTGCTTGGTGGTCGGTTTCAGGGGTCACATATTTTCTAGAATGTTAAGCGTGTAGGTGTATTAGGCAATTTCGTAATCGGACACTACTTTCGATCTCGAAAAACGTGTAGAAATGTAATATTCAAAGAAATAATTCTTCGATTGTTATGCGAGGCGACGGTTGTCTAGTTTAAGTTTGTCCAGAATATTCCTCCCGGTTTACCAATCAACATAACCAGAAATACCATTTGTGCATATCTAATGCAAATCAGAATCTGGTAGACTTTTAACTGAACACAATAACGGCGCTCTAAAAACTTCCATCAAAGCATTGCAAATGTAGTTCGTGCTCTGATAAGCCAACGACGGACACTAGTAAAACCTACAGTATCCACAAGACTAATTTTCACTCATTTTGTACTCTTGCATGATAAAATAAACTTGCAAGCTACTTTATCTTGGTGAGCACAGGAAATTACAAAGTCTGCTCTCTAATGGTTATCTCTTAAGTCAGTGACTAATCGGCATGTTAGAAATGTCAGGAAGGGAAGTACGTTTTGATTGAAAACATGATTCGGTATTTAATATATTAAAGTAGCTCATTGTATGGGACACAATGATGTAGTAAATCCTTGTATATATCCTTTCGGCTGCAGATTAAAGGTGATCGGCTACGCTTACGCCATAAAGTAGTAGGATTCAGGTGTCATGGTTTGATACTTATATGCTGTTTCAAGACTTTTCTCTAATCACACTTGTTCAAACACACTTTAGGTTCATTTTGTTCAACTTGTTCTCTGTTGTCGTGAGCCACCACACATGTGGTTCTTATCAAATTTACATTTAATAGCTCACTGCTTAGCATGGAGAGATGTGTAATTGTTGCCAAGTTGTTTCTCAATCGAAGAATTTTAAGAAAACTAAACGACTGGGGTGTTGACGCAACATACCTAGACCTGAATTTATGCCTTTTTGAAACTATATGTATATGACACCTAGTTACTATTAAATTATTAATCGTGACGTTCCCATTGTTACACATTTCCTCATCTGAGTATTGTTTTGCAAGGGCTTATAGAAAAACAAAAAACAAATATGAGGCGAACATTTTTCAAAATGCAACCAAATACAATCCTTACTGAATGAAACCAAAGAAATGTAATACAAACCTTACCAACCACTTGCAGACGTATAAAAAACACACTCAATCGCTTCTCCACAACTAACAAATATTTAATTGGTACATACAATCTTTTTAAAACAAAGTTGATATTTAATAAATAACATATAACAGTTCATTGCCTAGGATCCAGCTCCTGATTGTCAACCTCCTGAAGTGTTTGCCAAATAGATATCCATAACGTCCTGGTTAAGGTGTACAACTGGTTCTTTGCGTCCTTTTAGTTTGAAATAATAAAACCATTTGGCAACAAAACAATTTACTTTATTCACTTACTTTTTACAATCGGTCCAACATTTGCCAAATCGTACGATGGTACTGATGTCCCTGTTTCCGAATCATCATCGGCCGTTATATGACGTTGGGTGATTCGTCTCCCAGTAGGTGTCTGCGTTTGCTCGAATGATGTTCCATCCTCACGTGCTCTTTTCCGCCGCAAAGCACTTTTCTCCGCTGCCATGGCACCCACACGTGCCACGGAAGTCTCCGCATTGCGAGACACCCTCACCGAATCCTTTAGAGATGGATTTTCTCTAGTATTATGGACAATTCTATCAGTCGAATCCATCGTATCGTTGGAGCTACTCGACTCCAAGTTGTACAGTAACGAGGTGCTCTTATTAGTTTTGCCGATAGAGCTATCCGACTGTGAAGTGAATTGGATAATAGGACTCCCATTGCTCTGTGTGTTCTCTTTGGAAGAGGTAAGACGTTTGTCTCTTATGGTAATGTTATCACTTGAATTTGATTTACTGATTGTGGTGGATACCGTTCTTATCGAAGAATTGGATTGAGCAGAAATATCTGTTACAGATCGATTGCCTTTACTTTTGCTTTTAAATAATCGTTCAAATTTGCTAAAGCATCTCAAGCATAGAACCGAGTTATCCTACCAATGAAAACAATTAAGTAAATGAATAGAAGGTAAACAAAATATAATAGGAACAAACTTCAAATTTAGGATACGCCTTTCGAATAAATCGTAATCTGGAGCCAATTAGCGCTTGGTAGGGTGGAATTTGACTTTTGCACAGGTAGCACGGCATTTTAAATATTCATTGCACCACATTTAATTTATTATCACATATGGTATTATATTAAAACAATTTGGGTACCAGAAATAAATATATTGTATACAAACAGAGGCGACAGATTCAAACATTAAACAACCCGCCAATTGAAAACAAAAAAGTTGATTTGTTGTGACAGTTACCTGAAACACATGTAGCGTTCACCACCATATGTTTTCATGGAGGGTTTACTTGGTTCAAACTCATGGTATGTTCGCTTGAGTATCCCCCAAGGCAATCTCGACGCAACGGACGGTATCGACGCAGACGGTTTCGCGTTGAAATGTCAAAAACTCATCGAGCTTATGGGAACATGTATAAGTGGGCAATCTGAACGCCGACGCGACGCAATGGACGTTAGCTACACAGAAAAGTTGATTCAACTTCAACTTTCTTGCGCATCGACGCATTGGAATGTCAGTTTGAAAGCTGTCAGGTGGTATGTTTGTGAGAATCTTGAGATTACTTTCTAGGTTATAAATAAACAAAATAAATTAAAAGTACTGAATTAATAATTGTGTTGTGTGATGAATTTCGAAGAAAAACTTATTGAGTTGGTTAAGGCGCAGAAAATTAAATTTTCTTCTGTGAGAATTGAAAAACAAACAAAATCTTCGACGGCTAATGGTGAACTGTCAATCAAGTGACATCGCATCGCGTCGCGTCGTGAGCGTCGAGATTGCCACCACCACTCAAATCCTCACCATTTTTGACACTTCAATGCGAAACCGTCTGCGTCGCGTGCGTCGAGATTGCCACCACCATATAATTTTATGAGTGGAAAGTTGAGCTGCTCACACCATGTGCTAACATTTAAAGCTGACCAAAATGTGAATCCCTAGCTTGTATCAGTGTCAAAAGATAATACATAAGCTCGCTACTGATTTGACAGAATCCCAGTCTTGTCACATACTAAAATCTATAAGCAGCGGGGTGGTAACTTCTGCGAAATTCATTTGATAAAAGACAATGAAATTTTCGTTGTTACGTATTTCGTTTACGAATCAAATTAAATTCCTCGATAAGGTAGGAGTTTCATCATCGTCGACATTTTCCGATTCCTTTAAAATATTTGGTATTTTATCAAAAGAGTAGGGAAACATTTCCAATTTATTGTTAAGATGTACTTACTTGACAATTCGAAATTTTTGGCAAATATTTCCAAATCTTCTAAGTATTTCGAGGTATCGCGGCAAGTATAGTGAGCTTGCCCTGGATTATGCAAGGTGGGTCAACAGAAATCACCCTATTGGAAGATGCTCTTATATTTGCAAATGGCAGCCAATGTCAAATCTCCTTTGACATTTGTTTACTAGACAGATGTAGAATACAAGTGAATAAGCCATGGAGCGATAAACTCCCTAAGAACGCGGAACAATCGAAGTGGACGATTCTTCGACCAAAATCATAATTAGCGATGAGGCTCAGTTCCACCTCAGCGGGTAGGTGAGCAAGCGAATATATTGCGACACCGAAAATCCACGAGGAGCCATTACACCCGCTCAAAGTTACTGCATGGTGCGCTGTTCACGATGGAGGAGTCATTCGGCCATTTTTTCGAGAACGCCGCTGGCGCTGGTCAAACGACAACATAGAGACGGTGTGCGCTATAGGGCCATGTTCACCTAGTTTAATGCCGCATTTGAACGAATTAGGACTGGAGGACATGTGGTTCCAACAGGACGGAGCAACGGACACACTTCTGAAGGCCAAACAACAACGGATGACTTCTTTTGGCTCACCTTGTATGATCAGATATTTTGATAGATGATATATACGTTCATTGGCATGAAAGTCATCTCGAACGAGACAGCTGGTAGATTTTATGTGAACGAAAAAGAATAGGGAAGATTGCACTTAAAATCCACCGAGAATCCAATTCAGCTGAATTTTTTACTGTCGTGAAGTAATTCTATCATGTGTTGTGTTGCAATGAAGTTGATCAATGATAGCTATAACTTCACGATAAAACATACTTCATTCGAATGACGCATTTTTATGTGCGGCGGCGGCGTTCATGAAAATGAAAGCCGCTGGGTTGAATATTTGCCGAGGCATATAGCAAGCGAACAATTATTTTCAATATCATTTATGTGACCATTTTATTAAATTTTTATGAAAATGAATATGTTTACAAAATATTCAGATCTAAGAGATTGGGATTTTTTTGGATATGGAGTTTAACTGTCTTAAGAAGAATAAGGCCTGTAAGATCGCGACAGAACCATTTTATTTTTTTTAGAAAACTGAGCTGTTACAATTCGATACAATTTGATAACTTTTAGCCAGCTAAATCGATAAATCATGAGTGTTACTATTTTGGATCACAACTTATGAAGCTTAATTCAATCCATCACTGATGGAAATTGCGTTTAAAATTGACGAACATAAAGCAATTTACCTTTGTCAATTTGAAGCTCATTCCAACGATCAAATTATTAGTCTATTTTTTTTTTCAGAGTATGACGTTTGGGAGCATATCATATATCTCAGACTACGATAATCATAAAAATGAATACTGCAGTTTGCATTTTTACACAATTACTTCTAGAAATAATCCCATTGCCTTAAAAATGGTTGTTGCGCTTCTCACCAGAATAAGCTTCATAAACGAAACTTCTTTTGGGACTGTGTGAATTAGATTTCATGAAACGAGAAAGTGTAACGAAAACAAGACAATAACAAAAGTATTTATTGGGTTTAGGCTATATGGGAAAATGAGATAAAAATAAAACGAGTGTAAACATACTAATGGTATTCAAGCAACGTCGCAATTTTACTACGTGCAATTTTACTACGCTGCATGAATGACCCTAAAACTGTAACACTAATTACTGCGGTAACTTACTGACTTCAATTTCCATTTAGTCATTTATTTATTGATAGATATGATTTTCTATTGTTCTCTTTCTGTTCTACATAATATCTTTCAGTTAAGGGTATACGTTTGATGTGTGACTTCTTAAATGTCGAAATAGCATTTCAAAAGCTTAAACCGTTTACCACAAAATAACAAAAAATTTGTTGCAGGATTTGTGTTCATGATTGACGTTATCCATTCTACGTGCATATTTCAAGCATATTTCGCATATAAAATATAGAGAAACGATTGAAATCATAACATTTTTGTAACCATAAATTTTCAAAAACCCAGTTCTAGTTAATTTTAAAACGATATTTAGATTTTTATTTTTTTATTTTTTAATGAATGCTGTGCTATTTTCACGGTACGTGTGAACACTGGTAATGACTATTAATCCACAAGTGTGCTTGTCATCTCTATCACTCCTTACCAGGTATACGATTTATCAAAAATTAACATTTTGAAGTCTCGATTTACCATACCTACTAATTTGAAAAATTATCCACTGGCAATAGTTTTAACGCAATTAACACACGGCTAAATTTTTTGTTTATAAAAAAAATTGCAAGCAAACAGATCTTTGGTATTTCTAGATCTAGGCGAACACACTTCAGTACACCTAGCTTAGCTGTCATAATTAACAGCTGAAATTTTTTGGTGTGAGAGGTAAACATGACCCGATTCTTGACGAAGGCTCTAGGATTTACTGGAAATGTGATTAAATACGGTTGTGTAACGCACTGCACCTTTGAATATCTGGGAGACTTTGTTGTTGTAAGAATTACCTCAACTTCGAAATGGTTTAATAAACTAATAAATCTCTTTTAACAGTGTAGTGGTCCTTCTATGGAACCGACTCTTCATTCGAACAACATTCTTATGACAGAACGCATATCTCCAAGAGTATCGAATATACACAAAGGTGATATTATTATTGCAAAATGTCCAACAAATCCAACCCAACACATCTGCAAACGGGTCATTGGATTGCCCGGTGACAAAATCATTTCAACTGAATCCTATTCTGGGAGGCTTATCGACGAGATGAAGGTACGAATAAAGAAAGATGAAAAGCTTAATTCAGGGTCTAATCCAACCAAAAGAATCTTCGAAACGTATGTTCCGAAAGGTCAAGTCTGGCTTGAGGGTGACAACACAGCAAACAGTTCGGATTCCCGATTCTATGGACCCGTTCCCATGGGTCTGGTTAAGAGTAGAGTTCTATGTAGAGTGTGGCCATTGGATCAGATGAAAATGCTCATATAGTCGCAAATAAACATAAGTACAAGACGATTTACTTTTTTTTTCTCATTTGGTTTAACTTATTTACACGGAATGGAGAATACACAAACAAACCACAGGCACGTATCAAAATTACATAATTTACGTTATAACCGATACGCTGCAAGAGCATCATAGTTCTAGTCCTCTTTCTGTCTTTCGCTGTATTCCTTTCGTTTCTGCTCAATCCATTTTTCTATTTCTGCCTTTAGTTCGATGTTGCACTTCACTTGGTCCATGGTAAGTGGGGACCGATTAAATGGATCCGATTGGTCGCTAAGTAAATGCCTGGCAATTGTTGACCGATCTAGAGTCACATGCGAACTTGGCAATATCACAGGATCCAACATCAGACTCGACATAATTGGATCTAAGTATTCATCTGGAGGATTAGTAAGAGCCTCCTGGTCTTCTTTATGTTTCTTCTCCAGAGTTTTGACTTTGGCAGAGAAATCTGACATCTCGCCGATCAGCTGACCACCGCCAATTCGAACTGGAATGAGAAATGAGTTGAACAAGTTGAAGTAAAGCTGACAATCATTTAACTTTAATCGTACTTAAGACAGTTTCCGCATATTCAAACAGATTGCTGCTATAGGAACGTCCATCTTGGGATATTGCCAAGCAAAAGCTATCGCTATCACATAGATTAATATAAATCCGGCAGATCTCCAAGACCGTATGGGCTGGATCAAATTTAAATTCATTTTTGTCCTTAACCTAATAAAGGAAATCAAGTCGTATACATATTCGACAACATCAGGAAGCTATTTTACCTTGAATTTACTCTTGTTTGGTCCCACCAAATTTAAGAGGAAATAATTCAACATTGACGCTATTCTATCGACCATGCTGTGATGTGAAAATATCGCCTTGATTTCAGTCGAAATCAATTTTAAAATATTTATTGTATCTCGTCCCAGAATGTTGTCGAACTTTGCTAGCATCCCCAAGTGTTGGAGATTCGTCAGATTTTGTTGTCGTTCATTGGCAGGGAGTGCATCCCATTCGCCGTTGTCTTGAGCAGATTGCAATTGCCGAATTTGCTGTAAGTTCGACAGGGATTCATCGAGTAAGAAAATTGCATCGTTTATCAAAAGGTTGATGAATCGAAGGAATAGTGGCGGATCAACAGCTTCCATATTTTGCTCAGCCTCTATTGCAAGATTTCTGTGAGTGAGAAAATATTTTTAAAATGTAAATACATATAAAGAAGTGGGAAAACATACTTGAAGCACTGCTTCTGTTCGTCGAGGGTCCATAAGAATTCCATGATGGAATACATTGGGCGACGATAGTTGAACTTTTGTTCGAATTGCACAGATTGACCAGTCATTTCGATGCTGACAAACACTTCCAATAGATTTGAAACGACTTGCAAGCGATCTGGATGATTGGTATATAAGTCTGCTAATAGGGTGTTTTCACCCTCTTTAGGTAAGAGGCTTTCCAGTCCCTCGGCTAACTTGGCCCGCAAGTGTGGATTTTTTACTCGTTGTGCGCTTCCCATAAACGCTAGAATCATCTTAAAGAACGATTGCGGTCCTGTGAAGAACATGCCTTGCAGTGATTCGAAACGACGGATGAAATTTATGTATACTATTATGTTCTCTAAAATGTTTTCGGGAACCGATCTGAAAATACAATAAAATTAAAAGTTTTAGTAAGAAAATAAGTGCAGGGATGTTGAGTGTCTGTCTATTGAAATTGTCTTCAGTGGTGCCACCAACAAGCTCAAACCAGGAGTTCTTGGATCTATTACTTGATAGAGAAGGCTTGTCCGTCTTAACAATAAATGTAATATGTTCTGAAATTAAAAACAAAATGCGTGGATTTGCAGATTGCTTGTCAGCAATTGCAGGAGTCTGTGACTTCTTCTTCTTCACAATAAGTTTTTTTGTATCCTCAGTAGTAAACATCTTCAAGGTATTATCGCTTTTTCAATTGCTATTGGCAAGTATATCAACGAATTTCTACAAAACAGCCGCTCTGATCTATTATTACCTCATTTTTGAGATAAATCTGGCGTTAAATTAAGGTCCTAGATGGTGGTTTTGGTTCACCTATCGTTTACCTGAGCAAGTTATTCGGAACACGATGAATCGTTTTCGCACCCCGTGCACTCTTGTGGATAATACCAAAACGTATGGATCTACATAGAGTACGCATCAGTGCATGGAGTACGCATCAGTCGTTCTTATGCTTCGGCTATGCTGTTGCTGGCTTAACAATGTGGTCACTGGCTATCAATATCAGTACATAACATAGAACATTTTTGTTGTATGAGATGCGCACTCTATGTAGTTTTACACTCTTTGATAATACGGGGTGCGTAAATACGACAAACAGTACAAACAGAAAATGTTTTTGTCGTTGTGGAGCGCAGTGTTGAGGAGATTCCAGATGAATAGATTCGCCATCAATAGCAATTGGAGAATCGGCCAACCACTTTGTGAAAGATTTTACGGAAATATCTTGGCTTAAAAGCTTATAAGATCCAGCTTATGATAAAGGTGAAAGCTCGTGTTTGGAGAATGGGCCGAAAACATGATTCAGTTCGGTAAACATTTTCAATAAAAAAATTTTATTTTCAATGGGGCTCATTTTTTGCCCACCTCCGTAGTGGATAAAACTCAGAAGCGTATCAGTATTTCACCGTCAATGAAGAGCAAAATTGATTTTTGACGTCTTCGTTCCTCAGTTGGCAAAGCTTTGGTTTCAACAAGATGGCGCAACGTGACACAAAGGCGCGACACCATTATTTTATTCCGGGAATGGTCCAGTGAACTGGCGGCCACGGTCACACCTTTAGATTACCTTCTTAAGGAGTATATGAAGTCACTAGATTATGTCGATAAACCAGAGACGTTGGATGATTTGGAAGTCAACATTCGCTATGTTGTTGCTGTTATACAGCCATAGGTGATCGGTAAAGCTTCCGAAAATTCAACTTCACGACTACCCCTCATTCGTTAATTCAGTAGTGTGTGCACAGATTACTCAAAACTTCTTCAGCTCTAAAATTTTATTAGTCAGGGCCATACAAACATCAAGGACCAATTGAAAACTTTCAGGCGGTTGGCACTCCCAATACGTATTGTTCAAGAAATTCAAAAACAATGAGATATTTCGCACCGTTAATTGTATCTTTGGAAGCGATTAGGCTCACTTCCAGCTGAATGGCCATGTAGTTAAGTAACATTTTCGATACTGGGCTACAAGAAGATTTAATCAGTGATTAAAACACCAACGACCCCTATATATTGCCAAAGACTTACTTTTTGCTTTATCTACAAACAGAATCATCGGGCTCAATGTTTTGAAAATTCAAGCGGGGAAGCAATACATTTGAAAAGTGAAAATTATGGACGCATGATGACTGATTTGTTCTTACCAAACTTTGGAGCACATTCAGCTTTCTCGTCACATACGTGGTTTCAAAAAGATGTAGCGCTTCCGCATACTGCCTCAACATCCATGAATTTAGTCCGTGAAAATTTCCTGAGAAAACTAATCAGCCGCTTTGGGGACGTTCTGTAGGCTCCGAGATCATCATACATAACCCCCATGGTTATGGAGTTACCTCAAGAGTAATATGCAATGAAATTCAGAACATCCATCCACGCTTACTGCAGCGCGTGGCACGAAACACAATGGTCCGATTCTAACATTGTGTGTATGCAAAGATTATAAAGCCATACAGATGACACATTGAGAACAGAAAACCGAAACTTTTGCTCACTAGCTTCATGTTGCGGGCGGGCGGTGTGCACGTGCATACATGAGAAACGATATCCAAACATATGTCGGGCTGTGCCAGTACGGCCCGCCATAAAACAAATTTTCTTGTATGCAGTGCGTCATCTTAAAAAAAATGTGTATAGGGATGTTATTCACGAGTAATACATAGCTAATGTATCCTCATAAACTTTTTGGAGATTTCGATTGATTTTATTCTTAATAACGCTTTATTCGCATACCCAGATGCAGCGGATATTTGTTAATTCAGCTTTCAATTTGTTTTAGATTGTATATATGCCCAGGCAGATTCTTGTATGTGTTGTTGTTTTTTGTACTGAATCTCTATGAGCTGCAACTGACTGTCTCGTTGGTTGTTCAAATGTCAGAAGTCTGGAGATAAAAGAATCTGGAATAACTAAAATCTGTAAAGCCTTCGAGAAGAGTTGAAGCAAGAGAAGAATCGTATATAGAGTGGATTAGTGGATTTGAATATAAGTCCAGTTCAGTGCATGTTTAGAGGGTTATTCTAAATATGAGAACCATAGTCAAGAATGATCTTATTTGCCAATGTTACATTGATACAGAGGAAGAAAATGTATTCCTCTGATTTATAGAGTTGTTCCTTCTTCTAATAGTAATTTTCCTTCGAGTTGAATTGAACTGGACCTATCCCGCTGTGTAGATCCGCGTTTATAGAATGAATTTAGTCGTATCATTGCTGGTAGGAATCAATAACACCAATAGGTATCTCATATGCGAAGCTAAAATACGATTGTTTGTTGATAAGAAACAGAGTGAGAGAAATTAATTTTGAAGCACTTCGACGATTTAAGATTATCTGAGTGAAGATAATCCATCCGTCATAATATAAAGAGACCTTTCGCAACAGAGAATTGTGACTATCTGTTTGCTATTAATTTCTCTGCCAACAATATGTGGTAAGCTTTGGACATAGTTGAGCTTTAGATTCTCCAGATTGTTTCAAAATTTGTTAGATAGCTCAGCAGGTCCCCATTTAAGCCTTTCCTTCGCAACCAATGCTTTCGTAACTTATCCGCTTTAGCACGGATATATCGGATCGTGGTAAAATCGAAACGTAAAAACAGCACACCGAATTTCGATTGCTTAGTAATGAGGAAAGTGTTCTCCATCATTTAAGTGATACTTGGGGATCTTTGTAAGGGGGTTGGCCGTGAACCGCGGAACACCGAGAGTCGCTTCATGCTTTAAAGAATCGGATGAATCTAAGCATCGTGATGTAATACCATGATGGCTGGCTGGGCGCGCAAAGATGCGATTGCGATGCGGTCCTACAGTCCAATTGTTGGGGATACGTCTTATAGGCGACGTTGAAATATCACTTCAGCGATGCGTGATGTATGGTAGGTGACACCGCTAGAGTTAAATTTTCTTTGAAAATATGAATATTAAAGCAATGGTCTAGAGTTCTGTACCAAGTTTTTGGAAATCTCTTGGGCTGGAACAATTTTCCCCAAAAAAACCTATTCATTACATGAGAAGGAGAATAACTTGCAAAGCACTGGTACCAGTTCGGAGGCATGATCATCGTACAGATCTTCTTTTGACCAAAAAACTTCTATAACCTTCATGCGCTACTTTAGTCCCAGTTCGCACCAAGGGCAATTTATTTTGACAGCATTCCAATGTTGTCTCTTGGCGGCGACAACACGCTACTGTTTGTTTATGTCAGCGATCTTTTTCAATTGCATCTGCATTCTCGAGTGCATCTGCATTCTCGAGTCATGTTTCTTTTTCGACGCTGCAGTTAGTAGCCGAATGTAAGCTCTCATAAGCTTTTGATCGCATCATGTTTGACAAGGAAACATACGAATAGTCGAATGTTACATGTTGTTCATCGAATAGTGGATCATGGGAATGAATCGTAGTGCTTTTGCAAACATTGTGCTTGCTGTTAAAAAGTGCTTATTCGACTTTTGCAAGACAATTTCTATTTGTTTTCATAGTACCACCGATGTACCTCACATTGTTTTTTTTCTCCAAACAGTATACGAAGCCATCCATCACCAATTTTTTTTCAATATTACACAGCTGATATTCATTACGTGTAAATTTCAACCATACTGTCATTAGGTGTAGCATAGAATCACTTAAGCAAAATTCCGAGTCAAATTTGTGTCATCTATGTTTATCAACTTCTTGTTAAAAATGCAATAGTTAGCCAACAACATTATCAAGTGGACAGTATTGTAGAAGGTGGGCCAAAAGAGATCACCCTATTGGAAGATGCTCTTATATTTGAAGTGAACAACCATGGAACGATACACTCCCCAAGAACGCGTAAAAAAATTTATTTTTTTGCGTAGAAATTCGTCTGTGTGTTGGCGCAGCGCGAATTCCGTTGCCGATTCCCCGGCCATCCGACACTGACACACGAGACGTTGCCAAGAGTGGCCGGACCCGGAACGCCCTTTGTAACGAGAATTCGCCGCTGTTGCCGAGGATTTCAAGCTGTCGCCGGAAACATTGACCAGACGCCGTGCCTCGCAATTAGCCATCAGCCGGTTGTCCCTAAGGCGAATTTTGGTTAAAGACTTGCGCATGTTCCCCTACAAAGTCCAGTCCGTTCATCAGCTGCTGCCTGTCGACCGCCAAACGCGTATAACCTACGCTCAAGCCAACCTCAATCTCGATGACGATTTTTCGACCAAAATCATAACGAGCGACAAGGCTCATTTTCACCTCAGCGGGTACGTGAACAAGCAAAACTATCACTTATGGGGCACCGAAAATCCACGAGTAATGCACGAGAAGCCATTACATCCGCTCAAAGTTACTCCATTATGCGCTGTTCACGCTGCAGGAGTCATGGGGCCATTTTTTGTTCGAGAATACCGCTGGTCAAATGAAAACAGTGGACGGTGCGCGCTGTAGGGCCATGTTAACCGAGTTTTTTTTGCCGCAATTGGATGAATTAGGACTGTTTGGATTGTGGTTTCAACAGGACGGAGCAACGGCACACACTCCGCGAGCCACAACCGATATTCCGAATGGCCAAACAACATCGGATGACTTCTTTTGGCCCACCTTGTACATAGAGTTAAACAGTTAGATAGTTTTTTTTTGTTCCAATGTCGACTATAGTTAAGTGCACGCGCACTTGTAATACTTAACTAAAGTCGACATCTTAAAAAAATCGACATATTCACAATAGATTTTTTGATCAGTCGACATTTTAATCAAACGATAATTTTTTGATCGATTTTTTGCAATCGATCGGTCAAACGTACCCAACCCTGTTTGCCATAGTGACACGCGTAATTTTTTTTATCGCACGGAGGGCATCAGCCTTTTTTTTAATTGCAGAATCGAAGTTATGCATGAAATTACCGATCTAGAAGATGTATGTCACAATAGATAACATGAGCGGTAGGGTCGCTCTTAGATGTGTTCATCGAGACTTATGATGCTTAACACACCCTTGAGCGTGTTTTTACCGAAATTTCTTTGTTACACGAAACCAAAATAGTTAAAACGATTTTGTTCAATAACTGTCGACTTACTCAGTGAGATCCCTGTTAACTTAAAAAAAAAAGATGCCCAACTATCAAAACTTACTTCAAGTATGGTGGAACATACGATGGCAATGGTAACTTCACTTCACCCGAAGGATCCTTTGGTGCAAACGATTTTGCAGCTACAAATGCCTGGTATTCCTCTTTTGTCTTTGCATTTATCTCCACCAGCCATCTAGATGTGGCCCCATAAAACGCAAACATATGTATATCATTCTCCGAGTTAAGTAGACAACTTTTCAGCGAGAAAAACTGTTGCGTTTGGGAGGTTAACATTCGCATAACGGTATCAGCTACACCAGTATTTCCCTGGCCGATTGAATCCTGGTAAGCATTCTGCATATTTTGAATTTCCCGGCTAATGCGAACAAATTTCTCAATACAAACTCGATAGCCTGAAAATAGAAACAAAAATCGTTTAGCAATTTATCTTGTGTAATACATTCCAACAACCTACTCAATTCAATCGCCTTGTGTGTCATAAAGAAGATCTCAGTGATAAAATTGTATTTATCAGCTGTGTCTCGCTTTTCGTTTCCGTCCACGGGTAATAGGCACGTTTCTTCCCATGCCTTTTTCAGACGAACTCCCTTTGCTGCACATTGATCCTCGGGTGTTCCACAATATGTTGGATCAACAAGAAACACCTTGTACGATGGCTTACACAATGGAACGCATAATCGCAGCAGTACTGAACACAGACCAAACATAAAAGCGTCACTCGCACAGGCATTGGACATCGGTGCCATGTTGTGCATTGACCAAAGTTGAGAACGTTGAGTATTTGCGTGCAGGCAATTCCCAATCCAGGTTAGTGCTTGGCCCTTTACCGTCGGTCCAAGGACAAGTGACATTTTGAAAATAGTGAAAATGTTATCCTGGTGTTTGGAGAAACAACTATTGAGGTGATCAACGTTTGTTGATGTTTCGGATAAGTTGCCAAAGAAGTCGTAAGGACCGTTTTCGTTTTTTGGTAATATCGACATAGTTAGCAGCTGCCCCAGGAGTGTTTCTGAATAGGCTTTGCCATTCGCCTCGGGATTAGGCGTAGAGTAGTCCAATAACATTTCGCCCAACTGTGGGGCCGTTTTATCTCGGACAAAATATGTTAACAGTGGAATTACCCATCTTGGCAGAGTTATTAAGTTGGTTGTAGTAAGAGTTTTCTGGATATCATTGAACATGGGGTAGAATATAGCTTTGAGACTGCCCATAGAGGCCATCTCATCGTCTGTGTACATTTCTTTGGCGGTACCTGGTTAATAAATTGATTAGGGGAAATGTTTTTATTAGTATAAGTTTAATTCGTAATACCAATCCTCTCAAGACCGATTACTACGATATACGTAAGAATAAGTACCCTATTATGTAAAATAAATAAATTTCATCCAACTCCCTTACCTGATAAAAATGACTGCTTATACTCTATGTCCTCCTCATCTTTTAATATACACAACCATTGCTCTGGCAGTGATTGTCCATCATACAGAGATGGTTGTTTCATCGATGTGCTAGCATTTCTTAAAATTAACTCGTGAACTCGATCACAAGCTCGCGACAGATTTGCATCGTCACTTTGTCTGCGGATTTTCTCACATTCTATAAACGCACGACACAGATAAGTTATCACTTGTGTTTCAATCACATTGTTTGTCAAGTCATTAACTGCATCATTTGGTATTAAATAGTCCTTTGGGTTCGGCAGAAGAAGCCTTTCGAACAGCGCCTGTTCCAGCAGTTCCAAATCGAATAGACCCCCCGCTGATTGTGTGGCGATTTCTTCCATGTAAACAAATTGCTTTTGGACCTTCTGCTTGTTGATTGTGAATAGGAAGACATTTTCAATTAACTCGTTTAGTTGTTTGCTATCTAGATGTTGGTTTTCATTTGATGTTAGATTTCGTGATTTTTGTTCTTGCAAAAGGCCTGAGAATGGATTCTGATCACTAGACATTTTTAGATGGTACTTTCTGTTTCTTTTGTGCAACTGCTTGCTTCGTGAAGGGATTTCCTTTATCAGTTCTTACATAAATTTAAGAAAACTTAATATTTGCTACACACGCAGAAAAAGTAATTGAACTTCAAAGACGACGTCCGTGACTGTGACAAAATTGATGATGTACTGTTCGTATTGTGTGATGTTGTAAACAAACTAATTGATGGAGGGTGTTCATAGAGTTCTGCAATTGGTAAGGTAGTTTGTTGGCTTCATTGTTCTGCTGCAGATTTGGTCAGGTTCATTTTCCATTTATTATTTTATATATATATAAAAAATATATACATACATATATATATTATGTATGTATGTATATACATATTGCCTTTCATTGTATATAAACATAGAACAAAACAATATATAAAGAATGAAGAACTTACTACTGATTGAAATGCCCTATAATTGAGTTTGATTTATATGAGTGTGTGTGTTTTTTTATAAATTGTAATTTATATAAACTGGAAAATAAAACAATTTTGATTTTAATTTAACTTAATAAGAAAAACCTAATGTTGATAAGTGAAGCGACATTAAAACGAAATAACCGATTATCCTAATCACTGAAGAACGTTTTTAACATGTAAGCAGAATCACTTTGTGTACTTGTTTTTTTCTCCGGTCCGTTATAAGCCTTTTTCCTCAATCATAACCTCAAACTCGATCTTTTTTATTTAAGTTAAGCGACCTCTGTATATATGTAAGAAATCTATTATATATAATGGTTTTGCACTCAACTGATACTCAGAGGTATATAAAATATATAAATATCTTATAAATAACACATAACGTAGATTCACTAAATGCGTAAATAACAGCTCCGTCATCTTGCATCTCAAAAGGGTATAATTGAATGCTTAAAGACTTATATTGTAGTGAGATAGTAAATTAAAAAATATACTTCATTTCGACCACAATATTTTATAGCAGCCTTAACTTGGAGATCAGCAGAAATGTGACGATCCCTATTTGATCCTTCAAGATCGGATAGAACAAGGTTGCTAAGCTTTTCCAAGCTTAGAAAACCGATACTTTTGCCAAAAATATTTGTCTTTAACTTCCATTGGGTTAATTTTAAGCTTTGTACATTTTTGGTCTCGTAGCTGTTGGTCTGTTTGTATTTATCACATTTACTTCATTTAAATCATTTAAAAAAGAAATGTAGCTTGAATCTATTTTTATTAATTTGCTTTTACATAAAGTCAAAAAAAATAAAAAAAAATACTTATATGGAAATTCTCGGATCTGTAAAAATTTATTTTAAAATGGCTCTAAACAAGCTCAAAACGCGGTCGATCGTGTTTAAATTAAGCGACCTGTATACAACGTTGCTTATATGTGGAAATTGATTATATATACCGATTTCGCATTTAAGTGATACTTACGCCGTGTGTCAATTGCGTTAACATTTTAGCCAGTGGATAAATTTTGACATTAGTATGGTGACTAGAGACTTCCAAATTTTAACATGCGCAACAGCTCGCTAAAATGTATCCAGTGGCTAATTTTAAACATTCGATATACTTACTGAGGGGTGACAGAGATGGAAAGCACCTGCAGAAATGTCTTAAATTAGCTAGTGGATAAAGTTTAACCCCCATTTTAACGCAATTGACACAAGGCCTAAGGCCGTGGTTGAAAACAATTAGAGGTGTTTAAGAGTTAAAAAAAAATTCTTTATAAATAAGGCCGATAATGAATAAATGATTAAATTATTTTCAGCCGTCAAGAGTGGGCAAAAAGTGGACAAATTTTGAATTTGGCAGTTATGCCGTGTGTCAATTGTGTTAAAACTTTAGCCGGTGGAAAATTTTTGACATTAGTTTTGTGGATAGTCTTCAAAATTGTAGTCTGGTCAACAGCTCGCTAAAATATCCAGTGGCTAATTTTTTACAAGCACACCCGTGTTCACATGTGGAGGAAAAAAAAGCACATCATTCAGATTATAAAATAAAAAGTTATATTTGTTTATTTAGCTATAAGCTATATTTTATATGCGAAATATGCTTAGCTTTGGCAAAGTAGAATGGATAGCCTTAATCAGGAACAACACTATTTTTGGTACTGATACATAATAATAAATAATTAGAGGTTTTTTGATGATTTCTCTGATATATATTCCGTTTTATTTTAAAACAGGCATAGTCACTCCTTTCGATTTTTAAGTTTTATTAAAATCTTGAATTTGTTAAGGTTTGTTCCCGTAGAATTATTTTTTTTTTATTGATTCGATTTTTGTTGAGCGAAAAATTAGTTACTGAGAGAAATGTTTCGCTAGTATTCGTAAAATATCAAACATATTTTTTTGGACTTATGATCGTCAATTGAGTCAAAACGCAAAATTAGTTAGATGAGATCGTTTCTGAGCAGCGACTAACCAGCATTAGTATAAACACTAACAATTCTACCCTTAATAAATGGTATAAGAAAGTTCATTTTCCTAAAATATACTTCCACCCGCACATATATTCTCGCATTCACACCTACAAGTATAACGAACATTATATTTCGAATTAAAACAACCGCCGAAAGCTTTTCTGAATGACTAACTAACAAAAAGCCAAAAAGCTTCTGCGTCTTCATCAGAATGCTCTTCAAAACCAAAGCAAATGTAGTAATATTGTTCACAGAGGAGAACTTTAACTCAACGCGCTTCTATATAAACCGTCTCTGCGTGCTTTGTTAGTAAGCCTAATGCAACCCCCGCGGTAAAAAAAAAACGAAACCAGTTCAATCGAAAACACCCAACTGCTGGCACACAAAGTGTTCCTCTCTGATAACAAGTTCACGGCATATCATCAGTGTACCTCAACACTGTATATCTATTCGTTTGTTTTTTAAGTTACCTTCTGTTTGTTCGGATTTTTGGTTTCCTGTGCGTTTTAACTACATATTCCGTTTTGGGTCAATAACATATTTTCTTGTTTTTTGGTTGTTTTTGATTATCGGTTCCAGAAAAAGTGAATTTACAAACGCTTTGCACTTTCAGATACGTGCAATTCAAATAACAACAAAATTACAGGTTTTATCGATTCGTAACATAACGCGGATACTAGGCCAAAAAAATCCCCATCCTAGCAGATGAAAAAAAAATTGTGAATATTGTCCTTTTCGTGGCGTCGTCGGCCGTTTGAGTAGTATCTTAACAACAACAAGTGGTAAATTTCGTTCGTTCGTTGGTCCGCCGTAGTCGTTCATAGAGAAGTGATAACAATTAAACGCAACACGCAATCGTAAGCATATATCCTAGGATATGCGGTGTTTTTACGGCGACGACAAAGACTAAAGACAAAAAGAACAAAGTGGGAATGAGATAGAAGTAAGAGTGTGTCTGTGTGCCACAAATACAAATTTCCCATCGATTTTCCCTCGGACGGTTTTTTTTTCGTTTTTCATCTGTTTTTGCTTTTCTTCTTGTGCAGTGTTATCTACAAGTGTGTCGTGCTAGGGTATTGTTACAAAGAGGAAGAAAAAACCTGGCACACTCCCCAATTGGACACTGGGGAGCCTAGTTTCAAAGAAAAGGGTACACTAACCCATATCCATATGCAATGGAATATGTAGGTGGTGAGTCTTGAAAAATCGTTTGTAAACTATTTACATGTGTGAGTTCTGCTTTAATGAATGGGTTACAACGAACGTGTGAAGTGTTTTCTTGAAATCCACAAATAAAGTTCCGAACAATTACTGTGCGCGTTTTTATCGGTTTAATGAACAACGGAATTTTTAAACTCATCCCCTCGTCATTAGTCTGAGCGAAAAGAAAATAAGAATCCAATTTTCATTTAAAGGGTTGGAGTTGGAAGTAAAACGAATCTAGGTCGGTTTACTATCGACGGCGACGCCGACTTATCTAACAGAGTCTGCGAGACGTGGCGTCTGCAGCTTACAAGGCTCCTTCGGGTACCTACAACAACTGAAACTGGAAAGGTATGTAGAATGTACCAACCCCCTGTTATTGGGCCGCATATTTTATTTATCGCACTTGCATGTATTATGGATTTTGCGGGTGAAATAGTGGGTCGTGCGATGAAAGGTTTCCGAATAAATGGTTGGATGATGATGGAGATATGGATGTGGTCAGTGGTCAGTGTGCAATGTGCGGTAGTTGAAATAAATCACTTTGCGTGATGATATCGAAATTTGCAATGTAATTTACAATGTAATGTGGTGATTCGTACGTACAGTAGAGGCAAATGATTAGCCCCACTAATTGGGATTCTTATTTAGTTCTTCTAATTTAAATCCACCGTTAGCTGCGTTTTTTTTTCAATCTATATAGGCTTGGAAAAAAGGAGGTGCAGCGACTAGTGCGTTGGACTACTAAGCGCGTGGTCCTGGTTCAAATCCCGAAAGTAAGACCACCTAAGTTTGAGGTCTTGTATGGGCCGTTAATGCCAGATATTGTTGCTTATAAAACAATTCACGTGCAAAATAAAACAACACATTATTAAAATGCTTATATCATAGACAATAAGATTACCTTCTGGTATGCTATTTTATATTGAATTTGTACATGTACCTACCTCTAAAAGATATACCTTAACTGGTGATCAGGGAAAAGATTTTTATCTTATTTTTCCAACTGTAGACGCCTTAATAGTAATATCTACTTTTCCTCCGATGTTCAAATCATACCCATGATTTTTCTTAGGTTTAAGATTTTAGATACCATATTTAAGTTCTCTTAACGTTGCTCTTGTGTGTACTTACGTCAAATAGTTGTTGCATCTTATTGATATTGACGATAATCGCTTGATCAGCGAACGGTTAATGGTTTCTTCCAGATTACGCTAAAAACTTGAGCTTTTTCCTTATATTCATTTTCCCATTAATTTTGATTTATACTAATTAGCGGCTCTGGGAATTCAGGCCTTTTGTTACAACTTTTCAACTTTGACAACTTTTCAAAGTCAATAATTAGTCTTTCCATTCTTCAACAAATTGCGAAGCTAAGTTTGTGCGCTTTATTTTGCGAAGCACGATTTATTACAATTTTTTACGCGCTTTCCTTTTTTCATTAACATATTCTTTTATTTTCGAAGGATATTGCAAACCTTATTTGTCCGGTGTTCTGTTTGGCTTGGACGTGTTATTATAAGAGGCGAGTTGTACAATCTTAACGAACTGATCAACTTTAACCTTAAGTCTGTAGGATGCCGTTCAATATTCTCTTCTTTTTCGTTCCAAAAGCCTTCTCAGTTAGTTGATCTACTTATTACTATAGCTGGCTCTTGTTTAAGGGTCAATGTCAAAATAACGTTAATAGTCAGACAATAGATTGAATTTCTATACAACTTTTATGTGGTTGGTAAATATTCATTCAACGAAAAAAAATTTATCAACACACATGCCCAAAATTATGTTTCGGTTCCAGTATCAATAACCGACTCTAGACGGCAGACGTACATTTTGTAATAACTAATTTTTAGATTCCTGTTGCCTCAAAACATAAAAGTTCTTCAAGATCTCAACTTCAGTTCCATCACAATACTTCCCTATACTGCGTATACTGAAGGAAGTTTATATAAAATCTACAGTAATTCAAGAGCAAAGTCAATAAACATCTTAAGGCATCATCTCGGGACTCTCTCGAGCGTTAAAGGTTTGGCTCACCTGAAAAAAAATATACATCTAAAGAAACTTGCGTGCTTTCGGTCATGGCTTGATTACATTGTTCTTTTTAAAATTACTAAAGTTCTCTGTAATTTAGTCGAAATGTTGCAGAGAAACATATAAAGCATCTACACCATAAGAATACATGTTTGACAGCTTAATAATAGATCGCTAAACTCTTTTATTTTTCAGAGGTTTTGTTTTGCTTAGGCTATAACCTTCCGTTTTCAGGGTCGGGTATGTGAATGAAACGTGCGATGATGTCGTTATCATGCTTTAGCATTTTGAAATGTTTTCTAAACTATATTACACTATCAATTTCTAAATATCACGCATAGTGTGTTTTCCACTGTTTTTTTGGCATCGAAATCTTTCATAAAACTTCCAAGAAATCGAACTAGCTAAGCAACAGAATTGATTTTCGGAAACTAATTACCTAAAACAATTAACTAATTGAGTTCAAAACAAACAGAAAAGTGTTTAACTCCACACTTTTCTGTTTGTTTTGAATAAAGTAAAATGACGCATCTAGACCATTTAACAAGCCTACTAAACGTGCCTGAGTTTATGGGTCCAGTTCATATTATCAAGGAAATAGAAAAGAAGAAGTTAGGCTTGAACCTTGAAAAAAAAATTCTCTTTTTGCTGTAATATTTTTAAAGCAGAAAGCGAACGATACACATTTAACTCGTTCATATGATAAGTGCGTTGTTTTGAAGTTTAATTCAAAACACAAACGTCAAACATGATAACAAATGTTTTATTTAATATTTTAAAATAAAATTTCTATTTTTAACAATATTCGGTGATAAGGTTTTTACGTTCTGTATACATATTTATTTGTCTATCAAAAAAGGCTTAGATGCGGCTGTTGACTTTTATTTGATTTCTTCTCAATCGATTTTATTGTGACGTTTCCAATAACCACCAAACGGAAATCACAATTAAATTACACATAAATATAAATTTCTTAGAACCTAAATTTGATATTCAGTTAAGCAACTAATCTAAAAATAATACATGAACTTAAAATGAACGAAAACTGAGTTATCGCTAAAACACCCGAAACCTTAAACTGAAGTTTTCTATTGAACTTTCAGTTTTCGATAATTTTGTTGATACATTTTACATGTCCCACAGTACAGCTGACATATAAGCTATCAAAACAAATTAGTTTTTTTTCTTATTTGCGTCTAACAATGTCAGAACTAAATTGCTTATTCCCAGAATAGTTGTTCCATGAAATAAATTGTAAGTTGAATTGTTGAATAAGAACAGTTTCCTCTGAAGTTGAGACTACTAATGAATTTCTTAGTCAGGGTTGCTGAGACAAGATGGAGGAATATTTCCATTTGCAAAATCCACTACTAATGATGCATAATCTTCTTGAGTGCTTCTTTAACTGGCTATCTGGAGCCAGTTAGCTAGGAAGCGGCAGTTCAAGTTGTTTAAGGTCGGTTTCTACTCGTACTCGCTGAAGGCGATTTCCTCAAATGCGTCCGACGTTATGCTGCGAATCGAAGACTCTACGAGTCGGAGAGCATCCATTCACTGTATTTAGCCCCCTCAAACACCCAAATAAACGAAACCGCACACAACATCGACGCACCATTGACAGATACAACTTTGAGGTAGTAAGAAACTTTGTCTACCTCATCAAGACATTCCTGCTCTATCTTATCAAATCCTTTGCAGTTTCGAGCGAACATTTTTCGGTTCAGTTTTCGTTGACGTTATGGACAGTTCACCGATATAAATGTGTTTAAAAAAAACTCAGCTGTTTTGCACTATCCTCTTGAAAATTATGTTACTGAAGTTACACGACAATGCGTCAATTGTAGATTCCAATTTGTACTTGGAGCAGTTGAGAGGCTCTTATTTTTTGCTGAGGGGCTGTGGAATGTTGAATGTTGATTTAGCAGCCATTGTTTTTCGAAATAAGATGCTGTTGGTATTGTGTTAATCAGAGGTTAAGCGACTTGGTGGTCTCTTGTGATCTGACTTCGTCGCCTTAGTGACACAGACACGTATGTCAATATTTGACAATTTTGTCACAATATATAATTTCTATATATTAAGTAAGGCTAAGGTTAAGTAAGGTATGTAGTTACGTTCTTGTGTCAATAGAGCGACTATTTGTGGCAGATCATTGAGTCGATTTAATTTTACTCTTAAGGTTAATGATTCTCAAAAAAAGTAACCACTTGATCTACAGCTTCGAAAGGAATTCAGATCAAGTAGTTACTCTTCAAAGATCTTAAGGGCTCCTTTTATTCATATATTTTGAAAATCAACCCTTTTGATTGTGAATGAAGCGCTGTTTCAATCGAGTTCCAGTAAGCCTTTCCTGATTTCCTTTAAATTCAATATTGTGTCTACCTAGTCCAGTGCTTAATGAGTAAATACATACGACTCAGTCGTGCACGCAACAATCGTTTGATATACAAAAACACCAGATTTATTCATTGGCTCAATTCTTTACGTCATATAATTCAAAGACAACTTTCTTGTAGATAACCAAAATTTTTGACAGCGACAGAAGCACGCTACCTTGCAACTAACATAAATAATTCGCTGTCGTTTTGCCACCCATTTTTAGTGTTTTTTTCGCGTTGGATCCAACAAAAAATTTAAGAGGATCGCAGCGATTACCAATCATACCCTCACAATAGGTGAGGGTATGGAACCTCCAAATTCACATTTCTTGTGAGGATTTCAAGAGAACACAACACAGGAAATAGGAGACCCTGTAAACTATGCCAAATACAGAGGCATTAGTCTCCTCAACATCGCCTACAAGATCCTATCTGCCGTAATATGTGAACGCCTGAAATCGTTTACCAACAACCTGATCGGCCCTTATCAGTATGGTTTTAGGCCAGGAAAGTCCACAACCGATCAAATCTTCACACTTCGGCAGATCCTGGAAAAAAACCCAAGATGTCCAAATCGATACCCACCAATTGTTCATCGATTTTAAAGTTGCATACGTCAGCATTTATAGAGACGAACTATACAGAGCCATGTCTAGTTTTGGTATACCGCCCAAACTCGTCCGTTTGTGTAGGTTTATGCTACTCCATCAAGGTCGGAAAAGACCCCACCGGAACATTCGATACCAAAAAAGGATTTAGGCAAGGCGATGCGCTGTCATGTGACTTCTTCAATTTGATTCTTGAGAGGATTGTGCAAAACTCACGAGCCAACACCAGAGGCACAATTTTCTAAAAATCGGTACAACAACTAGCAAACGCCGACGATATTGACATCATTGGTCGGACCCAACGTGATGTAATAGCCGCGTTTGTTATTATAGAGAAAGAAGCGGCAAAAATGGGTTTAGCAGTAAATGAAGGCAAGACGAAGTATAAGCTGTCAACACGAAAGGACACACAACATCGACGAATTGGACAGAACGTCACCATTGACAGATATAGCTTTGAGGTAGTACGGGACTTTGTCTATCTCGGCTTCGCTATTTTTTGTTATATGTTACCATAGTACGAGCGTTAGAGAAGGGGAAGAAAGAGAGGATAGGAAAGATTTTGGATGTAGTGGAGACTTAAACTCCATGGGTGGTGTCCGAACTAGCTTCGGGGAGTCACTTTTTCTTGTGTTCGTTAAATTTCAAGAAATTCAAGAGGGTGTGCATACTTTTAGGTATTATACCGACCTTTTTATTTCTTTTAAATAAAAGTGAAATGGATTTTGATTGGGATTGAACGCGACTCAACAGACGAACACATTACCACTACACCGCGGCCACCCTATTAACTCTGACAACAGTATCTCGTCAGAAATGAAACAAAGGATTACTCTTGCCTACCCTCACTCGAACTACTAAGAAGATTCTATACAAGACCCTGATCATCCCAGTCCTGCTCTACGGCGCTGAAGCATGGACCGGATGAAGAAATCCTTGGTCGATTTTAAAATTCTTTGAAAAAACTTCGGTCCCGTTTGCGTTGAATTTTTCCATTTCATGACTACTTTGGGTTTTTATTAATTTTGTTTTTTTTTTGCAAAATGTGGGGTTGAAAATTCACAAAAAATGTTCCTGATATACATATTTTAAGGACCTGCATATATTCTTCCAATTTTTTTGTTTTTGCGCAACAGGCTCGTTAGTACCCAGGGCCGAGCTTTCTCACAACCAATCATGTGTGCGTGTGTACTTCTTGCACGATGGTGGGACCTCCTGTTTTATGCCGACTCTGAACTGCAAATTTGAGATAAGCTTTTCTTGACAATTGATACTACTCGGATGCTTTGTCAGATTATCACGAGAGGAGGGCCAGTGAAAAATCAATTAGGTGTTGCTACGGCTGGGAATCGAACCCAGACCTTCTGCGCGGCAGTTCATCGCACTAACCATCGCGCCACTAAGTCCGTTTATTTCTTCCGACCAAATATATTTTTTACAAATAAATGCTGCTGTAATTCATATTTAGTTTTACTTAACTATCACCAAAATGCATCTTCTTATAACCAAATCAATTAAAAAAATCCATCTAAAAGGCTTTCGAATTCGGTTTGAGGGAGAGTTACAAATTCCCAACATGCTTTCGAACCATTTTCATTGAAGTGCAAGTTCACAACACTTGACTTGTGTACTGACTGCTCAAATACGTACAATAACAGCTCAATATATTTGCACACATTTGCAATCGGCTTTTATCTGTATATTTTACTTTTATCAGTAGATACCAGCAACGAAAAAAAAACAAATATTCATACTTGTGGGTAAATGAACCACCGGCATTTTCCATATTTTTTATCTGACTGCAGTTTGTAGTGACACGCAATGATGACATATTTATTTGTTTTGAAATGAGTGGTTATGGAGAAAAAAAGATAGACCGCTTTACTGTTATTAATTGAGCAATATTAGGTGAATTCAAATGCAATTGTTTGTTTTGCGAATACAATCTGGAAAATGCCGGTGGTATACAAACAATCTGTCTTATTTTTTTTCTATACAAACCTTTTTTTATTATATGAATAGAAAATGTATTTTCTACAAGACGCGCCATCTAATATCTCTTATAATAAACATGGAATAACTTTGACACTTATCAACCGATTTACTTTAGTTTGGCGTTTTTTGAAATGAATCCAGTTCAACTTTAACCTGTATATTGAAAATAAACGGTTTAACAAAACCACTTTTTAATGAGGAACATTAATCTGTTTGCTCAAACATCACCAATAAACTTAAATACTAACAGCCGTATTAATAAACGCAAATTGAAGGTGAATTACCTTTAATCAATGAATTAAATAAAAAATAAAATTTTAAAGTCCATTGGGGTTAAAATAAAATTAGCTAATTCTCCCATCCGCTGTGCGAATCGTTGTGGCGAAAAACTTTATGATTATAGTAGATGACAATGCCAACCTAAATTACTTAGAAAGTTTATCAAAATCTTTTATGGTTCGAGAAAAACAACGTTTTTCTTTTTTGTTTTATAATAACGCCCAGTGGGGGTTAAAATGATGTTCAGACAAAATGCTTCTTAGATTATTTTATTTTAGAATTTACTTCAATTTTAATTAAATGCCCCAAAAAGTGCACGTGGCTAAAAATTGTATAAAAAAAATATAAATATACATACAAAAATATGGATTCTGTACTTATTGTAATAGATTTGTCACTAAACGTTAATCAACCTACATAGGCATTTACTTATTATTAATTAGAAATCTTTATTCGTGAATTATGTTTTCATCAACAGACAATTATAGGTTAATTATGTGATATTTTTTTAGTGTCAAATATGATTTTGTTTACTTTCGCAAATATGAACTACTTTCCCTAATGTCAAATAGAATCGTAATGCGCTTCAAATGTGTTTGCGAGCAGTTAGTTTTATGTAGTTTTTATGAATGTAAATAAATAGAAGTTATAACTCAATAATTTATTAAATATTCCCAATCTGAATTCGGATTTTCATCCGAATCCCAACAAAACAAAATTGCGACACTATCCATATTTATTTCATTTTTATTTATTTTTAAATGTTATGTTACGTTATTGCATATTTGTTGGCAAATAACTTGGCATTACCGTCATTTGAAAGTTGAATCGCAAATAAGTTTCGGCTAGTAGAATCGAGTTAGAAAAAGGGCCCCTACGTTCTTCTCATTCGATCATCGGTGATAGATTTTTAGATTTTATTCTTGTGAATCCAGAGTTGCTAAATCAAGAAAAGGAGCTTGCTTTTAATTTAATTGAAATTCGGACTTGGATTGCAGATAAGAAATGTCCTTAGCTGACAAAAATAGTCAAGCTATTTACGATCTAGCATATTTCAAAATTTTCTACCAGACTGGAGAACCATGTCTGTATAGTCGAGAATCATTGGCGACGAGTAAAAAATTGAAAATTGTGACTATCCGTCCAATTGTTGTGTTGACAGAACATACTTGGCCTTACCCTTTTTTGTTGCTAAGCCCTTTTCTTTCCGCGTTGCTTATCTATATACACAATATATATGTATATAATATATATGTACAAGCAATCTTAGTTGTGGTATTTCCTCAAAATTACGTCGAACAACATTATATAACTAGTACAACTAGGACAGGGAAATACATTCTTCCATGCAGGTTATTTAATGACCGAATTTAAATGTGATAAAAACAAAATAACTAATTTAAAAAAAAAAACAGGTCTTCGATTAAACACGCGCTGATCACATAAAATGCCAAAAGCATACGTTAAGTCATATAACGATAATTTTATTATTTGTTCTCGATTTGTCAACAATAAAGACCGACATTTCTTTCTTCTTTCACTTCCAAATAAACTTAAAACCACTTCAGCTTCAAATCACTATTCCTTATTATGTAAGACTAGATGTTTTTTTGTATCTTGTGCACTAAGTAAAATGAAATAAAAATATTTTCATAAACACACACACACAAACATAGCCTAAAACCCCTTTGACTTTTGGCATATATACTTGTGTTTTCGTTAGTACCCCCTTTACCATTCAGAAATAGCACCGGAATCAGTGACGCAAATGGGGGACAAATGCTGTACCCGTCCTATAAAATAATAATACATAACTACGAGTACCTATAAAAGCTATTTCATTCATGATTTCAGTTTCGTGTAGCTTTTACTTCAAATCGTAGATGGAATAGACAGATATAAATGTAAATCGTCTTGATGTTACCTTACACGAAGCGG
This sequence comes from Rhingia rostrata, assembly GCA_949824845.1. Lineage (NCBI taxonomy): Eukaryota > Metazoa > Arthropoda > Insecta > Diptera > Syrphidae > Rhingia > Rhingia rostrata. The sequence continues at coordinate 137,869,456 of OX463755.1, read as the reverse complement.
TTGAAAAACCCTGTTTCCGGATGTCTGTAGATATAGCGATTTGGTGTTAGGCAGACGTGACCCTCTTCCTTGGTGCCGGTATAAATTGGTATAGTAAAGTTCTTCACATTGTGTTGACGCCATCATGAAATGCGCAAGAAAACAAAAGAGGGATTAGTGCCTCAGGATTATAATATTATACCTACATCTGTCGACTTATAAGACCACTTCAGTCTGCGTCGTACATAACGACGCTTCTTAAAAGGACCATTTTGAAAGCTTTATAACATGTGCTAAGTGCATGGAATGTTTAAATAGTGTCAAAAGTAAAGTTAAAGGTGGGGTGGCTTAAGCTACGACCTAATGAGTGCACTGGACGTGTATTACATATTATTATGTTCTTCACTTGGGCAAAATATTTCTATTTTCATTTTGACTTTTATGTGGGTTGGTATTGATTTTATTCCTATACATGCGATATCTATCATTTATACTGAACTGTGGGTATGTAGGTAGATATTTGGTTCAATGTAGGTTGTTATTGGTATGGACATGAACTAGTTAGAGCTTGAGGGCTCGTTGTATGAATCAATGTGTCTCCAAACGTTAAGTCAATTAGGCAACACATTGCAGGGTGGCAAACAATTGTAGTATCTATACTACTGTGGATTGCATTCGGACATGAAACATTGGTATTTTGACTCGATTCGTTTACCAGCGTACACTGGTAAAAGTTCTGCCGGGAATGATAAGCTTATTGACAATGCATCTGGACAATGAGTTTTTTTTTAAGTTTATCGGTTCATGCTGTTAATTAAATGTAAAGCTCAATACTTAACGAGTCACATTAATGACTGAAAACCGATAAAATTGTTATTTATCGCACTTCGCCAATTATCCGGTAGAAGTTTATTATCCCGACGTATCCGGCGTTAATCGAGTTTAAAGTATCAATATTTTTAACTTTCTCTTAAAAACAGAAAGGTATTGCTCTCAAGAAAAAAATCGACCATGAGAGTTTGATTGATTCTAACATTGCGATGATAGCGGAATAGTGGTTTTTGGAATTCCGTCCGTCGGTTCGTCGGTCCTTCTGTTATTAATAGTCTCTCCAGCATAAACTGCTTGACCGAATTTATTCAAACTTCGTATCCAAGTTTGTTTTGGTCATAATTCTAGACCATTTTTTGGTTGCTTTTAGCCATGTTATTAACGGTACCAGTCATATAAAAATATAACCTCAATTTTGTCAAAACGGCGCTAACTGCATACCCAGTTTTTATAAAAAAAAAACATTTAACGGATTTTTTTTCATTTTGGCCATATAAAGAAAAATTTCGATTTCTCGTTAACAACGTGCCAACAAAACGCACTATTTACCGTGTAGTGAATGATTTCGGACAAAGAGGGTCTGTAGGTGATAGGCCCCAGCATGGACCACAACGTACTGCAAGATCGGCTGAAAACATTACTTCTGCTCAAGGAAGTGTTCAAAACAATCCATCAACCTCAGTTCGACGCCGTGCTACGGAGCTTGGTCTTCAAAGAACAACTTCGGGCACAATTTTGCACAAGGATTTGTATTTGTTTCCATTTAAGATTCAGTTGACACAAAAGCTTCTTCCACGAGGCAAATTTTCATTTGAATGGATAGGTGAATAAACAGAATAGTCGGTTCTGGGCAATGGAAAACCCTCAAATTATTCATCAGTCACCTTTGCATTCATTAAAAGTTACAGTCTGGTGTACAGCCTCTACTGTCGAAGTCATTCGAACTCTTTTGCAGCGGGACTTCGACAAGATCCAGAGATATTGTGATGACTGGAAGTTGAAAATCAACTTTCAGAAATCAGAAACTATCCTGTTTAGGACACCGTTGTCTAGGGCCTCTAGGGATACGAGAAAGAACTGGCGAAAGCTGGTGATCGTTGGACCAAACGGACAGCCACTGGCGAGTAAAAGTGTAGTAAAGTACCTTGGCATCTGGTTAGATCAGTATCTATATTTCGGAAGACATGTAGATGCTGCTCTGGCTAGAGCTAGGGGAGCATTTGCCCTGACAAGACGATTGTTTTATAGCAGTCGTCTTGACAGCAGGGTGAAGGTGATTTGCTACATGGCCCTCATTAGGCCGATGATTGCCTATGGGTGCCCGGTGTGGTTCAACGTTGCCCCATCTCAAATGGAAAAGATACGGGTGTTTGAGAGGCAGTGTCTGAGGAGCTGCCTTGGACTTCACAGAACACCAGTATCTGACTACACAAAATACTATTCCAACCAGGTCCTATACAACGGGGCCAACATAAACCGAATAGACAATTTTCTGGTGAAACTCATTCGGTTTCACGCGGCAAGAGCGATGGCTTCGAACAATAGTCTCATCTTTGGGGCCTTCTATCCCAATGATGAATATTTTGAGAGTGCGCGTTTAAGTGGCTTTATTCCGCCCGAAGCTTTCCAATATTTGGATAGTCGAGGGCTAATACAGGATAGATCGGCGGTTCCGCTAATCTACCACGTCTTCCGACGAACTGTGGATAGGCGGCTCCTATACGACCGAGACGTCGTCGCTCTGGGCGGAGGAGAGCGCCTGCGGTTCAGCAGGAGTGTGTCCGATTGGGACCGTCGGAGTAGGTCACAACAGGAGAACCTGTTGTGGTGGTTGAATTAGTATTAAAGATAGTTGACTAAAAATTGTTATTTTATGGCCGACTTACATAGTTTTAGTCTTAGGTTTAGGTGCAAAGCAGTCATGGTGGTACAAAAAAAAAAAAAAAAAAAAAAAAAAAAAAAAAAAAAAAAAAAAAAAAAAAACGCTTGCTGTGGCTGTTCTAGTTTTTAAGTTATTTTAGGTAGTTTTAATGAATTTTTAGGTAGTTTAAGTTAGTCGATAAGTAGTTTTAATTAGCATGTAAGTTTAAATAAAATAAAAAAAAAGACAAGGAACCAAGTTTTTCAAAGTTTTCTTGGTAAAAAAATGTTGTTACTTTTATATTTATATCTTAGATAATAGGCCGAAAGGCATTAGAATTAAGTTATCGAGTAATTTAGGGCGCCCGCATAGAGCAAGTAAGTTAGTTAAGTAGTTGATAAGTAGGCTAGTTTTTTCATGAATTTTTGTCTAGCATTTAAGTTAGTTTTAAGAAAAATAAAATAAAAATGAATAAAAAAAAAAAAAAAAAAAAAAAAAACAGTCTGGTGTGCAAATTGGTCAGGAGAAATCGGTGGACCTTACTTCTTTGAAAATGAAAACGTCGTAACGGTAACTGTGAATGGGGAGCGATATCGTGATATGAATGAAAACTTTTTGACGCCACAACTGCATGCCTTGGGCTTGATCAACATGTGTTGTCAATGGATTACAATGGAATGACTGCGAGACCTCTTTCAACAACAAGTTATTTCAAAAAATGGTGATCTTAATTGGCCTCCACGATCTCCTGATTTGACTGCTTTTTGTGGGGATATCTGAACAGCAAGTGGGGATATCAGAACCGCTTGAGCAACTCAAACAAAATATTCGTGTTAATGAGAATGTAATGAAAAATGTGCTCAAAAAGGCTCGCATTTGCGAGACTAACAGAGGCGGACATTTACCTGATATTGCATTCCATACATAATTACCGACATCAAATAAAATATTTATTAATATAAGATCCATTCTCTTTAGTTTAATCAAAAATTATAAACAAACAGGGCGGACACCCTCTATATGATATAAGCATCAATAATTAAAATAAATCTTATTGATTTGATCTAACGCCTAACTCGCTGTGAAATAGAAAGTTGCATACGACCTAGTCGTGCACCCACCACTCGTTTATTACCTACAAGTTCTCAAAGGGTTATGAACACATTTTAAGTGTTTTTAAAGAGGGTATTTGAATAGAAGTGAAAGGCAGAGAGAAATAGGAAAGATGTTAGGTGTAGTGGAGACTTGCTCCGTGCGTGGCCGAAATACATTTTCAGGGAGTCGCTTTTATTCTTGTGTTCGTTAAATTCGTAGATTCGTTTTATATTCCCTACCGAGGTTTCCATTCGAAAGAAATTTTTCTCCGATTTCATCGAAATCCGACAGTTTCGTACCAAGGTATAGGGTGCGTTTTAAGTTCCAGGTCGATGTATTTTTCAATAAATTTTAAATTAAGTAAATTTTATAATATATTCTTCCATAATTTATTGTATAGTATTTAACATTATGTGGGTCAAGGGGTTGCCTCTGGCCGTATTACAAAGTTCTGTTAAGCACAATTTCGATAACATTTCCGCAGACTTCTGGTGTAATTTCATCAATTCGTTTCTAATGTTGTCTTTTAGCATTTAGGGAGGTTGTGGTTGGTTTTTTGATGTACACTTTTTCCTTTTAGTACCCCCATAAGAAGAAATCGGAGCTTCAAATCAGGGAATCGTCAACTACCCACATTTTTTACAGCTACCTGTTAAATGTCTTCTGAAATTTGCTGACGTAGAATTGTTGTTCAATCAAACGAACGCAATTGAATGCTCCATTTATTTTATTCCGCAACGAACACCTCTAAAGGTGCCCTTAGTTTCTATAATTTTTCCGAAATCATACCTCGACAGTGGCGAATATGTCTGTCTATCGGCTTTTACATGTTCCGTTCCGTTTGTTTTAAAATAATTTATGGTTACGTGAGAAGCAAACCAATCCAAAGACCGCTCATTTTAAGACATCTTCTTAAGATCATTAACACGAAGAATTATCTCTTGGTAAATTTGCATATACATACTTTGGCATATTGACAGAAAAGTTTGATGCAGTTAGACTGAATATCCGGGTACCTCTCATCGTTTATCATAAAAAATTATTATGTTATGCACTGCAAACCCTCGATTTATATACCAGTGACCACTGCACCCTCGTAGAATAACGGTATGGTGTGCCATTTCGGCCTGCGGCGTCATTGGGCAATATTTATTTGAGAATATCATATGTAATTCTGCATAAGTTACTGGTGACCACTTTATGGACATTTTGGAAAATATTTTTGTGCCTGAATTGGATCAATTACCCCTACAGAACTTGTAGTTCTCGTGCAACGATGCGATTTGTTTTTTCGAGAATTTTTATTGTCAAAAAATGGTGATATCGACTGGCCTCACAATCGTTGATTTGACGTCTCCCGATTTCTTTTTATGGGGGTACCTGAAAAATAAAATCATCAAACAAAAGAAAACAAACAAATCCTTGGCCCAACAGACTCGATAATACCCAGGACCGAGCTCTCTCACAACCATTCATGTGTGCGTGCATACTTCTTGCACTATGGCGGGACCGCCTGTTTTATGCCGACTCCGAATTTCGAACTTGAGAAAAGCTTTTCTTGACAGTAGATACTGTTATACCAGAGGAGCAATCGAACCCAGACCATCTGCGCGGCAGTTCATCGCACTAATTTAATAATTCGGACTCTTCCTGAATTTTGAACTATAGGCCAATCAATTGTAGAAAAAGCTATCATAGGCTTGTTCGTTGCTGCATCATTTCATACAAAATTAGATTTATGTAGTATTAAGTCATGAGCAAAACCAAACTTTGGTACTGATAATATTTCACTGGAAGCATGTTCCTATAGGTGATTTCCACAGCATAATCTAATTGTTTTAAAATTGAACCATTTTCAATCCTTAATCGAACTTGTCTACATTTCTAAAGCAAAAATAAAATTTTTCTCATAACTCTTCAATGTCATTGCTTATTAATATTCCTTTAGCACACAACAAGTAATGCGTCTATAATTAAACCCATCCTCCATAAACTTCAACAGGAAAATAAAAATATGAATAATTTAATGCAAGATATCGATTGCAAGGACAGAGCTTCTCTTATATTAACTCGAGCGCTTCGCGCTAATTGTAATTTAATGCTGATGTATAAATATTCTGCATTTATAAAAGCCACTTGCCGCAAGAAGTGGCAATCATATTTCGTTACCACAGCTTACAGTTATAGCCTATGAAGGATACACAATTGTTATGAATATTCAAATTTTGATGTGAGTTTCACTGCGTCTCCCGTAGGTAAAGTCCTTCTATTAAAAATCAAAGAAATAGGTCTTTGATAAAGGGTGTGGTCAGGATGGCGCCTCATTCCTTTGACAGGCGACAACTGACAAATGTTAAGTGTATTACACTTACGGAAGGGGTAATTACTTGCGTTATAACATGCTACCACATAGACGCATAGATGAGAATATATAATTGTATGAGTGAGTAAACATACAATTGAGTTTTTTTGCATTTGTGTACAAAAGGAAGATAAATTGTTGTGCACATGTTCATATGTAGCGAACAAATGTGACAGTAGTGTTTCGGTTGCCATTAATTTGTTCCCATGAGTGCTTCAGAGCCTAACCTTTTCGAGAAGTATTGTATAAATTGTAACCAATTAAGTTTCCATAATGTCGTAATTTGATGAATTACAAAATTTCTTAATTTACTGGTGGAGTTAAATGTTTTATGAAAGGTTTAATCAAAGATTTAGCAACAATTTGTATTCAAGTTATTCGTTAGGGCAACCATTTTAAAAGGTTATTCACAGCCATGGTTATTCACATTATGGAATATGGGCTCATTTTGGTCGCGTTTAGGCGATCAGGTCAATATTCAAAAACACGATGAAAATCGAATAAAAAAATTATTATTACAATTTCAATCTGCTTATAAAATGAACAAAAGATATCACATATCCGTATAGAAAGTAATCCATTGGTGTGAATTCACAAGATCTTGGTGGCCAATTGACAGGACCATTTCTTGAGATGATGCCGTACATCAAATAAAACCATTAATTCTTTAGCTGTATCATTGCTCTATAGCGATCTCCATGGAGAATAACATGCGCTCCTTCCGCATGTGCTATGATGCCGCCTGCCCATTAACCGAACCAAACTGCATTTTTAGGGTTGCATTGGTATCTGTTAAATATTAAGGGATCTACGGACTCTGGTTATTGGATGTATAATTGGATCAGTTAAATGATTATGACGGCCAAAATGTGGTCGACGAACTCTGGGCAATTTTTTAGTTGAGCACTGATTTTGTAACTAATTTCCCAAACAAGTTTCCTGTCAAAAATTTATATGAAAAAGCCAATGAGATCTCTCTTCTGGAAGTGAGTGAAAAGTTAACCAAACTGAGAGGAAAGCAATTACTGTCGAACAAGTAAATTGCCTTGTCTTCGAACATTTACGGACGTGGTCGTACATAGCGATTAAACTGTTATAGGAAAAATATAAAAAAGAAGACGTTTTGATCCCACCCATTCCGATGATTCCGCTCGACATGCTATTTGAGTTTAAAAGGTTCAATTTATAGTTCGGCTTGCATTCGCTATGTCGATAAACAAATTGCAAGCGAAGCCGTTGAATGTTTGAGACATTAATCTAAAAAATCAATGCCTTTCGGATAGTCAATATTATTCATCGCCTATTTTTGTTCAAAAGCCAACAGATTTATATGTTTTTGGTCCAGACAACGTACCAAAAATTGCCTAAAATCACGGCAATATACAAAATGGTAACTTTCAAAATGTAAATTAAATATTTCCATATATACTGCATTTTAAAATTTTAATGAAATATATTATTTGATTACCATGACATTTCGACTTAATCTTTTAATTTACTTATTTATTCCTCCATGCAAATGAATATTCATGGCCAAGACAAGGCAACCAACAGACGTTGACAGCTAGTATTATAAAATTTCGCTCATAAGCTATGTGAAAATCAACCAGTTGAGTGATGCACTTGTATTTTAAAACTGGAGTTCAAATTCATATTATTCTGAGCTTAAAGCATAATCGTGTGAGAATAGTCTGACATATCCATGCAGCCAACCTACGAAGTGTCGCATAGTCTCCCAAATCATTAATGGCGTTTTCCATTGGTAAAAAAAGCAATCTTTTTAGTGATCTAGATCTGTCAAAAGATCGATTTTGACAGTTGTTGTGTTCCATTGGGCAAAAAATGGACTTTTTTTTATCTCAGTTTTGCAGATCTAGATTTTTCTGCAGATTTACCCCTAATTTCACTTACACTGATACAAATGATAGCTGTCAGTTTGACTAGAGTGATTTTCGTTTTCATTTAATATTATTTCGGTTGTGAAAAACTATTACATAGTAACTATTAAAACTGTAGCAGTTCAATGTAAAGTATAAATTATATCAAAAACGAACAACCTGTGTTACTGGATATTTTACAGCACACCGACAATAACTTAATAGACACGAAATTACAAAAATACAAAGACAAAAAAACAATCTGAAATCGTGTTCCATTGTTGATAAAAAAGATCAAATTTCAGATCAAAACCCAGATTTAAAAATATTTTGTGTATCAGTCAAAAAATATGAGTAGTTCACCGCATTCTATGCAACTACTGTGACTTCTTTCGACGTCAGACATCTTGAGCAAATACCTAAGACCAAGTCGTGCACTTTAGTTATCTTTTTATCGAACAACGTACACTCATGTGACAAAGACAAATTCTAGCACGATATATTTGATTTTATTAGCAATTGAATAAACAATTGATGTGGTTATTTGTATTTCAATTTGGTGAACAAACAAGATAGCACATTTTGGATGATATTGAATATATCTAGTTGTTCTTAAACACAAACACTGTACATATTACATTTATAAAATATATTTTATCTTTTGTGGAGTTTTTATTCACCCACATTGGCTTAAAAAGACGAGTAAAGCTAGCGCCGACAATATTTTATCAGAATGAGTAGATACATTTTGTGTTATTTATTGTGGTAAGACAAATATAATGTTAAGTTTTAAAGCTTCTTTTGACATGTCCATCTCAAGTGTCAAAAACGTATTTCATTACAAGTTCGATGTATCTAGCTGTGTTAAACACAAACCGGTCGTAAAATTTGTCCAAGAATTTTGAGTTTAAAACAAACATATATTAATGTGTGCGCACTCAGTATGACCCATGCTTTAGCGCCTTAAATAGGTTTCGGTTATGACGTTGCGATATCGACCACCAGTAAAAATAACCACTGCTTTACCAGCCTTTACCAAGAAGTTGGGAAATTAAAAAAAAAAAACAAGACGATTGGCTTAAAGGATTTTTAAAACAAAATCCTGAACTCTCGCGACTCTCCGACTTATTTTCCTTTTGTTAAGACAAATAAAGTATTTAAATTCGGCCTTATTTCGATATCAAATGAGAAATAAAGCCAAATCATAAAATTCGGTCATATCGACGTTATTTCAGAGCACTGGATATGACAATGAGAAATAGCTTAAGTGCAAGAGCATATTTACAATTCTTTCTTTTTCGGATAACTTCGCCACCGGGGTTAAAAAAAAGAGTGCGATCCAGTATTTTTAGACTTGTTTTAATTCTTTTTGATACCTCCTTTAAACCGCTGTTGGAAAGATACAAATTTGCGAGTCCACCCTGGTTACCAGTGAAGTTACGTAATCGTGACCACTTTAAATAAATTTCCATTTAATTTCGCAATTACAAACTTGTCATCTCTTAACCACCCTGAAAGGCATATCTCAAAGCAACATAAACAAGATCAAATTACTTTAAAAGTTCACATCGTTCAAACGATTGATAGGCTTGTATAATCTGATCAATGTTTTGGCTTTGAATTGTGGTTGCATCTACAATAATAACTAATCCAAAACAAATGAGTAACATCACAACAATACACATGCCAGTCATACTCATACACTACTCGTTCACAGTATGATATTGATATGTCTTATAGTTTAAATTAATTGTCATTTAAAGTCAATTTGCTAATATTTATTACAATTCCCATGAACTATGTCTACTTTGTCCGCTAACCGCAATTCAAACTTCGGTCACAACGTACTACTTTATGTAATTAGAGGCATTCAATTCAGTCTCTTCGATGCTTTCATTCGGTGCCGTTTTAATTTTTCGCAAATACATTTTAAAACGGAAATTGACGATTATTTGAGTTTATTGTTTCCTTCGAAAAACAATTTTTTACCTCAAATGCCCGGAGGAATTTAGCGGAAATTGGATTTTTTTTGCAAATCGGAGTTTATCGCCGGTGATTGTCGGACTATTATACAGATAAGCATAGCTTTTGTTGCAGATTTGCATTTCAGTGATTTGTTACATAAGTGTACAGCCCCATAAACAACATTGTTTGAATAATGGGAACTGAGGAGAGGTCTCTGTTGTTACCGCGTCACTTAAATTATCAAATGTAGATCATACACAATTGGTGGTTTGTAATTGGAAATGTTCTTATCTGTATAAACAATTGTAATAAAGATACAAAAATGCATACGCTTTTATTCAAACAATATTTTTAGAAACCATTCACATTAAAATGATGGTCCACAACAAATACCCTGATTTGTTATTTTTAGATCGTCGCTTCGAGGGTGTTTAGCTGTTTTTAATATCAAAGATGTCTTAAAACATAATTGATACGATAAATGGTTTTCGACAACTTAACGCTTTACACCTAACACCAACCAGATTTCATGTAGATCTTTGCACTCATTTGATTTATAAATCATACTTAATTGCATAATCACGAATTACCTGTTAACAAAATATCAATTTTGTCGAAAATACGAACAAAATTAAACTAAACTGTTCCCAAGAATTTTTTTTGAAAATGTAGCGAAACGTGTGTTTGCTTCTACTACCTTTAAGAAAATGTCGTAAACGATGTGGTATCCATACAGTTATATCGTATTAACCTAAAGGTGTATCACCATTTGGGTTCATTTTATTGGATTTCTATGTTTCTATTTTAGACCTTCAGGCGAAAGGTTCTCCACTTCTTGACGGATGCTCTCATTGATGGCTGCCAGAATTTTTAGCTTGTTCTCAAAAAACCCTTTTTTTAAAGTATCCACAGGAACTCGTCCAATTCATTGTTGATATTCAGGAGGATGTGAGAGTAGGTTGTAAGTTGTCTGGATTCTGTGATTTAGAATCTGTTCTTGATAATGAAGCCTGAACTACTTGGCTGATATTTTGGGGTTCGGTTTTTTGTGGGTTTTTGAAACTGGAATTCTAGCTTAAAAAAAGCTAGCAGTAGCTCCTATATAACGGCTTTCTTTAAACACGATTATCTCGGTAACAGCTCTAAAGATGTTGTTAAAACTAAACAACTAAGCTTCTAACGGGTGATCCAATAGGAGGTACTTTTTTCAATAGCTTTGTTTTTACTGTTATTATTTGTCAACTGACATTTATGTTGAGTATGCATTGCCATTTCAACAAGTATATATGCCGGAACATCACTTGCTAATTGAAGCGCTTGAATGATGAAAGTCTTAAGCTACTTTTTTTTTAAATTGCCTGCACATATTGCAAACATTTCGCAAATCTAGTCTTTTTCATAAAAAATATTGCTAACATTATAAAACAGTTCAGTTTTGTATATTTTAAAATATCTGTTGACAATTTGTATTGTTTTTAGTAAAACAACTTTGAACGCTGATTACTCAAATTTTTGAAAATGTCCCTTAGGCCCTTCATCTCTTAAGCGCCTCAATTGTATTCGTTGGCCTTGGACCAGCTTCAAGTTGATCCACCTTTTTTTTATCGAAAAATTGTTTTTAGCGTCGAAGCTCATTTTTGGTTAAACAGCTACGTTTGCAAGAGAAAATTCAGCAGATACCAATGCGACATCATCGGACCGTGTTTCTTCAAAAATGTCAACTCGCTACAAAGCAATGGTCAGTGAATTTTTGTTGACGAAAATTGCTTTATTGGAAAGGTTCGATATTGTCAAGAAATTGTCCTGTTATTTGGCCAGCATTGTGATTCGAAACTATTGCCTATCGGAATACATTCAATGTGGATACAAAAAAAATACAAATTTATGGCGCAACATGCTCATTTATACCCAGGTCCTAGTTTTCTCAAACCATTTGCGTGTGCGTGCTTACTTCTTGCACGATTGCGGGACCTCTTTTTTATGCCGACTCCGAAAGGCTAAGTTGAGATAAACTTTTCTTCAAATTCCGGAAGCTATAATTGCATCAGAAGTTATATGCAGTTTTTTGCATGTCATTTACTTTTTATTTTTTGGCAATAGTAACAGCAACTAAGTAAAAAGGCAATCTGATTTTTTTAAACAATAAATCAAAAATATGTAACCACTTAAGTTGTTGATTAACTACTAATTATCCAATTGAGTAATAAACTTATTTGTGTTTACAAGTAATAAGCAATTATACAAACGAGACATTGTCACGACCCTGGCGTAGTGTCAAACGCCATTTCATTTCCATAACCATTTTTGCAAAGCATATTGAATTCAATAAAAAAAAAAGAGATTGTATCTTTTTCACTAGGTGCTAAGTGGGAAAATAAATGCGCGAATTTGTTGCTGGAACAATATTTAAACTTGCTATTAGCACGCAATCGTATAGGTCCAAGTTTAGTAAAAAGAACAATTATTTGCCTACTCTTGTGCTGAATAGGAAACGGAACAATTAACATGTAATAGAGCTACGCCCTATTCCGAAAGTAATAACAGAAAGTGTGTGTTGTTAGTATCTACTGAACACCTTTATAACATCTAGATTATGTTTAATATTTCTCCAACGCATGACAGTGAAAAGAGTATCAGCCCTAAAGAGCATTGGCTATGGATCATTGTTGACTTAATTATGCGTCTGGTCTTCATAGCATGACCTAATCTATATGCAAAAATATATCTAGGTATGTATATTCATTCCAAAATATCAACGATAGCATTTTTATGCATTATTAACGGTAATTTATTACTGAATGCCATAAACTCATACTCGTATTAATAAAATCGTTTATGACGTTCGTAAGCTAATTTACAAGAGTCCTTTGCGAATCCATTAGTGATTGGTATTGATTAATGATTATTAATCGATTAACTTCATTCAATTTGCATACAAATACAAGTATACAGGTGTACATGTATGTGTGTTTTTTACACTTTACCGCTTAAACTTGGGTCATTAAATGCCATGCCTATCTATAGCAATGAAGCCGAATTTAGTTCCGCCGCAACATAATGATTGAATTTTCGTTTTGATAGTGAAAATTATAAACTTTGTGCTAACCATCGAATATGGAACTGGTATCAAAATGTTTTCTCATGTAAAATAAATGGAATTATCATTTAATTATTGTATATGGACCGCTTAAAAATGCCACCTTAGAGCACGGTTACGGTTTTCACATTTATGCGATATTAATTCGTGCAGCTCTTAAAATTAGTGGTTTAACTTTCGTCTCCTCGTTTGTGGTGACGGGCTGCACCACAAACGAGACGCATGAATTTTTGATAAAAATTTAAGTTAAAGTTCTGAACAAATGGAAGACCATTCTAATCTAAGCAACCGACGTCGACGGCCTCGCTTCGCCACGAAGGTTGGGCAGGTCAATTTTCGTTATAACAACAACGAAGATGCCTTTGTTGTGTCTCCTGGCCCAAGAACAAATTTCTCCATGCCTGAAGTGAAAATGACTTAAGACCATAGGAAATGACAAGTTTACTTGAACACAATGTTTCACTGCAGTCTGGCTTAAAGCATCCAGTTGGATTTTTGTTCTCAAAATATTCTTAGTATTTTTGCTTTAAATTTACCAATCTCATATCTGGTTTGATATATAATTTTTTTAATTTACAGGCGTTTAAAGACTTTTGAATGCCTTTACAGTGCATTTTGATGATTTAGCAGCGTCAGATGTATGCAAGTAGCGCTTTGAAACTTTGTCGTACAAAACGAAAGATATGTCGAGATTTTGACGGATTCTTACATTATGATGATAGCGGAATCCAAAAAAGTTGTTCTTGAAAATTCCAGCCTTTTGCCCGTCTTGTCGTAATTCTCCATCCAGACTTAACATCTTGACCGATTTTCTTCAAACTTACTAGTGACGATTTCTTGGTCACAATACTAAGCCATTTTTATACCCTATCCCATAGGGGTATATTAGTTTTGATACATAGTTTGTAACATAGTGAAATAATTTAGCTAGGTATACCTCAAAGTGTATGGATCGACTCAGAATCGCCAGCTGAATCCATTAAGCCATGTTTGTCTGTCCGTTCGTCCGTACGTCTGTAGGTAACCGGTTTTTGGTCCTTAAATTTTGAGCCAGGTTAATGAAATTTGGTACATTTTTTGGTAATTTTTTTTTAAATCCGCCCACTGCCACGCCCCCTTTTTAGAAAACCCTAATTTTAGGCCAAACCGTTAAAAATTTTCAAAACGTGTCTGAATAAGATATCTAGGCAATCCTAATGTCTATATTTCGCCTATACAAAGTTTTTTGCCACGCATACTTTTTGGGGGCGTTTTCAGTAAAAAAAAAACATTTTTCGTAAACTTTAAAACATTTCGAAAAAATAGGTTTTGGTAATATAAACATTTCTTCCATATTGCCAGTGGCTTAAGGGCTATCCAGAATGTGAATCTGTTCTATTCCATAGGATATGTTTAAACAAAAAAAAACTCAAATTTAAAAAAAAAAAACAATAAACCCGAGTAATTATTTTTCAAAGTCGTTACACTCAACTGCTTTGCCCACGCTTTGATTCACTTGCTCAGCGGTTTCAACATCTCTTACAAAAATTTCGGAAATGATTAAAATCTCCACTTAAAATATCATCCACAACCCTTTCAGAAAATGAAAACAAATATTTTGACAATTCATAGTTTTGCCTACCATTGCTTTCATGTTACGTTAATATTTTACGTTTTCCATTTTATGGTTGAAGCGCAATGCCAAAAGCTACATTGTGATGGGTAACATTAATTTTATATAAATGACAGTTTTTCAGCCATTAAAGTCGGTTATCTTGGTTGATTATGTTGACACTTGAAAGTAACATTTTTTAGATCTCTAAACAACTGATTCGGTATTAGATGTCCGCATTTGAAGTTCCATCTGCCAGCTATTAGCTGTTCTAATGCGACACTAATAAGAATAGAAAAACAAAATTATTTATATAAAAATTATAATGTAGATATCTGGAAAAATTGATTAAAGATTTCCGTTGCTCATGCAATATTTGATCAGCTCCATTTCAAAAGCCAAGAAAACATACAATCCTTACAAACCAAAACAAGTATTTACGGCGCATTTTCACACAGCTCGACTGTCACACATATTAAGTGTGGAAATTCCCCTAGATGTCCACAAGAGAGCATCCATCCATCCGTGCGCTGGTTTTGGAAAACCCGATTGACCGAATTCCGTCATCCCAAAAACAAATGTACGCCGTCTTTGTGCGATGGGTAGATATAGCCTCTTACAATTCACGGACAGATGCATAACTTGAAAGCTTTTTTATGTTTATATTTTTCTGTTCAGCTATATACGACTAATTTGCCGCGCACTTTTGATTCTCAAAAAACAACACAATTTGAAACGGAAGCACGCAAAAACCGCGCTGACGTGCTCACTGTGATCTGCACACATTAATATTCTCTGTGGGTCAAGAATTCCATTTTATTTTCTATACATGGTATTTTTAGACCAAATTGACCAAAAGATACACATATTCCGAAAATGATTGGTGGTAGTTTGTATTTAGCCCGTGTCATCAATCGCACTTACTGTGGGTAGTTTCATTTCGTTTTCTTCAAAAGACTCGAGGTATATAATAAGATGTTATCAGGTGGCAAATAAGACATGCTCAAGTCAATTTTTAGACGTCCATCGATGTGCGGTAGATTGTTTATATTCGCAGTGGGTGTATGAATTTGCACCTAGAGTTGGGGTGGATGAAGGTGTTGAATGATGTCCTCAGAAGTTTTTTTTTAACCAAGTGCTGCGTTTTCGTAATATGGTTTAAGGATTGCCGATAATTACAAGTTTTTCAGAATTGTTTGCAATGTTAACCAGACATAATCAAACCCTATAAACAACATTTACTCCAACCAAAGAAAGCAACAATAAACCATAACCTTGATCTAGAACACGCAAACGTCACTCACATCAGGCATATTTATACTTCATAAATTCTCATAATTCTCGTGTTTTGTTTGCTTTGCACGATTTGGTTGCGATTTTGAAAGAATACTCCGTAATTAATTCACTTACAAATTAAATTCATATAAGATAGACATTTTTATTTACCCAAATGATAAATCCACAGTACCGCCTAAAATACTGGCTTCTGTATTTATTAGTTTTGCATTAATTGTTTCCTTTTTGTGTTTGTTTAATCGGGATTTATGGATGTTTTCTGATATTGAATTTTGTTTTATTAACGCATATCGGTAATAAACACGATTCACCATTTAATTGGAGTCCCATAAAGTAGTGGATATTGATGTATTAAGAAATTCATTCATTCATTTCATAAATTATTACAAACGGAAATTGGTTCGTTTTGAAATATTTACACACAAATAGGAATTTAAATTAAATTAATGGTATGGCAAAAGTATTAACCTTAAAAATAACAAAATGTAGCATTTGAATTTGGAATTCTATTCAAGTAACAACTCCCTACTTGGGCTCATTGTTGGAGTTGGGATGTGTGCGAGCTTGGATACATGCAAAAGGAAACAAACCCCACAAGCAATAGGCATTAACAGCCTTGGGACTTATTTTCATTTCCAAAAGGAAATAAGCCCCATGGGACTATTTCCTTTTTTTTTTTTTGGTATTAATCACCGTGGGGCTTATTTCCGCGTGGATTATTACAGTACATCTTGCCACATAGCTCGTAAAGTTCGTTATGGAATCTCCGTTTTGGAACCACGTCAGAAATTTATCAGGATCTTATTTAGGAATCTTGAAAGTATTTCAAGGCTGTAATACTAAATTGCCTTCTTTGGTCGGCAAAAAACAGCCATAGGAATCTTGAAAGAATTTCAAGGCTGTAATACTAAATTGTCTTCTTTGGTCGGCAAAAAACAGCCATTGTCAAGAAGTATAATTCGGTGTGTCATTTTAGGAAACAACAAAATGTTTCCCACTGTGCCTCTTATCGCGAGGACCTGAGAAAAAAATTTAGGAGTATCAACTGTTAACACAAACCCCACAAGCAAAAGGCATTAACAATAGCAGGACTTATTTCCATTTCCAAAAAGAAATAAGTCCTGCAGGGTCTTTTCCTCTTTTTGGAAAATAAGCCCCATGGGGCTAATATTTCTATATATTTCTATATTTTCTTAACTTTTTTTGGTTCACTTTTATAAAACAAATTTGTTCCCATTTTTACAGGTGTAATAAAAGCGGGATTTGTATTGGTAGGGTATAGCACTACTGTCATCTGCAAAAATAAAATTGCGGTTATATTAATCAGAAATATACTGGGTGACAGAAATAATGCTTAATGCTCTTCAACGACCACCGCTTGTCAAAAATTATCTAAAGATACGCCACAGCCGTAGCAACACCTAACTGATTTATCACTGGTTCTCCTCTTGTGATGATCTGAAAAATCATGCAAGTAGTATCAATTGTTAAGAAAAGCTTATCTCAACTAACAGTTTGGAGTTGGCAAAAAGCAGGAGGTCCCAAAATCGTGCAAGGGTACACTACACACGCACACATTATTAGTTGTGAGAAAGCTCGGCCCTGTGTACTAACGATCCTGCTGCGCCGCGCCAACAATTTGTATTTTGTATTTGTATTTAGATAATTTGAATACGCCTATGAATACACACTACGGATAAGTCATAGCTATGACGTCAAAAATGTTCATCAACACATATAACAGATTTCCACATGATGAGTGCCACATTTACTTACGTTCGACTAAAATGCATTCGAAATAACGTTTCAGTCGATTTGGGTTCATTCCTACGATAAACTCCGTCCCATAGCCCTAAAACAAAAGACCGTCAAAACAATGAATTTCTTCTGGCAACAAAGAATGCAAATGCTAATAAACGTCTCTTAACGCGACTAGGATTGGAGTTATCCCTCTCGGCTACAAAGGAAACAAAAAACAGGAGCTTACTTTGTGCTTTTGTTAAGGCATTTCCATATACAAGGTCAAACAAAAAGACCGGTTTCACTCACGACTTACCCCCAATGCCAATAACCCACAAGTGAATCCTTTTTGTTTCAGCCGACCTCTCTTAAGTATGTCGTGCATATATTTATGAATGCATCTAATCATGGAATTCCCCAACACACATGTATCCCTAGTTGACTACTCTTCGCTCCTTTACTAATTTATTCACAAGGAATTGTAATGTTCAACATTATTGAGGAGACATTTTTCAGACACCAACCACGCGATCCTTGCTAAACGTAAATTACTCCACGGTACATTCTTCTAATGACAATAATACGCAATAACATGTTATTCCAATGAGACATGTCGTCTATTTACCTAATTTATATGGATGATGTATATACATTACGTATGTAAAAAAGACGTCCTTTATACAAAGGACAGTATCCAATCGTGAAATATCTTTTGAATTGCCAATTCAACGAGTTGCCCACAAAAGATACGGCGCTGCGCGGCGTTGCGTAGATGATTCGACATTATGGATTTACGTGGACGAAGAATTACTTGCACGTGTCACGGACGGTGTATATTGTTGCAATGTGTCAGAAGTGGTTTTCTTTACAAAGAGTGTTTTGGTCAGTTAAAATATGGATTAAAAGTTCTCGGCACGTGTATAAGACTTTATATTTTGTTTCAAGAATATTTCTATTAATATAAATGGAATGAAAATAACTTACTACTTACTTCACGGGCTTCAAACTCCATGAGTGTCTCTGCCTGAAACAAGACAGCCTTCAATCTCCTTCGTTCCTGGGATAGTTGCTGCCAGTTATTCAGTCCAAGCGCTTCGGCAACCGCGTTTGCTTGATCTTTAAACCGAAGGTTTGGTCTTCTTCGCCTCAAACCTGATAGCTGGTATTCGAAGATTCTTTTGCCTGAAACATTTTTTATTCGCTCGATGTGGCGGAGTCAATATCTACCTGTTCTTGCCTTTTTTACCACATCTACATCTTATTACAGCTCATAAAGTTCGCAATTATATCTTCTACTCAATTCGCTTCCTCGCATACAGGACAAAAAATTCAACGAAGAACTTTCCTTTCGAAGGGGCCTTGCACACGGGCCCAGCACACGGTGCCGTAAAGTAGGACTTGTAAGATTTGGGGGTGGTACACCAAACATTTGCTTAACCGAAATAGCAGCAGTTTACTAACGCCAGTCTTCGTCGTGTCTCCACTAAATTGTCATTCGTGGGGTTGTAGTTGAATCCGATGTAGATGAACTCCTTAAATACCTGAAAATTGCATATTGTGGCATATTGTCCACAAACGCGTTTCATATATTTATTTGGATAGAAATGCTTTTGCAACGACACGATGGATGCGACCAATGATATAGATCTCGTCTGCGTACCAGTAGCTTGACGAATATGTGAAAGATAGAACCTTAATCTTTAATTTAACCTTAATTTATTCCTGCACTACGCACTATCTGTTCCAACACGAGATTGAAAAAATCGAATAATGGCACATCTCTTTGCTGAATTCAGCCATCGCTTTTTAAAGGCGGATGGATGGTACGATACCATGGTGTGTACCGACTTCAAATTCGTTGGTCTTTTGTACAAATTTTGTGTACAAATTTTGTCTGTAGTCGATCTACCGCACTGAAAGCCATACTGGTTTGTGAGTTGCAGTTAAAGACTTACCGTGGTCACACAGAAGGTTGGTAGGATCTCAATGCAACATCTAGCATATTCCATATCTAGGATGTCGATGCAGCTAATACTGCAGTCGGCAGGAACGTGTGCACATATAAGGCTGATGTTGTAAAACTTTGCGTAGCGGATCAAGGCCAGGCGATCACTAACCGGCTAAAAGTCAAATGTAGTCTTGGGTGGCTGATATTATAATTGTCGCATGTTTTTCGTTTTTGTAATACTGACAGGATCTAACGTATTTCCTGAATCGCAGTATTGTCTATCTTGTAACGCGAGGATATATTCACGTGTTTGCGTTCGTTCCAGATGCATAATCTTATTAGAGAACTGCATTAATGCACTCAAATATTTCGGCGCTCAGTGTACTCATGAAAGATAAACGACGAAACGCCTGGTACCACATACAATGAATAGTGAGTAGATACACTTTTTTGAATTAGCAGTGTATTAATGTTTTGAACATTCAAAGGCAAATGAATGTGGGTGAATGTGGCGATCGGTTTGAAAGAATGAGTTTTCAAGAGAGGACGCGGTAAACTTGTTGTCCTGTCGGACCTGTTGTCCGATTATGTCGAAACAGCTTAAATAAGTTGTTCAATTTGTCCATCCTAACTGGGACTGTAGACACCACCGATGACTCCATCTTGGGAATTCTTCCGCTGTCGAATTGTAAAAGGATTACGTGCCTTAGTGTGGTGACACATCCTCCTCACAATCATCTGCGGTCTCTATTTCGAAGTGTCATGCTTATTTTGTGAGGTTGTTCGCAAAAACGATTAATAGTGATAGTAGTACTTTCATATTTTCATTCATTTAAGGTCTGGGTTAGATTTCCAGCCGTAGAAAGACCTAAATGAATATTCGCTGACCCTCCACTCATTACAGTCTGCCAAATCACCGGAGTAGTATCAAAGCTCATACCTACTTAGCCGCTCGGATTCGACTTTAAAAGAAGGTCAGGCCATCGTGCAAGAAGTACACACGCAAAAATTAATGATGGTGAGAAAAATCTAAGCCCTGCGTACTAACGAGCTTATTGCTCCAATAAATTTTATTTTGTATTTGATCACATTCGAATAAAATTTCCTATCAAAAGTAAAAAGTTCCACATACGACACAGTGTTTGACTTAAAAAAATGTTTTTCTTTTTTAATCTGCTTACAAAATTCTTAACATGAATTATCCCCTGAAAAACATTTTTTTTCTTTAGATATCTTTGGTATGTTTAAAATGTAAATCACGTCTTTTCCAAGTCTGATGTGTGGCATCTTATATTGTTTCACGTATCGAAAAGTATTTCCATCGAAATCTTAACATGAAACATTACCGCCATCTGTATGTGAGATGTACATAATTTATTTTCACCCGATTCGAATTTATTATTATAATTACGTGTAACACAATGCGGTGAAAAACTACACAATTTATAGCAGGGCAATGCTTTGCAATTTCTTCAACGTAATTAGTACTTTGAGCACTATCTTCGTGTACGTGCCATCACAAGATTTTATGGGGACAGGATTGTATTCTTCATTTTTGTTGTATTAAAGCATGTGAGTGTCTGTACTCATTATTGTCACTTTATTGTCATTATATTAAGCCTGACGATAAATTAAGGAGTTGTATGTCACGTAAAATAAAACTAATTTCGGTCTTTTCAGGATCTGTGGGTTTAATTACAGCTACCGCCCTTGTTTTATTCATTATGAGTAATATGTAACAACATGAGTTTAAGAATAAGGCAAAAATGGAATTAGGATTATATATGTCTTCGGATGAGATTTTAGATTGCATTGACTACATCAATAATGGGCAAGCCTTCTTAACATTAATTTAACTTCATCGTGCTGATGAGGTTATACAGTCAAGGAGTTAACAACCCTGCAAAAGAACATAGTCATAAATTTGTATAGACTTTGTTATCAATATTTAAGTGGCGTTCTGATATTTTAATACATAACAGGGAAACCATTTTGAACGCGCTCATATGAGCAAAGTAAAAATGATTACTCCAAACCCCTGGGAATTTCAACGTGACTTGCTTTTAAGAGCAATTAAAAAAAGTTTGTTACAAACTCAAGGACTTATTAAATGAACGAGTATGCACATATGTGATACGTTGTTCAGCTTCATTGTATATGTGCAGTGTATTAATTTATCCTGTCCTCAGGTTTATTTTGTTCTAATGACAATTGGATCTGAGCATAAGAACAAAATAGCGACAGCTATTTTTTAAGTGCACGCCATCAACAAAAAGAGGAGGTAAGTGCTTATGACTGACTTTAGATTTTTTTTCATAGCATTGGAAATATAATTCAATTATGTTCAATGAGTGCTTTTAAAAGTTCTGTAACGTTGAGTACAAATGTATGGTGTTCATCAATAATTTCACCTCAAAATATAAAATATGCATTATTACATTTCATCGAATGTGTTTATGTCTTCATCGGTTAGCTAGAGAAAGAGACAATTTTACTCATAAAGTTCTGAGAACATTTGTAAGATGAATAGAAGACAAAAAAAATAACTTCACAAAAACTTCAGAAATAAATTTTATTCAGCATATCGTTTCAAAAAAAAACTCAAAACGACCAAGGATTTCTTCATTTGCTTTTTATACGGTCCATGCTTTAGCGCCGTAGAGCAGAACTGGGATGACCAGGGTCTTGAGAGGATTGAGAGCCTTATTTCTAAATTTGCTTCTAGGCGTGTAGGCCGACAGGATTATAATCGAGACTTGTATCCCTGGCTTAGGCGATTGATATTTTCGAACATCGTTCCTGGAGTGGCACCTAAAGGGGATCCTCGAAAGCTCGCTTTCTTCTTTCTAAATTAAACGGTGTTCTTCCCTCCTACTTTGTCTATAGAGCTCAATTTCATCTCTCGTCTTCAACTACAGCTAAGCCTTGTAGGGTCTCTTTATGGTGGGCGCAAGAAACACGGTCGTTGTAGACGTCAAGTTTTTCATCCTCTTTTTGCAGGCCAGTTTCGTGAATGACAAAAATGTGTGCTTTATACCAGAATTCTGCCCCTCCGATTCAATGTTGTCTCATTCCTCTCGCACCAGTATCCGATCTCAGTTTGTCATGATTCGTCAACATCTTGTTCTTTGGTATGTCTAGTATAAATAGCAGACACAAAAAAGTTCCTTACGGTACACCTGCCATTATTTCTTTGAAATCCGAATATTCGTTTCCAAGTTGCACACAAATGAGTCTTTTCTCAAGATACCACACGAGGATTAATTCTGTTTAGGAACGACTTATTTTAAATTGTATTTAAGGCCTTTATGCCACACCTTGTCTAAAGCTTTCTCAATTACATCAATAATTTAACGTATCTACATACTTGCTTAACATTCAATTGTTTACTTCTAAACCCGAATTAATAGTCAATTTTTTCATCAATAATGGCGTGTAAGCTACACGGCGCTTAAAATAAAAATTGGAAATATATGAAGAAGTGAAATGGGTCTGTAAGATGTTATTTCAATCACGACTTTCCATTTCATGAAGCTTTTCTACATTATAAATGCGGCAATTAGATTAGAAAAAAAATCTTATCGCCGCATTTTTAATGTAGAAAAGCTTAGCTAATGCTTTCCGATGTAATAATTTAAGGCGTTGTCCCAAAATCATGTCATAGCGCGGGGCTATTCTCTGTTTACTACACTATTCTCTGTTGTGTGTTGAATACATTCATGTTTTGATTTTTCACTGGACCATCAAATGGCTTCAATGTTTCTGCAAGATGTGCCGCAAAAAAGTCTGTTTTTTTTTACATTACACGGACCGTGATTATTACTTAGCACAAATCACCTTAGCCGATGCTAAAGCATTTTTTTGTAACTTCGAGTGTGGTGAGACACTAATTAGCACTCCCTCTGTAATATAAATATGTTCCTTTTTTTTAGACATAAAATTGTATGTGTCATTCATACAAACAATGAAATCCTTTTATTAAATTCATTTGTACAGCACTTTTATTCTCATAGCTGCTATTTTATACATCAAACTTTCAAAATACGAGCATGTATACATTATATTTTCAGCGATCTTTATATGTACATGCGATAGCTTCTATTCATAACATTTATTATCCTAGAGTACGGTTATAACTTCAAAGACAAACTCAAAGAGTTGAATTTATGTAGTCATATCTTTTTCCGATTAATTATCTCTTAATTTGTTATTTTATCTTCTTGGTATGCTAATCCGCTTTAAAATATGTTTGTTTTATTTCAGATTAATATGGGATTTTTCTATAATTAAGGTATGTTGCACTGTTCTTTCTAAATCCTTGTATGCACGTGAATAGCTAGAAAAATAAATACAGAAGAGACACACATCTAAACATAGTTAGGGGAAACAACAATTTTTGCTACTTGAATTAAAGAACATTCCGTTTCCGTTAAAGCTCAAATAAATAGCAAAAATTATTTTTACTATATATACAAACAAATCATTTTTAAATTTAAAAAAGTGTCAAAGTTTGTGTGAGATATTACCGACATTTTTTATTCGTTTGAAAGGCCTATCGATACCATTATTCCTGAAATATGTAAAACATCGTTTAATTGTCCACCGCGGCTTCTCTGGGTGGCGCGTATCCGAAATGTCCAATTTCCCATGACTCAGGCGCATAAATCTGGCTAAATTTGACCGATGGCATGGGTTATGTTGGCTTTGAGAGCCGCTGTAGTTTGTGGCTTATTCGCAAAGACCTAGCGACCGCCAGTTCACAATCCAAACCAAACAGTGACTTTTTTGGGATACATTACACGGTCTTGGATCTCATGTGTATTGACATCGTTCCAAATTAGACACTTTTGTTTTTTGATTTACCCATTCATTCACAAATTGTCTACATCGCTGTCTTTCATTATTAATGTCAGTTCCCAATTGCTTCAGATCCGTTCAGAGAACACACGTCGCTGTCTATGGTCGTTAACCTTCAGCTTCTGGGTCAGTATAATTTAGTTCGGGTAAAAGCTCAAGTCAAGGCGCAATATTCGCCATGTCTGCGAAAGGTCGAGTTCCTGTGAGCTACGCGAAATCGACTGCTTCGGATTCTCCCGCACACTCTCAAAGACAGCGGCGATGTTTTTGTCAGATTTTGGGTTTCATCGACGTATGTATTTGGTTTATCGTTTACTCAACCAGTGGACTAAAATGTAGTCCATGTAGGACGATAATAGCGACCTTAAAATAGACGAAGCGACCGGAAAGTTGCGTTGCCCCAACGAAACACCCATTTTGCTATGTCCGTCCATTGCAATTAGCAAAACAGATTGAATAAATGATAGTCAATTTGACAGATGTAGCTTCAAAAACATGGCCACTGTCAAAGTTCGCAAGTCTATATTGGAAGACCCTTTATATAACAAAACTAATATCTATAAAATAAATGTTTTACCGTCAAAGCTGTTTGCATTCAAAATAGTGAAGATCTTTGTCGGTTGTCTTACACGGTACTAAAACCAAAATCAACCGACAGGATCGACAAATAAGGAGTCGATAACCGATAGGATCTGTAGTTATTGGTTTCAAACTGGTGGGCAACCAATCTTTTCACTATTGAAAATGTGTCCATTGGATTTGACATTTCGATAACATCCCGGAAAATGTACTAAGGGACAATTTTCCAGGAAATTACTTTTTGACTTGGGCTTATAATTTATGAAAACGCCACGTCTTGGTTTTAGTTTTCTATCATTACAAAAAAAAAAAAGAGAAATAAAATTTACAGTACGCTACAAAATACAGGGTGTCCGCTGGGAAGGTATACTACTTTGTTTGTTTATAATTTTTAATTAAACGAGAGAATTGATCTTATATAGATCAATTTTTTATTTAATGCGGACAATTATTTATGGAATACAATATCAGGTAAATGTCAGCCTCTGTTAGTCTCACAAATGCGAGCCCTTTTGAGCACATTTATCATTACATTCTCACACATTTCACACTGTATTTCATTAATTTCATCACGAATATTTTGTTCGAGTTGCTCAAGGGTTTCTGGTTTGTTTGAATATACCTTGCTTTTCAGATATCCCCACTAAAAGAAGTCCGGAGCAGTCAAATCAGGCGACCGTGGAGTCCAATAAACATCACCATTTCTTGAGATAACTTGTTGTGGAAAGAGGTCTCGCAGTAAAGCCATTCTAATCCTGGCTGTATGCGATGTGGCACCGTCTTGTTAATACCACATATTAATCAAGCCCAAATCATGCAGTTGTGGCGTTAAAAAGTTTTCAATCATATCACGATACCGCTCCCCATTCACAGTTACCGTTAAGCCGTTTTCATTTTCAAAGAAGTAAGGTCCAATGATCCCTCTTGACTAAACTGCACACCAGACTGTAACTTTTAATGGATGCAAAGAGGACTGAATAATTTGAGGGTTTTCCATTGCCCACACAGAACCGACTGTTTCTTCACATATCCATTCAAATGAAAATGTGCCTCGTCACTCATTATGATTTTTTATGAAAATCGGGGATGTCATGGGCTAGCTGTAACATCCTATTGGCATATGTACTGCAGCGTAAATGGTCTTGTGGAAAAAGCTCTTGGTTCAACTGAATCTTTTTGTTGGCACGTTGTTTCTCCCAAATATTTCACGTAACTTTCCCATCGTCACAGTAATCGATGATTGATTTTGACTAAATGTTTTAACGATTAAAACACGTTGGTTTAGCGAATATTTTTCCATTATAAATTTGCCACGTGTCTACTTCACCAATGCCAAATATGAACTGTCAAGACTAATGTTTACCAAATGGCGGCAAAACAAATTAGTATACCTTACCAGCGGACACCATGTAAAAAAATAATTACCTACATAAGAAGTTTTATTTTTGTCTCCTTTCAAATTTTAATAATGCCGCTTAATAAAATTTTCCGGTAAGAAATTTCGATGCTGGAAGTGTAGTATTAATCGAGAGATTGAGGAATTTTCAGCATCAAGAATTTGTGTGGTCTCTTGCGAGACTATAACCATTGTAATAAACACACACCAAAACACAAACAAAATATACCATCTACCTTTATCTAGAAATTCCATTTTCTAGTACAATGAAGCTCTGGAATGAACGAAATACGAAAAAAGGCAACAAAAATGCTTTGGACTTCATTCTTTGTAATAAAGAAATTTCTTAGAAAATTCCATTTTATTCAAAACAAAATTCCGATAGATTAGACAGATGTAACTCTCTGCTAGTACCCTAAATGTAAAATCACTTCCAACATCGAGCAAACTATTCCGATGTGGGTATATCTCTATTTAAAATCTTGCAATGACCATTCTCGTACAGGATGCAGACTGGGCCATATTAAACCCTCAGTCGGTCTGAAAGCCTTTGTGCGAAGACAAACATTTTCAGTTGACTTACAAAGTCCATTTGCAAACTGTCGTTATGCCTGTCAGAAAGCAACAGGCGGCAGAAACCTAAAAACGACAGCATCGACCGCAGCCGTAAAAAAGCCGTATACTAAGGACACGTATCATGTCGTTAACGTCACATTTCTGTGTGAAGTCGGTTGTGTGAATATAAATGTATTGGTTAAGTTTTCATGCCTTGTGTCAGATGTGTAACAGATACTCAAGTTGACAACATATTTCCTTCGTTTGCTATCATCCAGGAATAGAGCGTTCGGCGCCGTCTAACGACACAACGAAAGGCTCAAATGAAATGATTCACTGCTTAGTGGTGGGCTCTCCAAGTTCATTGTCCGTAACTTAGATACAGACCATCATCATCACCATAAAAAGATGTTTGAGTGAATTATAATGACATAGACGACCGAATTCGAAAGCAACTGTAGCTACACGTCGTGTAATACTTCAAATGCTTGTGCATTCTATTGTGTGCTGAAGGACAATACGTGTCCGTATGCGGGTATAACAATTTTTATTGATAGTCCAATTAAATTTGAGGGTTATCCCTCAAATCTGATGGCATGTAAATAGATTGATCGATGTCATACCTCGTTAACAATAACATGTAGGAACTTTTCAAGTGATGTATCATTTCTCTGAAGATTAATGGTATTGGTCACATCGATAGGAAAGCAAATCAAGAATTACAATTCATAATGCCCAAGGACAATAAGGAATGCAGATGAGCAACCTAAAGGCTGTGTAAACGATTTACTGAAGTAGCCTTTTCGATACCATCTTAAGAGGATGATCAGCATGGTCCCCCATAACGCTTATAAAAAAAATAATGAATAAGGTAAACAATAGAATAAATGGGCCTACATTCTTAAATGGAATTTCGTGAATGGCGTTGTTCTTTTGTCTGGAAGATACGCGTATTATTGATTTGTTATATATTAGGTTTTTGACGGGAGCACATACAATTGCTTTTATCTAACGGTGCATACATTAAGACATCAAGTGCTGCTTAGTGGTGCTTAATGCGAATCATACAAGGATTACTTGAAAAGTAAAGTGTTCGTTTATTAATACCGTGTTTATATGTTTCGATTTGGCACAGCTTCGAAATTATCTTAGAAGAATTTAGAGGTTTTTGTAAACGTGAATTTTTTTATATTATACATATATAAGAACTGTTCTGCAATAGATACACAAATTGAACCATTATTTTATTATAATTATTCAAACAAAGGCAACAATATCTTTGCTTACTTTTTTAAGGTTACCATTAATTTTGCAGTTTACAGGTTATATAACTAAATAAAACAAATCTTAAAGTAAAGAAAAAACATATTTTAACAAATTTTTTGAAAACTTTGTTAATCATAGTGTATTAATTAAACGATAGTTTTTTTTTAATAAAAAAAATGATCAAACCTTTTGTAATTGGAAAATTTGGTGAAGACGGGTTAAGTGCAGAATGGGTAAATACAAAAAGTGAGTGTACCTACTTTTGTTTGGATTTTCAAGAGATTTACTTGAGTTGAGCCTTTTGTTAACTTCCTCCAGTAACACACTTCAAATTGGTTGAGGTTTCTCTCTAATGATGATACCATCTTCTGAGTCTCCCATCTTATGCAATCATTAAAAAAAAACAGTCGTTTGGCATATTAGTGATTCTTTGTTTAATTTGTGAAGATGTGGCGCTGTCTTTAATAAAACAGCAGTGGGTTCACGACTTGGTCGTAAGTACTTGTTCGTTAAGCGCTTACTTAATATTTACAAAAACTCTTAATACTGAAGTTGAAATAAGTCAGTATCGAGTGTTTCGGTGAGGACGTTGACGACTTTGCTAGAGAATTAATTATCGCCCTACTCTTGGTAGGGACTTGGACAATTTGGAATATTATTAAGGATCTGCTGATCCATCCACCGATCAGATTGTCTCTGAACTGAGATCATATCTTACAACAGATCGGATCTGAAAGCTTTTACTGAGAAGATATATAGTCTGTAGTTGATACAGTTTAAAGGATATAATATCTTGTGGATCGAGCAGATGCTAAAAGATTCCATTCTTTTTCTAACAAGATGATGTAGGTATATTATTAACCAAATCATCTTACCTGGCTTTATATAGCTCGGAAGTACGTCATTTCTGAGAGTCTTGTTCAGCTTTACAAAAGATATTACTATCCTCCTTTCTTTTATGTCGGGTTGCTGATCATTTACGCTGTCGACGGCAATATTGAATGGTTCTTTCTGTCTGACTGCGGGAGATAGTCCCAACGCAGTTCGACAGACTGCAGATTTGGTTCGACCATATTCTCAGCGTCGAATTTGACTCAACAACTATTTTCCCTTGTTTAAGACATTTAAAACTCAAAACATCGTTCCTGGATTGACATTTCTCTACATCGCAACCCGCAGGTCGCGGGTTTTTCCTGCTCTTTATCTAAAGAGGCTCTTCTTTGCATATAGAGCTCTCGTCTAAGCGTACAGCGTTGCCTTAATGGAATCAATTTAAGTAGCGATCATCGGTCGCCATTATCCTTAAACCAGGGGTTTTTTACTGATGTGCATGGACAGCAGTTGCGACGGATCTTATTGCTTTTCAACATCGTCGAGATTGGCCTTCGACAAAAGATGCTATAGCATTATGGAATTATTCGTGATCTGTAAAAGCCTGGGCGATCTCTTACCCTTATTGGAAGGTGCTGATCACTTTAACTTCTTTGCTGCTTTGAATTTTCGAAAACCCAAATAAGCAGCAAACGTGTTCCAATTGTAATGTGTTCGAGCGTTTGTTCCGGAGGATACCATGTCATCTTCTGGGTCAAGGAGAACCTCGTGTGGCTATTTCGTTCAACAGTCAATTAGCCTAAGTAAGTCCCTATATGCGTGGTGTTCCGTACCATTTTCCGACAACATGTAAATCTACATTGACAAGTTAAACATCATATATAAGCATTTGCGTATATGTTTTATCGAGGACCTCATAGAAACAGTCTTTTGTTTCTGATGATAAAAGGCGAATTTGTTCTGGATTCGGATTAGCAAAATGCGTTGGCTGATGTATTAGCAATATCAGACTACCTTGCTTTCGTCTATTAGAAATTCGCATCCAAATAATCGCTCTTTATTCTCACTATAACCATGACTACAGTTAATGTCCCCATCGTATTTCCTGAATGGCAGGACATCGCTAGTTGTTCACCTGTCAGCCTTTTTAACAAGAACTTGGTTTTCTTTTTACGTTTAGCATGGTCGCCAACAACAAAATCCGTTTTTTCTGGTGCTCTTGGGTGCGTAACAAGTCCGTTGACAGAAGTGATATTGTGTAGCCTGTATGTTTTGACAATACTACCAAATATGTCCTCTGTCTCTACCTTGGTATTCAAATAACCCATTAAAACTGACTTCTTGTCTAAGCATATACAGTGATTCTGTTGTCGCTGATTCTGTTCTCTAAAATACTAGAAAACAATAATTTTTCGTCAAGGATATTTCTTTACGACCTATGGAATTATAATACAATAAAAGTGCTGGTTATGCCAAGTATATTTACGCTTGCTTTTCGCAATGTCTCTTTCCAAAAGAAACAAATAAAAAAAAACACCACATTTAAAAAGACTGGAAAATGGGATCTATATTCAATTCAATTTAGGTACTGGATAATTTGAAAATGCTAAAATTTACGCGTTAGCGTATCCATCTGACACAACGAAGTGATTGGATAAATTAACATAAAACTCTCCAGTGACATCAAGTGAAGTATGATTTGAAGCGCAGCTGTCACATAAATTAACAAGCATTCGAAACAATACTTGTCCATGAGTGCGCAGTCCTTTTGATTGTGGGTTTATCTTTTGTTATTATGGTCCATAGAATATATTAAATCTAAGAAAATTCACTGTCCACAAATGGGGAGTACACTTTCCAATAACAATTGATGGATGGTACTCATACTTTAGTTCACTTGTTCCACCACGAACTAAGGTAGATGCTGGTTTGAGTTCATATACAGGCTGCCAAGCCTTAGAAAAATCAAGGCACTCATTATATCGTATTGTATGGAAACGAAACTCGAGTTCATTCACAATTCCTTTCTTTTTGGAACTTGAAGAAACTTTTTTGATGACCTCTTGAGAATACACTTCCATTATTTCCCAAACTAATGTCTCCGAAAGGATCCCTACATTTAAGAATAATATTATTCGGAATAAATTGCAATTTGTACCCTGGAGCATAATGTCGAATTTCTTACAATCTCCTTTATTGGCTCACTAACACCAACATATTAAATAAATGAGTGCCAGACAACAAACCTAAAAAAAAAAACAAGACACAGAAAAGATCCAATTTAACCGTTTCTGCAAAGGGTAGTGGGCATCGACTTTAAGTGGAACGCGAGCATAGCAAGAGAGAACAAAATTCAACCTCTACAGCAAAATTAAAAATAAATAAAAGATGTAATTTAGCTCACACAAACAACCGCACTATCAGACCGATGTGAGTAGGTCCGTAAGAAATGCACAAGGTTCTTTCGGCCCAACATTACTGTTGCTCATATACTTTTACTTTTGGGTGGGAGTGAAATCACACCGCTGGTTTTGTTGGTATGGCGCACGAACTCGGATGTGAATTAAGAAAGAATTTTATGTATGTACAAGTATGTTCTTAATCATTTAAGAACATAATGGTAAATTATTATAGTCTTATGTGATTGTGAAGTCGTAGTGGCGTAGTTTTACACAAATACGGGTTCATAAATTATTAATGTCACAGAAGAAGTTCAACATTTCAAGGACTTTCATGAGAGACTTTTTTAAAAACTTTCATGACAGAACCAACTTGACATATGTTTGCGCTAACCCATGAACCTAGCAAATAGTTTAACGAGTGATTTGTGGACAACATTTGCATATTTTCTTATAATTGCACAAATGTTGAACTAACTAATAACGAAAGTTGAAATCAGAAACATACTTTCGAAATGCTAAAAGACGTATAAAAGCGAATGCTGTATGAATATTGAACAATAGTGATTCATTCATTCGGACTTAAAGTGAATTCTGACATTTGTCATGAGTCATGACCCTTACCAGCATATCAGTGGGTCTCTTAACAATTTCTGTTAAGGGCCTTCAGGGGCCCTTTTGTTCGGAAAGTGATAATTTCCGAAAAAGAATATATTTTACCTATCTTTAGGACTTAAATAAAATTAAATCCATTCAAATTTGAAAACTCAAACCCATTCAAATTTGGTTGCCTGGCCAATTATAATACGTTACGAAAAGCCCTATCGAAAGAAATTACTTTTGGAACTTGGGAAATAAGAAAACAAAAATCGTAATGGGTCAAAAATCCATAGGCTCCGGGAAGTGCTTCCCCAAAACAGACACCGATGCCCTTAAAGTATGATCCATTGCTCCGTACTTTTGTGCCCAAGATCAAATCATATTCAAAATTTGTAAGCATTTTTTTATTGTTGTTATCTACAAATTATTTATTGAGTCTTAGTATTATTCTCAAAGTAAAAGTTAAGCTTAATTTTTTTTCAATTAGCATTTTTAGAAGGTTAAAACAATTCGATGTTATGTCTAACAAAATCGTTATCTAAATTTTACCTAAAGTTAACACGTGAAGCAATGATGGTTCAATATGGCAACTCTGTTGATTTATCGATTTTGTTGTCAAAAAGTTATCGAAATACATCCGTCCAACACTTATTCGCAAGAAATTAAGTTGTTGTAGGAAATCTGAAAAATTATACAAATATTATTGAATGCAAGAAAACAGGCCGAACGAACTCTCATATCGCCAAAAGTATGAACAGTTTGTGCGAAACAAATAAGACGGACGATAATCTAAATATATTTGAATGACGTAGACGTATTCATTTCCGTTAAAAAAATGTTCAGGTATAAAAATAATTTTAAAAAAATTGTTCGCTTCCTTTTTAATCATCTATCAAAAACATCTCAACTCACATATAGGGAATCTAAAGGATAGGTGTTAAGCCATCTGCTATTCAGCGAATATTTGGTAATCCTTAGCAGGCAGCAGTTCAGCGCGCACTTGGCTAAATGAATTCGACTAATATATAAATTTTGAATCTTTGCTAAGGTTACTTTGCAGAGAAGAATTGTTGCGAAATTGTTGCGCCATGGTATGTTTTTTATTTGTTCCGCAACGTATAGCTCGAAAGCAAACTGATTTCTAATTGGAACTGACTTTCATTCCGCAAACTCTTCCGCTAATCCACAATATCTATGTTTTGTATCAGTAACCCGTCTAAGTAATCCCATGAAGATCTAAAGTCAATCATTGTTTAGAAATTTAGAAGACACTAGACCTGAGCCCACTACCTTCCCCAATCCTCAGAAAATTAATGATGGGTCAATAAAAAATCATGGCGATGTGGAGTTTTTCGAGCCAACTGTTGTTAGCGCGAATTTGAAACCTCTAACCATTGTGTTTATTGAAATTATTCTCTGAGATTCTTTAAAATATCTTCATGTAATGAAATTATGAATTATGAAATCTACGGCTCTTCGATGTGTCGGTAGGCTTTTGTTGACGTTTTTTTTTTGTGACACAATTTTTTTTTATCATAGATGTATTTTATTATTAGATGTATTTTCAAACAAAATTCAACATCTGAAATTAAGGTTTTCTATGGGGTCTTAAAACTAGGTTGTTTATTCATTTGTGTTTGCGATGTCTTATATTTGCCACAAAGAATGGGATATCCAGTTTATTGCCGATTCCGAACGGAAAACTTGATAAGACTTTCGCAAGAGGTGGTTCAGTGAAAGACATTTAATGTCGTGGCTTTTGGAATTTTAATCAGGGACTCCACGCTTAATAGTTCAATTCACTAACCACTAGGTCACTGCAATTTTTGAGGTTTTCCTCCACTTAAATGATGGGTCTCTAACTCGAAAATGTGTCGACATTTTTGAATAGACACTGGAAAAACCAAAACCCGTGCGACCAAGATTGTCAAGAACGGTAGAAAACGTGGGGAGTGCTAATCAGTCTGTTCATGATGATCCGAAACAATTAATTCGAAAGCGCGCAAGTTCTTTAAATGTGCGTAGATAGTCTTTCCAACGTATCTTACACAGAGACTTTAACCTGCAGACCTATCTTAATGGAGAAAAGACAGAACTGCAGCAGCTGCAGTGTAAAGAATCGGAGACGCGAGCATCAAAAACGCCTTTATTCGTCTAAAGTAACTCTAAAACGAGGTCGAGAAATTTTGCCTGCAAAATTGATTTCCGGGGGAAGGTGATTTAACCTCTACGGACTTTTCCTATAATGACGCTAATAAGCCGACATCCCTGTCTCATTTGAAAAAAAAATATTTACCACGAAATGACGGCCACCATAGAGTCTATCTGCCTAGCCGTTATAAGATATTTTACTGTTTAACTTAATTAGTACCGCGAAAGCGAGGATTAACATTTGGACGATATTGTTAAGCAAATTTACAGATTTTGGACTTAAATAATTTATTAACATTTTTTCAATAGATGACTTATTATTTTTTTTATCGATTCACTAAAGCTGTAGTTAAGGGGTAGTGTTATCTCAAATCTATAATGACGCTAATAAGCCGACATCCCTGTCTCATTTGAAAAAAAATATTTACCACGAAATGACGGCCATCATAGAGTCTATCTGCCTAGCCGTTATAAGATATTTTACTGTTTAACTTAATTAGTGCCGCGAAAGCGAGGATTAACATTTGGACGATATTGTTAAGCAAATTTACAGATTTTGGACTTAAATAATTTATTAACATTTTTTCAATAGATGACTTATTATTTTTTTAATCGATTCACTAACGCTGTAGTTAAGCCTTATATTCCAAGGATAATACAGATCAAGTGGCCGCCATTGAAAGTAATGTAATAATGCGTTTCGCACTATCAATGACCTTAGTGTCCGCCACTCGTGCAATAAGGGTGGTCCTGCACTGACTTCAGTAGACAATGTGTAACCAGTAGAAATGTGTTATTTAAATGTTTGGGGTTCCAAAATCTAGTCAGGTCATTCAGTGATTTTCCAATTTAATCTAGCGTGCACTATAGTTGACATACTTGCTCGCAACTAGCGACTGTTAGCTCATCACAGCCCAACCGCATTCACTGTGCGTGAGTCCTCATAATTCTTAGTTCCATTACCCTTCTTCATTAGTCTAAGTCAACCTGCACGAATATACAAAGCATACAAAAAAAGATACACAAATCACCAACAGGGGTAAAATATTTACCCATCATAATTAATTAATTTGCCTAATAAGCTGACATCCCATCCACCCTTCAAAACCGCACACATAGACACAAGCAAATTATGATAAACAAATTATAATTCTTAATTGGTGACTTGTGCTTGTAGTGGGGTATAGTCTGTCCCTTAGTATGAGAATTCTGGTATAAAATTTCTTGAGAAAACTTTACGTTTATTTTGTTACAATTAAGTTAATTTATTGCATGTCGCCATTTAATAACCAATATTCGATGATGGCAGATAACAGGAATTCGCGATTGCTAAAGGTGCACCCATGCAAATACACAACTGAAAAGGGAATTTCCTGCCAACTGGGATAATAAAATTGTGTTTCGAGTATTCAAAACAAATTCGGTCCTCAATTTTTATTGTAACCAATCATGTCAGTTCAATATTCAAATTTATTGGCAACTATAGCAGATGGTGGCATATTTGTACCGCGAAATTTTTGTCAACGTAAGATAGGAATGCACAAACGAAAGGTGGTTTCAGTATAGTTTTATCCGGGCTAGTGAAATGGTAGATACGTTCGGGGTGACGGGCCGAAATATCTTGTCAAATGAGTGCTATAGATATAAACAAAAGCAGCCGTTGAGAAAAATTTTCAATATCGACTGGATAAGTGCAGATGAATATCGCCACGAAATTGCGGATAATTATCGCGATTATAGGCATCGCCAGAAAATTAGTAAAATTCGTAAGAGACAGAAAGGAGTTATTTTTAGAGACCAATTAGACGATTACCGGGATGTCTTGGAAGTACATCGAATCGATTTCCCAGCGTAAGAGTTTTTTTTAAATAATTTTGTTATGAAAAATTCGAAAGATGAAGACAAGTGTAATACAAAAAGGGTTAAATAAAATTTGTGTTTCTGCAGCATCTTCGCGGAAAAATACTATCAATAAAAATAAAATAGTAATCTAAGCCAAGTATGGTGTGGCGTTTGAAGCAGTCATGCGCTCAGTTATGTGCTACAGCTGTCAAACTATGGGATTCACAAAATATGAGGATGTTAAAAAGTTCTTAGGTTTTTTCTTAAACAAATATTCTACCTTCCCATGAACACACATAACTACCTTTGAACTTTAGAAACAGCTCTCCTAACACCACTCAGTTTTACCATGAAATAACATTTTGACTATAAGTGCTTAAATACCATTTTTTTAAATAAAATGGAATGAAGAAAAATCTAAATAAATATCCAGGACTGATAGATCATGCAGTTCTGAAAGTGCTATAATCCTTTCATACTATCTGACATTGTCAATCGCAATAAAAGCATGGTTCAAGCTATAGTCTTCTTAAACAGGTTGCTATTCCCTGAATTAAACTACGATCTAAAAAGCAAACATTTATTTAATGAATGTCACAACCTGAAGGCAACGTCAATGTTAAATTTAAACGGGTCCCATTTCAACAAAAATTGTGTCAAATCAGTCAAAAGATGATGTACATACATTTAATTTTTGGCAATATGTCAAATCTGCAAAGATATACGATTTATTTTTTTTGAACAATGGAACAAACAATGATCATTCTTAACGGAGAAAATTGTCACGTTCTCTATAAATATGTATATTCAAACCGCTTTTGCATATCGAGACTATAATACAACGGAGTTTAGACATAAACAAAAATATCATGCCTTTATTTTTATTGTTTAAATATTTTAAGTATTTTAAAATAATACGTATACGAACAATTTAACGAGTTGAATCTGCTTGATTGCAGACGATGCCTATCGAACTTTTTTAGTTAAACCATATTACAAATTGTTAATATTTTAAATTCAATATACTAATCTAATCCAATCTATTCTCTGCATAAATTCAAAATAATATTATAATATGTTCTCGCTTTCACGTCTTTGTCACGTTCGCAAGTGCCCCCTAGTGCCCCTGTGCCTTGCACAACCTGAAACATTTACACATTTCGAAAACAGCCCCGACATATTGTCAAACTCAAGTTTTGAGCTTCGCGAATTGATTCGAACCCTATCCCTTAAAAAAATTGTTCACAAAAAAGTGAGCGTGCCTAAAAACTGAATTGGGGGAAATAGAGAAACGAATTTTTTACCACATATTGAGTCAGAAAGTCTAAATCTTTTATGGTTCGACAAAAAATGGACGTGGGTAAAAATGATAGACGAAATATTTTCATCGAACGTTTTTTCGATTTTTGTTTAAATTGTACCAAAAACATTTTTTTATGAAAAACGCCCCACAAAACACTGTATTGTGGACATTTTTAAAATCCGCCCACTTAATTTATTTAATTACTTTTCAGAAAAAACGTTGTTTTTGGTTATCGACAAAGGTGTCAATCGCGACTTCGAGTTTCAATAGAGTTCTGAGCGATTTTTTCATTTTTTTTACTTAATGAGTTTTTAAAGTTTAGTTTAAATTGTAAACAAAATAGTATACTTAGGTCAGAGCTACAGCATTTATAAAAGCCTTTAGCTTTATAAAATATATTAAATTATAAAATCTGTCTATGACGTAGATTTACCTCGAGATGGTTGTAAAAAATAGTGAAGACGATGATAATAAATACAAATTTTTGACGCAACAGGCTCGTTAGTACCCAGGGCCGAGCTTTCTCAAGACCATTCATGTATGCGTGAAGTACACGCGATGGTGAGACCTCCTGTTTTATGCCGACTCCGAACGGAAAATTTTAATTTAGCTTTTATTAACCATTGATACTACTTGGATGATTTGTCAGATCATCACGATAGGAGGGCCAGTGAAAAATCATTTAGGTGTTACTACGGCTGGGAATCGAACCCAGACCTTCTGCGCGGCAGTTCTTTAAAATTACACGATAAACTTCAAAAAGTATACAATAGGGACCGCGTCCCAACGGAAAACGATGATTTTTTCCGACAGGTGTCGAAGTTGCAATTGTGTTTGTCTTTAGAAAAATGTATTTTTGCGAAAGAATCTGTAGCGCCATATTTGTTCAAGAACTCAAATGGCATTTCCTATCGCAATAATTGGAATAACTTTACGTTGGGATGTCCACTCCACTCCTCGTGCCACGTGGTTTGTGTGGTATTAACTAATTTGACCTTGAGGCATGGAGGGTGGAATTAATGATAAAAAAAACAAGAAAATAAAAACAAATTGCATGCATGTTTAGACATCATGGGAACGTACAGCTGACTCGATATTGCACGATGCTCTTAGTTACGCGTGCTTGCTTATGGTGGATATAGTCGTCTTTTGTATACATCATTTAAAATGCAGTTAAGTTTTCAAATATGTAATATACAGTCAACAGCACACGCGTGTTTTAGACGAAACACAACATGTTTCCTTCTAATACCTATATACTTACCATTTATTCATATTACACATGCATAATTAATAATACTATTAAGCAAAATAATAATCTTCGACATTCTT
Organism: Rhingia rostrata; assembly: GCA_949824845.1. Taxonomy (NCBI): domain Eukaryota; kingdom Metazoa; phylum Arthropoda; class Insecta; order Diptera; family Syrphidae; genus Rhingia; species Rhingia rostrata. The sequence goes on along the minus strand of OX463755.1, from coordinate 137,830,703 downwards.
CTTTTCAGATCCACATTAAATTATCCGGACCAAGGAAATCCAGCAAAGTCTGAACTACAGCCTACTGTTTATGACAACACACTCCGACGTATACTTGCTGCCAATACGCTTGAGGAACTTGAGTTTCTGACAAAACGCCAGCAAAGACTTTACACATTCAAGAAGCGGCTAAAACCAACCCAAGGTATATCGATCGACTCGCGTTCCACAACTAGACAGCAAAGACGTCGCAGATTGGGTCATATTACTTGGGACAGAATACAACGTATTAACTTGCCCAATCATCACCTTTGCAAGCAGCCAACTACTAGCGCTGACCATAAACTCAATGACAGGGTGTCCGTGAATAAATTCAAAGAAGGAAATATCTTCAGCGAAAAGGACAATTATTTCCTTCAATTGGCTTCGGAATGCTACAATGAAGGGTTTCTTGCTCACATAAAGTACTTAGAATCGATTGGCGAACGTAATGCGATAATTAATCGAATAAGCAAACAGAGAAAACCGCGATGCGTATTTGAAAACACAAACACCACCAGTCGACCACAATCCGCTGAATCAAATGTTTCGTCAGTCAATTCCGTAGAGGACTTATTCCATAGTACTGAAGTTCGGGGATTCATTTCGGTTGTCAAACGGATACTTAGGACACGTCGTTACGGCAACAATTTGTGCAATTACGACAAAAGCGGCGTCACCCAAAACGATTGGAAAATCCGTGTGAATATTACGCGCTCTTCATCCCCTGAAAGCTTGCACTCTATACGCAGTTCAATTCAGGAAACCCACGACATCATCGCACCATCGAACCATTGTATTATGAGTGACATTTTAAACTCGAACAAAGGACAAGCGCAACAAATTAACGCTGGCAATGAAAGCTCCATCAAACGTCAAGATTTCCACGACCTAATAGAAAATTTAAATAATTTGGAAATAAGCAGATTGGAATCATTGCCAAAGATTGTTTTGACTGATTTCTCAACGTCGAATATAGTGGCTGATAGTCCCGCAAAAGTTGCGACAAAACCGCACGAATACGTTATTGTCAAACAACAGAGCCTGGAAGTAGACTTACCAAGCCTAAGTGATTACAATAGTGAAGCTAGACCACCGTAAACAAATAAAATTTCGTTTAACTTAATTAGCAAATTTTTGTTTTTAAGTGAGCAACTCCATCTATTGGTGTTTGCTAAAACATGGTTACTGTAGAACACCATCATCAGAATACATCTGCATCACCACACCATCAGCATAGTACAACAACAGTGAGCCATCATCAGCAGGACGATTCAATACCAGATAACAACATGTCGGAGATTCAGGGCCAAACTGAACCCCAGCCAGAGGATACTGCGATAGTAAAAAGTTCGAACACTCCTAACAAGCAAGCGGTTAAGAGTGCTGTAAGTCAACGGTCAATAGATTTGAAAATCACAAAGAAACCCATTACCACAAAGGAGATCACAAAGAAGGTGCTGAAATTGGATTTAGTATCGCCAAAGGATTTGGAAGATTTTCCAGTCAAATCACCAAAGTCACCCGTAGCAGGTGGGTAAATAATTGACATAAAGTTGAAGGGATTTTTAATTTTATTCAGGGACTATATAGTTCTATATAGTTTGTAGTTCAAATAGAAATATGCAATTCACCTCAACTCCTATGACGATTGGTCGCGCTGTAGATGTTTTGTCAATATAAATCAAATCAAAACGAATGGAGTCACCTTTTTAGAAATGGTTGGTTTGATGGAGTTGCCAGTTGTTGATCTATCTGTAGGTTGTTTGGTTACTTTAAATGTCGCATGTCTGTGGAGGTTTTTTCTGAGTAATATAATAATTGATCTGCTGAGAAGGCAAACTTATTTATCAGCAGCTTGACGGATTGTGGTGACAGGTTGCCATGTTTCATCTGGAGCCCAGAAATTTATGGTCTCCTGAGATTTGATGGATGTATTTTTGTTTGAATTCGTGGAACTGTTGACTTGATATTTCTTGTGATGGCAGTGAATTGGGCTTGATTTTTGTTTCAGTATTGTATTCGCTGGTGGCATGAATTCATTTGCATGTTTCTTGATGTTTTCTGGTTAAAGTTAAGCCAGAGTTTCTTGGATCTTTGACACGTTGTGCCGCTTATCCATCTGCGGTTTGCTTTCTTGAACACATCCTATTTGATCTGTAACTAACATGTAGCAAGGGGTATACCTAACAGCTATCTGGCGGTAGATTTTCTAGGGTAGTGCCCTGTCTGACAAGCTCATCCGATTTACAATTCCCTGGTATGTCTTTGAGGCGCTGCACCAAAAAGAGGTGAATAGTAAAATGCTCCTCCATCTCGTTTAGAGACAGTCGGCATTCGCTGGTCGATTTCGATTTGAACGATATGGCTTCCAGGGATTTGGCTATCGCTAAAGATGCTTATATGCTTCGTGGATATTACATTCCGTTTCAGTCAAGACAAGGCTTCTTAGATTGCCATGATTTCTGCTGGAAAACGCTAAAATGATCTGAAAGGCGAAAGGATATGCTAAAGTAAAGCATCTTGGAGAAAACATCTCCACCCACTTCAACATTCTGTTTCTTTGATAAACAAAAGTTAGCCATTAAACACTCCTACATTTATTATATCGACTTTTTCTTAAGACCCATCGACCAACATTTCGAGACTTTTGAAACAGGTCATAAAGCTCGCGAGGGTGTTCTTTTAGAGGTTTGGTTTTTAAACTAACAACACTATTTCTACAGATTGTCAATTTGACAATAAAAAGTTGATTTGTGGTTAGAACGTTTTGCCATTTAACAATTTTTTTATTTTTGAAAACCTTCGTCGGGTTCGCCAAACCTATCTTGCGCTACGTTAATTTTACGATTGATATAATCGTCAATAATCTGAAGAAATTATTCGGAACAGGATGAATCTTTCCACTTTGTGAAAGATTTTACTTGAGTTGAAACCGCGTGACCTTTATTCGAGTCATAGGTTCGTTGAGTGAGCCGAAAACATGATTCTCATTCTCATTCTCAACGCAAAATTTTATTTTCCGATGAGGCTATTTTAGCTTAAATTTTTAACGGGGAAAACCCAGAATCCTTTATCGAAAAGCCCTTAAGCATTAAAACTCACTGTTTTGGTGTTCTTTATGGGCTGATGGAATTGTCTTCGGTAATTCTTTGCGTGGTACCTACAAGAATATTATTCCTTTGTGCAAAACTTCGGCTTTTTCAATTTCATTTGTTATTCCATATAAACCTGGTCAATTGTTGAATTATTATTTTTTATGCCGAATTGGTGATAAGGAAATAAGCGTCTTTGTTCTAATCACTAGTTGTAAGCCCTTTAAAAGAATATTTTTTTAAAAACTGTCGAAAATATATCGGCGTTCCACTGGCGTAGTACCTAGAGAAGCGTTTTTAAGGTGGACTAAGTAAACTAATTAAGACTTTCTCTGGTTAGGTTATTAAATCATATCCATGAGCCATCTTTTTTTAAAGATTTTTAATAAACTAATAAAGTTCAGTTAAAGGCACGCTTTTTATTTGGTTGCTGCCGGGCGGTAACACGTTATCATCTTTTTTCTCCCCCGTGGGCTGGTGAAATCTTCATAGACACGATAAGGACATGCCCAAAGTAGTGTGAGACTTTAACTCACTAAAACCACCTCCGTTTTTATATTTGTATTGCAACTAAGTATGCGACTTCTCTAGAAATTTTTTTTATCACGAAAAATGAATTATTGCCTATTGGCAGGCATCTTTCCTTTGAGAGTTCCTGCTTTTTCCGCAATTTATAGCGCGGTTTGTTACTATCGGGCAAAATCTAAGGGCTTAGTTCTTTGAAGACGCCGCAATAAATTTGTTTCCTCAAGAATTTGGAGGACCGTTGTGTTAACCTGTCCCAATAAACGGTTTTTTTATGTTTGCCTGCAAAATTGTTCTTAACATTGTTTTCAAAAGTTTATAGAATGTTTAGATTCGTTTGACTGGTACAACCCCATAGTTGTATACCATATGCCCAGACCGGCTTTAGAAGTTTTTTGTATAAAAGCAGCATGTTATCAAGGTTAAGCTTCGAATATTTTCCGAGTAACCAGTACAGTTCTATGTATTTATTTTATATTCTTCGCATTTCTTTTTTACATGCGACTTCCATTTTAATTTTGCATCGAATGTCATTCCCAGATATTTCGCTTCATTTGCAAAAGGGACTCGAACCGTATTGAGAAATACAGGCAAATAGGTTGTCCGTTTATACGAAAAATCTACATAAATCGATTTGCTCTCGTTAAGTACAATCCGCCAGAATTTTGTCCATTCATATTTGTTTCCTATATTGTTGTGCCAACTGCTAGTATAGCTGTATCGCCAGCCAACCTGGCAACTATTGTATCCTTTGTTTGTGGGATATCATGTGTAAATACGAGGTGCAAGAGTGGTCCAAGGGCGCTTCATTTGGGTGTTCCTGCCAATATTTCTTTGAACTCTGATTATTCGTTTCCAAGTTTCACACGGATGAGTCGTATGCTCAAGATACGAGACAAGGATTTTATATAATTTTTCAGGCAAAACTTTTATTGAAGACCTCTATGCCAGACCTTGCCAAAAGCTTGCGACACGTCAAGAAATACGGCTGAGCTAAATTTCTTTTCTTCGAAAGCTTTCTTAATTACATCAGTAATTCGATGAACTTGGCCCAAAGTCGAATATTTACTTGTAAAACCAAATTGATGGTCAGGTAAAAGGCGTTTCTGATCAACAATAGCGTGTAAGCGATCGAGTAAACTTTTGAAAGGATTAGAAAAAGTGAAATAGGTCTGTAAGATTTTATTTCATTCGGTAATTTTTCTAGTTTGAGAACCATGATAACTTCCCACTGTCTTGGTATGTTTTCCAATCTAATGGCTGCATTTACAATATTGAGGAGTTTAGTTAATGGTTTTCGGGGCAGCATTTAACAAGATCTTCTGTAATTAGGTCATAACCCGGAGCTTTTTTAGGGTTTAATTTCTGTATTTCCCGTTTAAGCTTGGCAATACTTGTATATTTTATTATATCTGGGTCATCAAATGGCTTAAATGTTTCCTCGAGATGTGCGACAAAAACGTCTGCTTTTTTCCTTATTGGTTTTTGCCCAATCGTCTTGAGTAACCCTTATTGGTGGCACAGCGTTTTTTGGATGTTTTATGACTACAATTACTTTCCAGAGCGAATAATTCGATTCGTTTTCAGCGGTTAGGCTTTGTAGATAAGTTTGATGCCATCTTTGACGAGCTTTTCTTTTTTGTCTAATCAAATCTTTTATTTCCCTTGGGTACTTGATATTACTATAGCTCACTATTTTGCGTTGTTGAGGAGTATTATTCCATGCTGCTTTTTGAACGGTATCGATAAAGGAGTCAACCGCGACTCCGAGTTCTAATGGGGATCTAAGCGATAAGCCCATTCGAATATTATTTTCAATTTCGTTTTTGAAGCATTCGCAGTTGGTTTTTCCGTTGGTTAGTCTTGGTGGGTTTTCATTTCTAATGAATGACTCGCTCGTTGTTAGAATGACAGGAGAATGATCAGCGCAAGGATCAAAGCATTCTTTAACTTTGATTCGATTGGATATGCCGTCCATTTACGATGAAAAAATTGATTGAATCCGGTATTTTTGTAACACGTTATCATTTGACAGTTGAAACGTTTTTTTCTAGATGCTCGGCGAATAGTTCCTCTTTTTCAATACCTTTCTTTGCACATTCAGTTTTCTTTTATTAGTGGTGCCTGTATATGAGGCTTTTATTATGCCTTATATTACTTTCCAAAGGGAATAATTGGATCTTTTGTCAGCAACTAGTCCCTCAGTATTGTCGACTCTCATCTATTTTTTATTACTTATTTCATTGCAACTTCAAAATATTTGTTATACAATTCCAGCCCGAATGGCACATCAGACATCTCTAACATCATCTGTTGACGTCGAAGACCGCAAAACTCTTCGCGAAGCCTTGTACCAGGGTATATTCCATCGTCATCGACGAACCATATTCGCTGTCGGCAGTTTCTTACGTATGCTGCGAAGTCGAAACTCCCAATATAATACAATCCGAAGTTCATCCGAGGGCGAAGATATGGATGAAGCTAGATAAAAATGAATTCTCTCATCCAGATGGAGTAAGAATACCTTCGCAATAGCGATTGGTTATGTAAAATGTAGTGTAATGATTCAGATGACATCATGTTTTTAATTTTTGTTGTTATTTTACAAATTAACAGTTATATCTAAAATTATATTAATATACATAATTGTATACCCTACAAAGTATAAAGAGAGAAATGCATCATTTTGGCTGTTTTGTTACGAAAGAACACACATATACCCTAAGGTGGACATCACAAAGTAGTGTGCACTTGCTGAACCAATAAGCACTGCTAATGTTTAGCTTCATTTTAAATTAAACGTTTTTTTTTTCAATTAGGAGCTTAAAGCAAAATAAGGTTTTCATGAAACTTCAATCGACATTGGCTTACAATTAATGAAAACAAAAACAGGCTTATAACCAAAAATCGGAAATTAGTGGATCATAAAAAACTTACAAAATGAATTTAATATTTATTAATATTTAATCCCATTTAAGAAAAATTAAAAAATTAAGCATAAGTCAAAATTGTAATAAGAAAAATTCGTTGACTATCTATAGACAGTGTAGATGCAATGCTTCCCCCTTTGGGCTATTTTAAGTTACTCCCCAAAAACAAACAAGAAAAACAAAACAAAAAAAAAACAATTTTATACATTTTATATTGATTAAAAACGGAAATTTGTTAAAAACGAAAATATCCTAACGCATAATGCGTACGCAGCCTTACAATTTAAGTGTAGTTGCCGGTAGAATTTATAACTTTTAAGCCTAGTATAACACTTGATTACTTTCTTGTCGTTAGTCAATGTTTGTTAAAATTAAAACAATATGTCTCTAATCTTTGTTGAGGTTCTCCTTTATTCATCACAACACGCCAATCCGTTTAAAATTTGCTTTCAATTAGAACACATTTTCTCTAACTTCATTTAGTTTTCTTTTATAATCAACAATGAATGCATTCTCTATGCTTTTGCAATTACAAATTGGGATATGGGTTGTTATAGATTATAAAAAAAAACATGAGATATATATTAACTTATAGCTATTCATATTTTTTTCTCATACAAACTTAATATATTATACATTACATAAATATCGCAAGACGAAGAAATATAAAACAAAATAACATAAAATATTTAAAAACAAATTTAAATCATGTACTGAAACAAAGATTGTAAAATTAACTTATAACTAACGTTTATACCTAATATTGTACTAATAAATAAAAAATTTAAGTTTAAATACATATATACAAGAAAATACCATGCATGTGGATTGTTTTCGTTACCAAGAAAATAAACTTAACTTTCTCAGCCAAATAGTGAACGGGGTGGAGTCACCTTTTGAAGACATTTTCAATTTCTTAAGGGGTTTGTTCGATTTGTTGTGTGGATTTTCTGGTTGAGCAGTTGGTTGTAGTTCAGGTACGGGTATTGGTTCAGGTTCAGGTGCTGGCGCTGGTTCGGGAGCGGGTGTTGGTTCAGGTGCTGGTTCTGACTTCGACTCAGGTTCCGCCTGTGGCACGGATTCTCCATTAGATTGTGCTGCTGGTTCTGCGACAGACGCGTTTCCCTCCTTTAATATCGATAACATCTGATTAAGTTTTTGCAAGCAACATCGAGTACAAAACAAGAAGCACAAACAGGACTGACATTTGTTATACACAATGCTGAAGTACAACAATACTCGGATTATCCAAAGTTGCATTATTTCATGAGGTCTTTATTTTAGTAATTTTGCAGAAATAACTTGTTGGTTCTCAAATTTAGTGGAGTGGGGGTAAATTCTCACAGAGAGAGACACATTTCGAAAAAGTACGGGAACAGTGTTTAGTAAAAGACAGCAAATTTATTTATTGTATCGATTGCCTTTAATAGAACGAACAACATAGATCACATGTCAAAAAACAAAAACAATTTGACACTGTTTTTTTACTGATTTTTAGCAACATTCGTTTTTAACGGGAGATGGGAAGTGAACGGACAGACAGCCATGGCTAAATACACTAAGCTAGCGATTCTGAGTCGATATGTCTATCCACTTTTTTCTCTATGCTACAAACTTAATATCAAAACTAACATACCTCTATGGGATAGGATATAAGCAATTCTGGTGACGATGCTACAATAGAACAACTACCTTAGGATCTGCCCATGGAGTGTCCGAACACCGAACAGACCGCGGGCTGCTGTGAAATTACCAGAGGTCATCGATTGAAATACCTACTAAAGTGCTTATTTTGATGTGGGTGTTTAATGAGAGGCAGACTTCAACAAGAAGTCTTTATCTGCTTTTATTTGAGCGTGAATTAAAACACTTGTTTCTTACTTTTAAAATTAAACAATATTTATTTGGAACTATGTCCTTTATTATTGAAATACTTTTTACTAATTCTAAAAGGAGCTTAAGGCTACTATGTAGTTACAATAAGACTGTTGATAAATTCATCATACAGTCGTATTTATATACTTTTCTTATCTATCTACAAGGAGACCCAAGCGTACAATCGTCTTGCTTGATAATGAAGAAGAGATAATATTCCAACATTGTATACAAACGATATTATCTCTTTTACATATGTTATCATTGTAGCGTTGTGTGCAAGACTGTACTAGAGACTAAAGATATCATTGAATACAAATAATGTTATCTTTTTTCTCAATATGTCTTGCTATGGATACTTAACTCCCCCCCTTGTTAAACGAAATCGTCCCGATTTTTCGACGCTATTTTTAACATTTCTCTTTCATAAGTTTTGTTATATGCGTCAATCTTTTTTTGTTTTTGACGATCTGTTATACATTGTATAGTTTTTATCATTACGTACGTAAATGCTAGAATAACAATCAGTGTTACAATTGTGTATATAGTTGATAATATCGGTTTTTCTTCAAAAGGAATAATTAGTTTTTTTAAAGTATCTATGTTATCGAATTTGTACATTGTATCTTCTTTAATTATTTGGTCGATGTAAGATTCTGAATTATGATTTCTTAATATAACTTCTTTAATTTGCTTATGCATGTTTTTGTATATTTTATCGTCTAGATTTATAGTATTTTCATAAGTAACTAAGTTTATACCATTAATTGTTTGATTATTTAACTTATGCTTACCGCTTAATAACATAACACCGGATTCAATTTCCAAGTCGTAATCGTATTCTTGTTTAATGTTGCATTTTGAAGTTATATTCTTTAAAAGTGGAATAAGACAATTTTCTTCTTCAAAGTTAATTTCACAAATGTTTTTACTTAGATGATTTTGACAATTTCTTGTTCTTAAATAAGTTTGGTTACATAAGGCAATTGTTTTATCTGTAATGATTTTTCCATGTTTTGAATTTAAAGGTGTTACTTTATACAATTTACATGATTTAATTAGAACTGGATATTTATATATTGTGATGAAGAATTCATCAGTTCTAGCTAATAATATTTTAGAGTACTCAAGTATATTTATTATGGGTACTTGAATTATTTCATGTTGAATAATATTTTTAATGTCATCTAAGTCTAGGCTTTCTGATAAATATTCATTATTTTTTGCTGCATTAATTGTTCTGGTCAATAATAATAATTGTTCGTACACTTGTTCTATTACTAAATGTTCTTTAAGGCTCTGACCTTCGAATTGTTGCAAAATTTGTTCAAATCTAGAATTTATAGTTTTTTGTTTATTATTGTTTTCTATGAGATTATTTATACTCGTTTCTATGTTAACTAAGTCATAATGGTCAGGATTACCAAACACATATTTGAAAGCTGTTCCTAAAAAGTTAATTGATCTAGTATGCCTAGTATGTTCTTGTAATTGGTCTGCTAAATTCTTAATTTTACTTAACCAAATTTTTTCTTCTTGTGTAGGTTGATATTTACTAGTTACGATATTTACGTAAGGTTGAAATATCGAAGTCAGGTTGGTGGCATGTAACAAATAAGTTTGTTCTTTGAATAAATACACGTCATCTGTTTGCGTAAGTATAAACTTCTTGTTTAGTAACTCAGTTATTTGAACGTTTCCTTGCCCTTCTTGACTCTGTACAATTCCTAGTAATGTTAGGAATATTAATATTTTCGTCATCTGAAAAATGATAATTCTTTATGTTATCCTTGTGAATTTTTATTCCTTCTTTAGAGATTACAGTGTCTCCTTTATCTTCTTCTACTATTCTTGTTATGTATCTGGCGTTAGATTTCTTTCTAAGACCTGTGATTCTTACCATTATCTTATCTCCTTTTTTATACTCTCTGTGTCGAGTTCCTTTATTTAGACGTTCGATCACTTTTTTGGATGCTGAGTTTAGTTTATTTATTATAATTTCACTATTGCTATATTTATTTTGATTAAAGAAAATGTCTCTAGGTTTCAAACCGGTAACTGAGTGTATAGAATTATTTAATTCACGCACTGTTCTAAATATTTCTTCGATAAGTCTTGTTTTATTCTGAATTGTGAATATTCTAGACAGTTCAGTTATTGTACCGTTTACACGTTCTACCTGACCGTTCGCTGTCGATCTGTATACTGGAGTTTCTACTTTAGTTATGTTGTATTTCAAACACATTTGGTTCACCATTTCTGTTTTGAATCCCTTCTCGTTATCTGTCATGAGTCGTTCACATTTTGGGAAATAATTAGATAAGACCTCTTCCATAACGTCGTACAGTCTGTTTCGAGTTTCGATTTCCCGAAGGATTGTATATTTAGAATACTTATCTACTGTTACAAGGAAAGTATACTTGTCGTTGAAGTATATGTCCATATGAATGTGTGTTCCCACATGTGTTGGTATTTCTGAATTATTCAGAGGTTCTCTGATAGGTTTTCTTTCATATTTTCCAAATAGACATGCTATGCATTTTCTGTTGAAACTCTTTGCTTGTTTATTTAGATCGGGCCAGTAATATTTCTCTGAGATTTCTTGTATATTGTTACGTAACCCTCGGTGTGCTCTTTCGTGAGTTACCCTTACAAGTTTTAGTTGTTCCTCCAAATTTGTCACGTCTTGAAGTTTTCTTGGTGTGAATATAAATCTTACTAGTGGGAATTCTTTTTTTATGTTTTCACCATATTTGTATATGTTTTCAAATTTCGTATGCAAAGCTACAATCTTTTGGGGTTGTATAACTTCTTTCATCTGCCTTAGTAAAGAGTCTTTGTCCTTAAACTTTATTATGAGTCTTATTTTGTTACTAAAATAGATTTGTGTTTCGATATTATTTGTTATATCTTCAATAAGTTCGAACTGTGCAGTGTATGCATTAAAAGGCTGATTCACGGTTTTTATTATATCATTAGAAGAACTTTCAGCTGAATGTGCTGTTTCTATGGTAGAAGCATTTATGCGTTGACGTGATAATGCGTCAGCTACAAGATTTAGGTTTCCTGGTTTATAAACTAATTTTGCTCCAAAGTCTTCAATGATTCCCTTCCAACGTTTCAGCTTTGTGTTGGGATTTTTTTCTGATACAGAATATATAAGGCTCTGGTGATCGGTATATATGGTTAAGTCTGCTATACCATATATGTAGTTTCTGAGTTTTTGTAAGGACCATATGATCGCTAATAGCTCTTTCTCGTTTGTGCTATAGTTCTCTTCTGTCTTACTCAGTGTTTTTGACAAGAAGTGTATAGGTTGCTTATTCTGACTTAGTACGGCTCCAATAGCTATGTTGGATGCATCAGTAGTAAGCTCGAATGGTTTACTATAATCCGGTTGAAAAAGTTCGACTTGTTCTTTCAAATAATTTTTTAAAATTCTAATCGCTTCTAATGCTGAATCATTCAGATTTAACTTAATATTTTTACTTTGTTTTTTGTTTACTTTACCGTTATCTCCTCGTAAATATAATGTCAGGGGCTTGGCTATGCTTGCGTATCCTTTTATAAACTTACGATAGTAACCTGTAAGACCTAAAAATCCTCTCAAATCCTTTACCGTTTGTGGGACTGGAAAATTTTCTATAGCTGCTATTTTCTCAGGGTTCGTAGTGATTCTACCATGTCTGATTATGTGACCTAAGTATTCTACTTCTTCTTGAAAAAACTTACTTTTCTCATCAGATATTTTTAATGTGGCTTTATTGAGTACGTCGAATACTTGACTTATGTGCTGTATATGTTCTTCCTCAGATGAGGAATATATCAATACGTCATCAATGTAAACGTGTACGAATTTACCTACAAAGTCTCTCAAAATGTCGTCCACGCATCTCTGAAATATGCTTGGTGCATTTTTGAGCCCGAAAGGCATTCGTTTAAAATGATATTTTGCGCCATTTATAGCAAAAGCTGTTTTTTCTTTATCATCTGTTTTGATTTTAATTTGGTGGAAACCTGACTCCAAATCTAATGTTGTAAAGTACTTGGCTTTACCTAAATTTTGAATTGTCATGTTGACATCCGGAATGGGGTATCTGTCTGTTACAGTGTGAACGTTAAGTTTTTGGAAATCAACAACCATGCGCCGTTTTGGTTTTCCTTTTTCGTCCAAACCTTTTTTAGGTACTGTCCATATGGGACTGTTATAAGGACTATGGCTTTTTTCTATTATATCGTCATGTAAGAGTTTCTGTATTTCTTTGTTTACGAATTCGTTATCTGCTATGGGATATGGATATTGTTTAACATAAACCGGATTATCATTGGTCGTCCTAATGCTTGCTTCTATAGTATCTGTAAAGGGTAACGGTCCTATGCTGTTATTAATCTTCATCAGTCTATCTATGTCTGCTTTATAAATATTATTTTCCCCAATTATGTAATTAATTTTCTGAATAGATTCGACACTGCTTATGGTAGTTAGAGTCATATTACTGAAATTTATTTCCGCGTTTAGAACTTTAAGTCCTTCATATCCTAATATCATATCAAAAGACTGAATATCCTCTAATTCAAAAAATGTTATATTTTTCTTTAATATCCTAACTACTTTCTTTGTATCTACCATAGAATAACCATGCATTGTTTTTATTTTTATAGGTTTAATTTTAATTTTTTCGCTAGAATCGCATTTTCTATTAATGTAATTATGGGTTGCACCAGTATCAATAAGAATTTTATAAATTTCCTTAGAAATAGTACTAGTTAAATTTAAGCAGGGCAACCCGTCTACTAGTTTAAATGATCTATTCTTATGTTATTATTTACCATACATTCCGTTTCATCTGCTTCTGCATATGTACTGCTGACATCGTCTCTGCGTTGTTGTCGGGAGTTATTTACTCTCTGCTGCTTGAAGTTCTGCTGATAAGATCGTTGCGGTCTGTTGTGTGTGTTGAAACTCCCGCTGTGTTCACGTTTCGCTGGTGGATTATATACATCGGGTTTGTATTGATTCCAATTTTGTCGCTGTGCATGTACAATTTGTCTCGAGTTTATCTCCATCGGCTGTGGTCCTTGATTGTGTTGCTGCATATTATCGTATTGCTTCTGGGGTTGATAATTCGTTGTTTGGCTCGAATAATTTGGTCTTCTTTCGTTTCTGCGTTCATGTGGCATATTTTTGTGGTGCTTATCTTGAGTGAGATGTAAATGCCTGTGCACATTATCATGTTCTATTCTGCGAGCAATTGCGAATGCGTGTTCTAGATCATTTATTGTAGCTGAATATAATGATCCTCTTGTAAAGTTGTCACTCATACCATCAATGAATATACGAACTGCGTCGTCGTTAGCATTTTTAATTAGTCTGTCGATTATATTCGGCGGATCACCTGACATAGTGATTTTTGATATTATTAAATTGAGATTTTTATTTATCTCGTCGTGGTATTCAGACAGTGTGCTTCTTTTTTGCGTGATGGCTTTCATCATGTCTTGTAGCACGTATAGAGGTTCTTGATTAGAGTACGTATAATCTAATCTGTTACGTATCGCCTCAAAATTAAAAATTGTGTTATAATTAGTTAACACATTCGCGGCTGCACCCTGTATTTTACTTTTCACTATAGTCAATGCTGCTGCGTACTTACTGTGTGTTTTGAAGTTTTTAATGCTGTCCATTAATCTGGATGCTTCTTCGCGCCACGACCGATAATTTGATTGATCGCCGTTGAAAATAGGTAGGCTTTTAAATGCGTCTAACTGTATTTCACTACCATCTGTATATGTGGTTCTTATTTCCTCTAGCACAGGTATGTTTGGTACTATGCCTAATCCAGATTTTACTTCATTTAGTTTTGTTTCTAAATTAGTGTTTATTTGATTTTGGTTAGTTATTATTGCTGCTAACCTTGCATTCTCTGTGCGTGTGTGCTCTAGGGTTTGTGTTACTGTGTTGCTCCTGGTTTCTAAAGCTTCTAATCTTGCCATTAATACTGCGAGTTGTTCCATTTTGAACTCGTGTCTGTTGTCGTCGAATTTGTGTGTTTTTTTTCCTCCACATATACACTTTCACTGAATTGCTTTGCTGCTTCGTACGAAGAAGCTATATTTGTACCTGCTATGCTAGGTAATTCTTGTAACCGGTAACGCGAGTGTTCTGTTTATACTAGATTTCACTACTTGTTCCCGAGGTCCGCTCGATTGAAGTTAAAAAGTATATTTAACCTCCTGGCAGGATCGCCAATTAAAACACTTGTTTCTTACTTTTAAAATTAAACAATATTTATTTGGAACTATGTCCTTTATTATTGAAATACTTTTTACTAATTCTAAAAGGAGCTTAAGGCTACTATGTAGTTACAATAAGACTGTTGATAAATTCATCATACAGTCGTATTTATATACTTTTCTTATCTATCTACAAGGAGACCCAAGCGTACAATCGTCTTGCTTGATAATGAAGAAGAGATAATATTCCAACATTGTATACAAACGATATTATCTCTTTTACATATGTTATCATTGTAGCGTTGTGTGCAAGACTGTACTAGAGACTAAAGATATCATTGAATACAAATAATGTTATCTTTTTTCTCAATATGTCTTGCTATGGATACTTAACTCGTGTCTTATGACAATCTAATCAAGGGGACATCTTTGGTAGGCAGGGTCAATTACTTCGCTGCGGGGTGATCATCGATATAG
The DNA here is from genome assembly GCA_949824845.1 of Rhingia rostrata. Taxonomy (NCBI): domain Eukaryota; kingdom Metazoa; phylum Arthropoda; class Insecta; order Diptera; family Syrphidae; genus Rhingia; species Rhingia rostrata. The sequence continues at coordinate 137,815,549 of OX463755.1, read as the reverse complement.
AAAGCGTACGGTTTTTGAATCTTAAGGTCCACAGCGGAAATTATTATCTCCTGGTTTTTGGATTCAGCTGAAACTAAGTTAGGAATTCTGATATATCAAACCGCCCCTACTACGGATAATTATTTCCCAAAATTCTTATGTAGAAATATTCCACCAAGCTTTCTTCGCAACTCAACTTAAATGCAAATGTAAAGCGTCAACATACAATCAGAAAGGTTTCAGCCGATCAAAGCGATCACCTTGGGTTTCATAAAAAATACAGTTAAGCAAGGAGCTCCAAAGAAATTCGAGGGCTGGTCAGTATAACAAAATTAAACTTCGCCACAACGATTCGAACAGGTTGTTAACGATGGATTTCATTAGTACATATACTATGGTATATAACCCTTTTATACGAGGTTAAGGAAACTTGAGACTCGATGGTCATGGTCGATCAAGTTTTATTTATAAGATATTGTATGCTCCCTAGGAATCATAATCTACGGCATGAAATAGATCGAATGTCCAATATCACCAAAGAAGATTCAACACACTTTAAATACAAGAACGATGAGACAGAGGAAAAAATGTCGCGTTTGAAAACAGTCATCGAACAAGTCACCGAACTCAAGAAATTCAAATTCTCACAACGGGAACAGGACTTGGCAGTTCTAAAAGAAAGCCAAAGAGGCGTTTGGTTTTCAATCTGAAAACACAGACTCATCGTTATAGCAACAGGTTACGGACTAACCTTCGCGCAGCGCGTATCCCCAAACCTCTCGATATACACCATACATACAACTGATGTGCTAGGTTTCTCACGCCCCCCAGGAAGAAACCGCTGGTTTGATGAGGAATGCCGACAGATGTTCGCAGCCAAGAACGAGGCTAAGCTGCAGATGAAGACAAGAGCTACCGTTGAGCTCTTTAGGTAGAGAAAAAGGAACTCCAGGAACGATGTTCGCAAGTTTTACCAAAGTGTAAAACGTCAAAACTAAGGATACAAGGCTCGAACAGAATCTGGTCGAGATGAACAAGAAAATATCGTAGTTGACACACAGTCGATGGTGAGGATATGGAAGAACCACTTCTGCAGACTGTTAAACGGCGATGACGAACAACATTCGCTGTCAGGAAGAACGAACCAACGACAGCGCCGGCAACGACAGCGACAACTGCCAAACAACCGATCTGAGTGAAGTGAGGATATCAATATCTTAACTCAAGCTAAATAAGGCTGCCGAATGTGACGGCCTTCCCGCTGAGCTTTATAAAGCCGGCGGAGATGATTTGGTATGTAACATCCACCAACTCATAAGCCAAATCTGGTCGGAAGAAAGTATGTCTGAAACCGTTTACCAACAACCTGATCGGCCCTTGTCTGTGTGGTTTTAGGCAAGGAAAGTCCATAACCGATCAAATTTTCACACTTCGGCAGTTCCTGGAAAAAACAAAAAAGTCCCAATCCATACCCACCACTTATTCATCGATTTCAAAGCCGTATACGACAGCATTTATAGATAACAACTATACAGAGCCATGTCTAGTTTTGGTATTTCGCACAAACTCGTCCGACACCAACAAATTATTTAGGCAAGGCCATGCGCTGTCATGTGACTTCTTCAATTTGATTCTTGAGAGGATTGTGCAAAATTCCCAAACTAACACCAGAGGAACAATTTTCCAAAAATCGGTACAACTACTAGCATACGTCGACGATATTAAAATCATTAGTAGGACTCAACGTGATGTCATAGCCACGATTGCTAGTATAGAGAAGGAAGCGGCAAAAATGGGTTTAGCAGTAAATGAGGACAAGACGAAGTATATGCTGTCAACACGAAAGGATACACAACATCGACGAATTGGACATAACGTCACCATTGACAGATATAACTTTGAGATAGTACGGTACTTTGTTTATCACGGCTCCGCTATTAACTCTGACAACATCTCAGAAATTAAACGAATAATTACTCTTGCCAACCGCTGTTTCTTCGTGCTAAGAAGGCAATTCGGTAGTAAAGCCCTCACTCGAACTACTAAGGAGATCTTATATAAGACCCTGATCATCCTAGTCCTGCTCTACGGTGCTGAAGCATGGACCTTCTCAAAAGCGGATGAAGAAATCCTTGGTCAAACTGAGAGGAAAATTCTTCGAAAAATCTTCGGTCCCATTTGCGTTGATGGAGACGAAGATTCAACGAAGAACTATACGAGCTGTACAGCGACATGCCCCTAGTCAAAAAAAAAACTCGGCATTGGACATTAAGTATGGCTTGGACATGTAGAACAAATGGACACCATAACTCCGGACCTTCTCAAAAGCGGTTGAAGAAATCCTTGATCAAACTGAGAGGAAAATTCTTCGAAAAATCTTCGGTCCCATTTGCGTTGATGGGCTATGGAGACGAAGATTCAACGAAGAACTATACGAGCTGTACAGCGACATGCCCCTAGTCAAAAAAAAAAAAACTCGGCATTGGACATTAAATATGGCTTGGACATGTAGAACAAATGGACACCATAACTCCGGCTCGCAGAGTCTTCGATTCCCAGCCAGACGTCGGACGCTGTAGTGGAAGACCTCGCCTTAAGTGGCGCGCACAAGTAGAAACCGACATCAACCAACTTGGAAAGTGCAACTGGAGGCAGTTCGCTAAGGATCGGGTTAATTGGAGAGCCATGTTGGTTGAGGGCCAGGTTCATTCCGGACTATAGCGCCACTTACGTAAGTAAGACGGACTGACTGTTTCTTACTGAAGAAGGTCAAATACTTCTAATTCAGCAAAGCTAAGAACTTAAGTGTTATGATACTGTCAAAATATATTCTATTTATATCTAGCACCTGTTGTTACTGTCATAAGGTGTCATGTACATTATATCCTCAATCAACGAGGCACACACACTAAGTATTGCTAACAACCTTAACCCATTGATCTATACCAAAAACAAGCTGTGTTACTAAAATATAACACTTAAAAATAAACAAAATAATCACTCATACAAATATCCTCCAAAATATTTTACATAAAAATTAATTAAAATTTGACAAGCAAGCTTAAAACAATAAACTTATCACGTTTAACTTGTGGAAAGAAATCCCATCTTTATCTTCATAAAAAAATATACAAAAATCGCTTCTAGAACTTTTTCACAAATAGAATAGATAAGGCAACAAGAAGACTTAACGAGCAGTTTTTTTTTATTGTCGACATTTCAACTGTAGGAACATTTTGAATCATTGAAATTTTTGTTTAATTCATAACCACTCTCAGGTCCAGGTACCTACACTTGAGCCAAAAATTGAACTGTATGAAATCATCCACACTACAAAAATGAATAAGAATAACAAACCCCCTGAAATCGATGGTCTACCATTACGCAATTTTGCACTTCTAAGTTTGGTTTTCGAAATCCACCGACTAGTTACGTAATTTATTTAGTATATTTAAGTGGAGGTAAACCGTTGACACGAAGGCCAAGGACCCTCCAGATATAGAATCTGAGATAGCCTCAGATAATGGATTCCCTCCAACCAAACGATCGCTGAAATGTAAGCAAGATTTACACCTCGGGTGTTACTAAAAATCTTAAAATGGCTCTCCTTGTGGACACCCGACTAGGGTCTAGGATTGACTTTAGCCAGTTATTGATCCCCTGGCTGTGATGCTTATTGGAACAACTAATTAAGACATCAGCCTTAAGAACCCAGTCATCACAGTCTGTCCGTAATAGGATGCGCAATTCGTAACTTTGCCAAACATGCAACGGATTACAAACCTACACAAACCTACGTATATAGTGCATACTGCATTTGTGTACAAGGACTGGGATATGCCAAGGATATCAACATCTTTGCTTGTTCCCATTGTGCCGTTTTAGAGGTGAAACACGTTGGAGTTGTAGTTAACGCGAACAACCCACAGTATATCTTATCACCAAGAAAAGATTATCAAACTTTGACGTGTTGAATTCATCTTCTTCTCCTTGTCGAATATTTGGTTCATTGTGTATGCGAGAAAGACGAATGGAGAAGAAACAAAAGCAAAGCTCTGGTCAGAACGCGTCCGGTTACATTGAGTACAGGTACAGGTTCAAAGAAAACTATGTTCTCCCACTGCCCCACCTCTTTCGAAGCTTCTCAAATGGTACGTACGTCGGCGTTAAGCAGGAGGTCGCATCCTTTGTGACAAAAAAAAACAACTTTGCACATGATGAAAACTTTGCAAATGAATGAAGAAGCAAGGCTTGCGACTATTTATTGGGTGTTAAAATATATTTTATTTTCCAGCATTTTTAGACTGAATGAATAGAAGCAGCGTGTACAGGATCGAAGATAATTTAAGGCGACTTTTTTAGGAGCTCCCTTATAAAAAAAAATGAGATCCTAATGTCGGTCCACCAGGGTGAATGATAATCATATAACGAACATGCAACTATTTTACTGTAGGACGTAGACAATACATAAGAGGCGATAAAAGCTTTGGCCTCCAATACAGTCAAATGGTGGTTATTACGGGTTGTGATGGAGATTTTCTATACACTGTGCCCCTGATTTGATTTCATAGCACATATGGTATCAAGATGACTCATCTTCAGACAAAGGCTTCTCAAATTGAATCTGTTTTTGTAAAAACATGGACAGGCTTTTGATATTTACAATTTAAGGCTCATAAGAGGTAGTGACAGCCCGGTCCGATCCTAAGGCTTCGTAATAGAGCCAATCGTCCTAAATGAAACTCCGATTTAGATAATCCTAAGTGAATACAACTATTAATGCAAATAAAAAAGTCCAAAAAGTATATCAGACTAGGCCCAATATAAGATGTTTCTCAAAAACATATACTATATCGAGGAGGAAGAAAAAAATATCATGCTGGTCGACCTTATGTTGTAACATTAAAAATGTCTCAGACCTCGCAAAATTCGCCCTACTGCAACCAGGTAGGTAGCTAGATATCGTTGGGTGGTCGATGGACAGTTTTCAGCATGGAAAAGATGTACCTTTTTCTGGACACTTACTTTGTTTGTAGCTCTTCCAATCCTTTGAGTAGCTAAACCCAACACGTTTAAAACACCGATTTCATATATCTATCATATCATCACCAAAACACTCATATGGGCCATTAACTGCTTTGAAACTTTCAATTCCCTTGACATTCATACCGTAGACATAGGCATCCTTCTGTGCTACTAAGACGTGGATGTAAAAGAGGTTGTTTTCCTCGTCCAAACAGGGAAAGGTAGCATATTTGCTACACATATTTGCCTGAACTGCAACACGATATCTACAGACAGCGTTAATTAAATCCCTGTCGACAATCTCTTAACAAGATGGCAAAGCACACAGTGCCGGTCCACTTGTGAGATCAAGATGATCAGCAATGATTACATGCTGGGTGTTCTCGAATTAATGAAAACAATGAAAATCACGGTAACTTCTTTGACAACCTATCTGAGCTACTAAATGTAGACGGAGCTGACTTACTCCTGGAATGGTTTACATAATCACCATAACCAAGAAAAAAGATAATGTATCCGTATGGTATTACAACGAACTTTCATTATTCTTAGTATGCGCGGGAAACTCATGAAACCACCTTAACCAAACTTAAGTTAGTAATAATATTCATTGGAGCTTTGTAGCTATATTAACGCGAATTGAAATACAGATTTGGTAAGATATCTTAGATGTATAAGACAACAGTCGATACATCTTATTTATAAGACAACAGTCGATACATCTTATTTATTTTGCAAGCCTGGTGTGAAATATTACACACATATACATGGGTATTTGCATTATGCACGATTTTGTTTTTGGTACGTTGATGTTCTCAATTTTGATAAATGTATTTTAAAACTCAACATGTTACATTGAATATTAAGTGTTACTTACCCCTGCAAAGTCAGTAGCGTCTAATTCTACAGCATAAGCGTCCTTTTCAACAGTATCCTGGATTTTACCTCTGATGGCCTCAGTCTCTTTTAATTTTCGGTCTGTTACCTTCACATCAAAATCTTGGAATATTTGAAAACCTTGGTCAGAGTTCCAATCCGGTTGAACAACTGGACCCTGTAAACGAAGTACAACATAAGATAATAAACATATGTAGGTACAATTTATTATTTTTCATATTTATAATATCAAACCAACAATAAAGTTGGACATAACTAGAGGGAGCGTTAACTCTTCGTTACCTGTCTGCGAATTCTTGCAAATGTGACTTTTCCCAACAGTATGTCTCTTTGTCGCATTTCCATTTCTGCATCTTGCTCTATTTGTGTTCTAATAGGAATGGTCTGCAATTAATATTAAGCAAACGGAATTAATCAAAAATAGCATGTATATTATATTCATTTAGAATGTAGGTATACCAAGGTATTGTCGAACGTTGATATTAGAAGTAAGTAAACAGCTAGCTTTAGTACTAAATTCATTTTGCATAAATTAATGAAAAATATTTTTGATCAATCACTTTTAAACAATTAATTTTGAAAACAAAATGACGATTGGATTTTTTAACAAATCCGTTAACTTAACTAACATTCTAGTTGTGTGCTGCCAAGCCTAAAAAAGTTGTTTCTGTTTGGCCCTCTATTGACAGTTAGCAAAAGTTTGATAACACTTGCTTGTTTTACTTATGCATAACACATTTAGTATTTAGATTTTAGTTGGCTCCGATTTCGTTGTGTTAAATTATGATAGCATAACAATTTATATTGTTATGTTATAATATTTTAGCACAACATTAATGTGTCATTGTTTCTGTAGTATAAATCCATTATGCACGGATTTTCTTAAGAAAGAAACTCGTGTGTGATTTCATCTTGCAGTGAAAGAGAACACGTTTGATTAATGTCCGTGAATATATTATGAAAACTGGTGGATTTATTCATTGAATCCACTACAAAAGCCAAGACCACAACCTTTAAAAGCTTCACATCGGGCTAGTACACTACGAACAAAAAATATACAATGCATTTAGAAGATACAGTAATGATATAGGGTTAGATTCTTCAGTGGATTATTTAAAACGTGTTTTATGATTGAAATACTGACCAAAAATATATCCATTCTCATGACAATTAGTCAGCTTCAAAAATTAAGTAAACAGCCGTCTTCCAAGGATCCAAGGAGGGATCTTATAATTCCGAGATCTCCGTAAGTCGAACTCAATTCCCCACTTGGCAAAGTCGAGTTTCTGCTAAAAGGGAACCGCTGGTAATTTTGTATCTACCATGTACCATTTTATGTATCATGTTTCACGGTTTAATTTATTAAAATAGTAATTTTTCTTTACCTACAATGTAAACGAAGTTATAGAGTCAAATTAATGCAACCAAATGTTATTTAAGTGTTGAAAACAAAGTTTTTACAGAAAAAAAACGATGTACCGGTAATGGGCTGGGTACACAAATTACCACTACTATCTACTAGTCATATTTATTATATTTTCTGAACAAACTTTGTTTATTAAAGCATGGAAATCCATAGCGACAACTTTGTTGTTGAATCTGTAGGTAAATAAGAATAACTACATCACAACTAACAAATGAATCCTTGGTAACCCTGATGCTCAACCGCCTATGTATACAGAAATAAAAAAAAAATAAAATGGGCCTAGACAGGCACTGTTCAACCATCAGACGCGTTTAGGATATGCAGCCTCTATTCAACGTTGAAAAAGTTTTATGATTTAAGTGTTTGCGTTCAGAGGCATTTTAAGCAGTGCATAGCTTTATACACTTCTTATAATAAGTTTATGAACAAGGGCTGAACTATAATAGTCGGAACCAATCGGAAGCTAATTCTACGTTAAGTTTTCTTTACTACTGAAAATTACTTAAGTTGCCCATAACGAAAAAGCGAATGAATCCACTTTTTCGCAAATCAGCAAAAATGAACGAATCGAAGCGAAAAGCTATTATGGTCGTAAAATACAAAGTGCATGTGCTCGCGCAGTTACGAAAGTGGTCGCCCACAACCATCTCCTATTTTAGTTCAGCCTTATGGCTGGATATATGTAAAACTTCGAGGTATATAGAATATAATGGTATGATACTGCGCATGTCTATCTCCATCTCTCTCATACAAACTTACGTCACCTGTATCGAGTTTTGATACTTAGGAAGTGTTTTCAATTGCGTTAAAATGGGGGTTAAACTTTATCCACTGGCTAATTTTTGACATTCCTGTAGGGGTGAAAAAAAAATTGGCTTTTTGCTGTGTCAATTGGATTAAATGGGATTTTATTTTAATACTATTTTCAATAATTTCCCAAAAGAATTAAATTAAAATTCCTCTCCATATATTTTTTTTTTTTAAATAACACGGAAAAGATTTTAAAGAGATCATCAAAAAACTCTTAATTATTTATTAAAGCGTTTCTAAAAAAAAATATTTTTCAAAAATTTATTTTTTACGTTAACAACAACAATCTCGTAACTTGAGCGAAGACTCTTCCGTTTGTATTTTTTCTTTAACTAGACTTCTTCAAGTAACAAAAATATTTTTGTATGAATTGTGTTCCTTATTAGGGATATCCATTCTACTTTGTTCAAGTTTCGCATATTTCGCATATAAAATATAGCGAAGCGAATAACTTTTTTGTAACCATCCATTCTTAAAAACCCATATAAAGTTTATTCTTAAAGGTAATTACATTTTCTTGTAAAAAAATGTTCTGTGCGTTTTTATTATATTTTATGATGTTATATTTTCCCGCCACGTGTGAGCACTGGTAATGACGATTAATACACGAGTGTGTTTTCCATTTCTCTCACAACTCAGTAGGTATACCAAATGGCAAAAATCAGCCACTGGAAACATTTTAGCAAGCTGTTGTCCAGGTTAAAATTTTGATGTCTCTTTTCACCATACTAATGTTAAAAAATATCCACCGGCCAAATTTTTAAAGCAATTCACACACGGCCCAAATGTCAAAAATAAGCCACTCTATTCATCATACTACGCAATTCACACACGTCTTTAGTGGATTTATTGGCGGCAAAATATAAATACGAACGTGAATTCTGTGATTATTTTGGTGTTCATTTAAATTAAATTAAATATTATGTTGATTTGTGCTGTATTTGGCTACAATAGTAGCAATGATAAAAAACTAAAAAGAAATAGAATGGAAATCAACTGTGAACAAACCAAATTCTTTCGATTTCCCAAGAAAAAAGGTTTGCAGAAAGTGTGGCTTTTTAAGTGTGGTAGAAAAGATGCATTCTATACAAAAAATGCATTTATGAGCTCCAAACACTTTACCGCTGATAAATATTTAAGAAACTTAATACATGAACTGCTTCATTACTCCCCTAAGAACAGCAAAAAGCTAAAATCTGATACTATTTCTACTGAAAATTTGCCTTTTTCTGTACCCGATGGTAAAAAAAACCGTCGTAGAAATTTTGTAATATTAATTGTTACTTTTATTTGTAATAATTAATCTTATAAAATTTCCTGAATAGTTGACAACATTTTGTCCCTACAGAAATATTGTGGAAAAAACGAAGCTAGAAAACTTTTAAGAATTTTCAATAAAATAAATAAATTTATGGCGCAACAGGCTCGTTAGTACCCAGGGCCTAGCTTTGTTCTCACAAATGTGTGCGTGTGTACTTCTTAGCACGATGGCGGGACCTCCTGTTTTATGCCGAATCCGAACGGCTAAGTTGAGATAAGCTTTTCATGACAATTGATACTACTCGGACGATTTGTCAGATCATCACGAGAGGAGGGCCAGTGAAAATCATTAAGGTGTTACTACGGCTCGGAATCGAACCTAGACCTTCTGCGCGGCAGTTCATCGCACTAACCATCGCGCCACTGAGCCCTCAAGAATTTTCAATAACTGTGGATATACGGGAAGCATCCGCTGAAGTAATTGTTTTAAGAGTAGACAGTAGACACCGAGAATTCAGGAGAGACTCTTCCGAGGTTTTATATTAATAATTGGTAGAATTTATTTGGCATCAAATTAGATTACTTTTTACAGTACACAAATGGATGAGTTAATTCATCAAAATAAGAGTCTAATGAAAGAAGTTCATTTTCTTAGACAGGAAAATAAATGCATTGATGACATTTTTAAGTTGGGCAACGAAGTCAACGACATATGTTCAGGCATTGCAATTTATTCAAGCGGGCCAAAAGCTTATAGGGTCTTATTACTTAATAACTATTCTATCCCAGCCATTGTCACTTTAAGAAATTGGGCATCAAAAGTTGAAATTAAGCCTGATATTCTTCTTCTTTCTGCATTTCAAAAAAGTCTGCGTCCTAATGGCAGATGATATGAAGATACAAAAGACATATGAATACGATAAAAAAAGCGATACTCTCTTACCACTCGCTAATTGTGTACAATTTGAAATGGCTAGAGGGCTTTTTGAAAATTATAAACAGCCAATTTACTATAACTACGATTCTGCTTTAACAAAAGATATGTTTAAAACAATAGTCAAGAAGTTTCACTCAATAGAACATCATTTATGAATGGGTATAAGTGAAAGCCAACCCTTTTTTGTCCATCTATTTTTGTCGGCAGTTGACAAGAATATGACTGAGCTGGAGTATGACGCCTTAGAGTACCGAGCACGTTACAATCTCTGCTGCCTTAAATCCAAGATTCCGAATATGCTTGAAACGTATTGCGAAGTTCAACTGTCTGAATCTTTGACATGGACGGATGAAGTGACAGAGGGAGGTTGCGGAAACCTAATGCAAAATTTATAGATAATCTCAAGCAGTTTGATAACATTTTCTACAAATATAAATTAACGTCATTGAATTACATAAATCATCCGAATTACATAAAAACTTTACTTATTATAGCCGAAAAGATTAAACTACATTGTGAAATAAAAATGACGTTCATTATTATTTTTTATCGAATGAATGATCAGACAGTAGCTGCAGTAAAGTGAAGGGTTATGTTTACTTTAGTTCTTATGATCATAACCTCGCCGTCGAGAAAGAAGTGTAGGTAGGTATAAACAGTTTTTACTTATATCAATAAATACGCATTTTTACCCAATTTCCACCATATTCACTTTGTACACATAACTTAATAATTATTATTCTAAATAAATCAGGATTTTATTTATCAAGAGTCCGAAACTATATTTCGTGATTAACTTTCATGAATATTTCCTAATATAAACAAGGCAAAACGTCAAATTTCACGATACACGTGACTTAGATGCGCAGAGCGGAAGAAAATTTCAACTCGGAAGAGCATACCATTTATTCTATAGTTTAGTTTAGTTAGTTTTTAAGTTAAATCGACTATTTTTATTTCTTTCTTATTTCATATTTCATACAATCTAAGTCTCTATGGTTTGGCTTTTGAGTCGTCTACCAGTATGACATTATTTACTTAGATATTTATTTTATTTTGTTTAATTTTAGATTTTACACATATAAATTAGAAAAAACAAAGACAGTTCTTAATGTGCTGAAGTTAAAAGCTTTCATCTATTATACAATTTCTGTACCGCATTGCGTTTACTGTATAGTTGTACAGAAGGTCCCAACCTCTTTCGCCATTAAGGATACTCATTGCTTCGTCTAAATCAAGCACCTGTACACCAAAGAAAATGAAGCGAAATTCTTTTAGTACGGGACATCTCGTGATGAAGTGGAAAACATCCTCACGCTCCTTTAGGTTGCACAGGTTGCATAAAATTGGTAGTTCGGCACGGTGCGGTATAAAATTTAGATTAAGAAGTTCTCCTCTTATTTTAAAGAGTGTGCTTATCTTATCAGTGGAATTGCTGATCAAAAAATATGTCATAGACTGTAAATGATGCTCCAATCGACCATAGTAAGCTCTGTATTGCGATGACTGTGCTTCGTTTACTAAAGTATCGTAGATTCGTCGGCCCGTTTTCTCCAATAAGTCGTTAAATTTTTGTTTTAGTAGACTCGATTGATCGTTTGGTCTAACTGAAAAGTCATAACCGCATTCCAATCCTAGAACTTGCCACTCTTGAACACATTTGACTTTATATCGTAGCATTGGGGAAATCACTATTCTGGGCAGGAGTTCTGGATTCATTGCCATGACTTTTATGATATAATCGAAATGGAATTTGAGTGTATCCAGAAAAAGTGGTGCCACTCCCGTTTCCAAGTATATCATGTAGTTGGGGCAGCTACTCGGTAGTCTAAAAATTCTCCTGATAAAAAACCGTAAAAATTTTTCTACGACTTCAAATGAGCAGTATCCCCAAACTTGCGATGCATATAGAAGGATCGAAGTTGCTGTAGCCCGAAATATTTTTTGTTATTAATTATATACTTTATTATTAATATACTTTCCCCAAACCGCACGAATTGCCCTTTTAGCTTATGCAAGTTTAATCTTAAGGTGAATGTTCATGTTCAAGTTGGGGGTAATCACAACTCCAAGATACTTATACTGCTTGACGATTTCGATTTGCTTCCCTTGAAATATCCATTTTTCATTTTGAGCATATCTTCCCCCGCCATCTCTGAATATCATCATCTTTGACTTCTCTAAGTTAACTGTCAAATTCCACGGTCTGCAATAAGAATCTAGCCTATTTATCATTAACTGCATGGTATCTACTGTATCCGCAAGAAATACGATGTCGTCTGCAAACATTAGTGCTGGAATTTGAGTTCCACTTAGTTGGATTCCTCCTTTAACGTACTCAGTAATGTCGTTTATGTACAAAATAAATAGCAATGTACTTAGGACGCATCCTTGTTTGACACCCATTGTTGTCTCAAATTCTTCCGACAAATGGCTGCCATCCCAAATATAAGCAGAATTATTTTTATACATAGCTCTTATCACGTTTATCACCTTGGATGAGACCTTATATATATAGAGCTTGTATAAAAGCATTTCACGCATTTATTCTATATACCTTGGTAAAAGTTTAGATATAATTCCAACACCCTCTACACATTGCACCACAACCTTAACATGTGCAGCGCCACCTGTTGATGATGTGCAAAGAAGTCATTTTTACAAGACTTGGTATCACTGTATTATATTGTGTTTCTTTTATTTTATTTTATTTTAAAAGTCGGTCTACTCCACGTTCTGCATTGCAATTACAAATAGAAATTGCATTTAGCGAATAAAGACAGCTGGAGCTGGAGTAGTGCAAATCTAAAAATAATTATTATTGAATCCATTGCTGATAACAAATAAAAAAAATCAATATGCCACCAAAAAAAAACGGGTTTATGTGTTTTACCTTAGAGTGGAAAGAAAAATACGGAAAAACAATGAGCATAGGTCAGGCGACCACGGAAGCTGGAAAGATTTGGGCGGTATTATAATTCAAAATCTATTACAGATCCCATTTTCATACAAATATTTCGTTTTTTTTTAACAGGATATGTCACCAACCGAACGTTGTCCATACAACTCCAAAGCAAAGGTTGAGAGATTGTCATCCAAAAATTCCGGAGAAAAGCTTACATGTACAGGAGTCCCACTCTCATTTATTGAAAAAGAAAAGTTGGAGCTGGAGCAAAGTACAAGACTGATGAAAAAAACGGTTGATAAAATCGTTCGAGACAGCTTAACGAGGAATGGTATGTTGTTGCATTATCTTTCCAATTAAAATTGTTTGTCCTTCTTGGTTGATCAGATCAGCACTGGTATAACTGGTGAAATAGCTGTTGTGATTAGCTATTGTGTTTTTTTGTGCGTTGTCGTGCACACACAAAAAATGCTGAATTGTGTTAACAAAAATTTATTAGAGGGTTCATGTTACCCATTCACTTACACCACCAACTTTTTGACGGATGCTGTGGTAACAAAGAGAACCCTAAAATTGATGAAAATACTTTAAAATAATTTTGTTGCGGTAAAATAACAGTGAAGTTCCAATAACTATTCAGATTGTATACAGAGAAACAAAATTATATTTTCGGTTTTATATTTTTTGTCCGCTTGCAGTTTCAAATGCACAAATAAACTCATTTGTGACTGAAGTAAGCAATGAACCAAAAACTGGATCTTGTCCCAGCTCCTTGCTAAAGTAGTGCTTGCCTTGTTGCATACTAGTCTTAATATTGTAGGGGGCTTAAGCTCGGTCCTCTCTGCTCTGAAGGTTGTTTGTATACCTTACTTATGTATACCTATGTAATATTGCTTAGCAAAATACCGACTGATCGCTTAATGATGAATTCGATATGATGGTGATTGCTGGTTGGTACTATACCATCTTGGCATGCCTTGTGCTGAAACATTAGGTGTTTTCTACGACTTAACAGTTGGTGTTGCTTTCTCACAAAATGTTACCCATTGTTTCGATCAATGGTGGCGTGTTAACATGTTACATGTTAAATTCCCTAGCCAACAGTAGAGGCGCAATCTTTTACAAAAGAAGTCATACAATGCTGTTTGGTTTTCTGAATATCGGTTGTGGCTCGCGCAGTGTGTGCAGTGCTCCGTCCTGGGTGAACCACATGTCCTCCAGTCCTAATTCTTCCAAAAAACTCGGATAAAATGGCCCTTTAGCGAGCACCGTCGACTGTTGTCGTTTGACCAGCGGCGTTCTGGAAAAAAAATTGCCCGGTGACTCCTCCAGCGTGCACAGCGCACCATGCAGTAACTTTGATCCGGTGTAATGGCTCCTTGTGCATTACTCGTGGATTTTCGGTGACCCAGAAGCGATAGTTTTGCTTGTTCACGTCCCCGCTGAGGTGGAAATGAGCCTCATATCTCATTATGATTTTGGTCAAAAAATCGTCCACTTCGATTATTTCGCGTTCTTAGGGAGTTTATCGCTCCTTGTTAACTTGTGTTCTACATCTACATCAGCATCATTATTTAAAAGGGTGATCTATTTTTGTCCACCTTGTATAAAATCGATGCAGATACTACTTACTTAAGTGTCGCTACAGTCCGGAATGAACTTGGGCTTCAACCAACAGACCTCTCCAATAAGCCCAGTCCTAGCTTACTGCCTCCAGTTGCACACTCCAATTTGGTTAAGGTCGTTTTCTACTTGTGCGCGCCACTTAGGCGGGGCTTTCCCGTACACATGTCCGACGTCTGGCTGGGAATCGAAGACTGCGAGCCGGAGTATTGATGTCCATTCGTTCGACATATCCCAGCCATCTTAAACGTCCAATGCGAAGTCTTGACAAGACCATGTCGCTGTACAGCTCGTATAGTTCACAGGTCGGCAATTGTAATTCTTAGTTTAATTTCGGACGAGATTTTGCTGTCAGAGTAAATAGCGGAGCCGAGTAATCAAAGAGCCCCTTATTACCTCAAAGTTATATCTGTCAATGGTGACGTTCTGTCTAATTCGTCGATGTTGTGTGTTCTTTCATGTTGGTCTTACCCTCATTTTTGCCGCTTCCTTCTCAATTCTAGCTATGACATCACGTTGAGTCCGACCAATAATACAAATATCGTCGGCGTATGTTAGTAATTGCACCTATTTTTAAAATATTGTGCCTCTAGTGTTGGCTCGGAAGTATAATCCTCTCAATAATCAAAATAACGAAGTTAAACGACAGCGCATCGCCTTGCCTAAATCCTTTTTGGTGCCGAATATGTTGGTGAGGTCGTTTCCGAACCATATGGACAAGTTTGGGCGGTATAGCAAAACTAGTCATGGCTCTGTATAGTTCGTTTTTATAAAGCTGTCGTATGCTAGCACATCCCAACGATATCAACATCATTAGTCGTACTCAACGTGTTGTCATTGGCACGTTTGATAGTATAGAGAATGAAGCAGAAAAATGGATTTAGCTATAAATGAAGGTATAGTACCTTTAAGATAGCTGGAATATGTTGAACGAATGGACACTAACACTCATGTTCGAAAAGTCATTGAGTAGAGTAGAATAAGACCGCCGTATGTTAATTGATTTTGATTAAACGATTGCTTTAAAAATAAAGCCCAATCATCCAACTTTTGCATTAATTTTATTATTACAGAGGTCTCGAAGCAGAAGTACTACTTCCTTATGGTGAACTATTTTACAAAAACCCTGCAAGGAGGAGTGTACATACCAGCGGAGATATCACTGAGCGAGTTTACATTAGAAGATGGTTATACCAATAAGTTCCATTCGTTTATTAATCCAGGTGCGTTGTCGTTATAATTTTCTATGCCAATTTTAATATTCACCCTCCGCCTTACATAGGTATAAATATTTATGGACACACATATGAAGCCCAAAATCATTCAGATACCACTCACCAGTTGCCTTTGCCGCCCAATGCGTTAGGTGAAAAGAACCTTGGAAAACTCTACAATTCAATATTGCACTTTATTCGACCAAACGATGACGGCGAATACCCACCGTTGTTCACTCATCGCGAGAGTTTACCAATTGTTCAGTCTGCGATGAACTTTCTGAAATCCGATCCGGGCTCTAATAGTGTAAACTTAAAGATATACTCCATTCAGTATCTTTTCTTTACACTGAAGGAGGCCACCTGTGAAGTAGGAGAGGTTGAAAAGCCAGCGTCAATTTTCGTGACTGATGCGTACTTCGATCGGGATATTTTTGAATATATGGTCGGAATCGCATGTACTGTAAGTATGAGAATGAATAAGAATGATGCCTTGATTAAATGCAATTAACATTTTAATTCTAGTACCATGAGGAACGCGATAAATCAAATTATTGCACTCTATCGTGTGTGACACGTTGGTGCTATATGTTTGCCGAGTACATGTCTCCAGATTTGGCAATTAAACCAATTCCTGGCCGTCATCTGCCGGCTAGTACCAAGATGGACTCTACTGCTTGCAGCATCGCTTTTAGCGATACTGAATCGTTTATTTCGAAAGTGAGCGAATCCACTTATGTATCGAAACCTCTGTCGGAACATAAAGTTTACTACGATGACCAAAAGTCGAACATGTCTAGCCGCCGTGCAATATCGCAAAGAATGTTCAATCGGGATGATTTCCCAGATTTGAGTGGCCCTAGTCGAAAGAAGTCTAGTCTACAACCGCAAAAGGAGTTTAACTCATACTTAAATAAAGATGATGGGCCTGAAGTGAATCCTTGGGCTGAAAGATCGCGTAGAGTTCCTCCTCAGCCTGATGAATCTCACTTCAACATTGACGTGACAGAATCGACGTTTAAATTAAACGATTTAAATGATACAGACGACATCAGCTCAATTGGTAGCTTTGGAAGAGGTCGGCTATTTAAAGGAAGTTTTGGAAGAGGTAATATTTATTGTTATTGGTTACATTGTTGTTTTTATAACGCGATTATCATTTCAGGAACATCATTTTCCAAATAATTGCCGTCGCGTTTTTTTTTTGTACATGATCCATTGGTTCTAAGCTTGGACATACTTCTTTTTTTTTAAATTATGACAAATATGACATTCAATGTCGTCATTCATGTTATTGTTAATGAATATAATGTCTACAGTTCATCTATTTAGTGTATGATGCTAAGGTGGCTTTTCTTTTTTCCGGTCACTCAAAGAAACAATTTAAAACATGCTATATCATGTCCCTCTTAGTTTAAGAACCCCGTAGAAATAGACATAGTCGTATGTATAGTATAAGGCTTCTGTTGTTAAATTTGATCGGATTGTCACAATGAGGTAACCGAAGTCGAAAAATTTGTCTGCTTGTAACCTTTCGCGAATTAAATCTGCACACGAATGATCCCTGATAAGTCCATTTTTAGCACCTTCACAAGATGAAATTAGTCGAATTTGACAAGGTTTTCGAAGGCTTAGAGGCATTTTTTTGCATACATGGGGCTGTTGACATTTCTAGATACCCTGCATAAATGTATCTGAATAGCTCTAGATTGAACACGTTGTCTAGTCTATTTGAAGACGACCCTGTTGGCCGTCTGGGGAAAGGAAACGTTTCTTAGGCTCCGCCATACTTTGCGGTTCCGAATAGAACCGTACATATTTGGCTTGTTTTTTGTTGCCTCCGAAAATCGTGTTCATGTTACAACGGCGAGTATAAGAACCTTACAAAAACCGCATAGTTCCGAGTTATCCATTAACACCAAAGCTTTGCTACGTGAATTCGGGTCTAGGGAATGTCGTTAATTTTCGTTTTTTTTTTACTATAACTTAGCTTTTGTTCAGTTGGTGAGTAGAAGGGTATTCGACATAAACCTGTTAAGAACAGCAGGGATGTAAAGATGTTTACGACAACCGAATAAGAGCTTTACCAAATAGAGAAATTTTAAACGCCTTAGGAGAGGGACATATTCCTCACTGCTCTTATCAGCTACCATTGATATCCATTATTTGTTCAAGATAAGAGGCACCCTGTGGTCGCCAAACATCTGTAGAAGTTGGCCTCCCTTAAGTTTCAGTTCACTTTACGCAACTGATTAAATTATTCACACTTCAGCAGATCCTGAAAAAAAAAACGCAAATCGATAGGTACAAACCACATATTCACCGATGTTTTATGCCGACCCACCCCTTTGCGCGGCCGTTCATCGTACTAACCATCGCGCCTTGAGCACGTCAAAGGTGACAAAAAATTACCAAAATCAGAAATAAAAAAAAACGGCTGTGTCTGGAAGCAACTTTCAAATTTTTGGAAAAAAAATACGAAATTGGATGTTAGGATTAAAAACCTGAGAAGCAATGGAAATATAATATTCGCTGGCTTTTGCTTACGGTAATAAACAAATTCGAGGACTTTTGAAATTAAGGTATAGTTTTCAAGGCCATCTGCAGAGTATTTGGTGGTTATCGTCCAGGTTCGGCAACGAACTCACCGAAACATTCGAAACAAAAAAAAAAGAAGATTTAGACAAGGTGACTAATTGTCGTCATGTGAATTGAGAGGATCGTACAAAACTGCGACCTAACACCAGAGGGACATGGAAGTAAGACACTTTGTCTATCTTAACATCTAATCAGAAACAAACAGAAGAATTACTCTTTGCAACCGATGGTTCTTGGGATATAGAAGGCAATTAAGTAGTAAAGCCCTCACATTGAAGCATGGGCTAAAAGCATCAAAAGCTGATAAAAAATACTTCATTGGTTTCAACTAAAAAAGGTTTGGTACCGTTTGTGTTGATGCGCTACGGAGATAATTGAAACAAGCTCAAAAAACTTCGCGTTGATATTTAAGATGACCTGACATGTAAAGCAGATCTAAAAAATGGGAGACCCTCTAAGCTGCGCCAACTACAGAGGCATAAGTCTCCACAATATCGACTACAAGATCCTATCTGCCGTAACATGTGAACGCCTGAAACCGTTTACCTACAACCTGATCGGCATTTATCAGTGTGAATTTAGGCTAGGAAACCGATCAATACGACAGAATTTATGAAGACGAACTATACAGAGCCATTTCTAGTCTTGGTATACCGGCCAAACTCGTCCGTTTGTGTAGGATGACGATGTCTCCATCGTTGCACTCTCTCTCGCTGCTCCATCAGGGTCGGAAACGACTTCACCGACACATTCGATACAAAAAAAGGATTTAGGCAAGGCGATGCGCTGTCATGTGACTTCTTCAATTTGATTCTTGAGAAGATTGCAACTACTAGCATACACCGACGATATTGACATCATTGGTAGAACTCAACGTGATGGCATAGCCACGTTTGCTAGTATAGAGAAGGAAGCGGCAAAAATGGGTTTAGCAGTAAATGAGGGCAAGACAAGGTATATGCTGTCACCACGAAAGGACAGACAACATCAAAGAATTGGAGAGAACGTCACCATTGACAGATATAGCTTTGAGGTAGTACGGGACTTTGTCTTTGACTTATTGGTAGAACTCAACGTGCTGGCATAGCTACGTTTGCTAGTATAAAGAAGGAAGCGGCAAAAATGCCTTTAGCAGCAAATGAGGGCAAGACAAGGTATATGTTGTCAACACGAAAGGACACACAACATCGAAGAATTGGAGAGAACGTCACCATAGACAGATACAGCTTTGAGGTAGTACGGGACTTTGTCTTTGACTTATTGGTAGAACTCAACGTGCTGGCATAGCTACGTTTTCTAGTATAGAGAAGGAAGCGGCAAAAATGCATTTAGCAGTAAATTAACTCTGACAACAACATCTCGTCAGAAATTAAACGAAATAATTAAAGAATTACTATTACCAGCCGCTGTTTCTTTGGGCTAAGAAGGCAATTCAGTAGTAAAGCCCTCACTCGAACTACTAAGGAGATCTATATAAGACCCTGATCATCCCGGTCCTGCTCTATGGTGCTGAAGCATGAACCGTCTCAAAAGTGGATGAAAAAATCCTTGGTCGATTTGAGAGAAAAATCTGCGGTCCCGTTTGCGTTGACGGGCTATAGAGACGAAGATTCAACCAAGAACTATACGACCTGTACAGCGACATGCCCCTGGTCAAAGAACTCCGCATTGGACATTTAAGATGGCTAGGACATGTAGAACGAATGGACACCAATACTCCGGCTCGCAGAGTTTTCGATTCCCAGCCAGACGTCGGACGCAGTAAAGGAAGACCTCGCCTTAAGTGGCGCGCACAAGTAGAAACCGACTTCAACCAACTTGGAGTGCGCGACTGGAGGCAGTTAGCTAAGTACCGGGCTAATTGGAGAGGCATGTTGGTTGAGGACCAGGTTCATTCCGGAGTGTAGCGCCACTTAAGTAAGGACATGTACAGCCCATTCATGAATAAATATTCCGCGAACAGTTTTATTTTCAATTTTCTCCTATAGTAAACAAACTTAAAAAAAAAATCCAGAAAAAATCTGTGGGAGAATAGCAAGTATCAAAACAAGCGGATAGGGATCGCTTTTCTCAATTTTGTTTTTCTCTAACAACCCAAGCGGGATATTTGATGGAAATATGAGTTTTATATTTCTTAATGAAGATGTAAGCAGGAAAATACATTAATTTTAAATGTTAAGGTCGAAAACTGCTAACAGAAAGTATGGAAATAGGAAAACACTTGCATGTAAAACCAAGCCACGAACCCGAAATATTCATAATCGGGCTGACAGAGCAAATGCACATCAATACTCTGGCTCGCAGTCTTCGATTCTCGAGTACCCCATTTTAGTAAGTTAGTTTCACCATAGATATTCAAACTTTTAACAATTGGCATTACGCTACGTTGATATGGAATCTACGATCTACATTTCGTCGGCTTAATTTGGGTTATCGGGAATTCTTTTTCCCATGGAATTTTTGCCATCCAGCAATGTAAATTGATTGCTGAATAGGAAAAATTCCGTGGGAAAAAGATTTCCTGACAACCCTAAATAAGAAAACCCCTTAGCTCCAAAATATGCAATTTTACAGAAGGGACGAAAGTTTTCTCACCAAGCTCATTTTATTGGTAAACGCTGTTACTATTTTATATCCTAAATTAATAATAAAATCGCAGGTTTTTGGACGACAAAAAACTTTTTTTAATACGACTACGTACCCATATTTATTTTACTGGAGTTACGAGTTTTTTTTTTGTTATTCTAGCCTTGGAGTTAAGAAAGATTTTTGCAATGCATGAACAGTTGAAATTGAAATAATTGGGTATTTCCCGCTTTTTAATACCACATTTATACCTTTGGATAAAGGAGTTACGAGTTTTTAATATTGTATGGAGGAGTTACGAGGTTTTTAAGGAACTTTTACTTAATTGGATTTACGAGATATAGAAAAATATAATTCTTGTGAGATTTAAAGTAATTAAAGAGCTACAAGGTTTTTCATAACATTTCTTGCCAAAAAAAGAGTTACGAAGTAACCGACGATTTATTGAAAATCGTTTTGGTATTAGTTTACGATTGGGAATCCTAACCGACTTTCATCACAGTAACCATTGAACCCTCTGGTAAATAAAACTAATTCCGTTTTCGCTCCAATTTATGTGACTTTGTAAAATTTATTTGCTAAGTTATAAATTTACCACATGCCCTAAGAACTAGGTACATCATTTGTGTTTGCGACTAGTTTCATTGTTGTTTTATTTATGACTTATAGTAAATATAGAAGTCAGGGTAATAAACCTCCTAAGAGCCTTGCATTTAAATAAATTTAAAGACGTCACTTGTTTGGTACAGTAGCTCATCAATTTATCAAGTGTCAGATCTAACCTGTGCGCGACAAGTTATAGTTTCAGTGAAAATCAATTCAAATTAAAACACCAAATTTCGTACTATTACATCAAGGTATTGTTTTTTTTTATTATTATGCATTTTATATTTTATTATGTCAAATATCTATGAATAAAAAAAATTAATATGAGGATTTGAATAAATAAACAAAAAATATACACAAAAAGTTTATATAAAAAATATACTTCTAAATCATAAGGAAATATGTTGCCCATTTTGATATTTACCTACAAATTTTACCTATGCCCTTTTCATACACTAGAAGCATAAGACCCTATCACAAAACGAGTGAACCGAATTTTCGTCACTCAGACAAGAAACACCTCTTTACAATACAGACTCGCGATGTACATTCAAATGCAGAGGTTGATATTAAATCCGGATTTTCTCCTAATATATGGAACATGACTATCCGATTGTTTTTTGGTTAAAGTTATTCTTCTAAAGTGTGGGATCATATGATGTAACTTACAACAGCAAAGGAATGAAATTTTTTTTAAATTAAATACCCCGACTAATTTTACATATTCTGACAAAAATGCATCAACAAATTTACACACCATAGCTTTTCGTTATATGTATTACAATTTCCTTCTTCCCCTTCCACGCGCAGTCATTAATTTATCACTTATTTCCTTGTTTATAAAGCATTTAAGTAAATCATGATCAAAATATTTACTTCTATGTTAAAAATAAATGGAAAACACAAAAAACAGTCTGAATAAATTGTTAAAACGATTTTTTTCAACTCGCGGGGGAAAATTCAGTTCGCCCTCATGAAACCTCGAAAGACGCTTTGCTTCTGGCGATAGCCATCGTCAAGCTTAATAACATCCTGTTGGATTTGTGTCTCTTTGAGACTACGATTTTGCTCTTTAGTCGTTTTATACCTGGACAGTACCTCCCTGGACGTTTGTTTGTATGTATCAGACATCTGCTTGTGTACCCGGTCCATTAGTTCTGGAATATCGTCTTTGGTTAAGCCTTTTGTAGAGACTGGTGGCAATGTGGAGATAATAACATGACCTGCATTCAATATTTTCTTCTTATCGTTAAGGAATGTACAATAGGAACTAAACACAACCGGTAATATTGGAATTTGTTCATCGACAGCCATGTGAAAAGCTCCCTTTTTGAACGAATGAATTTCACCAGTATTACGACGTGTACCCTCGGGATATACCCATAGTTTGATATTTTGTTTCTTGATTTTACGGTTTACTTCATTAAGGGTTTCGCGAGCCTTTTCCGAACGAACACGATCAATAAAGATGAGTCCAGCTAACCAGGCGGCTAAGCCAAAAGGCCACGCGTAAAAGAGCTCTCGTTTAGCGACAACGGTACATTTGTTCATCACCGGCCATATATCAAACATTCCTATACAAAACAAAAAGAGTTTGAATTTAGTTTTTAATGTTAACACAAAATGTGGAGTTTCTTACCTAGTACGTCGAGTGAACTCTGGTGGTTAGCCACGATGATGCATGCCTGATCCTTTTCTAAGATTTCCTTTCCACGCAGTTCCCATCTTAGCCCAATAAGATTGGAGACTTTGTGGCAAAATGTACTTGCCCATCTGGAAGTTAAACGAGTGAAATGTATTACATACTTGCAGAACATTAAATAAACAATCAGCGAGTAGTGACATAAAAATTAGAGAACAATCCTTTTCCAAAATTAAATAGCATTTCAAGGAACTATCCCGTAACACATTAGTACAGATCGTACCAATATACTTGGCCAACAATCGCGATTGCACAGATAGAAGATTCAAGAGAACATACATAGCGAATTTTTGTGTATCTTACATACAAGCTGGTTTAAATGATTTGCGCAGTAGACTAGGTACAATATTCGCACTGTATTCCAGTGTTCACATCTCTTAAATCATCACAGCTCAAAAGAGGAAGAAGTTACCATATTTCGAATAGTCAATAAAGTGGTAGTAAGTAGCCATTCACCCTCAGCAGTTTTCACCCTCTAGTTTTTAGTACAATAAAATATTCAACTCTTTGGACATACTTTCCGTCTGACTAAAATTTGGTGAAGAGTTTATGTGTGCTGCTGATAGCTTTAAAAACAAAACCGAGCAATTTTGCAATTTTTTTTCCAAAAAAAATGAGATACCATTTTGTTTTATTATTTCTGGTCACATTTAGCGGAATTGTATCTGTAACCTGTAAACATATCGCTTTAAAAAAAAATCGAATCGTTTTTGGGTTTGTGCAAATACAAATCCGCCATCAAAAGCGTTTCGCCGCGCTTTTGGGAATAAAGGGCCGCTCAGAATTCTTATCTGTAGCTGAATCTGAGTCAGGAGTTAAAAACAACGCAAGTCGTGTGTATTTTCTTGAATCTGCAGCTTGAAGTTGAATGGAGGGAAACTTCATAAGGAAATATATCTCTCTTTTGACAGCGATCAAGATACCAGCTACAGATACAAATTCTTGGTCTTATGCATTGACGTTCTACGTGAAAATCGGTGTGAAGTGTGAAACAGAACTAGGTTAAAATACTTAAACTAATAAGATAATTCTTCTTACATAATTATTCAAAATGGCATTTACTATGGTGCATAACAGGCCTCGAACCGAATAAATATGATTTTTAGAGTATAGAAACAGTTTTTAGCAATTTTCTGTAAACTTCAGTAGCACAAGAAAGTAAAGCCAGAAAAATCATTGGAAATTTCTGTTTCATTTCGTTGGAATGGCAAACATTACTTCACAAAAAAATTGAAAAATAAACAGTGTTTTTCTTAGAAAACTTAAGATAAATATTTTTATATAATTTTGTTATGAAATTCATAAGCTTTATTTTGATTTGACACCAAAATGATTTAAATTTAAATGATGGCTTAATTAACATAAAATTTCAAATGATTGTTTTCAATGATAGCTATAACTGCACCCTTCGACAGTTTTTCTCGCCAGCCAACATTTTTCCTGAACAAAATTGATAAAAAATTTAGTAAACTAAATGTTTTATTAGTTTATAATTTTCCCAGTACGCGTATGGATTTGTGCAGTTTCACTTTCAAGTTAATTCAAATTTACTCTTGCACATCAAGTGATGTGTGTTCATGTCGTTGTTTGTTCCAATCTGTGTCAATAATATGTCTATCCTCATCTGAGGAATCGGAAACTAAAAGGGTATAGGCAGTTATTTAGTTTTGACAATTGTAGTTCTGATTTCCCCTTAAAAAAAAAACTCAGCTGAGGCCGCAGAGGAACAATTTTGAGGGATTCACAAGTGGACCTGACCAATTTTTTTGATAGAAATTGGTGAGATTTTTTTTTGTTAAATGCTCCAACTCTAAAAGGGTTTACTTACCGAACAACAAGTGTTCATAGGTAATTTGTCAAGAACATGTCAATGTTTCATATAGCATCACTCAAGTGATAAATTATCATCATTATTATAAATGCAATATCAGTTTCAAAAAAAAACGTGACAACGTGACTATTTTTCTTCACGAATATAATAATATTCGTCATGTTTTAGTTTTCCAAAAACGTTTAATCAGTCCAGAGGTTATTTATTCAAAACACATTACTATTCAGTACATGTTTGTAAAATAATTGGCTAGAGATGCACATTTTTCTAATTATTTCATTGAAATGTTCACCTGTTTATAGCTTATAAGGAAATATCTATTTTAATAAGCTACTCGCCCTGTACTTATGCGTTTTTAGTTTTACAAACTAATATTTTGAAATGCATATAGTTGAATATTAAAAAAATGCTAAGTAATGGATTTAACCTTTTTTGGTAATTTTTTTAAGTATGTTAAATATTTCTTCTAATTAATTGCGTACGATATTATTTTATTATGATGTCATGGGCAAATTACCAACATATGTTCTTTATTTTGTAGTCGAATATGCAATTCTACATAATCGAGGAGGTGGCTTAGAAGTCCCACAAAAAAATAAACGATTGACAATATGCAAAATAACTAAAAACACATCGATGGTATATTATAGCATACCATACTAATTCATATGCCAACCATGTAGTCTTTAGCTCCAACACAGTTAGGTAGTTGCAATAAATTGGTGCCTTAAGGTGCATGAATGCAAATTAAACATACAAACGGACAGCGGCTACTTGTGCATTTCTATTTTCATCTCCAAAGACGACCGATGCAATAACTTTGATCATCATATCAGAATATTCATTAACATTTTTAATAAGTGGCTGAGATTGTTTTCATTAAATAAATCAGGCCTTTTAAAGTACAATTGCAAATAAAGAAATGAGTTAGTTTTATACGTAAAATGCAAACAGTTAAGACGTAAGCACAGATGAAGTAATTTTTTTATATAAACAAAATTAAATATAGAATGGGCCATAACAATTTATTTTATAAATAACAAAACATTTTGAAAAATAGTTATTGTGTTACTTTCAAAATCACTTGAATATATATCATTTTCAAAATATCATTTTGAAAACGAACAATTTTGGGCAGTTGCGTCTAGTTATTTTGATTCAATTCTAGTTTACAACCAACACATGGTCTCGACTGAGATCTTCGATGCCACGTAGTTATGTTGTTCACCGAAAGCCGATAACTATCAAGAACTATATACAAGCTTACAAAACTTGTGAACTTAACGGAAAACCATAATTTAAATCTCCTTAATGAATGTAAGTGTATAAGAGTATCCCGAACACCACGTTTTAATGGATGATCTTAGATTTCAGCGTACGGACGAAGTTTAAGATCTCTGGGTCGCATTTGACAAACAATTGAATATAAAATGTTTCAATTAAATTAAATCTTTTCTTCTCATTATGATAAAAAATAGGTTTTCCTAAGCGGCATTGATTTACAAGGTGTAGCTAAAGTTTGGTTAAATTTTAAGGGCCAATGTTGATTTTGAATAAAGCACGAATTATTGTCGTTTCTTTTTATTATGATAATATTGGTATGGTTCAGTTATGTATGGAACAAAATACATATATGCCAAATGGCCGCCGCGACCTCGGCGGCACACCTCCATCCGATGTTCCAAATTTTCAATAAAAATAATTGAGGTTCTATGCCGTTAATGTGACGAATTATCTCATCCTTTAGCTCTTGAATTGTTGCTGGCTTATCGACGTACACCTTTTCTTTCAAATAACCCCAAAGTTAGTTTAACGGTGTCAAGTCACATGATCTTGGTGGCCAATTGACATCGCCACCACGTGAGATAAAACGGCCGTTGAATTTGTCTCGCAAAAGAGCCATTGTATCGTTAACTGTGTGGCAAGTGGCACCGTCCTGTTGAAACCACATATCGTCCACATCCATATCTTCAAATTCGGGCCATAAAAAGTTCGTTATCATCTCACGATAGCGAACACCACTCACAGTAACTACCTGACCGGCCTCATTTTGGAAAAAAAAATACGGCCCGATGATGACGCCAGCCCATAAACCGCACCAGACAGTGGGTGCATTGGATTTTCGACAATCACTCTTGGATTATAATCCGCCCAAATGCGGCAATTCTGCTTATTGACGAATCCACTAAGGTGAAAATGTGCCTCATCACTGAAGATGATTTCCTTCGAAAATTGATCATCCACTGTTGCCATTTCACGATATGCATTTTGATTTGAACGCCCATTTTCATAATAAGCCTGAATAACTTTAACGCGTTGCCCAATTGTGTATCTTTCCATGGTTCAAATTGAGTTAGTCTAAAATTGAGAAACGTCAAATGAAATGCAGAAAAACTTGAAGTTTAGGTGTGATTCACATTTAGCATCGGCCCACCCGTTTTATATACTGCTCGTTATTCAGACCACAGTTGGAATACACATGCAAAATATGGTATTCGCCATTATGCAATGCAAGCCCAGACGTAGCAACACCTAAATAACTTTCCCTTGCCCTCCTCTCGTGCTGATCTGTCAATCATCCGAGTAATATCAATTGTCAAGAAAACCTTATCCCAAATTCGCCGTTCGGATTTGGCATAAACCAGGAGGTCCCGCCATCGTGCTAGAAGTACGCACGCACACATGAATGGCTGTGGGAAGCTTGGCCCTGGGAACTAACGAGCCGTTACGCCAATTTTTTTTTTAAATCATTAACAAAAAGAGAAAAATAAACTAGCTGTCAAATGACACGCTAATGAGGTTAAACATTTTTTTTTTTAGTTTTCGTTCGGCAACATATTTTTTTTTCGTAATTTCTCTTTTTCATGAATCATGATTATCGATATTTTTGACTTGCCGCTCGTTTCGTTATACGGTATATGACCCAGCAGTATTTTATTTTTAGCATAAAGGTTAAGGGGATGAATCCAAAAAAAATTTAGTATCAACATATCGTAAGAGATTATAAACACAAACGTATATCCTATTATTATGTTTAAATGGTACATTATAATCCATTACGAGGTATGAAAATAATAAGCAGCGTCAATATTTCTTTTAAAAAATCATTTAACGCAACGTGAATTTCGCCAGACTTCTTTCTTTAAGTCTTTTTGAAACCTCCCGTTTGTCAAAACACACTACAAGCATTCCAAGCCAACATTAAATAATAAGTAACCAAATTGGAGCCAGATGTTTTGCGAGAAACAATTCAAAATGCCATAAAATAAGCACAAGTTCACATCGACTTAGGAGTAGGTCATTCAATGAGTTTGCATGGTTGAATATACCAGATTTTTGATATACATAATAACATATTTTTTTGGACTATGTTAGCTATATTAACACTGCAATTAATTACTCTCGCGAGTTTTTTTTCTGCTTTTTCTTATCAATGGTAGATAAAAGTTGGTAACATGGCTAGACTTGTGGAAATGTTTAACGAATTAATCTGATCAAGGCTTATAAAAAGATCATTAAAAATGCATTTAAGTGTTTAGCTTTCATTTTACAAGCTCACAATAGATTAATTTCGGATTTAAATTGGTTATTGCGACATCGAAAAAAATTAAGGGGAAAAGTGGAAATGATAACATTGAGCATGAACAATTTATCTAACAGTTAAAACTTAACTATAAAAGAAGATAGTTTCGTGTGCACTTGTGCGTGCATTCAGATTTGGAGTACCACCACACGGCGGAATAGCACCAGGGGTTGACAGAAACGGCCACTTCCGTCCGTAGCTGTGCGAACACATGAAATTTGTATTGAACGACCATAATAGTTTTTTGCTTCGATCCGTTCAGTTTCGTTCACTTTTGCTCAATTGAGAAAAAGCGAATTCATTTCACTTCAACAGCTGTGTACATTTCATTTTTTTAAGTTCATAAGCAACGATTTTTTTTTTTTTGCAAAATGACTTCTACTCTCCCAATCGCTTCCATTCAAAAAAGTCTATTATGGGCAACTTGAATAATTAACAGTACTGAAGGAAACTTTGATATTAGCTTCCGATTGCTTCCGACTATTATAGTTCAGCCTTTAGTAAAACAATGGCGGATATTTTGAACCCACGTAAAAGCTGCAGTCAATCGGTTTTTCAACATGAAATAATTCTAAATTTGGAAACATCAGTATTTACGTGATCTATCCTCATAACGATTCACAAAGAAATACTGGTTTCCTTTCATAAATCGTGTTTAAGTAATTACATACTTGAAACGGAAGGATATATTGGATACTATAAATAGAACCATCACTCACGAAAACTGCATTGAATTTTGTAGCATTTGTATAAAAAAACGCATAGCATTGTAACTGCTGTGCCTTTATTTGAACACATGTTATTTCCATTCATATATTATTTCTGTTTGCATATGTATGAGGTATTGCTTAGATTCATTGCATTGGATAAATTGTTACGAGTCCCGTATATTATGTGACACTATTTGAAAAAAGTAGCTTGGTAATAAAATCATATCCTGCCACCCGTATATTTTAAATATTTCCCCTAAAAGCGGTATTGAAAAACAAATTAGTTGTCCAAACAAAACATGAAAAAACCAAGAAAAAGAACAAGCGTATAGAATATTTCTGAAAAGTAGAATTAACATATAAAATATATATTGCATGGGGATAGACACGTTAAAAATTTGTTAGATTATAGCTTTGTTTCTGATACAACAACTGTCAGATTTATTGTGAATTGTTTAGCGTTTAAATGAAATGTGCGAATCGCCGACGTCCAAGAAATGTAAGAACAGTGTGTCCGCCGGGAATGTATACTACTTTGTTTGTTTATAATTTTTGATTAAATGAAAGAGAATAGATCTTATATTGATAAATGATTCATTTAATGTCGGCAATTATGTATGTAATACAATATTAGGTAAATCAGGTAAATGTCCGCCTCTGTTACGTCTCACAAATTCGAGCCCTTTTGATGTATTTTATTTCAAATTTCATCACAAATATTTTGTTTGAGTAGCTCAAGCGTTTCTGGTTTGTTTGCATAAACCTTGCTTTTCAGATATCTCCACAAAAAGTCCGGAGCAGTCGAATCAGGTGACCGTGGAGGCCAATCAACATCACCATTTCTTGAAATAACTTGTAACACGTAACTTTCTCATCGTCACAGTAATCTATGATTGATTTTAATAAAATGTGTTAACGATAGAAACACGTTGGCTTATTGAATATTTTTCCATAGTAAATTTGCCACGTGTCTACTTCACGATAGCCAAATATGCACCCTTATTCCAGATGGCGTTTTTATTAAACGACAAATGGCGTTTTTTGAGTCGATTCATTTTAGTGTCGTTTAAGTGTCGGTATTCTATTCTCTGAACGCCTCCTCTCTCATTTTTCTTGCTTTCCACATGAGTTCCACAGCAACACCTGATACAAAAATGACAGATAGGCGTTTATGTTTTGCAATTTGAAATTTCAAATGAACATTTATTTTACCTATTTAAAATTTAAAATACAAAATAATGTTACAAAAACAATGAATAGCATTGCAATGTTTATATCATGGGAAAGTGAAGACGAAAAAGAAGATGAAATTGCTAAAAGAGAAATGAAAAACATCAGAAGAAGAATCAGGTCAAAATCTAATCTAATCTAAGACCTGTGAATATACATTTAGTATTACCTTTTGCCACTATTTTTGAGTTCTTACGGGTGGTCCTAAATAATTTAGTGTCACAGCTACCGACTCCCACCCGTTTTTTGATATCATCGGTCTGGGGAATACCTCTTTTGAAATTTCTTGCCAGCGAAACATTTTGTTCAATTAATTCAACCAAACGTTTCATTTGTTCTGGGGTTGTTATTTTCACCCTTGAACAAATAACAATTAATAAAATCCTTAAATTAATACACAAATTAATCGAAACTCACATTTTAACAAAAATTCGACACCTAGTCGTTTGCAAATTTCTATTCGACAATTATTGGCGTTTTACCTGTCGTTTTATCCAACTAAAACGACTGTCAGAATGCGAATAACTGCAATGACGTTTTAAGAACTTACGTTCCACACTACTTAAACGCCACGTAGCGTTAAACGACATAAAACGCCTTCAGACTTGCCAGCTGTAATACCGATTTCAAAAAACGCTATCTGTCGTTTAATAAAAACGCCATGTGGAATAAGGGTGATGAACTGTCAAGACTAATGTTTACCAAAATGGCGGCAAAACAAAGTAGTATACCTTCCCGGCGGACACCCTGTATTTGTAACAAATGCAAAGCATACAAATTTCACTTTGAAAATAAGTTCACCGTTAAACATTCCGCGCAGAAATCGCCTCTACCGAAGTGGCATATTTTTGAGTTGATCGTGCGATTTGACGCCTTTAGACTCCATTCTTCGTGGAAGTAACTTTAATTGCAAGTCTATCCGAATAAATTGCAAGCAACTGATGCCTTAAAGTCACCACAATGGACGGCTTCTATCAAATTCAGATAGAGTTATGCGACAATAAAATTGGACCTTCCTAATACGTATCAACAAGCAAAGACGAAGCGAACATTTGAATGACGGTATATACTTAAGGCAATAAAATTTTAAGTAAATACCTGATACACAACATATTTTATTTTGATTTAAAAATATACAGTCATTATCTGCCAATGCTTTAACCTTAATTAAAATAAATACATATGAATAATGTCATTGCGAATCAAGCAATTAGCTATGTATCACATTTCTGCGGTTTCGGTAGAGACAATTTGAGTAACGATGTCGCTCATATAACCTAAGACATAAATTATATAACAAGAAAACTAAAACGAATGCATGTTAGGCAATGTTAACAAATAAAGCAAATAACACTATTAATCAATCATCAAATTTAAAGTTCTCAAGATTAATTAATTAATTGATTGGATTGAGCTGGAGTTTTACCAAATGACAGTTTAACCAGAGGATAGGTATGATTCATTAAATTTTTAAGCTACTAAAATCAACGAAAACTAGGAAAAATCGCTAATTCGTTTTATTACATTTGAATAAAATTTTGATTAAACCATTTACACATTTTCTTACATCCTCAACGATTTAGCCACGCTATACGAACATAACAGATGACCCAAGAACACTGAAATTGAAAAGTTTTTATAAATACAAATCTCGTAATGATCTGACAACTCATCCGAGTAATATCGATTGTTATGAATAGCTTATCTCAACTCAGCCTTTCGGATTTGACATAAAATAGGAGGACCCGACGTCATGCAAGATGTACACTCGCATAAGTGGTTATGAGACAGAGCCTATGATTTTGTACTATTGAGCCTGTTGCCCCAAAAAATTGTTTTCATTTTGCATGGCCCAAATTCTGCTGCCAGTAAAGATATTCATAATCGTAACCCGCTCTATTAAAAATAATTCAGAGGAGCAAAATCTCTAAAGAACGATATATAACCTGTAAAATTAATTAAACTGCCAGAAAAAAAAATACAAAACTGTCAGTTTTAGTGAATGAACTGGCGTCTTATGAACGACATGTGGGTTTAAGTCATCCAATAAAGCAAACATTTCATGCTGACTAATAGCGTATTTGCGTTTCAATTTACAACGAGTGGTGGCTGCACGACTGGGTCGTACGCAGGTACCGGTAATAACATGGCTAAGAGCAAGAAAAAAAATTGTCTAGAATTATGAAGAAGAAGAAGAAGTTTGAAGAAAATCGGTCAACCCGTTTAGACTGGAGAGAGTTGTACGAACCGGCGGTTCCACTATAATCGTAATTTTAGAATCCATTAAAATCTCGAGGTCGAAAATTTTCACGAAAACAGTATCTTTTTCTTTGCAAGAGAAAGTTAAAAATATCAGAAAAAATCTTAAAAGTGCAAATGTGCAACCCAACTTAATAATATATAATATATAATAATCCATTTTAGAAAAAAAAGAGAGAATTACAAACGAAACCGAGTGGTAGGTGCATGACAGGGTACCATTCTCTTATATTTCAAGGCAAGTGTTAGAACAAATACCGAAGCATGCTAGAATTTGACTATTTTTTTTATTTACAATCATTGATAACTGAAAAGATTAACATCATAAGGAACTACCATTATTATAAGGACTGGACTTATATTCTAGAATTTTCAGTTATTGATCAAACTAAAAAATTACATTGAGAACATTTTGGGCTAAAAATCACAAACTGTAACATGTATCTATGTTTCATTAAATTTGAACAGATAATTTGCAAGAAATTAACAGTTGTCACTATATGGCAAAGGTCTAAAAATCCGTTAACTGCATTTTCTCAAACAAACAAATGGGTGTGGATTTTTGTTCAAACTTCTACGTTAATAGTACATGTTAATTATAATCAAAACTATAAGAGCCGTTTTCGAGAAAATGTATATTGTGTGTAATATTCATATGGGAGATATATTTAATAAAACGACTAAAAGTAAAAATACCCAAGAATTGTGACAAAAAAATGTGTATACGAATTGCAAAAAAAAACATGCAAGTCCTTTAGGATGGAGACATAACGGACCTTTTTTTTGGTTCTTCTATCATCGTAATAATAGAATCAACCGAAATCTTGCGGTAGAACAATTTTACGAATGCAATTCATTTCTAAGAGAAAGTTTAAAATAAATTAAATATCGACGAATTGATTGTTTTCATGGTGTGGGTTTCCAATTTATGATCTCCTTAAACATTTTTTTGTTGTTTTTTGAAAAAGGGCAGAGAGGGAAACATTTTTTTTTTAATTCTATCTTTTTTCCCCTTAACATATATATTTAAATTGGTCTTCGGTTTTGACCAGTAAGATGTGTGCGTGTAAAGTGCCCTTCACGCTATTTCTTTAATTAAACTCTACTTTCCAAAGATCTTAATACGCTCACAATCAACAACTGTCAGACAGGCGGTTGGAACCGCGTTTATTAGGCAATAGTTTTGTAAGTCCCAAAATTTATTGTTTTATTTTTTTCTATATAATTACTGTTAAAAGTTTAAAACACTTTTTTTAAGTAAAAAATAATAATTTTAAATGTAAAGTAAGATTTTCTGTATTGGAAACATCAGCCATATTTTTTTTTCTTATTTTTTATTCTCTCCATTGGGTTAAATAAAAATTTAAGACAATGGAGAGAATAGAAAATAAGAAAAAATAAAAGTCTAGTTATGATTTTGATGCATTTTGTGGATTGTAGAGCTAAGTAGGAACTGTACAATCCACAAAAAAAAGAGTCTCTAAGCCTACCACTTGCTGCTCCATCAGGGTTTCAGAAACGACATCACCGACAAAATGGTGGATTTATGCAAGGCGATGTCATGTGAATTTACTTAATCTGTTTCTTGAGAAGACTGTACAAAACTCCCGAGCCAACACTAGAGGCACAATATTCCATAAAAGTTTACAACTACTACCATACGCCTACGATATTGACATCATTTGTCTGACTCAACGGCTCGCAGAGTCTTCGATTCCCAGCCAGACGTCGGACGCAGTAGAGGAATATCTTGCGTTAAGTGGCGCGCTCAAGTAACTATAAACGACTTCAACCAATTTGGAGTGCGCAACTGGAGGCAGTTAGCCAAGGACCTATTTGGAAACGCATGTTGGTTGAGGTTACTAACCTAAGTTAGTAGGTTCAAAACTCAAAAATAATGATTTTGTTTGTTGCAAAAATATATTTTTTGGTTTTTGAAAACAATGAATTTTTTGTTGTCAAAAATACTACGTCACTACTGTGCATTTCTAATTCATTTAATTTTTCATAGCAACACTCGAAATTTTTGGCAACTCAATGTATACAATATAAAATTAATTTTAGGTTGTATCGATTTTGTCCAACATTAAAAAGTTTCCTCCAACATACAATAAATTCAATTGTATGTAACAAAGGCAGTGATCGAAATTATCAATTCAATCAACCGGAAGGAAGATCAATTAAAGTGCTTCCAAGAATAAAGTGCAATCGAAAAAAAAAAAAAAACGAGACAACTAGGTATCTAAATGACAAACAATTAAATTTTTTACAACGAAATATCTCAATGGACATGGACACATAAAACAGTCATGCGGATTACCTTTGTATGTAATACACCAAACGGTTTGGCAATTGCTTTATTTACCTACAACACCATCAAATTGCCGGCTGTTCTAACAGATTCAAACATTTTGCTGTTGCTCTGTGTGGATTTAATGCAATATTTTTATTTTCATAATTTCATCTATAAACTTAAGAGCACACTTGATATAAATATTTCTTCTTTTTTTTTCGTTTTCACATAACAGTCCTTTCATGGTAAATTCCTACCACCCCACCCACTCTGAAGCGAAAAATTCAAAAAATCAATACTCACAAGAACCAACACCGACGAAAATGAAATGTAGCTTAAGGATGTAAATTTTATTGATATACTTACAGCAGATTCCTTACATCGCAAGGACGAAACAAAAATGCAGGTATAAGGACCACTGAATTAAACGACACTATGCCATAATATATTAGAAATTTGAAATAATAACGAAAAATATGGCTTGTCTCGTACAGAAACGGCAACATTAATATCACAAACAGCCCCAGAAGCTCAATGTACGATGTCATATTTTTTGTTCGTTTTTGTTCTTCTACAATTCTTTTTGCAGTTTTATTTTCTGCACTAATTTGCGGCGGAATCACACACGTTACGAAGGGCAAAAAGGGAGCAATACACTTTTCTCACATATAATACAACCCCGGATGACGGATAATTGCTAACATGTATCTCACTCTAGTTATACGGCACAGCCAACGACGATACACACAAAAATTAATTGATTTGTTTAGAAAAAATCCTTCTTGTCTTTTTTTTAAACAATTTTGTTGTTTCTCTGATTTTACTTGTTTGTATTTAATTTAATTAAAACCAATCGATGAGAAGAAATATTCCCCGTTGTCGTTGGTGCAATTGACCCAAGTAGATAGATAAATACTTTGCAGTTTGCACAGAGCTGTGTGTGGCGCCTGTTTTTGCAGATAGTTTTTGTTTCGGTTTCGTACGCAGCGCTGCAAATGTTTTACATTTGAGAACAAGCCAGAACAGAAGAAGTACAGAAAAAAAACAGAAACTACCACAGTTACCGTACCGCTCAGGGCAGTCTACTGTGTAGTTATAGCAACAATATTGTTAAAGGGGAAGTTCTAGTTACGCGAGTGCATGAACAGCAACTCGTTTGTACAGAAATCAACTGACGGCGAATCCAGAATTTAAAGCGTTCTTTATACTTTCTATAGTTTACTCTTGTGTTCGCCCTACAGATACAGAATCGAGAGCAGTTTCCTTTGATATGCATTGATGCGAGTCAGATAAACAAAAGCAACAGTAGCAGAAGAATAGATCTGGGTACCTACAATCAGCCTACAATGCTCATGTGTTCTATGCCTGCACTACAGCGTCATTCTGCACTTGCGTATTTGTGTAGTTATATCCGATTCCTTCACTGCATAGCCACTCATTAAATAAAATGTTTTAATCACGGACTATATGTGATATGATATGAACGTATTGGGGATCACTGTTTTTAATTATGCTTCTTAGCTACTGTCAATTTTCAACTGTCAGGTCATGCAACAATTCCAATTGCGGCTGGTCGTAACATTATCGTTAATCGTTTCGGTATTCGGTTTTCCTTTCGGTCTTGTAGTTGCCTCTTTGAGAGCAAATAGGGGAGAGCGAGTCTGCAAACATACATTTCCCCTTTTTGCAGAAATTGAATTGCTAATTTGAAAATTTTGTCTTGGATAATCTATTACTGTCTTAAATTTAGTATAATTTTTCCAATCCCCTTAATAGAAGTATTTAGGTAAGGGAAATGTAATTTTACATTTCCGTATGTACGGGCAAGCGACTTTTTTTCTGCTCAAATGACATTGGGCGATTCTTTTTCTTTATTGCTCTAGGTTTTACAGAAGTTATCGACCTACCAGAAGATGCAAATGACATCTTATACAAAGTGCGTTTTATGTTCCAGGTCGATGTTTTTTTAATAACTTTTAAGCGAAGTTATTGCTCCATTGTTAAGCAGAATGAGCAGATAATTCCTTTTATCAAATCTGAATAAAACCATTACAAGTAGTATGGAATGTTGTTATTTACTCGTTTTATCAATGTAAAATTTTTGACAGATTGAGGACGAATTGAAAAAAAAACCGAAGGGTTACAATGCGCTGTGCAAATCATTGAATAACCTATCCCATCCCTAACTGGAATGAACTCAAAAAGTGGGCGGTACTAAAATCTGAATGGGGATAAAATATAGAAAATGACACTGCCACCATCTGTCACTGGCACTGTCAAATCTGAATAAACCCATTACAAACAGTATGGAATGTTGTTATTAACTCGTATTATCAATGCAAATTTTTGACACATTGAGGATAAATTGGAAAAAAACAAAGGCAACAATCCGCTGTGCAAATCATTGAATACCCTATCCCATCCTTAACTTGATTGAACTCAAAAAGTGGGCCGTGCTAAAATCTGAATGGGGATTAAATATAGAAAATGACACTGTCACTACATCCTAACAGTTTACCTAATTTTTATGATTCGACTGTGGGGTAGCGTACACAGATGGTTTTCATAGAAAAATCACACTAAAAGCGTCGGTTAAAATTATCTATAGATGAACACCCTTATTGCGGTTGTCAATCAATAACTAATTGATAGTTGATTAAAAGTTTCAATCAATTGATACTTTTGCATTGTGTAACTCAGTGGGTAAAGGTTGTCAGCGTTGTGAATTAAAATTGACTGTTGTGAATATAATACGCTTTCTTAACATTTGTTTTGAAAATTGTTTGAGATTTCAAAACAAATTTTGTTTTATTAAGTATGAGTTCTGTGGAATTGTGGTTTGAAGACGACGAGGAAGAGGAAACGTTTTTGGAATTAGCAAGAAGAAGAAAAAAGCAACTAAGCGATGCTTCAAAACCTCTAGAGTTCGAGGACCAAATGTGAGTGTTATCTTACCTAGAGAGAATTCATACCTATCTTCGTTCCATGAATTTTCAGCTTTATATCAGATTTTCGTTTGTCGAAGGCAGCTTTACTTATATTTAATGGTGTAGCCGCGGTGTAGTGGTAATGTGTTCGTCTGTTGAGTGGAAGGTTGCGCGTTCAATCCCAGCTAAAATCCATTCACTTTTGTTTAAAAAAAAAAGGTCGGTGTAGTACCTAAAAGTATGCACACCATCTTGAATTTCTTCAAATTTAACGAACACAAGAAAAGGTGACTACCCGAAGCTAGTTCGGACACCACCCATGGAGTTTAAGTCTCCACTACATCCAAAATCTTTCCTATCCTCTCTTTCTTCCCCTTATCAAACGCTCGTACTATGGTAACATATAATGGCTATTCATAACCCCTTGAGTACGTGTAAATTATAAAAAAAAAGATGAAAGATGCAGTTAAG
This sequence comes from Rhingia rostrata, assembly GCA_949824845.1. NCBI lineage: Eukaryota > Metazoa > Arthropoda > Insecta > Diptera > Syrphidae > Rhingia > Rhingia rostrata. Next base: position 137,776,677 of record OX463755.1, on the reverse strand, counting down.
ATAAGATAGATGCACATCAGTTCCTAACATTATAAAATTGTGCGCAGCATTACATTACGTTTCTTTGTGCAAGGGTCGTCAAAGTGTTGGGAATTCTGTTTAAAATGAAATGTCGTTTTTTGCTGCTCAATATTTCATTCTCTTTTTGGGTCTCATAAAATCGACCAAGAGATGACTTTAATGAACGTCTAGCCAGACACTTAGAAATGTCCTACGACCTTATGAAGTGTAGTTTTAATTTGTGTTTTATACTGGCTGCGAAAAAAACTGATTGTTGTTATATAGAAAAGTACAAAATAAAATCGAGAATTTTTACAATAGCCGTATATATATAATCGAAAAATAAAAATGTCAGTTGTGAATTAATCGCATATTGGAATCTTGTGAAACTACCTCATTGGTTGTGTTATCCAATAGCCTTTAGTTATGATCTCAGCTGCTGGAATAGTTATTGAACCGCTGTATAGCTCAAATTGGTGTATGCATATACTAATATAAAATGGTTTGTGTCATGTATGGTATTTGTAGTCTATATCGCATCCACAAAATACTCATTCGTATATTTAAGTTAAAATAGTGGGATTTAGTGTGGTTTAAGACCTTGCTAATACTTCTAAGAGAAATTTCGTTCAAGTGTGTATCATGGATAGTGTGCAATAGTTACTTCAAAGATTAGCTGACGAATAATAAAACAATGTATTCCTTTTAGTTATATTTTAATCAAAACATCCTCTTAGAAATATCCCATACAAAATTTAAGAAAAATGAAATTGTATTCATATCGGTACAACAAAATAACATGAGATTGGAACTGACTGGACCGGTTTCAGTAGTTCACACAATTTGGGAATCTGATATTATCACACAAGTGCAAAGCATACAATAACAATAAAATAATTGTGGGTCATTCCTGGAACAATGCGTTTTTTTGCTGCTGCAGTTTTCATTTTGTATTGTGTTTATTAAATGATTAGCGAAAAAGTCGTGACTCGTTAATAAGGATATTTGACTATTTTGGCAAAAAATGACGATTACTCCTACCTTAAAAAAAACATGGTTTGAATTACCCTAAGGGGTCGAATTATCACATCAGTTATCGACTCATACTTGACTGCAAAATATGATTTGATATGATCCCGATATTCGAGTATCGCGTATAAACTTTTGGTATTCTTTCATCAGTGATCGAGTATATTTTATATATTCAATCTCAATGCAATTGAAAAACGTTGTTAATCGAACCATAAGAGATTTTAATAAACTGTCTGAATTAAATGTCATTTTCTATATATGAAACCTATAAAGTTTTATCCACGCCCACTTTTTAAGGAAGTTCCGTAAACAACGATTTTCGTTATAACTTTAAGAAGAAATCGAAATTTATGAAAATATTTCGAGAATAATTCTTACAATGAACATATCGTCTCTAGATGATTTTAACCCACTCCCACTTTTTGGGGCGCTTTCCTAAAAAAACGAGTGGTGGATGCACTGGGTAGTTCGCGACTTTCTCTTTCAGAGTGAGTTAATTTGACGTTTTTAATAATTTGGCTGAAAATTATACAAATAACGTCGAAGTGTGATTGTACGAACGTTTATTCCATAATTGAAAGTAATCGGGTCCATGCGAATAATAATGGTTTTCCGTTGTTGAAAACTGAAACTGAAAATTCCTTTTAGGGATACTTAGGTCAAAACTAATTATGTGGAACTCATGAAAACAGTAATAGTAGTATACATATTAAATTTCATTCAATTTGGCAAAATAGTTTGCGAGAAATTGACAACTTTCTTTATATAAGATAAATGCAAAAATCCGTTATAAAGATTTTCTAGAAAAAGGTGGGTATGCAGTTTTGTTGGAACTAATATGCTTATAGTATTTAAGAAGTTTAATAAAAATCGTTTGGGCCGTTTTAGAGAAATTGGGGTTATGTATGATTTTTATATGGCAGGTACCAGTAATAACATGGCTAAAAGCGAACAAAAAAATGGACAAGAATTATGACCAAAAAAAAACAGTGGATACGAAGTTTGAAGAAAATCGGCCAAGTCGCTAAAGCTGGAGAGACGAACCGACGGACGGAATTCAAAAAAAAAACTTTTTTTGGGTTCCACTGTCATCGTAAGTTTAGAATCAATCAAAATCTCGAGGTCGAAAATTTTCACGAAAACAATGTCTTTCTCTTTGTAAGAGAAAGTTAAAAATTGTAAAACATATCTCATATCATATCTCATCTTTTTGTCAAACCATAAAAGACTTAGGCCGTGTGTCAATTGCGTAAAATATATATAGATACATTTTGACATTAGAATGGTGGGTGAATAGAGACTGTAATATGTTAACCTGCTCAACAGCTCGCTAAAATGTATCCAGTTGCCAGTGACAGAGATGGAAAGCACGCTCATGGGTTATTCCTCGTTATCAGTGTTCACTAGTGGCGGGGAAATAGTACAATATTCAGATTATTAAATAAGAAGTAGAGAACATATTGTAATCACAAAATCTAACGCAAATTGTAAAATAAACTAAAATTGAGTTTTTAAAAATGATGGTTGCAAAAATGTTATGATTACTATAGTTTCGCTGTATGTGAAATATGATTACCATGTACAAAGTAGGGCGCATGTCTTTAATCATCAGCACAAATTGTACAACAATATTTCTATTACAGATAATAATTAATAATTAAGGGATTTTTGATGATCTTTCTGGAAATCTATTTGGTATTTTTTTATTACAAGTAATTATAAATAAAGGATTTTTTTTGTAATTCTATTGGGAAATTAATGAAAATAGTATTAAAATATTATCCCATTTAATCAAATTGACACAGCAGAAAGGTTACTTAATTTTGCCCCTGCAGAAATATCAAAAATTAGTCAGCGGATAAAGTTTAACCCCCATTTTAACGCAATTGACACACGGCCTTAGATAAACTGTGGCGAAAATGGCATATTCAATATTCATCCCCATTCAGATTTTATTTTTGGGACATTTATTGTTCGGACATTTGGGCAGTTTGGGCAGTTATTATTTTTGCAACAAAGGTGAGGACTTCCTGATTTACACCGCATCCGAACGTAGTTACAGCGAGTTGTTGAACTTTTTTGTTAAATTGACAAAATATTTTTGTTGGAGTGAAGCAGTGTGTTTTCCTTTTTCTTAGGTTAAAATGTTCACCGATGAATAAACGTACAAATTATAATATCAAAAATGATGAATTAAGGATAACGTTCAATCAAAAACACCTATTCAGAAGTGAAGTGTATTCAAATATTTAACCGCAAATTTTATACATTTTGATATTTTAGACCAGACGTTTCTTTTCTCTCCTTCCTTTACTAAACAGTCAAAATAAACCATGCAAATCAAACGTCAAACAATCCACGTTTCCGCCCATACGCCAATACATAGCGACTTGGGTATTCCACGCACCACTTCCTCGGTGGTGTTAGAAAATAAAAATTAATTCAAGTCACCCTAAAAGCACTCAATCATTCATGGAGTTTCCAAATTATTCGTATCATCAAAGTTGCTAAGCACATGCTTCCAACAATAAGCCCAGCCACAAGGCACCAGCACATGTATCACAACAAGGTTGAGCTCTTCTATCAGCATACTGTCGACAACTTGTTACTTCAATTCCAATGAAACCACCAAGAAACACTTGTTGATCAAACATCGCTGCAGCATTTCCCACGTAAGTATGTTGAGAGCAGACATTCTGTTGATATACTTTGTATCTGCTAGGTGGGTTATTTCATGGGAAATGTGTTTTCTATGAATCACAATCACATTTTTTTATTGCAAAAAAGCTCCAATTTCCTGCTGTTGCTGGGCAAAATTAAACCCCCCCAATATTATTGTTGTTGTTGTACAACGAAGACTGACGAGTCTATTGAATAGTGTTTGTGAGCTGTTAGTCGGTCGGAAGAGAGACCACTTCTAATTAAGCTTCCATATTTGTTGTTATTGCTCGGCTTGGTGTTTTTTTGCCTTTGCTCCCTCTTTTGTTGTTAATATAAGTATTTTGAAATTTTTTGTTTTTTTTTTTATCGCTGAGTAAGCAAAGAAGTTAGGTGTGAAATACGAGTATATATGTATAATGTATATAGATTTGAATTTCATTTGCATTTGTGTTGCCTTACAACCGGTGAAATGAGAAAAACAGCAAAATAACTAATTTATAAAATATGTTCAAACGATAAGCTAGACACAAATACAAATTCGAATTTCAATTCTCTTGGGAAAGTCAACGCAAAGTTCGATGATAACAATATAACACGACATCAGTCTATCGGCCGGTGTACGTACGAATCCTATCTATACACACTCAAATTCAATTTGAATGTTATCTACATAGTAGAAGTATGATTTAGTCGATGTTCACAAGAATATTTCGCACTCTATTCTGTGTATGAAATAAAAGAATAAAAAAATGTTCATACGTGAAGTTTCATAGGCACACAGACAAATTATCGTGTGGTTGTGGCGCTGAAAAAAAACTAAAAACAGAAAATATACAAAAAATCTGCATATCTTTAAATGAGCTTAGCCGTGTATAAGCAAAAATGTGTTTTGTTTTTTTTTTTACATTTCGAAATTATTTTTTGTATTTTTGCTTCATTGTGGTGTAGTATTAGTTGGATTTTAATAATTGTTTTCATTAGTTAATCATATATAACGATCAATCGATCGGATGGCGAAAAAACGGTTCAACTATTGGTATTTATATTGTAATTAAATTGTAGTGTTATTTGGTTTTAAAGTGTTTGAAAGTTTTTTATAAATCGAACATTAATAAACAAAACATTAATTAAATGGTTGACATCCGCTATATTTAAATTATTTCAAATATTTGTTTAGTTTTAATATTAAATTTTAGAGATTATCAAAAGCAGAATTATATGTGCGTATATAAGAAAATATTTTTTTTTTCGTCATGTCTATAACACGTTTAAAGTGTATATAAAGCCCAAGAGTGTGACCCTTGGACGTCAGCTGGTTCTTAAAACATTTCTTAAACTACTGAATTTTTTTTTAACGGAATGCATACCGCCCGTCGCTAATACGAGTACGAGGTGGATCAAAAGTTATGTGAACGTGCCATTCGTTTTAGGAATGGCATCAATTGTCATTGTGGTTTAATATTTATGTTGAAGACACGTAGAGAAATAGGTGCAATGAAGCAATACCCACCTAAAAATCGCGCAATTACCAGACTATTTCCTTTTTGAGAAATCGCTTTTACCGCAACAAAGGTTACCAGTCTTGAAAGCCAACATTAAACTAAAAATCACAAATTTGGTGCCATATGCATTATGCTATATGGGCAACACTTCAAAATGCCGTAAAAATGTGCATCAACTCAGAAGGTGGTAATTTGATTTAAAAGGTCTGTACGGGTACTTTTGTGTAAAGAAAACTAAAACTAAACTCCAATATAAAGATAGAATTTACTCATTTGAGCAAAAAGTACCCGTACGCAAGTATAAATGAAAAATGTCAAAGTTTTAAGTAGGTGATAAAGACGAAAACCTAAAATGATCGCTTCACTTTAGTGTTTTGCCTATACAACCACCACATATATATTTTACGAATTCAAATATTGATATAAATCTTCAAAACATGCACATGAAGAAAATTAGGAACAAAAAACATAACTAAATGTTCATCTTTTTACAATTTGCTCAGTAGACACGCGTATAATTTTGTGAAGTTTCTCATCAAAGCTTTGTTTAACAGAGATGGACTTAGAACTCCACAAAAATTTTCAGAACAGAAAAGAACAGATCCTACTTCCGTACAATATCATGTTTACTGATTCTTACTTATTGTTGTTTCCATTATTTATGTCTTTTTTTATTTAAACGAAACGAATGAGTTTATTCAATTTTACATAAATTAGTTCCGACATTTTATCGTTAATTTGTATCTCTATTTCTGTCTGCCAGAATTTACGTCAACTCCAAGATACATGAATTGAAAATTTACTTTTTTCTGCTGCAAAAGTACGAAACAGACCTAAGGTAGAATTGTTCTACATCGATGTGTGTATGCCAAATACTAAATACCATAAAACATTTTAAAGACTTTTTTTTAATATATTCTTAGAACTTTATTACTTTATCGACATTTAAAAGAGATGTGTTCCTACTCAAAAAAGGTGCACCTCATCATTAAACAAAAAGCAGAACAGAAAACTTTCGTACATCATGTTTTTCTTTAATTTTCTGTGCAGTTCAGACTCAAAGCTATTATGACCTGAGATTACTTGTGGTCCACCTTGTAATGGCCTATGTCTGTTAAATCTAATTTTTGAAATGCAATTTTGCATTTTACACAAGCGGGTGGTCACACATCTACGTTTGTAATACTTCCGGTTTCATGAGTTCAAAACACAATTAAAAAAGAGCTGTTCCTGCAGAAGGTGCACTGGAAAATGATAACAGAATGGCCAACTGAAATTGATTTTATAAGAAATTTAATTAGTTACATCTGTACATCTGTACTGTACTAATGATGGGAAACCATCATTTCACCTCATAAAGGACCTTGTTTGGTCTAAGTGTACCTCGTATTGTGCATCACCCCAAAGAAACTCCAAAGAGTAAAAGTGAAAACTTTCTAAAAAAAAAAAAGCGCAGCAGGCGGCATGCATGCTATATGCCGAGTCCAATCGGCTGAATTGAGAAAGTCATATTTACACTTCAGTTATTTGGAAGCTCATTGGTAACTTGGGCCAGTGAAAATTATTATTATGTTTCCATATGACTTGAAAGCCAGCCAAGATCTTCTTCAGATCTTCTGCGCCGTAAGCTTAGCTTCTCGATTATCTTTGAAAAATAATTTTATTCAAATAACAGTTTCGACCGGAGTTAATCACAACTTTAAAAGATAGTACATTGTCGATAGTTTAGAATTCTATTAATTAACTACTGAAGCAAAATTGTGCTCAGGCGTCTGGGTTCTAATAGCGTAAGAAGAAACCGATCGGGCGATGTAGTCCTGCTAATAAGCTGCCTCAGCTGTCGTTTAATATGTGCTAGTGCATCTCTACACAAGAGCTCTAGGAATTAAGGATCATGATAGAGTTCAAACAAGACTACCGACTCCAAATTTGGCAATCAATTGCAAACTTTACTCCTTCTGTGATATTAGGGTTAAATTAAATTAGATTTGTCGGTTCGTTTTCGAGTAACTTATCGCAGACGTGTCGTCCGTCATCAAATCATTTTAATGTTTACATTGTATAAAATAGAATAAATAAATAAATAAAATAAAAAATAATTAAAAAGTATAATTTGGAAAACGTGATACCCACTCAAGTTTTTTTTATCGAATCTGCAATCATCATAATTTTTTGAGAAGTGCGCTTTCTCAAATGTTTAATATTTTTTATTCAATTAAAGTTAGTATGTAGAACATAGCTGTCAAAACCGATATATGCTTGCACTGTGAATATGTATATTCTTCGTGCTTGATCTTGTTTCAGTTTAACGCCAATTCCGAACTGAAAATTGGAGAAATTTCTTATGTCAGCTGGAACAAAATGTATACGTTGTTTTTCTTGGGATTTAAATCCAACTTGGTCGCTTCGTATAACTTGCGCTACAATCCAGAATGAAATTGGGCCTCAACCAACATGCCTCCCCAATTATCCTATTTCTATTCATTTTAGCATATATAAGGGAATTTTCGCACTGCCGTCTCTCATTATCATTATCCAGTTTATGGGTTTGTATGAAGGTACTCACACGCCACGGGTAAGATATTGATAATGTGGGACTTATTTTCGCTGACATTTCCTTGACCAATACGTGACCATGTCGAAATGTTCTATGACAAAATATATTTTAAAATGCAACAATCAAGCGGGTGCTTTTTGAAGGCAATATCCATTGTCAGTGTTCAGTGTGACTTTTCCATAATCAAATTTTCTACATCAAAAAAAAAAAAAACAATTAGCAGTGCAAATGGTATACTGACGCGATTTTTTTTTGAATAATTAGGTTCCTCTACTTGCAACTTGTTACTTGTGAATGGCCGCGTTAAGTACCTATGCCAAGATGTAATTGCAACACTGAATCTGATTGGTTGATTTTTGATCCAACTTTTTTGATACTTGGTGGTTTTAATTTTGCTGACTTAACTGAACGCTTGAATCGCAACATAAGAATTGCTCAAGGCATGCAAACAAGACAGACAAACTGTCAATACAAATTTTGCTACCGCACGCTATTATTTTCACTTACTCTTAGTGTTGCTGATTTGTTCTTATTGCCATTCCCATACGCAAAAATTACTGAAGGTGAGAAAGGATGGTTAGTCACTTCATAAAAATCAAAATACGAATACAACGTGCTAGTTAGTACGCAGGATATAGCTTTCACAAGTAATCATGTGTGCATTTGTACAGCACGATTCCGGGGCTTCGTTTTGTATGCCGAACTAGAACTGCTGAGTTAAGATAAGCTTTTCCTTCAATATTCACCTCGCGCACCATAACATCCATAAAGCCTGAAACAATCATGCAGAATATATATATAGAATACAGAGTTTTCAATGGGAGCGAACACATGTCAAATATCTAAGTGTTGCAGTTCTGCAAGTTGTCTCTATTTCTAAATCCACCTCAAAAGTCAATAAATACAATTTTTTGGCTCATTTTGGCGCAGGGCCTAGCTTTTTTCACAACCATTCATATGTGCGTGTGTACTCCTCGCACGATGTTTTACGCCGACTCTGAACGGTTAAGTTGAGATAATCTGTTCTTGACAATTGATACTAAGAGGATGATTTGTCAGATCATCATTAGCGGGGGGCCAAGGAAAAATCAGTTTAGTTTTGCTGCGGCTTGGAATCGAAACAGGTCCTTCTGTCCATCGCCCTAACCATCGCGGCACTGAGCCCGTTTGTGTTAAATGTTGTAATAAATATCAGCAAACCATACCACAGTAAGCTGAATGTTAAGACAGGAGCCACTGCACTGTATGTATGTCAAACGAAAATTATGCACATGTGTCTTGCACATTTGTTTCGGGCACAAGTATCGTTAAATTGTTGACTTATTATATATGGTCTGCTAGTAGCCAACTTCACGTGTGTTCCAAAACTACATACACGCCACTGTTTCACTGCGGAAAACTATGTAAGCAAAAAAAAAACGTTTGCCAAAAAAATGTATTTTAAAAATCATAAGACATTGGTAAGAAATAAATTTTAAAAAAAACTTGTTCAGTTTATGGGTCAATAAGTAAAGAAATGTATTGTTATTGCAGAATTTATTTGAAATCACTCAGAAGTTTTCCATTTTTTGAATAGATGACGCTACCTGTCGCCACGGAAAGCATGGTACTATTGAAATTTAAACTTGACGGCGGCATGTGTTTCTTGCTAATACGCTAATGAAACAACGAATCCCGTGCTGTTTTGGAACATTCTTTCTCACAGAAGCGTATGAAAATGACATTTCACTAGTAGCATTTAAATTGCAGTTAAGTCTGTTGGTCGAAGTCAGCAAACTGTCAGTTTATTTTTACATGAGTTTTATGTGATTTGTTTTGAAATACAAACTTGTATCTCTCTGTATTAGAGAATAAAATTTATGTAAAAGTTATGTAGCCATCATCCAGGAATGTACATATATGCTACCGCCAAAAGCATTTTAAAAACTTCACTTCGGCTAAAAAAAAGTGTAAGACTAGTTTAAGTTCAGAAACGTCAAACATTTATGCAGTACAGCGGAATTACTACCCGTTTTGCGACACTAATAGTTTTACGATGCACAAATGTTGCAGATATCGAGAATGTTGTTTAGCACATATTTGCATTAAGCAACACTTTACAAAGCATCAGGATGTTCCAAGTTCCAGGACTAATGGAAGAGTTTATGATTTTCAATACACTACTCAGTCATTTCTCATAAATAAGTCATTTCTCGAACAATATCGGGAACAAAATATGTATTTTTTAAATGTGCTTACACTTCTACAAATATATCTGTGGCCACAAGCCATAACCGCCTAGGTCGAGTTGTGACGAAATTGAGTTTTTTTCATAAACGAGTTCAGAATTGCAAGATTTATACCCTGTCAAATGTGTACGTCTGTATCTTTTCTCAAACAGAAGTTATAAGCAAAAAAACCTTGCAGCCTAAGTCCCTTTCTGAATCATGATTTGCCAAAACAACTTAACTAAACAAAAAAATATTTTTTTATAACGTCAGTTTGATAACTTAAGTTAAGTTCTTTCAGTATCTAAAGTTGGTTTTGCCATACAAACTTATCTTTATATAGGTTAAGCTTATTCTGGATTTTGTTAAAAAAATTAATAAGGAATAAAAACATAAGTCAAGATAAGAAATTTTTAGTCGTCCATATTTAAATACTGTTGCTTTTTAATTTTTCTTAAGTCAACATTGGCTGTTATTCCGCAAAATAGAACTAATATTTAATTTTTTTAACTCGAGTTAAGCTGTTATGGAAAATCACATTTCTGTTTGTTGATTAATTGAACTGGACTTAGGCTCTTTAGGCAAACCAAACTATATTTTCTTTAAAAATTATAAATCGAGTTAGGCCGTTTTGGTATATTTGAATTTGAAAAAAGACAAATCTAAGTTCACTTAGGATTTTCTGCCTTAACCAATACAATATTAATTTCTAGAAAATCCCAGTCATAAGTTTACATATGTTGTTGTGACCAGTCGCATTTGCAGTTACGAGTTAGTGAAATTTATTTTTAGAAGTGAAAAGTTTGATTGTAAAGTGCGTTTGCAATGTCTAACAGAGCTGTGAAAATGGTACAATTAGCGAGGATGCTTACTGAACGTGCTAAAGCCAAAGGTAAGTTTGTTATAAATTTTAACACAATTGTATACTCTACAAAAAAACTCTGTGACATTGGTGACATAGAAACAGTCATTTAAATCTATTTATACATACATTCAAACTACTTTTCAAGTAGGTACCTATTGTCTACCAAAATAATAATAAGAAAAACGAGCACATATTATTCGTACGAATTTTCCGAATTAAACAAAAGGAATCAGCAGATGAAGATTTGTTTCGTCTACTCTATAAATTCGATTCTTTTTACTTTCATTAGGTAGTCATTTTGTGTAGTTAAACCTTTGATTTTTACCAATTGTTTACTTTTCGGTAGATAATATTGTAATTTTGGTATGCCAAAATGAAGTACTCACTCTTCCAAAATTTTGTTCGTATTAATACCATTTCCTCCAGAAAACGTTCGGGGTTTGGAAAATGAAAGATTTCAGGGTGAAACGGAAACGCATGATGCAAACCAGAGTAATCCTAGTCATACATCAACAGAGCAATGCACAAGTAATGAAGGGTTTAATAACGATCTACTGCCAAATTTTGAACCAAGGGTACTAAATAAAACACAGTCATCAATGAACGGGCTTTTCTTTGATGTTGGTTTGCTCCAAAGTAAGAAAATAAGTAGTTACTTTTATCAATGCAATATAAGATACATTATTTTATACAAGATATATAATTAGAATTAAAATATTAAAATAAATGTAAACATAGTCATTATTTTCATACAGGTGAACTTAGCCCAACTGACAACGTTGAAACTGATTTCGAATTTGATAAAAGTTTACTCGAAAAACCCGAATGGATGAACTCTGATGATTCAATGAAAGATCCCGATTTTAACTTGCCTAGTAATTCTAACTCTGAGACTGATGATGGAATTGTTGCTTTGGGAGCTCAATTAGAAGAAGCTTTAGCAACACCAAAATGCAAGAATAAGAAAAAACTTCGTGTTAATCTTCGAAATAGTGGCCAGTCATATAAATCAGTCAACGGAAAAACAGTTAAGGCTCGATCTTGGAAGGCGTTTGATAATTGCTGAAGTAAATACAACGAGAGAATAGATATTGAAATAATTAAATTACTGTTTCACCACTACTGGTCCCTAGGAACCTATGACCAAAGAATTTTGTATATTGGGTCTTTGATAAACATAGCAGATAAGAAATGTGACACCATGGTAAATGCAATCAACCGAAAGCGAAAACGTGAGCATGCTATGAAATATACATTGGAAGTCGACGGAAGCGTTTCAAGTGTATGTAAAAAACATTTTCTTCAGTGTTTTGGCGAAACTGAAAGTTTTGTTAAGTCAGTTATGAACAAAAAAATTGGCTGTCCATCGATTCCATTCAAAAATAGGAAACGAAAACATACTCCTGCTAATAAAGTTCACGCAGCTGTAGTGTTCCACTTGCGATACGTATGTTTCGAAGATCAAAGTCGCTGAATCTGAAGAAGAAAAGTTTAAATTAATTGAACAAAAACAAGACCATTTAAATAAGTCCGAAATGGCATATGAAGCAAAGCGCAACGATAAAGTGGAGGCAGTAAATTCTAAGCATATGAACACTTTCGCCTTTGACCTCTAACAATGCTTGCCAACGCCATTTTTAAGAAATTCTGTAAGCTTTTATAAAAGACAACTCTGGACCTTTAATTTAACGGTCCACGATTTAGAGTCAAACATCGCAAAATGTTTCATGTGGCATGAAGCTATGGCCCGTCGTGGCGGAAATGAGATTTCATCTTGTTTTTACAAGTTACTGAAAAGCTTACCGGAAGAGACCAAATGTATACGACATTCTACAGCGATTCATGTTCTGGACAGAACAAGAACTCATTTTTTGCTGCTATGTTTATAGCATTTATATCCAACTCGGAAAATATTGATTGCGTTGATCACAAATTCCTCGAACCAGGACATACGCACATGGAATGCGACAGCGACCATGCGCTAATTGAGCGTATGAAAAAAAAAAAAAAAACAAATGTCCAAATTGAAACGCCTAGGGATTGGTATCAATTCGTTAATACAGCTGGAACAAAGATTGGAACAGTTGAGATGAGGAACGAAGATTTTTATGATTTTTCAAAATTTTCTAATTCTAAATTTTCCTGGAAACGAGTTGATGAAGATGGCAATAAATTTAATTGGCATGAAGTTCGATGGCTGCGATATACAAAACGATGCAATGAAGTGGCATACAACAATTCTTTGGATAAAAATGAGTCTTTTAAAATTTTAAAAGTAGGAAAAAGAGGAGCATCTATTAATGTCAACGAAATTTCAAACATAATCGACTTACCGTGCATTTCTGAAGAAAAACGAAAGGATCTTATGAGCTTAAAGCAATTCATAAGCCCTGATTTTCACTATTTTTATGATAATCTTTCTACCAATAAGGACGAGCCAAACACCCATCCCGACTTAACAGAGCCTGACTCAGAAGATGTTTGAGCGCCATATTTTTTTATAATATGTATGAAATAACTTGTAAAAAATGTAAATGTATAAAAAAATAAAACTTGAATATTAATTAAATATTCTTTTTTTTAAATTTAATTTGTTTGTTAATTGTTATGATACATACTAAGTCAACAAAGGAAATCTTATATCACAAGGACTAACAACCTAAGTCGACAAAAGAAAATTGAAGCGTTCTTTCTTAATATGCCATAACAGCCTAACTCAAGGTAAACTTTTTTTTTTGATCTTCTTAAATATGCCACAAAAGCCTAACTCGACGTAAGCTTTTTATTTTCTTCAAGTTTAATAAGCCATAAAAGCTTAAGTGTCTTTTTCTGAAATTACTACTTAATTATCTTACATACAAATAATTTGCTTTTATAAAAAGAAAGTAAATTTTGACTTAGGCGGTTATGGCTTGTGGCCACAGATATACCGTTTATACAGGGTGTCCGCCGGGAAGGTATACTTTGTTTGTTCATAATTTTTGATTAAATGAAAGAGAATGGATCTTATATTGATAAATGTTTTATTTAATGTCGGCAAATATGTATGGAATACAATATCAGGTAAATGTCCGCCTCTGTTAGATTCACAAATGCGAGCCCTTTTGAGCACATTTTCTATAACATTCTCACACATTTCACGCGGTATTTCATTAATTTCACCACAAATACTTTGTTTGAGTTGCTCAACCATTTTTGGTTTGTTTGCATAAACCTTGCTTTACAGATATTCCCACAAAAAGAAGTCCTGATCAGTCAAATCAAGAGACCGTGGAGACCAATCAACATCACAATTTCTTGAAATAACTTGGCAATTTATATCACCTATCTTAGAGTTTGATTTGCAAGAAAAAAATTAATAAACTCGTGCATAGACATATTGGACTTGTGTTATACCATCCTTTTGTGACCATTTTCTATGGTTATAACCAGGTTGGTTATCAAATTCAGGCATCTAGAAGTCGTCTCAAATATCCACATAATGCTCTGAATTCACTGTAACTGCACTTCCACTTTCATCTTTAGAAAAGTAAGGTCCAATAAAGCTAAAATGATAACTTTAGACGATTAGATGGTGGTTCAGATGCTTGTGCTTCAGATCCCTTGCACTCCAAAAAAAAAGATGTTGGTAAATGTTAAAAAGCGCTTAATTGCCTGGTTAACTGAGTCAAGCTTTCGATTGGTATCCTGGTATCCTTCTTGCAACAATTGAATTGTGTAAAAACAACATTAGGTCTTAGCGCAAAATACGGTGTAATGATGATCTGAGCATTTAAATATCTTTCGTGTTTAATAATTAAAAGATAAACTGATTTACGCTCTCCAAGTTTCCTACCGGAGTTAGGCTCTGATTGAGTTACACGAACGCCTCCGGGCTACGTTGCACCTTGTGTCGACAAATGAAAAAAAGTATTTCAACATCAGCTGACAAAGCAGATTCAATCGACACCATAGATAAATATCAAGTCGATAGTCAATTGACACTCGTATCAGCGCCGTAGATGCAGATTTTTTTTTTTATCCTGAGAGAAGGAAGGGAACCTACAAGGGAAGGGAAGCTCAACGAAAAACAAAACCGAATTGTTCATAAAAAAAAAACTTTTTTTATTTAAGATAACTTAATCAAATTTTGGACATTTTTTATGAATACAGTAAGATATTATTGATTATTATTGATTTTCCTGTTACTCTTACAAATATAGCATTTTTTTGTATTCGCTTCAATATTTTTGACCAAATTTTTCTGTTTTATATTACTTTTGTAGTAAAACAAAGAAAAATTTGTTTGTTCTTTTACCATTATGTGTTAAATTTTGTTTCTAATTGTTTTCTTTTATCCCAAAAACATGATAACTACATATTGAATTGAAATTTGTTTTAATTAAAACATGCTACAAAGACAATTGCCAAACACATATAATATATATCTGCATATTTTCGTTTTTCTTTTACTGAAACGTGTATAAGAAAACTGAGAAAATAATCGTTATTATTTTTTTGTGAAAGCAAATGCTGTTTTGTTCTCCTTTTTTTTTATATATATGTATATTTTATTTTGTTTATTTATTTTTTATATTGTAAATATTCTGTAGTTCAATAGAGAATAAAAATAAAATTAAAATAAAACACTCCAGTTAAATAGACATACATATGATAAATTTAGGACCAATTTTTTTTATAATTTTATTATTTTTTTTTACTTTTTATCATTTTGTGTTTATATATTTTTTTGTTTTAGTTTGTTGGGCTTGTTTTGAAATGATTTCGTTTTTTTTACTCTAAATAAACTGCTTAACGTCATTTTCTAATATATAGTACAATTTAGATGTTTTTTAGTAATATTATTAATATATAGATTTATATATCTTCTGAGGTAGTTTCCATTTTTTTACTTTTATTTCATGTTTATGTATTGTTTTTTTTTTATGTGTAGCTCATTACAGTTATATATTTTTGGCTTTATACAATTTGTTTTTGTTGTATTTTTAAATATATGCATGTATATATTTGATTTTTTTTAAAGAAAACAACACAATACTTCTATTACGGTAAGAAATTGGTTAGTAGGTGTTAGAGAAAGATGTCGTATAAACATCTTTACTGTGTAAATCGTTGTCACAATTAAGGAACATTTTCTTAAATAGACGTTTTGTTTATTTGAATGACCTTTATTTTTACCTATAAAAATGTTTAATGAAGATTTCATTGTTATGTATTGGACTATTGCGGATGAATGGATTTTATTTAATGTAAATATAAATTAAAATACAACACATAAAACAAAATTCAAAAAAAAAAAATAATAATAATATTTTCGTAGCATTTATATTAAATGTGAGAATAAAAGTTTTAGAAACTTGTACATTTTTTTGGATTATATTTTTATTTATATTGTTTTTGTTTTCGATTTGTAACATGTAACATTGGGAAAATAAAAATTTAAAAAATATACGGCTGGAAAATAAACTATTATCACACAGGCAAGCCGCCCAATGTGACATGCTACGAATCGAAAGTGTGATTTATTTTTAAATCATTATACAGAATCAGTAAGCTTTTATATTATCTAAACTATATTTAAGTTTAATATAAATGCTAAAAACTATTTTCAGATTTAAAAATAAAATTTTTGTTTTTTGTATATTTGTTAGTTTTGTTTTATTTCTATGTAAATTATGTTTGTGTATAATATAAATCTATAAAACTATTTCATTTACAATAGTTTAAATTTAAACAAAAAAAATATATATATATGCATGTATATTATTAGATTGGTTCGTTAAAAATTATATATGTATATAAATTTATTATAAGTAAAGTGAATTAAATAAAAAAAAAAACAGTTTTTGCCAAGGTTCGGTAGGAATTTTAAATGCAATGCTAAATTACAAAGAAAAACTACCAAATGAGTTACGTACGCAAAGCATGAAGGCAAAACAATTAATCGCAAAAAAAAACAAAGAAGAAAACATTTATAAGTTTAAGGCGAAAGACGAATTTATTTAACTTAAACGTTTTATTTAAAAAAATAATTACAAAATTAAATGATATTTTTTCACTTTCTTTAATTTACAAATACATAATAGCATTTCTTTATTTTCGAAAATAAAATAGTCTGATTATTATTATATAACTCGATAGTGTTAACCAAAAGATAGATTATAAAAAAAATGTTACGACTATTTCAATTTATCTTCATT